>JAELVL010000011.1:0-599792 GCA_018853505.1 Colletotrichum camelliae
ACCCTAACCCTAACCCTAACCCTAACCCTAACCCTAACCCTAACCCTAACCCTAACCCTAACCCTAACCCTAACCCTAACCCTAACCCTAACCCTAACCCTAACCTGGTTGCCCCCAGCCAACAGACTGTCCAGCAGCCACAGTAAGTACTATGCAGGGTAGAGTCGCTGCCGCACACTTATAGTCACTACTATGTCACTGCTATTGGAGTCCTCAGTGAAGTCGCTGCTATTAAAGTTGCTGCCAGTGCACTTCTTTGACACTGCGCCAGTCTGTGGCTTACGACGAGGATAGCACTATGACTCGTACAGGTTCAAGAATGTCAACAAGGCCGAGGGCACTTTTCGACTTGCCAAGCATGAGTCCGTCAAAGATGAGATCCGAGTCCCCGCCTCCACATCGATCGCATCTGGCTGGACTCTGCTGCAATGTGTCATGATTGAGTGACACGGCGATCTGAGTTGGAGCTGCGCATTGGTAGGGACTTGGCCGATGTGAATATTTGGATCGAGGTTGACACATCACAGTGGTGTTAGGAAACGACCAAGGCACCTGCATTGCCGTGATTGGCTGCTCAGCTAGGATGTGGATTTTTGGTTCGGAAATTTCGACAGCAGAATTCCACTTCCATTCGGTGTGGCGTAGTGGCGCAAAACCTTAGGTAAGCCAACACACTCGTGCACCCACCATCAGAAGGGAGCATAGTGGGGCGTCGAATAGCGTCACGTCCCCCCGCCAACGCTCTTGGCTGCACCACCAACTGTGCATCGACATCATCACCAGCGCGTCTTCCGCCATGCCGTCCATCACCATCGCACCCATCCGGCTGTCCAGCCTCCGCATCGTGCATCATCAGCACACATCTTCGTGGGCCTGAAGCAGCATTCATCCGCGACTTGCGATGCTTTGCTCGTCCTCGAATCCGGGACGTCCTATCGACATTGCCGCCTGGCTTTCGCAGATCCCCGACGACGTCTGCCTCGAACCCATTCACCGAGCTGATCTCGACCGTACTATCGAGAAATCAACGAACAAACGGAAGCGCCGCCCACTCCTTGTGTCTCCTCCGCCATCCGACCCGACCCCTTCCTTCTCCTCCTCCAACGGCGACGAGGCCCTCCGCGCCAACATGGCGGACACGCACTCTGGGAAACGCCAGAAGCGGCATCACCAAACCGCCCCCGGCAGTCCGACCGACCAGCCCTTGTCGCAAGATCCCGACGCCACCCCCACGCAGGGCAGACAGATACCCGGCATCTACACAGCCTCTTTCGACACCCAGACTCCTACTGCGAGCGACCACGAGTCTGGTGTCTCTAGTGTTTCCGGCCAGTCATCACCGACCAAGAGGCTTGCAGCCGTGAGCCTTGGCAATGCGCCTTTCGACACAAAAGAGTACAACTCAAGTGTCCAGAGACCTCCTGCCGGTCCGGCCTTCGATATGTTCGAGAAGATGGAATACTTGGACAACAACGAGGGACTGCTACCAGAGGCAATGCGTCCTGTCTTCCTGGAGTACACCAAAAATCGCAAGGTTTCTCGCATAGGCAATGCCGCCTTTGACAATTCTGGCCAGAGAGACGCCCTGGGTCCTACGCCGTCCATCGACCACGTTCTCGACCTTGTCCACGAGGCGATGCGTTGCCAGGAGCTGGTGCACACGGAACACACCTGGAACTGCAGCGTCCACTTCCCCCTGCTCAAGCTGGCTCTCCATGGCGCTGACGGCCGCAAGAGGCAGCTTGTCGACTTCGACTCATGGTAGGTTGGCCACCAACAATTGACCATGCCTCCCTAACATCGCTTTCGCAGCACGCACGCAAAGCCCCTCACCGCCTACCGATCCAAGTCGGGATCCTCGTCAGCACACATGGTCGACTTTTGCATCAACCTCTGCCCCCGACAGGCCGGGTCTGATCATGCCCCTGCCGTTGAGGCAATCGACGCATTGCGAACCGAACTTACGGACAACTCCATCAATCACACCGGCCACAACCCCCTCCTGCGAGATCCCATCTCCGTCAGCATCGAGACTAAGCGTCCGGACGAGGGCGGTCAGAAACAGGCATTGCAGATGGGTGTGTGGCAGACCGCTCAGTGGCGGCATCTAGAGAAGCTCGTTCAGATGCGTCTTGCTGCGAGTGGCGAGCCACCCCAGACTCGCCAAGAACGCTGTCATGAGGTCCTTGGCGAGCTTGACTATCTTCCCGCCGTACTTGTGCGAGGCCATGACTGGTACTTCGCGGCGACCATGAGAGAGGGCCACAAAAAGGTTCGTACCCTCGCTTGGCATTTCCCTCGTGTCCTCCGTCTATGCTGACAGGCTCCAGATTCTTTGGCGCGAAGTCTCCATGGGATCGACCAGAAACGTCCTCGGCATCTACCGAATCATCTACGCCATCCAGCTTCTTGCGGAATACTCGAGGGACCATTTCTGGCCGTGGTACCTCCGCGCCATCTTGGGCATTTCGACGACCGGTGATGCCAACACGACCACGGCCAGTGATACAGACATCACCACCGATGCCTACCAAAGCATCAACGCAGACGGTTGAGCTCCGTTCATATTCTGCCTACCCGGACCGCCTAAATCTTTCCGAGACGTCATGGACTTGGCCTCCAGATATGTCTGGCGTCAATCTTTACACCGGGCAACAGGATATGCACCGAAAAGCGATAGGACATCCTTCGTAGAGAGCTTTCCCATTGCAGGAGCCTAAACTGCCCGACCCCGCGTGTCGCCTCTCACAGCCGTGGTGCACTGGCCGACGGAATCCTGTCAAGCATAGGAGTGGAGGCTTGCCAGGGTTGAGTCTCCTGCCGTGTCCATCGAGGCCGAGGCCGGCCTCGTCTGGCGAGATCCTGCGCCACCGGCCAACTTCGATGGCATTGTGTGATGGAGGCCATCGTGACCGTGCTGGCGGCCGTCGTGTAGAGGGGCGTCTGGTAGATGGCGAGTGCTGCGGTCGTCGTGGGCGGCAAGGTTGTCGGATTCGCCTCCGCGATGAAGGATACATGGGGTTCTTACTACAAGAGATACGAGGAGGAGACGCAATCCGCAATCGACAAGCAAACACATGCAAAGGAAGTGGCTCTGTGCTCGCTTATAGCACTGCCGAATCAGCGACACTCGGACTTTTTACGGCCATAGCTCCGCCGTTTGTAACTTCGCGTTGCTGGCCTTAGCCTCTGCGGCCCTGAAGGTTTAATGAGTGGACCCGACTCCGAGTTGCACTGTTAGACAACCAGCAACTAGTACCGGGTCTCGTCTTGCTAGGGTTATAGTACCAGAAACGGGTCTACTGCTCTGTTAGTCTGTTTACTGAATCCATCATGCTTCAACAAGTTCATCAAAGTTCACTCCTGTGACAATCACCTCACAGATGTCAGAAATCGAAGTGATCATGAATGGTATTTCTTGTGCTTAAGCACAAGAGCTTCCAGAGCGCTTCATGCCGACAACCATGTGTGTGGTCCCCGTGGCGAGAATTTCGTATTCAACACTGTCGTGGAGGGCATGAACATCTGTTCGCTTGTAGGTTTCTCGCCCCGATGTAGTCCGGCTAAACGCACTTCGAGGCGCAGTCTGGTCGGCAAGAAACGAGCGTCTTGCCACTGTCTTGCTACTTGGGGAAATAGGTGCACATGTCCGCGTAAGCTCGTCATGATGTGGCCGGCGGAGGTCCCCTAAGATAGGCGGGCATGTCTCCACTCTCAACAAGGGGACCTGACAGCAACGCGGTTTCGATTGCTTTATCTCTCTGTAGACAGCCAATCTACTCGGTGTGCGGGAGGCCACTCGTTATCATGCATGGACATGCCATCCTCAAATGTTAGTTATGGAACCTGGGAAAACGGTTGGGCTATTCCACCGTTCGAACAGGCTCGGTACCTTTTATGTTGGCTCATCTATGGCTGTGTCCAGGTCGAGATTCCGGAGGTCTTCCATTTCTTTTCACGGATGATTGTCCGTTTCCTAGTAGAAAGGCTTGCTGGTGTTGTGAGTGATGCTTGGCGAAGACAAAGGAGCCTGAGGGGGGCTAATTGCATTTGGGGGCCGGCGGCTGTTTGGTAAAGAATGTTCTGAAAGTGAGGCAGAATCGTATGGCTGTCTCCATCTTTTGAACACTAATTCAGTCTCTGTTCCTGATCAGTCTGTCTCTTCAAGAAAGCCTGAACGAGTCCAACGAAACATAACGTCCGTCACCCACTTTCGGCCACCCCCCACTTTCGGCCACCCCAAAAATGCCTCACCGCCATGATGACCACCAACTTCAATCTTCCACAACTTCACCAATTTTACTTCAATCGTCGTCGTTTTTCATATCGGCATTCTTAAGATCCATATGCCTCAGTATACAGAAAATGATATCAACCAGGCTCTTGAAGCTGTTGCACGCGGTACCAGTGTAAAAAAAGCTGCATTTGAATGGGGTATACCACGATCAACGCTGAAAAATCGTATGAATGGCCAGCAGGCACGGGATATAGCCTTTTCGGATCTTCAAAGGCTCTCTGCTACCCAGGAAAGCCATCTGGCTGAATGGGTTCGAATCCAGGCTGCCCTAGGCCTTCCTCCAACCCATCAGCAACTCAAGGACTTTGCTGAACGCATCCTACAGATCCATGGAGACTCCCAGCCTCTTGGAAAGAACTGGGTGCAGTCTTTTATTAAGAGAAACCCATCTGTAAGGGTCCAAAGAAGCAGAGCAATCGATTCCCAGCGTATCAATGGAGCTTCAACTAATGTAATCAGGCAATGGTTCAAGCACCTCGCCATACCTGAGATCATGGCCATCAAGGCCTCCAATCGATACAATATGGATGAGACTGGTATTCTAGAAGGCAGAGGATCAAATGGGCTTGTCCTTGGATCATCAGAAACTCGTTCTATCCGCAAGAAACAGCCTGGATCGCGTGCTTGGACATCTCTGATCGAGTGTATCTCTGCAACTGGCAAGGCACTGCCTCCACTTGTTATATACAAGGGCAAGAGTGTCCAGCAGCAGTGGTTCCCTCTAGATCTGACGCCATATGAATCCTGGAAGTTCACAGCTACAGAAAATGGGTGGACTTCAGACTCTACAGCTGTCAAGTGGTTAACAGAGGTCTTTATTTCTTTAACCCAGCCAGGGGACCCCTCAGAGGTCAGATTATTGATCTTGGATGGTCATGGAAGCCATGAGACTACTGCTTTTATGTATACATGCTTCAGGAACAAGATACACTTGCTGTTCTTGCCAGCACACACGTCACACGTCCTTCAGCCACTTGATCAGTCGGTTTTTAGGCCCCTCAAGGCAGCATACAAGAAGGAGCTTGGATTACTGGCTGAATGGGATGCTGGTACAGTTGTGGGCAAGAGAAACTTCGTTATATGCTATGGCAAGGCGCGTAAGGCAGCCCTGACAAGCAAGAACATCATCAGTGGCTGGAAATGGACTGGTTTGTGGCCTGTCAGTATGGCTAGACCCCTCATGAGCCCTCTGCTGCTTGAGAACACATCAACCCCTGCCAAACCAGCTGGTCAGGTCTGCAAAGGGCTCTCTGATGGCAAAGCAAGCGAAAAATGGGCGGCAGATACATCAGCAGTCCCTTGGTCAACCCCCAAGAAGAGGGATGAGCTTCAGGATCAGTTCAGCCTGTTCAGCAAGCTAGATAACGATGAGCATACGCAGCGCCTGCTTTTCCGGAAGGTTCAGAAGGGCTTTGATGAGAAGGCATACCAATTAGCAGTAGCCCAGCGAAAGATTGAGGCACTGCAGGCAGAGGTTGATGCCAGTAGGGCCAGGAAACGGAAGAAGGTCAAAATGAGCCCAAATTCGAAGTTTGCCGATATTGAGGCTGTTCGGAGGGCTCAAATCGAGGCGGGCGAACTTGAAAGTAGCACAGATGAATCCAGCGAGTCAGAAAACCCTAGTGATAGCGAAAGTTGCATCGTCGTCGCATCATAATACATATAAATATTGGTTGAAGTTGATGTATATCAATGTGAGGGCATAAAAATTGGGGTGGCCGAAAGTGGGGGGTGGCTGAAAGTGGGTGACGGACGTTAAGACTACGAAGGACCGCAAGTCAAAATCTTCCTTAGGAAGATTATAAATCCCTGAACCTGAACCGAAGTCACATTCAGTGATAATATTGAATTTAACAAGATCGGGATGTGGACGCAGAACTAGCGGTGACCTGATTTAGTGCGATGTCTTTGACGATGAAGGAAAGACAAAGCTGACTATCCACGGATGCATACCAAGAAGACTTGTGGTTTCCCGGCGACGGAAATGACACTCCTGATGTCTCGGGTATTGGTCAGTCTATTTTGCCGGATGGCTGCTGGGTTAGTAGACCTAGAGCCTCTGGAGCCTTGGGAACTTTCTACTCTATTGAATATCTCGCTCCATACTCAGGCATAACAAACAGCCTACTTATTATTTGACTGTCCACTCAATTAGCATGAACAGCCATAACGACCACAAAGAATGTTGCCCTCTCGTTTGGCTAGTGCAATCTGCCTACTTTGTGCGTAACGACGATTCAGTGCGTTTCGATCACTCAATTTACCGCCTGGGTGAGCTCAGCGAGCGCGGAAATCCGATGTGGGAAAGCATGCAGATAGCCTAGGGGACTTGAAATCAAGCAGACCAGATGTTCTTTCCGCAGTAGTGCTGCTGATAAAAGGCACGCTGCGCCCCGAGGATAAGAGTAGCTGACAGAACATCTTTACGTATCGCCTGGCGTTGCAAAAATGCGTAATCAGCGAGTGGATAATAGTGAGAAGATGCAAGCGGATCCTCCCGAAGCCAAAAGTGCTTGTCGGATTCGCTTCAAATTGGATATGAATTGGATCTCTAAAGGATGGTATGCAGATTGAGAGACCCCTTGACTTTCCTTGGTCGTAAATGGGCTGAACTGGGTTCAGGGTCGTTGATTTTCCTCTTCAGAAAATTCACACTGCTAAGAATCACGCGTTTGATATAGTGAGACCGACAGTATTTTGGAAAGATCACAGCATGTTCTCTAATAACCTTTTGCTTATGTGAAATACCTGTAGTTCAAGCTTACGCCTCTTCCCTTCCTTGCTGGTCGAGGTGTGTTAGCCTCTAACATACCTGGTCGTCGCAAAATTCATTCATGCAGTGCTCTTCTACTGCTGAGACCGAGGAGTACATTTCTAAGACAGACAGCCCAAGATAACTGCTAATAGAATAGCAGAGCACTGCCGAAGCATGGCACGTTGTTAGTTTGCACACGAGAGGCGCGTGAGGAGTCGCACGTTTGAGGTCCTCAAGAGCTACGACTGGGACTCGAGAGGGAATGGATCACCTGCGGACTTCGCAGTGAGACATTTCACAAGACATATGTGCCGTAATACTGCTCGACTTGTTCTTGTACGTTTCCCATATATAAGCACCTCCATAGATGGATATAATTAAGATGAAGATGATGGCAGATTATATCTTCTTCATCCGTCGCTCAGGAATATCTCATGCGTTGAGAAGCCTTGCGATCTGCCTGGAAACTTGGAGAAGTCATACTTCCGTGTTTATTGAGGGCGTTTGGTGACAGAGTGAGACACTTATAGAAAGTGACGCGCACACGCATGAAAGCCTAGAAACACATTAATAATCAGGAAATGAGTCAGAGAGTCTTACTACGGTACTGCCTTCAGATGCCATTCATTACATAGGTGTGTGCTGCAAACAGAATCTGGGTAAGGTTGTTGCTTAATAAAGACAGTTTGAGGATTTATAAGCTATCAGACAAATAACTTAGTTTTATCCGAGAGGCTGCATGGTAAAGTTGATAAGAGAATAAAGAGAATAGTTATATAAAGCAGTAGCAGTATAATTACAGTAATTAAGGCTTCAGCAGGCATCAGAATCTGAAGTATAGCGCTCAAAAACGAGGAATTTAAGACCTGCTAGTCATAGAATGACCAGATTTATAGATAGCTTATCTATTCAGTTTAAGCTCCTTACTGCTGGTTAGTATTAATAATAATGCATGCAAGGCGACGAAGTTAATGCAGATGTCGCCTGATAGGAGGCGGCTTTGAGGTTAGAGCTTTGCCTAATCTTGCGTTTGTAGATCAGGGTAAGGTTGATATTCTTAAGGGATCTCAAGTAATTAATGAGGTAATTGCCTTGAGACTGAAGTTTAAGCGAGGATAAATAAGGTATCTATGCAGCAAAAGCTAAGATGAAGCTTAAATCCTGTTTTCTAGGTGACCTGAGGCATAGCAAGATGTCTGCTAACGTCTTCTGTACTGGAATGAATGCTGTTAGGTCAGGTGGGGGTATACTGTGACACTCCACGCTGTGTTTTACACAGTCTGTTGTATTTTGCCTTATGTAAGATGTAGCGTATATAGTATGTCTTCCAGGAGAGTTAGATTGTCTAAGCTTAATTATTAGGCCCCTTTAAGACTAACCCTTCTAGTGTGTTTGCCTCAGTTATTAGTATGTAGTGCCTACCTTTTAGGTATATATATAAGATTATATTGCTTTAGACACGTCTTATACTAAATAGAGAGGCGATATGGTTCTAGTTTTAAGCTAATAATACTATATTTTAGTGTTAGAGATTTAGTATTCTGTTGTAACTGTTCCTAGGTTTAGTCTATACCTCAGCTGAATACTTCTATTAAAGTTTATTTTTAGTCTGTATTTTATATATAGTTTTGCTAAAAGAAATATTATTTCTAAGTATTAAGCAGTCTTCAGTAAAAGAGAGATAGCTTGCTTTATAGTTAGTATTTATATAGGTTAGAGAGGGTTATTTTATATCTGCAGAGCTATAAATCAGATATCTAACCTATAAAACGTTATAGGATTAGTATATTTATTGCTGTCTATTAAATAATAAATAAGGTGGATTATTTATAGAAGTTGATTTATATAGCTCTATAAAGCTTAAAAGTTCTTATACCTGTGGAAGCTTTTAGAAAACAGCTACACTTATAGGATCTTTTAGGAAGCTATAATAATTTAAGTGCTATTAAGAATGCTCCTGCCACTTTATTAATTCCTAGAAACTTTCTATATATATAGTAGCTATTAGATAATATTATCGCTAAATATAAAACAATTTATCTTAGCTTAGGAATATATAGAGTATATTTCTAGCCTTGCCTTTCTAGTATTAAATAAAAGAATTAGGCTTTATATATTTTTCAGCTCCTTTAAAGGACGTAAGATTTACTCCTTATATACCAGCTTGCAATTACGTGACAGCTGTCTACCTTATATATTTACTCTATAGTTCTATATTCTTTTGTAGAGTATATCTGTTAAAATCCTAGCTATAGGTTTAATAAACCTAAAGGACTGCAGTTTGAAGATCTAACAGGCTACTAGACCCTAGTGTTATAATCTATATTAGACACAGGAAAATACTAAATCACGCTGATCACATATCTATTATAATACTTTTAGGAAGGCTTCAGGCTCTGTATTCTTAGGGATAAGCATTAGAGTGAACATACTATCTGGCCTAGTTAAAGATCCAGTCACCAGAACAGGAGGCAACTTTATGTTTTTCTTTTATATAATATTAACAGCCTTTTAGCAATAAAATAACTCAGGAAGCTATTCAGTTTATTTTAAGTTGAATCACAGCATGAGAAAGCTGTTCGTTTCTCTCCAATCAAACTAGAGCCAAAGTCCTAACACCAGACCTCATGCCTGAAGAACATCCAGACCATTTAAGTTTGAACCCTGCTACCCTCAAACAGTTTCAATAGTTGCTAAAGCTTAGGTGTGAAGCATTCCCGAAGAACCCAGAATGCTGGCACTGTGAGGTACATTGCCACAGGACATGTCTTGCCTCCCGTCCATGCACGAGATGAGGGCCCCTGTAAACATAATCACCTCGATATCACGCGTGTCTCTAAACTCGACGCTACGCCAGTCACTCTTGAGTCGAACAGACCTATGCAGCTCGATCCTATAATAATGACTGGCAAACAGCAGAGTCTGACAGCGAGCTTGCTTCTGTTGCTATCTGCATTTATTCTAAAGTCCACACGCAGACCATAAAACGCTATAGCTTGTCTGACAAAGAAGGCAGTCACAGGTTTCTGCGCCTAAAAGCTTGTAAATTTCTTCGCCCTATCCTCAAAATACTGCCCCATTTTGTGACCAACGCTCGCAGGACAGCTTGATTCTCTCGCGCCAGGCTCCCTATCTAATTGAAACACGCTTGCAAAAGCCGCGGATAATATAAAGAGGCCTTCCAGCTTTGCAGCTAAGCAACCACGACGTAGGGATGAAACAATCCGTCTAAGTGCCACCACCACTAAAAGGAATGTTATATGTCGCCCGGCCTAAACCTAAATTTAAAATATAAATGCGATAGTGATGGGCCTGTCTGGTGATCGGTTGTTTAGCTATCTCAATTCATTGTCTGGCCTCGGATCACGCGTGATTTCTTTTGACGATGGGCTTATTAAGGCTTCGAACGGGAGATATAGAAATAAAGCATCTTCTGCAGATAGAAGTAATGCTATAGTTTCATGGCTTCTAACGATGTCCCTTTATATTCCTGCTAGTGCTCTTCACCCTGCTCCGTTCGGCGGCTTGGCTGAGCTTCGCCTCTAATTATCACCACGCTTTGCGCAGGAGTGCTCTTGCAACCTCTGATGTATACCAGCGATCTATCAGATCCAGAACATTTCCATCACGGCGACATATTGGCGCAGTCCATATCCCAAGCAAAATTGAAGTATAAACTCAACGCAGCCTTGCTAGCACGTATGGATACATGTAGCAGTACATATAAGCGAAGCACTTCTTTGACTGACGAAATGAAGGAGTATAGTCACAGGTCAAATGCAAACTTCAATCGCCGTAAGCAAGCATGTTTGCAAAACCTGCATGCTCCAAATCAGACCGACCGGTTGCAATCCCAGTCAAACATGACCACCAAAGTACAATCACTTTGTCCTTTCAGTTCCACAATGAATCTTTCAATTCCATGGCGCCATTGAAACGTTTCCGCTAAGCCTGTAGCCAGGCAAGTTCGCGACAGTCCGGTTGATAGACTAGGCATGTTCGCCACGCTGTCATAAACCTGAAAGCCTTCGCTGGTGCTCTGCACGCGCTGAAAGGTCACGCTGCAGAGTCTGGTTCACCTACTCGACTATGGCGCCAGCGTTTTCAGGAATCGTTGCTGTCGCATCCAGGGTCTACTATGGCTGACATTAATGCTCCATACAATCGTCCTTGATGGCAGCTAGTTCGACGCCCGCCGCTGTGGATCAGATCGCTAGTTGAGTCGGTGACGGATGCTACGGCTTCGAGGACGGTCACTATGCGTTCTAATACTCTCGCATTAAAGCCAGAAGTAGTCTTTGTTCATTAGTATACCAGGCCTTCCAACAGCTTCAAACTAATCAACCCCCATCCTGGGCGTGACATATCCTACTTCAAGAACGCGCGGACTATTGGGGACGATGGCTGGTATGATGACCTCCTGCCGAGAATTGATTTTGGAGCTCTTCGCCATAGCCTCACGTGACCCGTTGCGGACGAGTGAGGTATCACATATGACGCACATTGCTGCAGCGAGAATATTGATGCCATGATCCTCAGATCTGTGAGCGGCGGGCATCACGCAGCTACCAGGCTATAAAGAAGCGTCAATTGTGCCACTCGCGGCCACCTTGTGGCTCGGCGGGGGTTTTGGATCGAAACATTGAAAGATGAAAAGTCTGAGCCTTCGCTGCCGACTTGAGCAACTGAATGAACAGAGGCAAGCCGTGGCTAGTCTCCTCAAGTTCGACTAAAATCAACAGCTTTCTCCTCGGCAAGCATCCCCAGCAATGCGCCAAGTCTTTCGCAGGCTGTGCCCCACGAGACGTGAAAACAACGTGGTCTACGAAGCACACCTCGATGGCCAGTAAGGGGAAAAACATTCTCCTAAGCTTGTCCCAACAATTAGCCTTTCACGATAGCATCTTATACTTTCAGAGATGTGACCCGTTCGAGAACACGGGCATCTCGCGTGATTTTCTCGCCCCTTGGTCTGTCGTCGCGCTCAGATATCTTGCTTTCTCTCGCGTCTTCAGTGAGTATTATGTTCTTGGTGCTCGAAATGGACCTTATCCCAGGCATCGGCCACCCGAATAGGTCCAGAAACATTTCTCCAAAATCCCAACTGAATGGGACAGTATGTTAGTTGGCCAAGATCTCTCCAAAGGTTAGGGCGCCAAAAGCTCAATATCCGTCTTAGTTCAGCCGCTAGGGGAACGCGACCAAGACCTAGCAGAGCCCGGGCTGCGTCTGTTTCTAGATCGAGACCTCCAAGGTTCTCATTCGCCTTCAAGGAAAACATACGATTGGTCTGCATTTGATCCAATAGGCGTTACCGGCACAGCGACTGGCGTCTTTAGCTTCGCAAAACGGATCGTCTCGGTCGCCTCAGCCTCTTCTGACGCGACGGCTACGACCATGTCCTTGCTACCTGGCTTGCAGGCAGTGCCTTTGATGTCTGGTTGCGACAATTGCAAGCCTTCTCATAAAAGAGTTTGGTCGCTTCCTGGTGAGACCGTGAGTTTGTGTCGTTTTGGCAAACTCGCAAAGGGCTGTGAAGAAGTTCTGACCCTGTTCGAGTTGGTCGATTGCGACGCTGAGCAGGACGTGGATGGGATTGAGATGAGGATAGCTTAGCGAAACCGCTTTCGAGTATCCTCAGTTGATTGCAAAATCGGATGGGCTTCGTTTGGACCGATGAAGCCAATCATTTAACTCGTCAAGAGAGATCTGATTCTGTCTCGTTGTCTATGACAGAGTCAGTGCAGGTGTCATGACTGGGTCTATCAACATCCAGCGGATTTTGGTAGAATTCTTTTGGAAGCCGCACCACTGCAGCGTCAAAAAGGTCCAAAGGATAAGGTGCGGGATGGTCCTCTCTGATGCTCTCTGGTGCGCTGGTTTGCTCCGCCACTACCTGGGGAAAAGGCCGGATCATAGCTATTCTGCGGGTGTTGTGTCTTCTATTGTGCGAACCTGTTATGTGCAAACCTGTGAGGTGAGAGCGTGCGATATGAAAACGGATGAGGTGGGAGCCGGTGAAGTGAGATCCTGTGGTTAGGGCGTGTGAGGTGAGAACTTGTGAGGTGAGAGCCTGTGAGCTGAATGCGATAGGCATTCGGAGGAATAATAAGGCCGAAGGCCGCGCCGAGGGCGCTGAAGGCCCGTTCAAGGCACGCTTAGTCATACGAGGTACGCTGAAAAGAGTCCTCAGAGAGGGGACACAAATAAGCCGAAGGCCACACAAGCAACCCAACCTTACAACCCAAACATCAACACAGCCGGAATGGCAACGTCTTCCCAATCAGCAGGCCCTTCAGATGAGGGCCCTCCATACCGCTCCTTTAAGGAGCTCCGCGACGATCCAACTGTTGCCGTCGTCTTCTCCACCGCCGCCAAGCGTCTCTTTTGGCCCCTCGACGGCGTCTTCCCCATCACCCTCTCCGTCATGAAGACGCCTCGCAGCGCGGACGACCTCGAGCCGTACTTCCAGCAGACCCTCGGCGGCGGCATCTGGCACGAGATCGCGCAGCTGCCCCTGACCGAGCCCAAGGTCTCGTCGGTCGAGGCGTCCGTCTACGACCTGGAGCAGTGGGAGTTCAACTGGGTGGCGTGGCATGCGCACCACGAAGGGGAGCCGGCCAACCCAGAGTATGTCACGTATGGCGATCTGAGCGATGAGGACAGGCCGTACGCGACGGAGCCCAAGGAGGACGGCAGCTGGGAGGAGGAGGAGGACACGGAGTTCCTCATCAGGTGCTGCGGACAGGATCGACCGCTCCGGAAGAGGGGGCAGAAGCTTGTGGTCACGCCGGCTGCGGGCGGTCACTTCGTTACGGTGCACGACTACGTCAGCGGTGAGTCGAGCTTTGGCAAGAGTCAGGTCGAAGCGCACTTTGGCTAACGATGGAGAAAATAACAGCTGTGCATCCCTGGCTCATGGGCTTGCGTCCTGACATCTTGCTTGCCAAGACGGTTGCACAGCCTGAGCCACATCCTGGGTCGGCGGGAATGGCGTGGATGGTGGACCAGGGGCCGGAGCACAAGGTGAAGGCGAAGCAGAGCTGGATTCAAGCACATGGGGGGTGGCCCGCCGCGTCCTATCCCTGCCTCGACGGCCGCGATTCTCGCAAGGATACGTGCGAGTCGAAACAGGTGAATTTTATGTCCATGTTGTTTGTCATCCACTAGTTGTTCATTCCATTACTGGGCCCGACGCAAAACACATCTTCACTAACTAGTCCTCTATAGATGAATATGCAGTTGCTCATCGTACACGAGGCACCAACGAACCACCTTAAGGGGCCGCCGTGGCAGACGCGCAATAGGAGCTCCCATAGGCAATGACCGTCGATGCCACCACCGTGCCGCACGCCCCGTTGGCGCAGTCCCGCAGCCCGTATCCAAAGTTGGCATTCTCGCAGAGACACGAGGGCACGGGGCTGGCGCACCCCAGCGCCGAGTACTGCCCGACCATGTTGTTGAAGCACGTCTGCCCGCACGACGGCAGCGCGGCCAGCCCCGTGGCCGTAGCCGTGTGCGTGGCGAACGCGGTGGCGCAGTACGCGCTGCCGAAGGCGATGGCGCTGCTGGCCGCCGCGGCGTCGGTCCCGCAGGCGCCGTTGGAGCAGTCCCGCAGGCCGTTGCTGAAATCGGCGTTGTTGCAGAGGCAGTACGAGTCCTGGGCGCTGGCGCAGCCGAGGGCGGAGTACTGCGCGAGCATGTTGTTGAAGCAGGTCTGGCCGCACGCGGGGAGGTCGGATTCGCCGGGGACTACAGTGCTCGGGGGAGTGGTGGTTGTCTTCGGGGTGGTTGTGGATGGGGTCGTAGATGTGGTGGTAGTCTTGGGGGTGGAGGACGATGAAGTCGACGTTATCGCAGAGGGGGATGAGGTTGTAGGGCTGGAGGAAGAAGACCCCGTGGCCAAAGAACTACAGTTTCCATACTGAGGTTGGCTGTAGGGCAAGTCAGCATTGCGCTCAGTGACAACAGTGGAATATCATGGCAATGTAGTAGGATGGATGGACAGGTCCGTGGAGGAAGTACGGATAAGGGAAAGGGAAAAGGCTCCAGAACTCACCATCCTGCTCCGCAATCCGACGGCAGCGAGCCACACATGCCATCCTTGTTGCAGCAGTTTCCATACACTACATTGCAAGTGTAGCTGTTGGCGCCACCACAGGTGCCATCTGTGGTGTTTCCATTCAGCCACGAGGGCGGACCCGAGGGCGGCGCCGACGGGATCGTGCAGTTTCCGAGTTGGCACACCGTAGCCGCAGTAGTCGGCGCCCGTGCCGCACTCGCCGGCAGCGTTACAGCAGTCGCCCCAAACGCCGGCGCATTGCTTGTAGCCGTGCTGCGAGCCGCATTTGCCGTCGGTGGTGAAGACGGCATCGCCCGCGCATGCGCCTTCGTAGCAGGTTCCGTCTGCGCAGTCTTCCCTGGAATTTTGGGAAAAGTACGCGTTGGTATAAGCCATCTTCAGACGAAAGTTGCTTGGGTGATCTGGGAGATGGACTTACGTCGAGTTGCCGCACGTGAAGGTGTTTGCATTGCAACACTGATATGCCGTGCCTAGACAAGTGGCATTCCCGTTTGGAGGACCGCAGAGTCCGGCCGTGGCTCGTACAGGCTCAATGACTGTTCGTTTGGAGGTCAGAAGTCAGCATTGTCAACGCTTGTCATCACTTGGTATCTTACAGCCTTGCACGCAATAGTCAGTGTCGGGTTGAATGTTGGAACAGTCAGTCTTCAGGTCTGGATTCAACAAGAAGAACGTCTCGACACTGATTCCGTATTTGGTGGCCAACGCGGTACACGTGTAGTAGTTGATGTCCATGTCTTCGGTAGAGTCTGTGTACCGACAGTTGACTTGGCCCGCAGCGATGTCTCCATCGGTGATGACGGGGCTGATGGTGACGGGCACAGTGGCGTTGGCCGTAGACGTCGCGGCCGCGGAGCTGGGAACGGAGGAGGAGAAGACAAAGCAGACGACGTGACAGAAGGGAGCGCCCGCTTCTCAAACTGCCCCGGTAGCCATGTCGCGGGCGCACACTGGTCTGCTGCTTGGACTGGTATGGTCAGGCAGACAGCAATGACACCGAGGACAAGGCGTCGCGACCGAGATGTCGTTTGTGAGGACTTCATGGCCGCTGCTGAACGATTGACGATTCAGAACTGGGGTCTGGAGCAACTGAAGAAGCGAGTCCTGCGGCGGATAGATGGCAGCAGTTATTGCTCCAACGACACTTGTGATCCTAGAGGCACGTGTGAACAAGGAGAAAACCGGAGGGAATCATGGTCATCCATCCATCCTCATCCTGATGAACTTGGGACAGTCCATGGTTCCATTTTGGCTGGTGGACTCTTTCCACCGCGATGTAAGCCCAAGGGTCACAAGCGGTTAGTAATGGCCAGGCACCTGACATGACTACACCCCTGCGCAGCATGGTCGAGGCACGAAAGTGGAGGTGGGAAATGAGGTGTTGGTGGACCACGATTAAGGATTTCGGGTATCGCATTGGCAAAAGCTTACTTTCAGCGAGCGGGCCGCCCCACGAGCATCTGCAGGTAACGTATTACGACCTGCCCAACTCGGAAACTGGATCAGATGACAGGGGAAAATTGCGGCGTGCCGAACAACCGATTACGTCCCAGTTGGGCCAGGAATCCCGCACATCCACAACCGTTGGTAACTTGAATGGACGTTGGTTACATTTAGGTAGCACTCCATATTGAAAATCCTACTCGTGCCTCCTCTCCTCCAATCAAGCCCTCTAAAACAGCCAGGCATTGCATTGCTACTTACAGTCTCTTATTAACTCGGACCTGCAGAAGGTTGCGGCACAGCGCCCTTGTCCGTACCGCGTCCGAAATGGCTCCGAAGCACCGTGGGATCGAGGCGACTCTGACCTGCATGAGAGGTAAATGACATGCCTGCAGGCTGCAGCCTGATTTTAATCTCATATGATGGGGCGGCGAGGGCTCTCGAGTTCCAGTCACCCGCGCTTTCCGAGTTGTTGTTCCTCGTCAGCTCCGTTATCGCCGGCTCCGAGGTCCATGGGATGATCTAGTCTGCACAGGAGTACAGCCCCCAAGGGATGGTAGAGCAGTAGGTAAATATCATGCATCACTTGGATCGTTCCCCTCGAACCGTCTCCAAAGCGCAAGAGGCTCTCTCTCTCTCTCTCTCTCTCTCTCGTTATGGGCTTTGTCAAATCGACAAGATGAAAGTCTTGCAACGGTTCGCGCTTCTGGCGCCGCTCCTCTGTCTCTCCACTCGTTGGCTCACAGAGGCTCAATTTTTGCAGGATTACTTGCCGGATACTGTCAACCCCGGCCATTACCTATAGTACGTCTTCTAGTTTCCAAATTGGAACACCAGTACTGACTCTGCAATCCGAGCCGGTCCATTCCAGGCATTACGCCGTGGGATGTCATCAACATAGAGCCTTTGACGGTCTACCTGATCTACAACTGCTATTACATGAGAGAGATCTGCAAAAACGCACAAAACTTCGCCGCGACCACACGAGGGCAGAATCTCCACCCCCTCAGCGGTCTCGGAAACGATGTGTACGGCTATGATCTGGATACGGGCGACAGCGGCACCGGCAACCCCAACAGTCGCCAGGAAAGCCGACGCAGCGCATCGTGTCCAGACAGTTGGATCGGAACCCATACGTGCCCGGAAACAGACCAGAGAAGGCCCATGCGACACGACGGCGAGTGGTTTACTAGCCTCCTGGAGCCCGGGACGACGACCAACAATCTGATGAACCTGCGAGATCCCATCACTAACAACGTGCTCGTGTACTCCAACATCCGGTACACGTGCGACGAGTTCCCACCGGCTACCTGGTACGTACTAGTGCTTTTACAATA
The DNA here is from genome assembly GCA_018853505.1 of Colletotrichum camelliae. Classification (NCBI taxonomy): domain Eukaryota; kingdom Fungi; phylum Ascomycota; class Sordariomycetes; order Glomerellales; family Glomerellaceae; genus Colletotrichum; species Colletotrichum camelliae. Next base: position 17,916 of record JAELVL010000011.1, read on the forward strand.
TTGCCAAGTCCATGCTGACGTGTGTTCCTCAGGGTTGAGGGTGGAAACGGCTTTTACACCTCCAGATCCCCGTCCAACACGCGATGTGCCGCACTCACCTGCTCGACCTTTCTTGCGTTGGGGACGGTCAAGGCAGAGCAAAACTGTGGGTTACCTACCGGGCCATTTCATCCGACTGGATCGATCTGGCAGAAAGGAAGAGCTCCCTCGCTGACTTCACGGACTCATAGGGCAAGGACTTTCCCACGGACTTTTGCGCCAGGAACTGGAGAGCGCGGCGCAGAGCCACCCCGCCTATGTCCCGTACAAGTCAGTTATTCACTTCACCTTCCGCGCGGACGACGATGGCGCAGATGGCATTGCTGCACGCGTGCTTGTCATGCGCGATACGGGAACCACAGACGACCTCGTGGCGGATCGTTACACGCTGCAGAACAGGGGCCTCAATGGCTCTGTGGTGGGAGAGAATGCGACTGCTGCTCGCAAGAACTATACGACCGCAGAGCTCAAGGCCCGTGTCAAGGCGGGCTTGGGTTACGAGCATTTAGTGCATGCTAATTTGTCATATGTAAGTTCGGATGCCTGGATGAAGCTTGATTCTCCTTCCAACATTGTCTTGGAATCCGTTTACCTGAACGTGTAATGAACTGACTCTGAATCCTCATGTCAAGGTTAGCGAATCGGACTTGCTGGGCCAGACCATGGCAGGGATGCCTCGTTCGGAACGGCCCTATCGCTGGGATATGGAGGAGAAGCTCGAGGCAGAGGAAGCACGGCGGAGCCTTAACGCGACACTTCCCAGGAGCCTACCGGAGGACATCAAGCCTGAGCTCCGGCCCATGCCAGAGCACAAGACAACGCCGCTGCTCAAGCGATCGACGGCCCAAGACCTGCAAGCCGCACGCGCCATCGTGGAGAAGGCCCTCAACGAGTCGTCCCAGCTGAACAGAGCCCGCGTGGACAAGCCGCTCCGCAACAAGTACGGCTTGCGGCCCGGCACGGTCGTTGGCGCAGGCATCACGCCGGGAAACAGCAGCCTCGCATCGATCAACAAGGATGTCCCGCCGCTTCTGGTCATCACCGACGAGATTGCGGCGGCGGCGGCGCTGGTGGCCGAGGCGGAGATGGGCGGGTCGTGGAATGGAAGTAGACCTGGTAATGTGACGAGGCGTGCGACGGCGGCGAGCACGGGGACGTATTGGATGGAAGGGTAAGTCTTATTCTGCAAACCGTTTCATTCCCCTTTCACCAGCCAAGGCCTTGCTCACCACGCAATACCGCAGTCTTGATCGCAAAGGCTCTGTGCCTTGGGGGGACGATCCCAGCTATGTGAGTCAGTTTTCTGAGAATTCGTTGATGGGGATTCACAAGCTAATTGAAATACAGGTGATCTTCCGAAACGTCCTTGACTACGGCGCAGTTGGCGATGGTATCACCGTGAGTCGAGTCTATCTAGCGAGCGCGCTTAACAGGAGTGCACTTACACTGACCAACGGGACACAGGACGATACAAAAGCCATCAACAAGGCCATGGGGACCAACACCACCCGCTGCGGCAAGGGATGCAACGGGTCCACGACCAAGAACGCCATCGTGTACTTCCCGCCGGGCACCTACCTGGTCTCCTCGACCATTCCCATGCCTTTCGGAACGCAGGTCATTGGTGACGCCAACAATCGGCCGACGCTTGTGGCGGCGCCGAGCTTTGTTGGTTTGGGTGTGTTGTCAACGGACGAATACACTGGTGAAGGAGGCGTGGGCATTGATGGCGGAGACCCTGAGTACGTTTTATCATTGCAATCCCATGATCCATTTTCCTTTTTGCACCCGCACAACTCCTACGCGTGGCCCCCTTGATGCCTATCTTTCTCAAAGTTACTGCCTGTCTCTTCCTCACAACGACCAATGACACACGAAACTGATTCTCCATTCTCTACTTAGATACTACGTTAATACCGCCAACTTCTACCGACAACTCCGGAACATTGTCATCGACATCCGCCAGATCACCTCTGGCTCCTTAGTCACTTGTCTGCACTACCAAGTCGCCCAGGCCACAAGCACGCAAAACGTCGAGTTAATTGCCGCAGCCGGATCGTCGCAAATCGGCATGTACGCGGAGAACGGCAGCGGGGGGAGCATCTCCGACATCATCTTCACCGGCGGCGGTGTTGGGCTCAAGGGCGGCAGCCAGCAGTTTACAGCGCAGCGCCTCACATTCAACGGCTGCACGGTGGGCGTGCAGGTTATCTGGGACTGGGGGTGGGTGTGGAAGTCCGTCACCATGAACAACGTTGGGACGGGATTCCAGCTCGTTGGGGATGGTGGCGTTGGCAATAGTGAGTGTTTTCCGTCTTCTTTCTCTTATTGAAGGTTGTTTCGGCAGGCTTGAGGTCTCTCTCGTCTACTCCGAAGACGATGATCGTCTCTCTTGATGCTACAGATCGAGATTGCAATGCTGACTCTCACTCCCCCACAGTCGGCTCTGTCTCCATCTTGGACTCGACGTTCACTGGCGTCACCACCGCCGTCCTCGTCAATCCCATCACGCCGACCCCCGGCCAGGGCAGCACAGGCATCAACCTCGAAAACATCGCCCTGTCGGGTGTCTCCGTCGCCGTTGCCGACACGACGGGCGCCACGCTTCTCGCTTCTTCGTCCACAATCGACCAGTGGGCGGTCGGCCCCGTCTACGAAGGGTCGTCGAGTGCGCGCTCCTTCTCACAGGGCGGCAAGATTGGTAACTACCGGAGACACTCGACTCTTCTAGACGCGCAGGGGAATTACTTTCGAGCGCGCGCCCCCAGTACCAGGATCAGGATGTGTCCGCGTTCGTCCACACCAAGGACTTGGGCTGTGCGGGCGATGGCTCGACCGATGACACGGCGGCGTTCCAGACGGCGCTGTACGCCAGTCTGGGCAAGATCCTCTTTGTCGATGCCGGGACGTATATCCTGACCTCAACCGTTACTATTCCTTCAGGTGCCAAAATTGTCGGGGAGACGTGGTCACAACTGGCTGCGTCGGGGTCATATTTCGAGGATGCTAAGTATGTGGCGTATTCATCCATGTTTACTCCCCCGGCGGGGAATCTCACCTCTCTATCCCTTGACTCCTTTGTCGCTGACTATGCTGCAGTAACCCCAAGGTTTTGATCAAGGTTGGAAATTCTGGTGATATTGGCAATGTAGAGATGCAGGACCTCATTTTCACAACACGGGGTCCGACCGCCGGTGTGAAACTCGTCGAATGGAACATCCAAGCGGATTCCCAGGGCTCTGCTGGGCTTTGGGACTGCCATGCACGAGTGGGAGGTGCAACCGGCACAGAACTGACACCTGCAGAGTGTCCCCCGGCTACCAGTGGTGTTGATGCAGGATGCTCTGCGGCCAGTTTGATGATGCACTTGACGACCGGGGCATCGGGGTACTTTGAAAACATGTGGCTCTGGGGAGCTGATCATATGATTGAGTGAGTTGCGCTCTACCTCTTCTCGACGTGGAGAATGAACGATTGACTGGGCTGACACTTCTCACTCAGCGACCCCGACCTTGTCAGCACAAACAACAGCATGGTTCAAACCTCCATCTACATTGCTCGCGGCTTTTTAATCGAAAGCACAAAGCCAACCTGGTAAGTTGGTTTTCTTTCCCACCTACACGGCTACAACGGAAGACTGATCATGGTTGAAGGCTTTACGGCACGGCTTCTGAGCACTCCGTCTTCTACCAGTACAACTTCCACTCGGCGGCCAACATCTACGCTGGCATGCTGCAGACGGAATCGCCGTACTACCAACCGACGCCACCCCCGCCAGCCCCTTTGCCGCCGTTGTTGGCCTTTTCCCTGGTGATCCCGATTACACCTGTGCGGCCGGAGACGAGTTCAGCGGCTGTGATGAATCCTGGGCCGTGGTCATGACAGGTTCCGAGAACATATTTATCGCGAGCGCAGGCATTTATTCCGTAAGTGATGAGCGAGTTGGTGTTAGATGCCTTTCTGCCCGCATAATGCTGACGATCTAATCATCCAGTGGTTCTCAACCTATGCCCAAAGCTGCATCGACACCCAAGAGTGCCAAAAGGCGCTCATGCTGCTCAAAGGCAACTTTGCCAACATCCGCATCCAGAACCTCGTGACGATCGGGGCCAAGTACATGGCCGTTATGGATGGTGAGGGTATCCCGGCCGTTGACAACCTCAACGTCGACGTGCACCCTGACTGGTCGCAAATCAGCGTTCTTGACGTTGGTAGCAATGGCACCACCCGGTTCGACGAAGTTATCTGGGTTGACCCCGTCATCTGGGAGATGGACCAACCCCAGTTTACATGCTCTCCGCCCTGCAACGTCAAGATTCCACCGTGGACTGGTGCGACTAGTGTTGTTGATTACCCCCTTATTACCGTCAGCTCAGGTAGCTGGACCAGCACCATTACGCAAGCCCCGCTGACCATCACGGAATGGATCTTCGAGGTGGTCACGCTCAGCCAGGGCGCCGCCGCTGGCGCCAAGGAGAAACGCGCCGCCGACGCCTTCTGGCCCGTCCCGGCGACGACGCCCTTCTGGCCGGCCGTCGTCTATACTGGCACGGACGGCAAGGCGACAACGACATCCGCTACCGTGCCCTTCCCCGACCCTCCGGCATCCATCGGCCCCGACGCGCCGGCGCCGCCCTCGGGTAGCTGGCCTAAGCGTGCGGTGCAGCCGGTGTTTGACTCGGGCACCGAGAGCCCATTGACGGATGAGTGCTCCTTCCTCAGCTTCAATGACCCGAATTGCGTCACGCAGCCGTGGTTCTGGGGCAACCTGACGGGCGCCGCGCCCGACGGCGGCGACATCGAGAACCTGTGGGACCTGCGGACGAAATGTCCCCCCGTGACCAAGTCCTCTTCCTCCTCCTCCTCCTCTTCGTCCACCAAGACATCTACTACCACCGCAAGCGAGCCCTCGCCCTCACCCTACGAGCAGGGAGACCCGCGGGAGAACGCGGTCAAGTGCTACAACAGCGGCGAGACGACCGAGGACGTGCGGATGCAGAACGCGGCGGCCAGCTTCTGCGGCGACATCGAGCACGACAAGCTGGTCCCCGGGTATTTGCGGTCTGTGGATTTCCCGTTTCCCTACAACGGCGGAGTCGGCACCGTGACCATCACCATCTCGATGCAGATCAAGAAAGGTTGCGGCTTTGACTGGGACCGCACGCTGTGCGAGAAGTACTTGTCGGTGCCGGCGGACAGCTGCAACTGCGCGGGGGTGAATGGAAAGCAGGGGGGCATTGTGGAGAATAATTGCTACAAGATCCGGGTAGACCCGAATCGTAGTTTGTAGTGAGAGGATATATGGATTAAATTGGTTTTGATCGACACTCCTCTTGTCTCTCGAGATCTGTATGCGGTTGTACTCTTACGCCATTGGTGACCTGCTACGGCTGCTTTAGCGGCCACAAAATTTGAACTCTAGGGTTCAACGAACTCCAGTGAGATATATGAAACAACGTGGTGGAGTGTCGGGCACTGTGATTAATATGCCAAGTATTCATTGATGCCCATTGTCACCTTTGTTCGATCATTGCTCGTCACACCAAGGTTTAAAGATCTAGTTAGGTGGATGCATCTCTGAATATCATATTCATAGATCCTTATACATATGACCATCTCCCAGATGTCCTTCGAAAGCGTATCGAAAGTCCCCCTCCAGGAAATAACTTTCTGCCAGCGCCACCTGTGGCAGGTCTCAGTAGGAATACTGGTTTGCAAGCGTGGGGTCGTGCACAATAAGATTGACAGACAAAACGCAGCTGGAACTGCCATTGATGGCGAGGGTCAGAGACGTTATACTGAAGATCGAGAGTTGTGACTGGACAAAGGTTGCGACTTTCACAATGAGGATGTAGAAGCACCACCGCAAATTTGATGAGGATCTTCCACACGAGACACCTGGACAATGTGCTTGCTTGGATCTGAATGTTTTAGTCCCTGCGAGTAGCCTCAATACTGTTGAACCATATCAATCAAGACTAAAGGGGATGATATACGCGCAAAAGTCTTTTGTCCAGGATTCTCTGAGGTTATATTCTAGCCAGGACGGTGGTGCCATCGGTTCTTAGCGCATTCTGCCTGCTATGTGGACCTGCTTGGGAGAGAATGCAGCTCTATTACTATCATCAAAGAAAACGATAAACAAATCTAATCCATCGCGGCAGCACCTATCTATCCACTTAATAGAGCTGTTTCCTACTTTCCAGGAGTCAGTTTCCTGGTCGCCATTGCACACTGCGCATATGCCCTGCTTCTCGTCCTAAGCACCATCTTGTATGGAGCTGCTGACGGCGATTGCACGACACTCAATTTTACTGCGAGGAAAAGCTCATCACGAAATATCAATAACGTTGTCTCAGCTTTGATATGCAGACACTGAGCGGAGTTTCAGAATACAGCGTGCTGGAGGGTGTCTTGCAAATTGCGTGTTTGTCAATTCTCTGGATCCAGCCAAGTGAACAGTGGTTCTGCCCAAACGGACATACGCAATTCCCTTGCAGCAAAGGGAAAATGCCTTGCCGCTAGAGTGCAGGTCTTCAATCATGGCAACCGCCCGTCAAGCTTCAATATCAGGCGTCCCTTAGCTTTACCAAACGCATAAGCTCTGACGCTTGATGAAACTATAAGCCGAACCCCGGATAGCAGTTGTATATGGGGCTGATATCTCGAAGGAGCTTCCCCAGCAACCCGGGCCAGTGAAAGGACTCCACGGAACAGGTAGATTCGATAATAGGCTGAGGCCGTCATGTCGCTGTAGAAGTATTGGCCCAAGGTATACCTCGAAATCCCGACATGTCAAAATTCTCAGCATGGCAATCCTTTGATCGCTTCATAGGATGAGCCTGCTTTGGGTGGTCTCGTCAGACTTATGTCATGAAAGGATGGAGTGTCGAGCGGAGACACAAAGAAATGCAGGTAGATTCCCGAATGTTGACAGAAGATTAGACAACCAGTAAATCCTAGGAGCCAGCGAATTGCCTTACAAACATGCAAGTAATTGCTTGCCATCTGTGCAAAACCGTTCGCGATTTGGTGAGGCCAATCTCTATGCTAGAATATAGCAGTGTGAGCCTACTACCATGGGGCATCAGGATTAGATTCGCGAATTCACTTCGTTGTAAACCTCATTTACGCACTATTCATGTCGCCCGAAAGAAGCCACGCTATCTGCGAATGATCCATGAGTATCTTAGCCTCGGGATATCCTTTAGAAAGGATGGCTATGGCCGTCACTTGGGACTGAAGCACTACAAAATCGTCGTCATTAGGTGCTGGTAGCTGGGAACTGCTTTTGCGATTCTAGAATGCATAGTTAGTCTGAGAGGTTCAGAAATACTTCGACGTTCAAGACATAGACCACAAAGGTTCAATGCCAACCGCGATAAACCGGACTATATCGTGGTTTCTTCACGCGAAGAGATTATGCATTCTTGCGACGTCTCATTCCTGACCAAAGTCGGTGAGAACCCTGTTTCTCCAAAGTTGAGAAACTGGTATGGAAGTTGACCGAAACAATAAGCGCCTATCGTGATCATGAATGCCTCGACGTGACCCCCAATGTGCATGGCCGGTATTAACATAAACACTAAGTTGCATGAAGTCTTAGCACCTTCTATTATGTGGTGTTAAGAATTGCCCTGGTCTAGAGTCGGGGGATCTCGGCCATTGCCGTCGCTAGCTCTTTCGGCCAGTATGCCTGGATCCCACGCAAGGCACCCATTTCTGGTCAATGATCTCGCAGCCCAATGAGCTCTGTTGGTTTCTGGTTTTGGAAAGAAATGCGAGATTGCATTTGTGTTGTTCTCAGTGCCTAGAGATCAAAGCTATTCTATTGCGCGACTAGGATCTCGCTGCTTTCTCGAAGTTAACAAGCCGATGGCTCAACGCAAAAGCCTAAGAAGCAAGTAATATGCCCGTTCGTAACGTAGGACCAGACCCCTCTCTGGGGCAGTTTGAGTTAAGTCTAAGAGCTGGAGACGCGTCAGGCGTGTTTAGATTGCATAGCTTTTCCTCTGCATTATTCAAATGTATGGTTCCGTATTTCATCATAATACGACACAGGAAGACCTCTGTGGGAATGAAAAGGCGAAGGTTTGTCTCTCCTTACAGACAGCTCGGGTCATCAACTCAGAGTTGCTTCATAGTTGAGCTGCAGGCTGTTTCCTAGCACATACGACCATACCCATTGGAAAACTCGGGATCCCGTCCGCTCTCCCATAGATAAGCTAATGAAGGCTGGAGTAGTAGTCGGGTCGGTGACGACCGGCGAATGCCCGGTGTTGTATGTTTTTGCTGGCCCTGGCTGCTTTTTGCTTCCTGGTGTGGATCTTTTGGTTTTATTACCCAGTTTTTTAGTGTTTGGAAAGAGATTTTTTTTTACTAATAAGCTTCGAGGCGTGACAGATATCCTGCCTGCATTTAGCCTCATCTCTCAAGGTCGCAGAGAACCCTGAGGGAAAGGATTAGCGTGGCTATAACTAGCCAAGCAAGGATCATGGCACTACGATTTTATCCCTGTCAAACACACCACTTTCAGTACAACCAAGATGTCGACAAACCCTGGCCTCCTAGTATGGATCTAACGGCGTGCATGAGAGACGGACGTATTGGTCCATTTACCAACAACCTGCGCTGTTGTGATGGGAGAGGAGGAGAGACGATTATCCAGCCCCACATTAACATAGCGCCAGCTTCCAAAGTCTCAAGTGCGTTAAGCTGTATACGACGGTCAATTTTCCAACTTGAACTGAATGGCTGTAGAAATGCAACGAGAGACTTAGAGACCGCTAAATCTCTGGCTCAGTGACTTGCATTTTCCAGTCCCAGAGGCTGGGGTCTGGGGAGTTTGCAGTGTCTCTCACGTAGGTAGGTGGGTGCACTCTGTACAGATAGGTACGCACCCTGTTCGCTGTACCTTAGCTACCTTACCTTACAGAGACTAGCTGCCGATTTTAGCGCTCAAATCGGCAGTTGGCCTACCCGTGGACCAAGGCATGCGCTGCAGCTACAGTGGCTCGGTGCTGATTCCTACCGCTAAAATCGGCACCGAGCCCCTGAAACAAATCAGCATGTAGCCACCCGACCTGTTCCCTAAAGCACTTTGACTGGGCCACTGTGAATACGGCACACCATTCACATCTCCACCGTTCCAACCCATCTATGCATTAGGTTCACTTGCATCGATGCCCAAGATCCTCCAAGTGCACCCTGACTGGCATCCTTCAACTATCGCCTTCAATGTTGTATCCCGTTCTCAGGTGCCTGGGGCATATTTGCTGCCTTTGTTGAGCATTTCCCAGCCCCACCGGACGGTGTTGTGGCATGCACCCAGGCCTAATTCCACCAGGCAGCGCCACACGAGAGGCATCGCTTTCGTCGCCACGACGTCCGTGAGCGGAGCGGAGGTTTCCCCAAGCGTGCACTGACTTTTCGCCCTGAAACACATTTGATAAACTTGGCAAATTCGCGTTGCAAATGGTCTAGTGACATGCTGTCTAACCAATTAGACATCTTTGGCCGGTCAGAAGTTCGCACTGCACTTTACACTCAGTTAGATGTTGAGGACGAGGTTCGCAAAGACGGTGACGAGGATTATTTTCCGAGTGGCCGCCATCGATGCAGCCGTTGCTGCTGTACACTCTGCAGAAGAGAAGGGACTTGCCTGATCGCAATAGACTGTTGCCATCTTGATGGATTGGGAGGTCTGCTTGGTGCATCGTGCTTCCTTTCGACGGCAACTCAGAAGGAATAGCACATCGCTCCGCAAATGGTTAGCCTCCAAATGGGTTCAATTAGTCCTTCACTCTTTGCTGCAGCATCGCCCTATCCACAGCTACACCGCACTTCCTCCAGGTTGTGTTATTTCAATACTCAAGAGCCTTCCCGTCGCCTCTGTGGCAAGACGGTAGCTCCCAGTGATGTTCAGTGTCTGTCTGTAATTGGTTCCCTCCCATAACCTATGTTGTGCAGCCTCGTGAACCATACAGCATCAGGTCCATCGCATCGGCCAGCATCTCGTCGCATCTTGTTCCATCGCGTGACATCAATTCTCTTCACAGACACTCGTTCTCCCTTTTCCCTTTCCTTTCTTTCAAGATGTCCGCGGCCTCATCCTCTCGCCAGCCCCATGTGCAGGTTACCATCCGCCGCAATAAGGATGTAATTACACTCATCAACCAGCTGCTCGAAGGCCTCAACAAACAAGGCACCCTCCGATCTCAATTTTCGGACATCTACCGCCAAACCCACAGGAAATGGTGGTTTGCCGCCCGCAGAATCCACCAGAACGGCCAACACAATAGCGAACGATCCCACATACTGGATTGGCCTTCGTTTCTTCGTGAGGTCTGCACAAGTAGCCAGCTTCGCGACATCTTACACATGGTCTATCATGTGCAGTGGACAGACGCTAAGAGGAAGCATGCCAACAACTTAGTTAATGCACAAAAGGCACTCAATCTTGAAGAGACAGTCGAGTTGATTCTCGAGCTGGGCCCGGAGGCTTGCACGAACACAATCACCATCGTCGGCATCTCGGCAATGCGCCGACCAACAAATCATGAGCCCGTTGAGCCAGCAGAGATCCGCCGCGCCATTCTTGACGAAATGCTCAAGCGCCATGATGCCAACCAGGAGCAGCCGCCCAATCCAACCATTCCTGACGTCAAGGCCGCGGTTTTAGGTATGTTCCCAGACGCTTCACGAGATTCCTCACACAAACAATCCTTGGAATCCAAAATACTGACATGCATCGATAGCCCTCAAGGCAGCTGCTGCCCCCAGACCTTAGCGCCGTCAACAAGCCAACTCGCAAGCGCATGTCGGCAAATAACGATGGCAGTGAGGTAGACGAGCCTGAGAACCCCCGCAAGCGAATAACGACGGATTCCGATGTCTCCTCCCGCCTGTCTGAGGCCTACATCGCCCGCCTTTTAGAAGATGGTCCCTTCCAACTGAATCAGACACTTCTAAATGACTTATTAGAAGATACCACCGCCGCGAATCTCAGCCAAGCCGTTCCGTCCGCGCAGAATGAGAGTTCCAACGAGACTATCGTGGAACTGACCGCAAGCCTTGCCAGAAACATAGATGACGTGGCCTGCGACCGCATCCGGGGCCAGATACAAGCTATTCTCAAAGACGAAGATGACCAAGACGAGCATTTGCGGGAGCAGCTGGAAATGCTGTCCAGACTCCGCGAGGAGCATGGGTACCAAGCTTCTGGTGCTAAGGGCGCTGATGAAGGCCTGGAGTCTCAGAGGGCCGAGGACGAGAACGAATATTACGACTAAAGTCCAGTGTTTAGCGCCTTACTCGCTGTATCGGGCTTTCGACCTTGTTTGTTTGTGTGCTTGTGTTATCTGTTGGGGGTGAGTTCTTGGTGGTTGATTGTCTGTTTCCGTTTAGTGGTTTTACAACCGTCTTGTCGGGCATTGTTCCTTGGGGGGCTGTGACGGTGTTTCTGGTTTGTCTTCTTCTAATCTAGTTCGGTTTGCTGTTTGCTATTTGTTGTTTGTGTTCTGTTTGGTGGTTCTGTGTCTTGATTTCTGGGCGGCGGTTTTGGAGGTTGAGCTTGTTTCTTCGTGGATTCAGGAGTCATGACTGAGCATTGGACTTACAGGAAGTTTTTTCTTTGCGTTTTGCTTCTTTAAAGATGAAACGGGACTTTTTGTGCTGTCGGCTTGACTTGAGCTTGCGACGCACCCGCCCAAATTAGTACGGAAACCTTGTATCTGAGAACCTACAAGTGATATGTCTCTTTGTGAATGGAACTTTACTCATCACAGGACAAGTATTGAAATGGGTAGTGACAACATTGAATCTTCAGTCTGAAGGAACATTTCACGTACGTTTAGAATCAGCCATGAATTGCTGCGGTGTTATGACACCTCCGCCAAACGGCTGTACTATCTTCATAGCGGTGAAAACTTCGACTCATAAAAAGCTTCGTGAGATCTGAGAAGGTCTTTTTAGACAGTTTGAATGTCCACAAAACCTCATGGTGAAACTAAGACCAGGGGTCGTCGAAGTCGACCAACCAAGTTGCTCGAGCTCCTCAGCAGTCAAGCCATTGGTGCCATCGCTCGCATTTCTGAGCTGCCAAACACGTGATCGGCTACATGACTCTACAACGAGCCTCACGAGGTCCATTAGCTTCCTTGAGATGTCCACCGCTCGAGAATTCGGGTTGGCCCATAGTCCGAGGCCATCCAGCGATGTTAAGCCCATCCGCAAGATCCGAATCAAGGCCCGAGAAGTCCGAATGAGAGATCAGTCTCAAAAAGTACAGCCCTCGGCGTCAGCATCACCATCAACTTCGATCTACCTTCGCCCTTCCGGTTAATATTGCGGCCCGCCATAGGGTCGACCTTCTCAGACTCAGGCTCCCGTTCATGTTTCTATTGCTTGGTGTTGCTGAGATGGTTGCTGTTCCAGTGGATAACGTCACCGGCATCATTTACTGCACGGCTGAAGAGAACCTTGGAGTTGCCATGGACTTGCCTGAGTCTCAAGTACAGAATGAAATCATCGGAGAGCTACTCATTATGACTCTTCTTCAACATTGAATTCTCTCAAAATCTGTAAAGCCTTCCTAGAAAGCGCGAGTAGTACATGGCTGCTAGCGGCAGCCATGCACCGTCATTAGAATCAGCATCTCTAGTCTTGGACGCAAGCGAGCTTCTCTTCAGCTGTAAACCACTACGGTTCTTTCCAGTACAAACATGGTCCGTGAAGTGTTTGTGCCTGACCACCTGCAAGTCTGACTGATGCGAATTTTATTCTGTGCAGGAACCAGTGAGCCGTGCGTGACCCGCGACACCAATACCGAGATCCCAAATCACACTGATTTCTCATACTTCCTCTGGAAGCTGCGTAAAGCGACAAACTCACCGTCGTCTAGCCGAAGCCAAACCTGAAGCCAACAATAAAGACAAGGCTCAATTATATCATCATAGTCCCAGCGTATACCAACATTGGAGCCGATCCGCAATCCGCCCCAAAAACCCTTCCAATACAGGTTCTTGAAGCAATAACATGCTGTTACTTCAACGTGCAGTGGTATTAGGTCAAACTGGGAAAGTCACCAGATTTGGACCTGCTGTTGCGGCCGTCGCTGGCCCATGTTCACGCAGAATGATGACGTCTGGTGTAATGTTGCTGGGCATATAGGATTGGGGAGCTCAAAAGAATTCCACTACGTATACAACGAGACCGACCTCATTCCGGGTAATGATTCCACCAGTCTGCAGAGAAAGATCATTGATAAGCGTACTCAGGCGAGCTATTACAGGTGTCTTCGTGGTTTATAATGAGCCTGACTGCTGCGAGCTGCCCCTCGGTACGTCCCATTGAAACACAGTTAAGAACTATTCATTTCCGAACCGGGGTCTTCAATATGACCCCTGATCACCTTGATAATCTGGCTTTTATGACTTGAAGCCTTCTTCTGTTCGTGCAGTCCTGACACGGTCAAGGGTGCTGAATGTCACTAGTCTGTTGCAATGGCAGTATTAACGGAGATCTTGCCATCAAGATGAGTCTCAAGAGAAGCCCCTAAATCGACTGAATCTTGGGAAGGGCAGATCTCGCCTAAGTCTGGTTCAACTTTTTAGAACAGTGCCTCTGAAAACACTCCCAAGACATCAATGCCTTGATCATATCCAGTCAATTGCCTCCTGAGCATTGAGCTTAAGAATTGCAGCTTTCTCTGTTGAGATGCTACGGTTTTGTGAGCTTATTAAGTCACAATGAGGTTTGCTGTTCTAGGCTTCCCTCTTTGAGCCAAAAGTATGGATCAACTCTGTAGTGATGGAAATCATTCCAAGCAATCGTATTGCGTCTCCGTTGTCGCACGCTAGACTGCGTTTTAAAAAGCCATTGGCTTTGCTGAAAAACATACACCTAGAAAGGCCCATCACACCAACACTCTCTCTCACGACAAGGTGAAATGCTCAGTGATATCTTCAAGTCTTGCAACCCCCACCAACCCCTTAACATGACTCCCATTTTGAAAAGGCTCGACCTCAGAAGCCGTGGTGAATTTCAAGGATGCAAATGGTTCCACCGAGGCGAAAGTGTCAAGTCACCAGGCCACAACCGTTTTCCATTGTCCGACGACACCTCCGTGTCCCAAGTAGCCTTAGAGCTTCCGACGAAGCCTCATCTGTCTACAGATTTGCTCTGATCTGGGCCGCCGGGGTGTGTTCTCCTGACACGTAGCGCTCCACAAGATTTATCACCTCATTTGCAAGCCCGAAGCTGAAGATATAGCCACCACCTGGAGGGCGATATGCGTGCACCACGTCTTGGCCTCCGACGACTGCTTTCTCTATCCTGGTGCCGGTCTTTCTCTGAGGACGTATGCCTACAATGTCCCGCACAATATTGGCTCTGCCAAGGTCCGGAGGAGGAAAGTCCTTGGGCAGATTCTCATGTACTCTTTGTAGGATCTACAGTATGTTAGCAAACTTTGCCGCCCACACAGCGCATGCTTTCCTCCACTCACGTCTGTGCGCAGAGCATCGTCAACCTCGGTGTCAGCGCTGTCGAAGGTCTTCAAACCTCCCAAGATGGCAGTGCCGTCAGGTCTTCCGAGGGCATAGGTATAATCTTTGCCGGCGGATCCAGATCTTATTAAAGTCCGACTTGACGAGTATTGTTTGGCCTCGAACCTCCTGCATGTCGAGATCTGCCACGTCTGTGAGATAGCGCGCTCCAACACCAGTGCAATTAATCAACAGATCGTGTCCTATCCCGCGGAGATCAGAAAGCGAGTTGACGTTAAGGCGCTGGAACTTGACACCCGTTGCCTCAAGGCGCTTCCTGGCCTACGCAAGATAGATTGACAGTGTTATAATAACGGACTTGTACGCCATGCCAAATGAAGCACCTCTAGGCAGCTCATCTTCCGACAAAACTCTGTAGTCAGGGAGCTTGTTGGCGTACCAAACTTGATCTTCAGATGAACCATCGATAAGGTCAAGCATGTCAACTCTTCGGACACTGGAATCTGGATGTTCGAGAGCCAACTTCCACCATGTCCAGAAGGAGTCCATCTGCATCTTTTGCTCCTTCGGCGTGGAGGGAATCATGCCCATGAACACAGCGCCTGCCCAAGGGCTGGCCCACTCCTGAGATTCCGGGTCATTGGGAAGGTTGCGAGCAACAATAGTCACGTCGTAACCCCTGGACAGCTGACTCGCGATTGTGAGGCCGGTGATTCTATTGTTTTACTTGTCAATCTGTGATCAAAGTTCTGTCGCGCAACGGGGCGAAAACCTACCCGCCACCGAGAATGGTGATCTTTGGCATTTTGTTTTAGAGTCAAAATTGACTTGAGTTTGAAGATTGAATTCCTTGTGTCTCAAAATGCCGATTGTCTCAACGTCTCACCATCAGTACGCATTCCAATGCAAATATATAGTTGCAAGTGAATTTCCACCTACTTCATGGGCTTCGGGTGGCCTCTGGACAGACGCCGGTGACGCCGGCCTTGCCAGCCGATGCCTATCGATAAAGCTCGTTTGCGATGTATCCAATTGAGCTTAGCCTTTGTAGTGGAGAACTGATATTGGGGGCGAGAGCAAGGCATGAACTGTGGGGTGCATTCGTCTATTTAATCCTTGAAACGGTTAGACTTGTTCTCTTTGAGAATCTGTGATTGGGACTCAAGAAAGATTGAGCCAATCAAACTATGCTAAAGGAACGATACCTTTGCTGACGACGATTCATTGAGGGCGAGTGACAGGGGTACATGTACCAACGCTTATCATGCAGCATAAACCAGGATCGATATTTCAAATCTTACCTTAGGCATCGAGGGGATTGGGAAAATGGACCACACTAGGTATGTGATGTTGGCCGCTTTCTCCCCGCATCCTCAATCTCCGCACACAATTGAGGCGCATTTGATTCCCCGATAACGCTGATGAAGAAGCACAGGAGCCTGGCATAAGACACAAGTTCTGGTCTATCTGGTTGTCTATCTCGGCTATCTCTTCGTCGAGGGAGGGGTGGGCCGGCCGCTCGGTGACCCTGCTTCATCGCTTGCTACGATGCGGGATTGGATTCGGTATAAGTTTACCGCTTTGTTTCTTTGACAGGCAACAATTCGACCTGTATCGGAAGCCACCTCTCTTCATTTTCAACAATAGATTCGATACTGTAACAGCCTCGACAAGCATGAATGTAAAAACAGCCGTCGCATCCGAAGATGAGTCGCTCCATGGCCGGTCGTCTGCCGAGGGCATGGCCTTGTCCGAGTATGAACGCTTTTGTCGTTTGCGCGAGTCAATCACTGAAGAAAAGCAGGCCGCGCTCATTCGAAAGGTCGAGTAAGTGTTCATTCCGAATAAGAAAAGGACTGTTCATTAACCAGTTCCAGTTTCCGCATCCTGCCTCCTCTGGTGCTTGTATATCTTCTGGCTTACATCGACCGCTCCAATGCAGGTATGCTCCAGCTTACCTTTCATTGAGACGTCGCGCCCCCTGTGTGACTGACCAGCTGGCTTTGTAGGCAACGCCAAATTATTTGGTGCCTTGAAAGACCTCGGCCTGAGTGGACAGCAATGGAACGTGTCTCTGGCCGTCTTCTTCATCACATATGCGGCTGGTGGAGGCCTCTGGCCAGCTACTGTGATTTTTACCTGGAACCTGTACTGCAACGACCTCCGACTTGCCCCTTCAGCTAACGGCCTACTGGTCACGTGATCTCAGCTTCAGCCCTACCCCCCCGCGCGCGTTAACGTACGCTATCGTTAATAATCTCATTACTTATAACATCACTTCAATAATAACTTCATAACTTTAACTAGGTTTAATTACTATAAAAGCAGACTTTCTTCTACTTTTTAACCTATCTTCTAACTCTCACTCACACCTTCTATTAACTCAGCTATCTTCTCTACTGTGACGGTCAGCTATCCGACAGTAGGGTCTGCTAACAGAAGCTGGGGATTGACACGTAGTAACAGTACACTAGGGTTGTAGTCTAGGTTATAGGTTATAGGCTGTGTTATAGATCAGTAGTCAGAGGCTAAGGTGATCAGTCTTAGACTTAACAAGTATTTCGCAGTAAAGGTTAGCTGAAAGTATCTAGAGATAAATATAAAGTTGATTGCTGAAGAGCTATAGAAGTCTGACCATGAGCTGGGCTCTAGTTATACTATATATAAGTCTAATTCTGAACATGTTCCTTTGTACCTTGAGTTGAGCTGGATTATTCTGACCTAGAATGATTGCTCAGCCTCTAAGTTATGTTGGATTATTCTAATTCCTAATGATTGTTATCTTATTGTTATGTGACTTATACTATAGTTCTTCTGTTTCTAAGTGAGTCCCTGTTGTTCTTATGATCCTGCAGTATAAATATCCTGTCCTAGCCGCCTGACGCCTAAGTAGGTTAGTTAACTGTTATCCTTGCTTATAGGTTATAATATCAGGTCTCCTCTCTAAAGGTCTTATTTTTAAGACCTAATATAAGTAGGTTATTAGTCCTAGGTTAGAGATCTGTTAATTATACTTCTTAATTTACTTATAATACTGATATTATATCAGGTTATATTTAAAAATCTAATTCTTATAAAACTTATTATGCTTAGATTTATTATAATTAGTAAGCTTTTAATGCTTTAGTTAATTACTATAGTTATAATATAATACTTTATTCTCCTTGCTTCTAGTATAATTATATATATAAGATAGACCTCACTAACTTAAAGCGCTATAGTAAGTGTGTTAAGTATAGTTTAACAGACTATAATAGTAGTGATATAGCGAATGCTTATAAGTTGTTTTCCTAGGTGATTAGGGTGGATACTGATTAGTTATAGTGAATTATTATTTTAGAGAGCAAAAGAAAGTAGAGCAGGAAGAGCAAGAGGCTGAAGAGGTGCTAGAGGTTCTTCAGATATAGTTAGCAACAGCCTTTAGTTGCTTATCTTATCTTTACAAACAGAAGAAGTTTCTGAGAGAATATAGTTCAGACTTAATCTGTTATAAGATACAGTCTATTAATAAATAGGAGGCAGAAGAGCAGTCTTTAGAGGCTTAGGAGTCTCAGGTGCTTAAAGATTTATTATTATAAGGTGCTTTAAATAAGTTAGACTAGTCTTCTTTAGGTATAAATGTTATAGACTTAGGTATTCCAGCTGTAGTTGATTCTTTAGAGGTGTCCTAGTTAGTTTCTAGTGTCCTTAGGCGAATAAATAGTTTTTCTTATTATAGTCTGTCTGCCTCTGTTAGTAGTCTGATATGCCTGTATAGGTGTCTGATATATAGGTAGCTAGTAGTATTTATTAGAAGTAGTGTTATTAGTGCTATAGGTGTTATTTCTCGTTCTTAGTGTTATTGCTAGTAGGTTGCAAGTTCGCCCTTTATATTAGTGATGTTCTTAGCTGGTTTCTATATGTTGTCTTTATAGCTATACCTTTTCTACTTAATAAGGTACTGGTATCTTTCTGGTTCTTTGAGGCGGTTGATGATCTGTTTAAATTTATACTCTGGTTTGTTGTCTTTTATAATAATAAGGTTATTTGTCTGTGATCCTTATAGTGCTGGTTTGAGTAGTGAGATATGGAATATCGGGAAACATTTCATTATATCAGGTAGGTTGAGTTTGTAGTTAACTGGTGAGATTTTTCAGAGGATTTTAAAAGGTCTAAGTTTTTTGAAATCTAGTTTATTATTTAGTTGTTTTGTTTTAATGTTTTGCTGTATAAGATAGGTGCTATCTCCCTCTTTCAAGGTTAGTCCCTCAATCCTTTATTTGTTGCTGAAGTATATTATTTATTATTATATGAATTTAAGTTCTTTGCATGCGTTTTCTTAGATATCTTTAATTTATCTGATTATAGCAACAGCTTTTAGTGCTGCTAGGCCAGCTCAGAGTTCTCTATAAGCAGTTAGTTTGAATCTATAGTTAAAGTAGAAAGGGGATTTCTTAGTACTTTCTCTTACTGCGCTGTTATAAGCGAATTAGGCCATTAGTAGTAGTACTACCTAATTATCTTAGTTATAGTTGACATAAGTATAGAGGTAGGTTTCAAAGATCTAGTTAATTCGTTCTATTTATCCGTTAGTCTGCAAGTGAAAAGCAGTAGATATTACTTATTTAATACTAAGTTGCAATATAATTAACTTCTAGAATTTAGAAGTGAAGATTTTATCTCTGTCTGATATAATTTCCTTAGGTGTTCTGTAGTTAGCGATAATATACTTAAGGAATATATAGGCGAATTCTTCGGCATTGCTTGCTTTTTTATATAGGATGAAGTAGGCATATTTCGTAAGTCTGTCGACGATAACAAGAATGCTGTCATAATAGACTCCTATAAAAGGTTCTTAAGACTTCAGTAGTTTGACGATAAAGTCGAGTGATATAGAGTGCTAGGCAGTTTACAGCACAGGCAAAGGTTATAACAATCTATAAGGTTAGTGTCAGGCTGGTTTGCTTTTCAGGCAAACCTTGCAATCCTTAATTGCTATTACAACATATTCTCTAGTAACCTTTTCTCTATATTATTATTATAGTTATTTCCAGGTCTTTATAATTCCTTAGTAACTATATACTAGTGCGCTATAGAATTCTCTGATAGTTTCATTATCTAGTTTGTTAGGCAGGCTAGCTATAGATCGTCCGGTTATTATAAGAGCTTTTATAGCAGATACTAAGTCTCTGTTATTATTATATTTAAGAATCATCTAGGTTTCTTTTAGTACTAGGATATTATAGTCTAGTTATTAGCTGAGAGCGTTAGCTCTGCTATTCTCTGATCCTTTCTAATAAATAATTCAGAAGTTGAATTCTAAAAAGAATTCCAACTATCTGATTTGTTATTTATTAAGTTCCTTCGAAGTAGTGAAGTATGCCAGGTTCTTATAATCAGTATATATAAGCACTTAGTAAATAGTTCCTAAGAGTAGAGGTCTCTATTCTTTGAAGGCTTTAATAATAGCTATAAGTTCTTTGTTATAGATCTGATAGTTAAGTTCTGGTCTGCGGAGTTTGCGTGAGAAGAAGGTGCAGGGGTGCAGGCGCCCTTCTGAATCTCTCTGGGATAGTTACGCTCCGAGGGCGAAGTCTGAGGCATCTGTTTCAACTTTAAACTGTTCTTCTGGGTTCAGGATTATCAGGACTGGTTTGCTAGTGATGCAGTCCTTGATAGTCTGGAAAGCTGTGTTCTAGGCTTCTTTCTATTCGAATGGTTGATCTTTGCAGCTAAGGTCTGTAAGGGGTATATTGATTTTTCCGTAGAGTCTGATGAATTTTCAGTAGAAGTTGATGAATCTAAGAAATCCTTAGACTTCTTTAAGGTTAGTTAGTATTAGCTATTCTTATATAGCTTAGACTTTCTTTTTTGACATGCTGATATATCTAGAGGTGATCGTGAATCTGAGGTATTCTACTTCCTAGGTGTGGAATATGCTTTTCTCTAGTTTAACCAGAAGTTTAGCGTCTTAGAAGGCTTAGAGTATAAGGTATATATACTCTTTATGCTGTTCTATTATTGCAGAGAAGATAAGGATATTATTAAGGTAAATAACTATAAAGATATCTATAAATTTCCTAAGAACCTAGTTAATTATGTTTTGGAAAGTGGCTGGGGTGTTAGTAAGACTAAAAAGCATAACAAGGTACTTAAAATATCCTTTATATATTCTGAAGGCAGTCTTCTATTCTTCTCCTTTCTTTATTCAGATAAAGTTATAAGCATCTTTAAGGTCTAGTGCTGTGAAGTAGTTAGCTCTATAGAGAAGTTATTATAGTTTATTAATTAGAAGTAATAGGTACTAGTTTTTAATTATTATTTCATTAAGCATTCAGTAGTTAATATATAGTTATAGCTTACTGTTCTTCTTAGATATAAATAAGATTAAGCTTCCTGCTAGTAATATTAATTCTCTGATATAGCTTTTCTTAAGGTTTTCATCAAGGTATTTATCGAAGGCTTCTATTTCTGTAAGGTTAAGTCTATAAATTTTATTGAATTTAAGCTCCTTCCCCTCCTTAATAGGGATTTCATGATCAAAATTCATGTGTTCAGGCAGTCTGGTTTCTAATTCAGCTGCAAAGAGTTTCTTATAAACTCTGTATTCTTCTGGAATAGACAGAAGAAGATCATCTTTTCGTTTAAGATCTGCAGTCTTCAGTGGTCGTGACATAGCTTCTTTTGCCTTGAGGTAGCAGATATATCATTTTGCTGCTCCTTAGTAAGTAGATCTGTTTGAGGCCTAGGTTCTACAGGGCTGCTCAGGGACTAGATTGTTATTATCCTAATAGAGTTAGCCTGTTCTCTAATCTATCTGTAGGTTATTCTTTTCAAGCTATAGCATTCCTAACACAATATTATATACACTAAGTTCAGCAATATTAAATTAGAGTTATTCATTTCAATCTAGGTAACTTATCTTAAGGAGTGCAGTCTTGTTTTTAATAGTTCCTCTTTTATACTAGACTTATTCTCCTTTTATATTGCTAAGCTAGTATATATATTCCTTTCTTTGCTATAGTAGTTATAATCTGTTTACTACTTAGGGTGATATAAAGTTCATTTCAGCTCCACTGTTAATAAGCATAATAGTAGTAGTGTTATTAATAATAACTGCAAATTATAAGTATACCTTCTGTTCTAAGGATGCTAGATATATAGACCTTGTTATTATTACCTGTCTTAGTCCTTTATTAGTAGGTAAGTCTAGTTTTTTAACTGCTTTTATTGTCCAGGGTAGGTGATTTGCTTTCCTTCTTATTATACCTTTGTAAGGCAGCTTTCCTGGAATTAAAGTCTTAGGAGGCTTAATCCTTCTTACAGGAGTCTGTAGGCCTTAGCCTTCTGAGCTGCATATATAAGGCATTCATCTCTCCAGCATTCTTCCTATTTTATTATATCGTTATATTAACATCTTATAGGGTATTATAGGCTTAGGCCGAAGGTTGCCACGTTGTTGTTGAACGTGGTCATAGTCTATCTAACTATAGTAGTCTGGGTGTAGATATTCCAGATAAGGTTCTTATTATATCTTCTGGAGTAGAATTAGTACTTATATTTATCTCTGAAGTATTCCTTGCACTTGTCAAAGAAGCATTATAGCTAGAAGAGGTTTTAGTGGTTATAGTAGTTATACTTAAGTATAGGATGATCTTCTGTGTAAAGCTTTAAGGTATAGTCCTTGTTTCTCTGATTTGCTAGGACACTATAGAAATGTTGCTGTTAGTTGTCACAGCTTATATTAACTGTCTAGTGCTGGACAAGCTGCTAAGTTTTTTCTTTGTTATCGGATTCTTCTTTGGAACTAGTATTGTCTATGCTGGAGGTGAACCTATAGGCGATTCCTGCCTGAGCATGTTGGCGGGCAATGTTATAAGGTTTATTTAAGTTGTAAGGGGAACTCTCTCCTTCTCTAAAAGTCTAATTACTAGTAAGACTGAGGACCTGCTGTTCAGTTAAGAGGTTGTGTTAGTGTTCAGGTTCTTTATTAGATTCTTTTTTAACCTGTTCTTCGAGTTCTTAGATGCAAAGCATTTCGTTAAGTTGTTCAGTAGTCTTTCTGACCAGCTTGCTGTTAGCTTGGGAAGCTATTATAAAGGTCTTAGTTTTAATTTCTGGAATAGTTATGTTGTAGCCTGTCCTTCTGCAGTCTAGGTTGCTAGGCCAGTATCCTGTAGCCTCCTTATTGCTGTAGTAGGTGAAGCATTCGTCGTTATAACATCCAGTCTATAATAGAGATGCGTGAGGTGTTTTGGTTGCTATGCTAGCTTGCTTAGTTTGTTCAGGTACAGGTTTCTAGTTAAGTTTCTTAGGTTATCTGTAGTCTCTAGTAATATGTCTTATTTTTTCGCAGTTATAGTATTTAGGGTTCTATAGTTTCTTGCTGTTGCTTTTAGTAGCAGTGCTGAGGTCTATAGGTCTGCTATATTATCTATAGGAAGTGCTTTATCAGGTGTTATTCCAGTTATTACAGGGTCTGTTATTATTCCGCTGGTTATTAAACTTACTCTAGGGCTGCTACTAGTACTTACGTCCTGAGTTTAGATTTTATCATTTATCTCCTCATTCCCTTCGTTGCTTATAGAGGCAGTTATCGATTTTAATAGCAAGTTCAGCATATTAGAAGAAGTCTTCCAGTCGATTAATCTTAATAATCTCATCTTTAACTTCATCCTTAAGTCCTTAATAGAATATAAAGATCTTAGTTTCTTTAGTAAGATTAAGCTGGATACTAAGTTATCTGAAGTTAGCAGAATAGTCTTTAGCAGACTTAGTCTGTCTGAGCTGGGCAAGGTTATACTCAGCTTATTATTTTTCATCAGAGTCCTAGAAGAGTAACCTAAATACATCCTTAAATCCTTAGAAATTAGCGTAGATATTACAGGTTTCTATAGTATATTCGTCGAAGGTTTTATACTTAAGGTATTCTTCCTGGATTAGTTCAAACTATTTAAGGGCTTTTCCTTAGAGATAGATAGCTGTATATACTACCTTCTTAGTTTTGTTAGTAAAGTCCCTATAGTGAAAGTTCTAGTAGTTCTTAACCTGGATTAAGAATCTTTTAAGGGTTCCAAAGGTTCTATTATAGGTAATAAGTGCACTAAGCTTAAGTTTCTGCTGTCCTCTGTAAAAGGGTATAGTGATAATGTTAGCGGCAGCCTGAAGGGTCTGGTTCTTGCTTTTAAGCTTAGCTGTATATTAAGTGAGCTGCTAGAAAGCCTCTTGAAGCTTGTTGATAGCCTGGGCGCTCTTGTTGAACATGCCCTGCATCTGTTTGATATTTCTGTTAGCTTTAGCTAGCTGCTGCTTAAGTTCCTTATTATCGTCGTCTTCTTCTAAGTCTTCCTTCATTTTATAGTTACTGAGTTTCTAGGCTAGGTTGCAAGTTATTTGTCTGGTGGAGGAGCCTAGGGTAGATGACTTAGCAGAAGCGCGAGAAGATATCTTGTCTGTACTGTTAGTAGGTTTCAATAGTTAACTTACTGAACAGGAGCAATTAAAGTGTTATAGTCAGCTATCTAACAGTAGGGTCTGCTAACAGAAGCTGGAGATTGATATATAGTAACAGTATACTAGGGTTATAGTCTGGGTTATAAGTTGTAGGCTGTGTTATAGATCAGTAGTCAGAGGCTAAAGTAATCAGTCTTAGACTTAACAAGTATTTGCAGTGAAGGTAAGCTGAAAGTATCCTGAGGATGAATATAAAGTTGATTGCTGAAGAGCTATAGAAGTCTGACTATAAGCTAGGCTCTGGTCATACTATATACAAGTCCTGAACAGTCCCTTTGTCTTATCGCTGATCACTGATCAGGTATCAGTGAGCGCTCAGTGATTGTTAGTGAGCGCTCAGTAACTCCGACTGAGCACTCAGTGATCCATACTGCCTGCTCAGTCTTATCTTATCATCACGTGACCTGTACCATAGTTCTTCCGTCTCCGAGTGAGTCCCTGTTATTCCTATGATCCTGCAGTACAAATATCCTGTCCTAGCCGCCTGATGCCTGAGTGGGTTGTTCGGCTGTTATCCTTGTTCACAGGTCGTAACATTATGTTAGATTATTCTGATCTCTAATAATTATTATCTTATTGTTATGTGACTTATACTATAGTTCTTCTGTTTCTGAGTGAGTCTCTGTTATTCCTATAATTCTGCAGTATAAATGTTCTGTTCTAGCTGCCTAACGCCTAAGTAGGTTAGTTAACTGTCATCCTTGCTTATAGGTTGTAATAGTTACTAGGCTAGTGTTCTGTAGCTTTTTTATTGCTGTAGTAGGTGAAGTATTTATTATTATAATATCTAGTTTATAATAGGGATATATAGGATATCTTAGTTATTATGCTGACTTATTTAGTTTGTTTAAATATAGATTTCTAGTTAAGTTTTTTAGGCTGTCTGCAGTTTTTAGTGATATATCTTATTTTTTTATAGTTATAGTATTTAGAGTTCTATAGTTTCTTACTGTTGCTCTTAATAGTAATGCTGAGATTTATAGGTTTGCTGTGTTATCTATAAGAAGTGCTTTGTTAAATATTATTCTAGTTATTATAAGGTCTGTTATTATTTTACTGGCTGTTAAACTTATTCTAAGGCTGCTACTAGTATTTATATTCTGAGTTTAGGTTTTACTACTTCTCTCTTTATTCCTTCTATTATTTACAAAGCTAGTTATTAATCTTAATAATAAGTTCAGTATACTAGAGGAAGTCTTCTAGTTAATCGATCTTAATAATCTTATCTTTAACTTTATCCTTAAGTTCTTAATAGAATATAAAGATCTTAGTTTCTTTAGTGAAGTTAAGCTAAATACTAAGTTATTTAAAGTTAGTAGAATAGTCTTTAGTAGACTTAGTCTATCTAAGCTAGGTAAGGTTATACTTAGCTTATTATTTTTTATTAAGGTCTTAGAAAAGTGATCTAAGTATATCCTTAAATCCTTAGAAATTAGTATAGATATTGCAGGTCTCTGTAGTATATTTATTAAGAGTTTTATATTTAAAGTATTCCTCTTAGATTAGTTTAAACTATTTAAAGGCTTTTTCTTAGAGATAGGTAGCTATATATACTACCTTTTTAGTTTTATTAGTAAAGTCTTTATAATGAAAATTCTAGTAGTTCTTAACCTAGATTAAGAAACCTTTGAAAGTTCTAGGGGTTTTATTATAAGTAACTAGGGTACTGAGCTTAAGCTTCTAGTATCCTTTTATAGGGGTAGTGATAATATTAGTAGTAGCTTAGAGAGTGTTAACTTTATTCTGAAGTTTCTATATAAGAGGGTTATTGCTCTGTCTTTCTAGGTATATAATTTTATTTTCAAGGTTCTGAAATTATTAAGGTCTATTACTAAGTTCTTAGATTATACTCTTAAGGCTTTAGAGTTTATTAGCTATCTTATTATATATAGTTTATATCTTAGCTATATTATTATCTCTTTTCTTAACTTAGGCTTAGAGCTTATTATAGGTTTCCTTTTTAAGGGTGACTTTATTATCTAAGTTTATAGTAATTAAGGCTCTCTTAAGTTCTTTAGCTAGGTTCTTAACTAGCTATTTAGAGGAAGAAGAGCTTCCTAGGGTAGGTGACTTAGCAGAGGTATGAGAGCATATCTTATTTATACTATTAGTAGGTCTTAATAGTTAACTTACTAAACAGGAGTAATTAAAGTGTTATAGTTAGCTATCTAACAGTAGGGTCTACTAATAGAAGCTAGGGATTGATATATAGTAATAGTATACTAGGTTATAGGTTGTGAGCTATATTATAGATCAGTAGTTAGAGGCTAAGGTAATTAGTCTTAGACTTAATAAGTATTTGCAGTAAAGGTAAGCTGAAAGTATCTAGAGATAAATATAAAGATATTTATAAGTTAATTACTAAAGAGCTATAGAAGTCTGATTATAAGCTAGGCTTAGGTTATACTATATATAAGTTTTGAATAGTACTTTCTATTTTATTACTATTCCTAATCTTAATAGGGTCTGTTTCTTAATTATATGGAACTTATATATGCTAAGGATAGCCTCTATATTTTTAGCGTATAGATCTAATCTCTTATCTTATTATTATATGACTTATACTATAGTTCTTCTGTTTCTAAGCGAGTTTCTGTTGTTTCTATGATTCTGTAGTATAAATATCCTGTTCTAGCTGCCTGACGCCTGAGTGGGTCGTTTAGCTGTTATTTTTGTTTATAGGTTATAATATCTACTACCTACTTAGAAACGCCTTCTAATGCTAATATCTAGCATAATATCTTCAGAAGCTATTATGCCGTCGCTATCTAAGCCTTCTATTAATTATGCTAATATTCTTATTCTATAGTTATTAGTAATACCTATTATATTATTTAGCTAGGTTAGCTTACTAGCTATATTACCCTACTAAAGATATTATTAAAATAAGCGTAATAGCTAGGATTAGCAGTAAATATATATTATAGTCAGCTATTTAATAGTAGGGTCTGCTAATAGAAGCTAGGGATTAATATATAGTAATAATATATAGGAGGTGTAGTCTGGGTTATATATTATAGGCTTATATTATAGATTGGTAGTTAGAGGCTAAGGTGATTAATCTTAGACTTAATAAGTATTTACAGTGAAGGTAAGCTGAAAGTATTTTTGAGGATAAACACAAAGATATTTATAAGTTAATTACTGAAAAGCTATAGAAAGAAGTCTGACTATAAGCTAGGCTCAGGCTATACTATATATAAGTCTAAACAGTACCTTTTATCTAGTTACAAGTGATTACTTAGGTGTATAAGGTGATTGCGATTAGTTAGTATTACTAACTGATCACTGAGTGCTTTCTAACGCGCCTTACTGATCGTTCCTTATCTTATTATTACGTGACTTATACTATAGTTCTTCTGTTTCCGAGTGAGTTCCTGTTGTTCCTATGTTCCTGCAGTACAAATGTCCTGTCACAGCTACCTGACGCCTAAGTGGGTCGTTCAGCTGTTATCCTTGTTCACGGGTTGTAATAATATAGCTATATCGCTTAGCTAAGGTATACAGGCGCTTCCTGCAGCCTTGCTGCTGATATTAGCCTTCAGACTATAAAGCATAACCTAGCTATAGCTAACTAGTCCTTAAAGCTCTATAAGTTAAAAGGTATTATCTTGCTGATTACAGTAAGCCTAGCCCTATAGTTAGTATCAATCTTAGTATCTTAGAGCATACCTCAGGCAAAGCCCTGTAGTATAAAGCCCTATAGATTGGATAGGATAGAACATATTATGAAGGAATCTGGGTGGTTTTCTTGATAAGGAATAGGCTCGAGGCTTAGCGTAAGCAGCAGCATCTTAAGTACGTGGCTAAGATAAGCTTTTCCGTGGCTGAAGACCTTATGAAGCCATCTCCGCGCAGCGTGAGTCACGCAGGCGAGGCTATCGACCTTGCTAGCAACAAAGCCATCATCAACAAGGCTAATAGCCGCAACAGTATATACGTCTGGCCCAAATGCTTTCGCTTATATGCGGGCGGCTACAGTCGGGGTCGGCGCGGGCAGTTATTCCAGACCCCTGGGTACATATACTGCGAAGCTACTGGACTAGGCACTAACCGAGGTGCTTTTACTGCTTTTTACCTTACTGTGAAAACCCCTACTGGGTGGGCTCGAAACTTCCTCAACATGCGGCTGGTGGTGTGTAAGTATTGAGCTGGACTGCGGTCTTCTCAATGCCTGTTGCTAACCTTGGACCAGTCCGTCGAACATTATGCTCAAGCGCTTCGGCCCGCGATTCTGGCTCCCCTCACTACTCATCGGATGTGGATCGACCATTGTCTGTTCTGGACTTCAAAGCACGTACGCTGGATGGATCGCTTTTCGATTGATCCTCGGCATTATCGAAGCCGGTATATACCCGGGGTGCTCCTTCATTCTCACCTCGTGGTATAGCCCGAAGGAGCTGCATTCGAGGATGACCATCTTTTACTCGGCCGCCTCAATTGCAGGCGCCTTCTCTGGCCTTCTAGCTTTTGCTATTGGTCACCTGGACAGCACTTGGGGCTACCGGGGCTGGCGCTGGATCTACGTCTTGGAGGGAGTCTTCAGTGTCCTTGTGGGTGTTGCGTGCTTCTGGCTGATTGAACCTCTGCCGGGTAAGGTCATAAGCTGGTTAACTGAAGAGGAGCGCGAGTATCTCGTGCTCCGAAACCGATTCGCCGCAGATGGAGAGAGCGGCATTAAGGAGCGAGAGGATTTCAACATGGCCGACGTTAAGAAGGCGTTCCGCTCCATCCACACGTACTCTGTGGCGTTGACGGAGTTTACTGTGGCTATTGTTGTGTACGGAATCAGCTTTGTCCTGCCCAGCATCGTTCAGAGCCTGGGCTACTCGAACGTCAAGGCTCAGGCAATGACTGCTCCGCCATACATCTTCGCCTGCATTGTCACCGTCATCTCTGGCCTGGCGGCCGATCGCTATCGCCAGCGGGCACTGTCAATCATCCTTCCAAACGCAATGGCTGTCATTGGATTCATCATCATTACCATCACAATCCGTTACCATCAGATTCCCGGAGTGACATACTTTGGCCTTTTCCTCATGGCCGGTGGTCTATATCCCATCTCCCCTGCCGTCATGGCCTGGGTGGCTCTGAACATGGCTGGTTCCATGAAACGTGCAGCCGGGCTTGGACTGATGATGTCCCTGGCCCAGCTAGGAGGTGTAAGTTCTGACCCGGGTCCCTGATCATGTGCGACGCTTTTCTAACTCTAAGCCCCTTAGATTGTGGGATCTAACATTTTTCTACCCGATGAAGCACCTATCTACACTACTGGATTCGGGATCTGCATTACCATGTTGACAGCGTTCGGCGTCATCTGGCCCGGCATCTACTATCTGATCTTGAAGAGGATCAACTCGAGACGGGCAGCCATTCCGATCGAGGAGGTAATGGCCAAGTATACGCCGGAGCAGTTGACCGACATGGGCGACGAGAGTCCTCTCTTCCGATATGCTCTTTAGTTTTGTAGCTGAGACGTTTCTGGCTGTAGACAGGATTGCTGGGTTGTGCGTGCAATCAAATGTCGCTTTTGCCCTGGGACGTATTGTCCGGATGATATTTTAGCTACACCGCCAGTCATACCTATCTACACAATTCTGTTTCTTGATTATCGGTGTTTCCTCAACATGTCCCCGCAGGCGTGAAGTAGGCTTAAGCACCGGTCCGCCATGCTTGAAGAGACATGAAGTCTGCCTTTCAAGAGTAGAACATATCAGAATAATCTACTATCCGTTTAGGGAGCCCTCAATAGTTGATCCCAGACAGGCTTTTAGGCTGATTGTTTCTTCGGAAGCGGATAACCATAAGCCGGAGTGGAATTCATTGAGTTCCTTACCCCGCGATCTTCCCAACCCTGCTCTCTCCACACTGCCTATCAGTCCCCGCTGATAAGCATATTTGCCCCCAGTCGTCCTGAGAACATCCTCCATTCGTTTTCTGAATGCGCTTCTCCTCTCCAAAGTTAATGGATCTCCAGCTTGTGCGTGTCTTCCTTGCGTCTGTCATCCAACATGATGCAAACAGATATGCTAGCATCTCGGTCGCGCAGACCAACGACACGCACAACCACAGGCTGCCAAACCTGTCGACGACGACGTATAAAGTGTGACGGTACGTCATGAACACCCCAGATGAGGATCGACAATGAGATTTATAATGGTTACCTTCAGAGGCTAAGCCGTCTTGTCAACGATGCTAGCGTTCAGCCGTCGATTGCTCCTACAAGCCTCAGATCAAATGGCCACGACAGGGTGCGAGGATGGGTAACAACCGCTCTCGGCGGCACCGAGCACGGAGCGATGCGTCAACTCAAATGACTGAGCTCCTTTCGAGCGAGGAAACGAGATTGGAGACTTCTTCCGTAGACCGGTCCGAGGAGCCCATTCATGCAATGTTTATGTCTACAGCTTCGTGCACGGGCAGACCCGATATCTACGACAACGACGACTTTGCAAGCTGGGTAGATCTCGGAATGAATCAATCCTCGATCGATAGCATTGGAAACATTTACCGAGCAGACAATAAAAGCATGTACAGCCCTTTGGTCTCCGAAACAGAGCAACGAATACGGCCAGTCACTTATTATACCACGGTCCACGAACGCGCCAGTCTCTTCGAAGTCCTGGATGAAAAGGAGATCATGCTAGACAGCAGTACATCACTCGCATCGATACCGTCCAGAACATGCTCTATTTCCATCTTCTCGCTGGGCGACCCATATCGGCTTCCAAACATGAAACGCGAAGACAGCATGCTTTTCCATTATTGTAAGACCAATATCTAATTCAAACGTTGTTCGACGCCCAATATTAATAGTGTCGTCCAGATATTGCCGAAATGTGCCCTCATTGCATTGTCAGGAACGGCTTCAACAAGAATTATAGCCAGGTCCTTCTCCCACTAGCCAACAAATCCAACATTCTAATAAGAGCCATTTTGGCCTTCACGGCTAACCGCCTCAAACTGCAAGATGACCGCTTCCAGACCGTTGCCCTCCGTCACCAGTCAGCAGTGCTACAAGGCTTGCAACAGTCACTCAACAACAAGAAGCGGACATCCTTCTCAAGACTGGAACTACTGAGCACGATCCTCATGCTATGCTTCTATGAGATTTACAACGCAGGGCAAAGCCCCAAAGACTTGCATGGCTTGCCAACAAGACCTTGGATGACGCATGCAGGAGGTGTCCGCCGGTTATTGGACTTGGGCACGCTAGAATCCCACGACTCTCACTACGAAAAAGCAGTCGTGTCTTTTCTCAGCCAATATTTTGCTTCGCGCAGCGTCCTCGCCTTTACTTCCTTGTCGCCCCTAGAGGATGGGGTTGAGATTGTTGACCATGCTTGGTACTGGCTGGGCATGGCTGATCGGCCACCTCAGGAGATCAATCCGTTTGCTGGGTGCTCCAATGAGATGCTCACATCGATTTTGGTCATCATGTCGCGAATGAGACAAATTGGACGATCGCGGTCGCAACCACTACCAAGTTTACAGCAGACTTCGGCCAACATGATGGCAAAAAGCCTTTTCGCTATGGACCAACATCCACCCGCTGAGAGTAGAGATGGCGATACAAGCGCAAAGTTGCAACGTCAGCACGCGGATCGGACGCCGACGACCCTTCTAGGAAAGACATCCGAAGCCTTTCGTTTGGCCACGGTGGTACTGCTGGGAAGTTTGTACCCTGAAATGGATCTTGAAGCTCATGAGCAAACTAGGATATGCCTAGATCGGCTGGATGAAATTCTAGATTCTGGGATTGCAGTCCCCGAACGGGGCGCACTTGGCTCTTCGAGCTACATGTGGCCGTATTTTATCGCAGGATTACACTTGCAAAGCCTGGATCATAACGCTTCACTGGTACGACGGATCAGGCAGCTCTTCTCACGAAACGACACAGCGTCAGGTCAGATTCTTTGCGTGCTCGAGGAGATATGGCCTCTCCTGGTTGGTCACAAGGTTGCAGCACGCACCAACGGGCACGGCTTCTTATGGGAGAGCGCCATGTTGAACAGACATCAATTACTTGAATGGGTGTGATGGGAGTGCAATATCTAGTTCTGTTTACACTTTTGTATGTGATGGTTTTGATATTGACGAACTCGTCGATGCCATGCTTGCCTCCCTCACGGCCAAGCCCACCATGTTCGACGCCTCCAAATTTTGATTCAAGCGTGTATTGCAACCTCTTCAAGCTGGAATATACAGACGGAAGGGAAAACAACTTACGAGGATCTGATATCACTCATCAGACCCGCCGCGTAGCCGATCATGCAGACTTGAAGACACCTAGCGCCTCGCATCGCCCGTTTCATGTCACTGGCGAAGGAGTAAGCAGCCAACCCAACCCAACATTGCCCTGGTTAGTCAGGCCGATGGCTTCTGCCTCGGTCATGAACGGGGCGCCCTGGCAACTGGTCCGAACGTCTCTTCGGCGACGTTCTCATCTTCTCCGCCAGGTCTGTAAGCACAGCAGGGAGACAGAATCTGGACCCACATGCCTCATATGACCCATGCAGCTCGTTTGAAATATACCAAAAGTGGTAAAGCGCAAAGAGCCCTTATCTTGCTATGCTACGTCGCTCTGCATGTATTGCATGTAGCTAGCATGCCGACCTCATCATCCTAGATCTCGCCAATTTCATACCTTTTTGAGTTTAGACTCAAGGCGACACGTGCATGACATCTCGGTCCCCTGCACTAAGATGATGGGTGATGTTGTCTGCAGCTGCCAACCCCAGTGCAGTCTATCTTTGCGCCTTGGGCCGGCATCGCAAGTTCCGAACCCCGGGCCAACGATTACTTTAAACGGCACCTTTGGATCTTATGATCAGGACCAACTGGGACACTATTCTCGAGGGTCGCACTTCTCAAGGGACACCAATCTTGAGGATCGTCTCGCAATTTCCAATTGCCAGTTATTCGTGCCTCAACCCCTCTTTGTTGAGACAATGGCATCGTCTACCCCTAAAAAGAAGGTCATCATTATTGGTGCCGGTGTATTCGGCCTGTCCACGGCTCTGCATCTCCAGCGACATCACTGAGATGATGTTGACGTGTTGCTGCTCGACTCTGCGCCGTTTCCCTCAGTCGACTCTGCCTCTGGCAACGACACATCTCGTGCCATCCGCATGGACTACGCTGATCCGTTCTACTCCAAGCTCGCCAAAGAAGCCATCGAGGCCTGGCAGACCGACCCCGTGTTCTTGCAGCATTTCCATCTTTCCGGTCGTATCGGCGCTCAACCCCCCGGACACACGAATGTCGAAAAGTGCAAGCATGTGCTACGGGCTGGGGGCGTAGACGTGGAGGATTTTGGAGAGGTGGACAAGGTGTCAGCTCTTCAAAGCAAGTTTCCTCTCCTGGGAAACAAAGATAAGCTTCGGGGATGGGACCTTTACTTCGTCAAGGTGAGACTTTTGCTCCTCCTCCCCTCCCTCCCCGCATACGGCATCTACTAAACTCGACCTAGCACGCTGGGTGGGCGAACCCTAAGGAAGCTGTCATCTCGGCCATGAGAGAATTTGAATCTCTCGGGGGTAAACAAATCAGCGATCCCAAGTGTGGGCGTGTTGTCGCCAACATCATCTCTGGTAGTCAGATCCGGGGAGTAAAGACGGCCGACGGGCACTGACACCTTGCTGATCATGTCATCTACGCCACGGGAGCGTTCTCAACCTCCAACAAGAAGCTTCTCCCCGGTCTCGGTACTCAGATACATCCCACTGGTTTTGCCATCGCGCACTGGAAACTTGAGGACCCCGAAGAGCTGAAGGCTTGGGAAGGTTATCCCGCCGTCGACATCTACCATAATGGCTACTTTTTCCCTCCAGACCCCACCACCGGTCTCATGAAGCTCGGGTTGGGAATTGTGGGCTTCA
Organism: Colletotrichum camelliae; assembly: GCA_018853505.1. Classification (NCBI taxonomy): domain Eukaryota; kingdom Fungi; phylum Ascomycota; class Sordariomycetes; order Glomerellales; family Glomerellaceae; genus Colletotrichum; species Colletotrichum camelliae. Next base: position 51,835 of record JAELVL010000011.1, read on the forward strand.
CTCATGACGAGAATCCTCGCTCAAGCTGGGAAGACCAATCCGACGTCGGCATTGCTCTTAGGAACAGCGATCTTGTCGGCACCAATGAGGCCGGAAAGATCCCGTCCATCGCAGAGGAGGGCATCCGTTGGGTCCTGGACAGGTGGGCCCCAAGCCTGGCCGCAAAGAAGTTTTTTGACATGAAAATCTGCTGGGACGCCATGACACCCGACGGAGGCTGGTTGATTGATCATCACCCAGATATCCAGGGTCTCAGCATCGCGACCGGAGGATCGGGCCACGGTTTCAAGTTTCTACCTGTTCTTGGGAGCTTCATCATTCAAGCTCTTGGCATCGCTGAGAGTAATCGGACTGCTGGGCCTCAGCTTGAAGAGATGAGAAGCAAGTGGCGTTGGGGCCGGCCTTCCAACATGGATGTCAAGGATCGGAAGGTTGTGCTACAAGGACGACCTATATTGAACGTGATGCATCATTTGAGGGCTCAGACGCCCGGGCAGATTAATGACATGGTTCGTTGCCGATTATAGAATGGAACGGCAGGGCAGGGGCTAGATGCAAAGCAGATCGCATCTAATAACACCCACAGCATCACGAATAGCGGCGGTCCAACCGCTGAAAAATGAGACACGTCTTTAGTGAAAGATCAAGCATCTCAGACAACTTGCAGACATGAATGCCAGAGTCTGTCCAAAAGCAGGGGACAGACACTCTGGCAACCTGCAATCAACCATGTATTCTCGCAACGGGCAGCTGAAGCACTGGATCGGCGAGAATGTTAGACAGGAGATTTCCAATGAGCCTGTCTCTAGCTGCATGGCACATCAAAGGCTTCTCCGCAGAGTCGTCGACGACAAGGAGCGGCAGCGGCAGATCGTATTCGGAAACCCCGAACTTTGCCTCGACTTCTGGCATGAACTTTTCGCAGAGCTCCCTCTCAAAACGTGGGCCAGTCAGTCTCGTGAACCAGCATGTTGATTGAAATGAAAAATGATGCATCAGGGCCGGATTGGCAGTGATGACCGGGATGTCCGCAGTGTCTTGACTGCTGGAAACAAATGGAAGGTGGGTTCTCGGAGCGTGCTCCGGTCCTGACGCGTGACCCCTGCTACAGTGTATCCAGGTACCCGTTCACGTCATAGTGCCCACGTGCTGTCAATTGTCCACCTAAAATCGGCAGTAGGTGGAATCAGCAGCTGCTAAAATAGCTATGGATGGCAGCGACCAACAATGAAGCGGTTACGATTCCAGCCCACCGCATCGATCAGGTCTGCTATCTTTATGAGGCGCAAGTCGCTCTATGTTTCTGGTGCAGAGCAGATCACAGAAATGCCAAAAGTAGGATTGCGAAATGCTAAAAAGACATACAACACCGGGCATTCGCCGGTCGTCACCGACCCGACTACTACTCCAGCCCTCACTGACTTATCTATGGGAGAGCGGACGGGATCCCGAGTTCTCCAGTGGGTATGGTCGTATGTGCTGATGAGGGCTGCAAAGAATGATGATATGGCACGCGAGACAACTCGCCTCTGGCACCCACAACAGGCACAGATGCCACACCTTGCTTGATTTCTCATTTTGAACTTGCATCGCAGCAACCACCCCTTATATCGAACCCTCGCTTCTGCTTGCGAAATTTCCAGTGAAACAAGCAGCGCCAGCCAGCAGTCGACAACACGTGGCATGTAATACTGATTGGCAAGGAGGGGTGGTCTCTCTTGAGGCCTGGTATCCATGACCCTGCGGCCGAAAAGAGCAGTTGGCTATTCTTGTCACCGCTCATGCCTATTGGTCACATCTAAGTCCTACAAAACCAGGGGCAGGATAATCAATTCTGAGATGGGCACCTCGAGATCACAATCTGGAGTCTCTAGAGTCGCTCACACTCTTGACCGATGAATGAAGACAGAGTGTCAAGTGGGCATTAAAGACACGAGGATTAAGTACGGTTATCTTGAGAAGTCGGCAAGACCTGAATCTATCACAGGGGTGGAATACCAGGAAAATGTAGTCAGAGTTTGGAGTTGACATAGTTACAGAGACTCTGGTTTGGGGAAGAGCGTCAAATTCATAAGCTATTTACTCATAAGGGACCTCAGTTCAAGATCTGAAAACCAGCCATAGAGTCTCTAGCTATACTGGGGACTTTCCTGCACCAATCAGGACTTAGCGAAAGATTAGTATGTGGTGTATTGAGGGCCCTCATCGGTACAGGAGCAGTGCGTCTTGGTTCTCGTCGTGGTTGACCGTACGGTTGATGCACCCTTGGACGTGGACGTTGGGGAAGAGGGCAAGCTCGGTCCTGCAGTCTCGTAGATGGTTTCGTCGCAGAGCCCAAATTGTGGCTGGCTGTAAAAGACGTCAGATCTGGCTCACGGAGGATCAGTCGTCTCGTGCTGGGAACTGTCACCCACCACCCGTATACATCACTGCATTCCGACTCTGAGATGCCGCAGTACCCCGCCGGGCCGCAACAGTAGCCAAAATAGTACTTGGTTCCGAGGCATGTGTACTTGTTACGGTAGCCACAAGTGCCGTCAGGGCTCGGGCTATAGGGGGAGATGGTGGGTAAGGATGGGCTATCGACGTTGTGCGGTCAGAAAGGCTCAATTGTACGCCACGCCGACCGAAGTATAGCAAAATAGGGGCACCTACCTCGTTGGACTGGGAGAGACTGAGGTTGCAGAAGACCCCTCACAGTCTCCAGCTTGACAGTTGTCTTTTCCGCATTCCTTGTGGGTGCTGCCACATCTATCAAGCGTCGCGAATGGTCAGGATGGCCCTGAGACACCAGATCAAGAACCTCTTGGTTGGTAGACTTACTGGCCGTCTCTAGAACAGCATCTCCCAAACTTACCACCGCACATCAAGCCGCCGTGTTCCTTGCCACAACAGCCATCGGTCGTGTATCCGAGGCCGGGGCAATTCCCACCTTGGCAGTTTCCGATGGCGCAAAACTCGCTGAGGAGTTATTTTGTCAGCGTAAGAGGGACTTGCGAGACTTCAAGCGCACATAACCCACTCAGTCTTGCCGCATCTATAGGACGAAGCATCAATCAGCCCAAATGTCGCAGACGATAGAGAGGCGGCTTAGGTTCGTGTCATACTTGCCCGACGCCCCGCAACAGTCGCCAAACTTGGAGCCGACACACGTCACATTCATTTCGCGGCCGCAGGTGCCATCGATAGAGACGGGATACCTGGAGACTTTTGGGTAGGTCGAGTAATTAGAGAAGAGTTCCAAAGTCTACGGCAAGTCGAGTTACGCACCCATGCGAAGACAGTACTGCGTCCTGGGTCTGAAGTCATAACAGTCGCTCCCGACGACGGGGTTCATCTTGACAAAGTCCGAGAGGGAGATCTTGTACAGGTCGATGAAACTTCTGCATGTCGCCCAGGGACTGCTCTCAGCCCAGATGCGGCAGTCAATACTGGTGTTGGCTACAACATCTCTCAAGACCAGATGAGATGACCCGCGAAAGAGGATGTTTCCAGGCACCGGCGCCAAAGGACCGGCGACCGCGAAGGAAAGAAGGGAAAGGAGGTGAGAGAACTTCATTTCTGTTTGATCAAAAGTTTTCGGTTGAGATTCAAGTGGAATTGAAGAACAATGAAAGTAGAGGTGAACGTCCTGGGAAGATCTCGTTCAGACTTGGGGAACGAGGGGGGGAGGGGCATTGGTACCAAATGATGGATGGCCAAGAGTTATCTCCAGGATTGACCCAGAGTCATGAGAGTCGGGGTTTGATAATGATCAGCTGTTAGTCATCAGCCCCAGAGATACATCTCTCACGTACAACCGATTAAACATGCATACTAGCAAGACCAAACTTGAGTTGCTGCAAGTGCCCGGGCTGCTTATCAGTCCATTGCCGTACGACAGATAGTCAATCAGTTGTGCTACATGGTGTGATCAACAATCTACGCACTGTGCTACGAAACTAGAAGCACAAAAATTGATTGTTTCTCACCTCGCCCCAGAAACACTATCATCTCTCGTCCTTCATCACCACACTGAAACCAGCATTGTCTTACTCCTCGACATCCACCCTCCACCTGTTCCCATAATCTCGTCTTATTGCATCGAGCTAGATGTTATTCATGCAGCAAAATGATTCAGTGAAGCAACTTACCAAGTCTCCCGTGACCAGCAACGATAACAACAAGACGAAAATGGGACGCGCCAGCTTGTGCAACCTCCCGGAGGAACTTACCACCAAGATCATTGTATCTGCCCTGAAATACGATGAAGACGCCGGACTCCGAGAGTTCTTAATCCTGGCCTCGGTATGCGGGAGGATTCGCCGGATCTGTGCCAGCACCGCATCTCATGTCATCTGGGACGTTGGAGCCCGCTCCATGGCGGCATTCGAGGATGCAATCATTGCCGTAAGTTCATTAGAAGATGTCGAGTAACGTTCCCTGACATATGCTCCCCAAGGTCCGGGCCACTGAACTGGTAAAGGCGGCTTTTGTCTTCGGTGTCCCTCCCCCTGACCTCTCCCCTGTCTCCAGCCTCGGCAGGCCTGCTGGCAATCTGACGATGCATGAGATCGCCGCGGCACTCGGCTTGCGGCATCTCGTATGGTGCGCACCGTTACGCTGCGGCTGACGACGTCGAGGGCCACGCCAAGCACGGTTCCGGAAGAGCCGGCCCCGCCGCCGACGGAACCACCGCCGGAGCCGACGCAGGAGCCGCCCAAGCCGGACCGGAACACGGAGGAGTCGACGTGCTTCGAGTCAGGACGGCAGGTGCTCGGCGGCACGGTGCAAGACGCGCTGAACAACTTCTGCGACTGGGCCGACGGCCAAACGATAGAGAAGAACGGCTTCTTGCAGGCGTCGGAGCCGGGGGACCTGTTGTCCGGGGTCGCGGTCGGGGTGGTGGGCAAGAATAACTGCAAGTTCAGGATCGAGGCAGCGGACTGCAAAAGAATACTCAACAAGGTGGTCGGCTGCAGGCCGGGAGGGTCGCTGCTGAGGATCGGCGGCAAGGTCGAGAGCAACTGCGCGACGTGGACGCTGGACCCGTACCAGGATCTGAACGGCGATTGCTTTCCCATCCCGGGCTTCACACTGCTATGCGAATTTCTTGAGTTTTTTGCGCCATGATGACTGGCGGTCTTGGGGTATACGGCAGCTACCAATCCTGATAAGTTGTAGCAAATGCGTTCATTGCTGGGGCTGTCTGTAGCCTCTATACCAGTAGCTTCTGGTGAATAAAAGAAGGGTTTTCTGCACCTCCAGATGTTCGATACCCCCCAAGTCTTTGGGTCTCGTCAGAGTTGATAGGTTGACTTGGAAGGGCCAATTGTGCCAATACGGGATGGGGATATCACCACTCCACGATATGGGGAAGGTCGATGGGAGGGTGTTGCACAAGTAGGGGCTTGCAGAGTGTCGTTCAATGACTGTAAATTGGCCGACTTATGGTCTTAGAAAGACTGAGCTGGCTGGAGGGGAATTTCTTCAAGAGTCCAGCTCACGCACCAAACGTGCAATCAACCGGGGAGGACGTCCAAGTGATGCGTCTACCGTGGCCCTTGAGTCCTATCCCGACGGTTGATCTAAGGATTGTCTGCAACAGTTCCAACAATATCATCGGCACTCCTTTAAATCCCATCAGTTGTGTCTCGCAGCCATGGCCGCGAGACAACTTGTCGCGCCCGTACCTTTGACGTCCGCCCCTTGCGCGAGTTTCCCCAAGCACCGAGGCACGATCTATTCGAACGTCTTTCGAGCGAAGCCTTTCCTCTACTCCCGTTACACCAGGATGACGGATTCTTCAGGCAGAGGGGTGACCACAGTTCATCCGAGGACAGCCAGGACGTTTTTGAAAGCGGGCTACAGCTCAGGGATAACGTTGATGGCGGGGACAGTCTCAACGGCAAGACCACCGGTTCCTGCTTCAAACATGTGGTTGCATTTACACCAGCCAGTTTGTCTGACTCGACAAGGGGTTCAATGCTAGGTGATGCTTTGCAAGCACCGCCACAAATTCCCGGGGATCCAGACTGCCTAGCAGCACCACCCAACGCACGGAGATCAGTGGGCCATTTGTTTTCCGGCATCGTCGATTAAGTCGGTCGCTCTTCGGACAACTCACCGAGGGAAGGAAATGACGAAAGCGAGCCGATGCTGAAAGAACCGGCAGTCATTCCTTCAACAAGAATCAGTCGCCCCTTTGATGCTCTCGTCCTCAACAGAGGGACGGGATCCTTCAGCCGCCCAAGCAGACAGCTTTCCAACACAATACAACAACTGCAGGATTCCCGAGATGCGTTGCCAAAAACACTTGATCAAGTCGACTGGGCGATTTACCATGAACAACGTCTGCAGGACGTCCATGAAGGCGTGCAGAACCAAATGACAGAAGACGACCACGCTATGATGCAAGCCCGGCTCGATCTTAACGCGCGCATTGACCGACTCATGCATGCGCCGGGTGAACGATTGCAAATGTCGTCGTCAGCTTAGAAGGTTGAGATTGCCAAGGGCAACATCGCAGGCGATGTTGATAATCAACTGATCGACCTGGGCTGCATCAAATGCAAGGCACTGGGTATCCTCGCAGACACAAGCCACCGGAGAAAGATACTGGCATCAGACACACGGGTGTTGAACGACAAAGGCTCGGACATGCTGACAGCAACATGTGATCTCGAAAAATACCTGCAAGTGCTGCATGAAGAGGAAGAATTTCGAGCAGAGCAGGGTGTTTATGTGGAGGACAGATTTGATGAACTGGACGGGACGGATAAGGAGGACCAGACCAGTGACTAACAGAAAGGCTGATGGGAGGGGGCTGAATGAATAAATAGAAAGGGCGTTCATAGATGGAACTGAGATAGTCTGGCAGTGTGTTTGAGGAGGAGCAGGTGTTATTTCTTGCCAAAAAAGGGTTGTTCCTAGGCCTTTGCAATGGAAGTATGAATCTGCAAATTTGCGCGCATCTGAAGGACCAGTGACAAAACAAGAGGCCACATGACGGATGTCTTTCAGACATAACCCGAGCTTGAGAGCCGGCATTATTGCACTCCAGTGTTCTAATGAGGAACGATCAGAAGGACGCTGTCAACATTGCCAACCTCCATGTCCTCCGCATCTCATCCAGGACTTGGCGAGAAGGTGGCCCTGTCTTGGCACATGAAAAATGAAGCCAAGCCTGCAGTTGGCCAGCCTGTGGTCATGAATAGGTACCTAGAGGAAACGTCACACGGTAACCGGGCATGGCCATACTTCAAAGCCCGGGAGATCCTGCCTCGCCACTGAAGCGGTGGTGTTCGTCGTGGAATGCGTCTCGCCCGAGCATGTCCGCCCATCGCAACCTGTAAGACGAGGTTTTATGCTGCGCACCGTCAACTTGACTCAAAGTATGCTGCAGTATCGCCCGAAGTCCTCAACGTAAGACCTTCCTTAAGGACATAAACCTCACTCGTGTCTTTACTTCATATTTATGGAGGCATTGTAGTCTGGTCCTTCTGGGTTTAGAGAGACCCCTTGAACTTGGAATTGGGTGTGCCTCATGAGATGTCGTCCTTGTCGAGTTGGGAAATGACATTGGAACCGCACGATCCCGATGGGTTTACGAGCAAAGGGAAGCTGTCAGCTGGAAGCTGGTATTGGAGGTTTGTTAGGCGAGGGGAGATGGTCATTGAGAATGGTTCCCCGACTTCAAAAGATACGATCACCGTTTATTAAGGAAACCTTCTCGTGGGATTTCACAATCCGAGCTCTCTCAACTTGGCCATCAGCTGCATCACTTTTCGTTGCGGGTGCGCTTCTCAGCCCCAACCTTGGCAGGAGCCGTGTCGATGATGTTTAGATATCGCCAGAGCCACGAAAGGACTAGCGCAAAATGATGCTTGCGGATAAAAGGGCACCTCAACATCAACATACTCTCGGTAGCTTCTGGGAGCTCAGACCTAGTTGGGCTCGGGCCTACTTGTCGCGTCAGGCTTCAGCTCAATTATCCCTGAGACTTCCGTGGCGTTCTGGCCGTTGAATGCCTCGCCGGTATCCTTGATCTTTGCGGCAGCCAACCGCGTCTTGAACTGGCATAATTCCGCCAGGGTTGTCGAATGAGCACTAGTTGTAGAGAAAGGAAGGCCATTCGGGAACATGGGTGCAAGGGTGGTGGTAGTGCTGCGATCGGCAGATGCTGGGCGCGCTTTATTGCTGGCGCACCGTAACGTGCGTACGGAATTATCCTTCATCGCCATCAGTTGAACGAACGTAAGCTAGGTAATTTCAAAATCTCTGCAAAAGGAGCCTTGGATGACGGCTCGGGCTGAACACTACGAGGTCAGATTGTGGGCGGCGTAGGAACCCAAGAAGGGAAAAGAAATGGACTGGGCAAACGAAGTAGACCCAGTTATGATAGAACATAGACATTACGGCTTCGGAGCGTACCCATACCAGAGGCAAGCTGGAATTATCCAAATAAAGTACATCATTCACAGAATGAGTACATTCAAAATAGCTAGTCCATCCAGCTTCTGGCCAACCTCTATGCGCCAAGCAGCTCTTGAGATTAGTTCAAGCATGTTCCTTTACGGAGCGGGGAACAGGGACGGGGAAGTGGCAGTGAAAAATCACGTCATTGCAAGACCTCAGGTCTGGGAGGATGAGACGAGAATTAAAACATTGTCGAGCTTAACTCTTTTCAAGATTGCTTCCGATGTGGTTGGTTTTCCAATTTTATGACTATGTTCCTTTCGCCGGGACTCTTTTTCTGCGTTTATCGTCTTCAAAATGGCAATATCGCGGAAAGGAATGACTGCCGGTATGGCAGAAGGCATGCATTTTCCCACTGCGAGTCAGGAAGATGCCGCCTAGATAGCCAACACGATTGCAGCAACAGTGACTAAAAGACGAACTGGACCCTTCTTCCCACGGTGTTTTCAAACGGGCTGCGCCGGAGCATGGAAATGACGCAATGGCGAGGACCTGGATGACGGCGTCGAAGGTCTGGTTGGAAAACGCACGATGTGGTCAGTTGCATCAGTGTGGCGTCAATGCCGGAATGAGGGCAGTGGCGATAGTTAATGCGCTCTAGACGGACGGCTAGATGTCAAATGTGGAAATATAAGTAGTCTTCCCGATTTGGTTCATGTCAGAGGTGAAGCTCTTCCAGTCCTGCTTGATGGTGATGGGTGTGATCGAGAATGGGTGAACACCGTGATGGACTTGAAGCAGCTCAGCTTCCCGAGAGCTAGCATCTGGCAAACCGCAGTTAAACGACGACCATACAATCCCGTGTATTAGGTTTCATACTTCATTCGTTGCATGAACCTGGACAAAACATGGGTGTCAGGGAGACTGGGTCTAGGAGAAGCTACGGTACAGGCCTGCCTTGCCCACGAACACGAAGCATCACCAAAAAGGGGCGAGATGGAGCAGACACCAGCACGTCTTTGAGTTTTGTCTTCAAAACTATTTGGATTCAGTGTTGCTATAATTATGCATACCCTATCGCTGCCCACGTCGCCCTCTTGCCTGTAGGTATGCAGGGTGACGCCAGGACAAAACTTTCTATCCGCTAACTTCTTCCTGAACCTCGTCTTGCCAAGTAGCGTCTACAGCATCGAATTATACAAAAGGATTGATTGCGTCACTAAGTCCTTTTAGCTGAAGTGATTTACATGACATTAACACCAAGCACAGTGTGGACCTACCTCTCATTCTCACCACCACACATCTTGGTCAATCAGGTTTAAGCAACAGCACAGACTGTTTCAATCGATGCACTGTAAGTGGAGCATCAAATTAATAGCATAAGATTGAGACTTGACGGGAGGCTTGAAGAATGGCAACTTGAAGCGTCTCCTTGAGCCACTTCAACTGGACTCGGCACGTCCCGTAGTCCCAGAACTCCCATGCAAGTGCACGCAAGTTGGAGCGTTTCCCAACGTAGAACCGGCTATAACAGGAACCACAGATCCAGTGCAAAGGCCTCACCTCATTAGATGGTACCGCCAGTTGCAAAGATGACTCCATAGTGGTCAGTCTTCTGGTTGCACGTGATGCTGAGGGTGCATCCATGTTCGCGCGGAAGCTCAAGCGCTATTCGTGGCTACGTGCCGATTTGGCTCAGGGGCTCGATGCCGATTTTGGCGGGCTGAATCAGCATCAAGCCGCTATAGCTACAGCGGGCTGGGCGCTGTGGCGGCCAGTGCACGGATTTGTGTGTGGGTAAGGTGCCATACCTCTTCCGTGCAAGTGCACCAAAAAAAGTCAGCCGGCGATAGCACAAACCACAGTTGGATTACCGGGGGAACGCCAGCATGGCTTATCTCCTCCAACACCCGCTGTCTTTCTTGCAACTAGAGAGACGTTTCGTAGATCATCCCGGACTTAGAGTTATTACTGTTTCTGTCCTAAAAAAGGGAGAAGGGTTGCACACAGGAGACGGGCTGGTTCTGAAGCAGAGTCGGACCCATGAGAATCCTTTTGGAGTAATTTCCCATCAGCCGCCTGCTGCTATGATGTAGACTTATCTGGAACTTGCACTTGAAAGGGCTCGTCAGTTGATCCCGGCGCGGAGCTGGAAAACACCAACGGGAATGAGGCGAATATGTGATGCTGTCGGCAGCACCGTACTCGGGACGGCGACAGCGGATGATGGTGCGAAGGAGGTCACGAGATGTCCGGCACGAGTAGCTAGAACGAGCATTTCAAATGCGCTCAAGAAGTAATGACCTATTCCAGTGGTCTGTTTCATCTTAATCTGGTTCTGCAACTGCAGATGTGTAGATTCCATGGACTGATTGATGACCCCTCCTCAGACGCCGGACTTCGGTAAATTTCCATGTTAGGCGGTCTCATCGTGTTCAGGAAGTACTCACTGCAGATCTATAGTCCTGTCTGATGGCCGGCACACCCATAAGACAAATATGTTCTTGAGTTCGGGATCATTGCTTTGGGTCTTCAACCCTCAAGAGGTGGTAAGGAAACCCGCTAAAATGGCAGAGACTGGCAGACTAGTGTGAATGTTTCTACATCCTTCCTGCTAGGTCTCATGGCTCCAGCTGTGTGCCATTCCTTGCTGAAGGGTTGCGTGGAGGATCAATCGAAACATTGACGCTTCTAGATAGAGGCTGATCAGATTCGTAGGCATTACATCCTTCAGCATGTTTGCTTTCGGGGTCTATGGTTGTCAATATGGTAGAAAGATTACAGCATCTCGATTGTGACAGATGTGATCTGCTCTGCGTATCTTGTCTCAAGGTCTGAACCGTGCAAAGACTCGCAACACACCTCCTGGACACGAACGACAGGGAGTTAAATTCAGTCGCCTCGGCTACTTTTTACCAAAAGTGTACAAAGCCTCCGCATGGTGTTGTTATTGTTTGGAGTTTTCGATGGTGTGAGTCTGCGTTGAACGCCCTCCGGAGGACTGCCGAGGAAAGTTACTCAAATTCGAAATGCTACATGTAAATTTTGAAGCCCCTGTGCCGGCGCGGGGGGGGGGGGGGTTAGTAACGGGCTGGCACAGAGCCATAGAAGTCCTAATAACTGGCAATAAAAGACTGGCAACGAGATGCGGATCTGGACCCAAAAGCTCCCACACTTGTGGAAGCTTTTGGGAAACCGCTCCGTGACCCCCGACTTGGGTGGTAGCTTTTCAGCGGACTCGAACCTGCCGGTCGAGCGACGTGGAGGCACGCACCTTCTTTGCCTCCTTGGTCGCAACTCATGCCAGCAACATACCTTAGAGGAAGTTCAAGGTGGACACACTGGACCCGCTGAGTCCTGCTTGGGACATGCACCCGACATCCCAGCAGGACATGGAGCATGCTCATTGCTCTCAGGTCATAGGAAACGTGCTGAAGCCATGAACCAAGACCTGACCCAGATTGATGACTGTGAGCACCAACAAGGTCTGTGACTACCTTTTCGGTCGGGACGGTAAGGTTGCTGCTAATCGGGAGGAACGAGAGATACGTACCCAGTCACCAGAAATGGAGGCACCGGCCTACATGGGACGCCTCCTCTCTCAACGTTTCCAGACCTTCCGGACAAGGGAGCATCTCTAACGACTGCCTGTAACGGAGGGAGCCTTCGGCGATCCAAGAGCCAAAGAGTGTCGGGGGCATTTCGCAACCTACCTTATCTAGCAAAAGGGTTAGAGAGACTCCCGACCGGCTTAGATGCCTTCGCAACAAACCACGAAGCGAGATGTGTTGGGCACGTCAAGGCCACCAACAGCCAGCTCAACCGCCATAACTACAAGGATGTTTGGAGTGGTTTCCCGAAGGACGAAGCCCATGGCCCGTTCAATCAGGAGGTGAGCATAAGCCAGATCTCAACCTAGACAACGGATCGGATCAGGGTCGGCTATTTGAACTGCAATAACAACACTGCCGTCGACAGGTCGACCGCCGTTACCAGCACCACCAGGCATCCTGCCGACAGGTTGCTCGAACAGAACAAGCTGGTGCAGGGCTGAAGGGGAGCCACTGTGCCGCTGGAGACGTGTGGTATCGTCCGCATCAAAGCATCGATTGTCATCGACAAGTTCGTCAATGACCGCTCCGTCTGGGTGGTGGGCATCCTCCGTATACCACGCAGGAAAGCTTGAAGCCATGGTGAGCCTGGTCGCGGCATCTTTATGCAGGCGTCCACTCTCGTGGCAATCTTGACTAAATAAAAGCATAGCGCGTTCAGAGAGAAGTGCATCTGGACCGTTACCAGCTAGGCGCGCGAGTCCTCCCGCATGGAAAGGTATGTGACCGTCTGCTTCGCCGCGAGCGAGACGGACCGCAACCCAGAAGCTAATTGCATGGTTGACTTTGAGGGCATATTGCATGGACAAAGCGTATTCGGGTGTAATTTCTACGGCTGAACAGCAGATATACTTCCGAAGTCCATTTCATTCAATGCCACCAAGACCATCCGCTCGTGGTGCAACAGTAGCTTCTTCCATCAATGATCCGCGCGTCAACACGATGCATCCCACCATTGATTCCAAGGCTGAAAGCAGGCAGGTAGTGTTGTCAGAGTCCTCCATGAAATAGCCACGACACACGCCTTCTGGCCCCGGGCAGATTCTCACATGGACAGCCAATCAAGCCTTCCTACAGACTTAACTGGTGGACCGAAGATGTACTTTCACATGGCATCGGCTGCCAGCTGGAAATTCATCTGACCCTGATGGTGGTCAAAGTTAGCAAGAGGGTTGAGCAGAAGGTGCGACAGCAGAGGGAATAACTCACACGAGGGAGGTAAGATTTTGATCGTTCATGTGCTTTCCGTTGTAGTACATAGTGTTAGAAAAGCTCGTTGGGTAGCAGAAATGTCGTCGGCATGGCCAAGATCGACTGGCGGAGATGATGGAAGAATGAGTGGTGCTGCTGGAGCCGAGTTGGGATGGTTGTGTCGGTGCCGGTGTTGTGTTACGTCATGGTGGTTGTTGGCAAGAGTGGATTGGTCGGTCCTGCCCATTTCATTCCCGAGGCACAAGGCGAGTTCTGTGACGATACATCCGCGGAAAGGTCGAGCTCGTCTGCGGGGTGGCCTGTGGGTGAGGCAGGCGGGCTGTCAAGAAATATTGTGGAAGGCACGACACGATGGTTCCTTCTATTCTTACCTTGCAGACTTCTAGAAAGTACCTAGGGAGGTACGGTGGACCTACCCTTCCTTTAGTGGGACGGTCATACTTCTTACCTAGGCGGCAAGATCTGATAGAATGACGGCTTTGGAAAGAGTGCTCAAAAGCCAAAAGAACACCTCCGGGCAGTCGCAGGCGGTATGGGACCTGCCGGTGCCCATTGAATCCGTCAATGGAAGGCGACTTCAGGCTCGCGCCTTCCACCTTTCTGGGTGCCGTCTTTTCAATGAGACTTCTTCCAGTTACCTTAGGGTAGTAGCACCTCGGATCGTTTCCTGCACATCCTGCATCGTCCTGGAATCGTCATTCTTCCCAGCAGCATCTCAACCAAACCTACACAGCGACTGCGCACTCACACAAGATAACACGCAGACAACCGTCGATAACTGTCAACAATGTCCCGCCAAGAATCTGCTTCCGACCACGGCAAGATGACCGACCCAAAGGAGCGCCCGCCGGCTGATTCCGCGTACGCAAGGGCAATCCGCGACATACTGGCGACTCCCAAGACGCAGAAACCCCGCCGGTACGCAACCTGAGATACATCTCCATCCTTTCACCCTTCTAACATGGTGTTTCACATCTAGTTTCGGTTCATGGGCAGCTGCATCCAAGGACGCGCAGTCCAAGATGGAGCAGAAATCGACCTCGAACGCCCAGCCTGACCAGGCGGCCAAGCAGGCAGGCCGGCGCGATGAAAAGCCCTTCGACCCTGACCAGACTCCTGCCCGTTTCAAGTTCGACAACACCATTCGCTGATCCGAAATTGGTCTTCTGACACGCTGGTCAACGGTGCATCATGAACAGGTTGGCATTCTAGTGGATTCTAGTGGAGGGGAACAGTGGCCAAGGGCCAGCTCGGTGGGCAGCATGGTCAGCAACATGAGGAGATCGGCACGGTCGAGGCTAGAAAAGTACAACGACAGTCGATTCGTCGAAAACTATATTACTACGTTCAAAATTCTTCCCGTCCGTCTTCCGCGATGTGATGGTGGCAGTGGTGACGGACCAACCCCAATCCCAATGTCGGGTCGCCTGGGCTGGTTTCTGGAGCTCTGAATGGAGCCACGCGGAGCCAGCCCTGGACAGAAATTCTGCCCCGTGGCGAAGTACCGAAATGTTTAATTCAACCTCCCACTGTTGAACTTACAACGAAGGAACGATTACGTCAGATCGGATGCGCTGCACGCCCCACAACAAAGTCGGTTGGACGGCCTCCTCTCAGATGTTAACACCACCTCATACAAGTCTGAACATCCTACCACCTGATAACATCGCTGCCTTCAGGGCATCGTCGTCAAGCGCAAAGATCCACCCAGGTGCATCCCTCAGTGGGCCAGGCCAGTACCAAGATCTGCCACTTGAGACATGGATTGCACCGCCGCTGGCCGACACCGCCGCAGACCTCAAGTCCATCCCCCGCTGTACCTTTGTCACCGTTGGAGCCATCGATCATGGAACAAAGCCCTTCCATCGATGCTTCTGAGGCTCGTCGAGTACCCCCGCTCAAAAGTGGATTTGCGCAACACTGAGTATTTCTATCAGCCGCCTCTTCAGCACCTTCCTTCGATGCGAAGACTCCGCACTGCACGTGGTGCATAGAACCACGCCATATTGATCTCGCGCTGTTCTCCCAATGTCGTCATTGGCACTTCTCGTCCCGCTATGGCTTCCATGTCGCTGCAGTCTCTCCTGCGCGCGCCCTCGCAGCCTTGATCAGACGATGCAAGACTCCTCCACCTTGGCCATTAACACTTGATGGGTCTAAAAAGTTCTGGTAAATCGAGCTCAGCATACGTCGGAATACTCGAAATGTTTCCACAAACATCAACTCTCTACTCTTCTCCGAAGGAGTTCATGCAGGGGAAATGACACTTCCTCCTTGAGAGTGTCCCCACTTCCGTCAAAGTTGGGCCTTGACCATGTTTCGGCGGACAACTCTCCTTGTCGTCGTGAACCCCGCTACCCAGGGAGACTTGCTTCCTTTTGCACTTTCGTTGAAGCCCTAGGGCTTGTCCCGAGCGGGAGAGAAGTCTGAAATCGGTATTGAGCTTTGCGCGGCTCGAATTCATTGAGGATCCCATGGAGTAGCTACTAAACTCACATGATGGCAAACTGGGAGACTCCTTGCACGAGAACTCCCCTGCAACGTGCCCTTCACCGACGCAAATCTGTTTGCGGTCAGATTAACCCTGTGCGTATCATTGTCGACGCGAGGACACATTAGTATCGCGACACATATAAGAAATCCAATGACACGATGGACTTCACATTTCAACCGTAACCATGGGATATCTTACTTGGCACCTGCAAGGAATTTGAATGGCTGGTGGTGCGCTTGGTCTAGTATCTCACAACGGGCACTCCATGTCACATCATACGCCGGCTCGCCGCCGCCTTCGCTTGAGCGGGGGCTTGATACTCAACCGAGACGATGCGAACACCCCATACACGCCCACCACTGCGTTGTATGTCTCTTTCCCAGGCACAGGATCAAGAGAAGCAGCGAAAAGTTTCTCTACTATTGAGACGCGCAACGTCAAGCGACTCAATCATATCCATGGAGTTGCCTACTAGGGCGAGCTGACACCCTCACTGCTCATACACTAATCTCGTAGCAAAACGGACAAGCAACGCAACAGGTGGACAGTCTGTCTTCCAAAAGACAAAGATGATGCTCAATCGACCAGGACAGGCGATTGTCCTTCATCTCCGTAGTGACGGGAAGGCGGGCTACAATATGGGACTTTGAGTTTCAAGTCGCACCCTTACACGTTACATGAGCTGCCTCATCCCCCTCCAGATCTTTGGTGAAGCTGCTACACAGGGGATCATGCGCTCTCTATGAACCAGCACTTGGACTGTGTATTCGCAACGCGCAGAATGGATTCATGGAGGATGAGGATGCGCCGCGGTCACGAACTGATCTAGCTCGCTTCTTCACCCTCCCCTCCCTTCCCGCTTGCTGTGATATTATCTCGCTGTTTTCGATGATTCGCGTACTTGCGCATTCCTGAATGTACAACCAGACAGATTGAAACTACCTGGCGGCCCGGAAGACGGTTAGCCGACGGTGGAACTCGGTGTCGCAGGAATAATCTTACAGGGGGGAAGACGCTGACAGTGAATATCAATCGTCGTGCTACAACCTCAATGCCGACCCGATTGCGTCACAAGCTTTTGTGTCTCTTCAAAATACACCACGGATATTTGCTTTGTCGTCTACGTGAAATGGGGCGACGGAGGGGGAGTCTTTTGATGGACGTTTGAGCCAGCTCCGAACCATTCCAGAAGTTACTCATGGCAGGGCTACTCGTTTTGGGGGCGGGTATGCGTGTGCTGCTTCTTGATTTTGTTTGCTCGGAGGTCATTTTTGCAAGTGCTGCTTGGAGATTCCGGTCTCTTCAGGTATCAAACACATCCACCACGAGTGGTACGATTCCACGGATACACCTGGTAGGTACAGCATCAGGGACGTCTTATTGACGATGAATGAAGGTGTTTAAATAGTAGTGGATGCGACGAGTTGGGTTGGTCGATGTTAATAACCGGGCAATGAAGCTCTCTCCAGCGACTACTGTTGCGAGGGCCTTTGATCTTCTGTTTACGTTTTATCCATCTGGGCCTTGGCCTCTCGCGTCGTGGTCTCACACCTGGGGTTAATTACCGTCCGCATCATCCTCCCTCCAGCTGACTTCATCAAAGTCACACTGAAACGGGCGGTTTCCTTCTTCATGGAAGCACTGCTGCTGTTCCACCACACTCAAACCATCGGTTCATGTAGACTATGACAGACGGGACGCAGCGACCTTCTAGCGAATACATGGAGTGAACCATCAGCCAGTGGCCTTGAGAGCAGCTGAAGTGCTTGAGGATTTGTTTGTTGTTTGCTGTTCGCAATGGTGATTGAGGTGGAAGGGTTGATGTGGTAAGAGGGGAAGGTGCGCGGGGAGATGGGGCAATTGTTGATCAGCCAAGAAATGTTCAACTTTTGAAGACATCCAGAGAGTGCTAGATAGGTGAAGTGTGGGCAATGTGTGGATTTGTGGTATCCGATCTAGGGTTTTGATAGAGCACAGCATCTAGACGTCGAAGCAACCTTTCATCGCGTGGAAGCATCTGGAACGCCGAGCACCATGAATTGTGGTGGATCCGGGTAACAATTCCTAGTTGGCTGGCCGGGATATGCACGAAAATCGGTGTTGGACGACGACAAGTTAGGGACGATGAGTAGATGCGTGTTTTGCAAATCAAACGTATCTTGGCGAGAACGTACATAGGTAGTGCGATTTGTTCCAGGATTGGGATGCTTCCAGACACCAAGATACCCGTTATCTCCTCGAGGGAGGCCGTTGCTGGCACTCCATTGTTGAACAATCAGACCCTGCTCAATGGCGTATAGGAGAGGCGCAGGGTTGGATGCTCTACATAGGCATGTCATTGAAGACGCTAAGCGGGACGAACATAATGACAACTGTAGCCTGGAAAGGCTCAAGATGGCAGAAACCCATTAGCGGACTTTAGACTTGCATACTCAGGCGCAGATACATGGATGAGGTGGAAAGAACCGACGCCAGGAGATTCATGGGCCCTGAACAGGCGCGTATCAGATGGGGCCACTGCTTGATGAACGAGATGGCGATTAGGCATCATCATGTCTGAGATGCGCAGTGTTAGGTTGAGACATGACAAGGGTTGCGCGTTGGTGAACAGTGTTCGGTATCAGATGGAGAAGATGGTGACGGGATTGACAAAGGAATTATATGGTTGAAGAATATATATATTCTAGATCACGGCGGATACGATGCGTTGTGGCTGCTGTAGAACTGCGTACGTGGTCAGAATGAGGAAATTCATGCGATGGCTTGGAGTAATGGGAGATGTGCAGGGAAACGAACAGTAGTTGGCTAATCAAAGAATTCATATTTGAAAGTATTAAGAGCAAGCAGTTGGGGGATGGGGACTGATATTGCCTTCCTTATTACTTTGAAAACACGAAAGAGATGGATCTAAAGGCTCACCCTGCAGTACAGTATATTCAACGTGGTGTTTGCAAACTAAAGCTCACTAGGACCCCTCACCTACCATCCCTACCCCAAAGCAGGGGAGTTCCAGTGTTTACGGTAGACTCCCTTCCTATGTCTCTATTCCGTTTGAGAGCCAGGGGTATTAGTGTTCGTTGCCATCGGTGAATGAGTCGTCAAAATAGCTGGGACTTCTCTGGACAAGTTAACCATCGGTGCCTTGCTGGTGTGGGGGAGTTGGTCGCCAATCGATTAGCCTTAGGCGGCTACGCTCATTAGCTGAAAGGAGCCCAGCCATGCAACGCTGCAGATGAAAGGAAACGGGGGTTCTGACGAACGATCACCGGTGGAAGAAGAATACACCCCTGGTTGCGTTGTGGTTCAGGTTGGACGCCTGTTGCAGCGCCTTCCTAAAGTCATGTCTTCAAGGTGAGACAGTCGTCTTGACAAACGGCGAGACAATGAAGAACTCAAAAGAACCGTCTAAGTCTCCCTCTGATGACGGCCTGCTCGTGCTGCTGGCAAGAGCATCTTCCCAGCAACAGCCGGGAAATAAATTCTCATAAAGTACATGACATTCTCTCGGAAAACTTTCATACATCATAGCTCCTAATAACTCATTTTGTTCATCAACCCCCTGGCTTCTTGACACCATTTCACTATCTCGAATTGCCGCCAAGCTCGCCCGGCCCGCCAACATGTCGGCTCATGAAGAGTGGCTCGATGAGCTTTTCGCGGCCCGGATCCACTATAACGTTTGGCACTCAGCTCCCGCCAAAGGTGAGGCCATACCACTTTACTTCACCTTCTCTCGCCCTTGCTAATCTCACGCTTTCTGGCGGCAGAAATCCATGTCGGCAGCATCAACAGCTTTCTCGTGGGTCCTGGCAACAAGGTCTGGTTCAAGTGGACCAGCGCTTGCTGTCTTACTCAGCCCTTGCCGGAAAAGTACGACCAAGAGGTCTCGCCAGTGTTCCTCTACCAACTCTGGAGGCACGAAGAGCATAGGCACGGCAAATCCAGATCTGAGCTGGTTGGCTCTGGAGACTGGCGACAAGTCTTCAACATCACAGCTCACCGACGGACAGAGGACGAGACGTACTGTCAGCTCCAAGTTCACTGGGTTGGCTACCGACCTGAGGAGTCCACTCGGGAACTATTCGAGCACGTCTACGACATTTGCCTTCATTCCGTCACTCAATATCCTGAGATTAAGGGCTTTCAGAACGTGCCTCCGTCTCTAGGTCTCCTGCAGCAGGCGCAAGGAGCATCTAATGAGATCCGGGTAAGTCACATGCTTTTTCTCATGAGAAGGGATGTTTAGATGACCTGACCTGGTATCAAAGTTTTCTGGCTTTCAATCAAAGCTCTCCGGACTGGACTGGCTCACGACGTCCCTCGCGATTTCCCTCGCGATTTCCCTCGCAATTTTTATCATGGCCGTGATTTATCTTTACCTTGGAAGCAAAGATCTACATCATTGAGTTATTATGAATCGCGACTATTGCCACAAGTAATGCCACAGTCGTCATTATGGCTTTCAGTTGTTTCCGTGTGTAGATTTTTAAGGAACGCTGAAGAGGTTTCCAGGATAGTGGGTTGTTTGAGGACTGCATCACTCCATGGGCACTTTTGGCCGCGGTTGCTGCCAATTCCTCCTCTTCCACTCATTTTTCCGGTTTCAGATATTGATCCTTTTGTACACCTTGATGTTACTCTAGGCATGCCCTTCACACTACCATGAATCTCATCCCGGTTTGTCGGTCTTCTGTATTTGATGGTGTCGGCCACTTCTGAACTCCAATCATATCCTAAGAAAGAAGATCACCACCTCACCCAAGCCGACAGTGCCGCTTCTCATTACTGCTTTTCCCTCATTGAACTTGGTCACTTTGTGGGCAGAGATATGCATATCCATTTCTCTGTGACCCAAGAAAGATTAATTACTAGACTAATAGAAACAGATGAGCCGATTTTTTCTGCGTTCTCTTGACTCATACCAATCAAGTGTACAATCAGATGGATGTCAACGCCCCCGGCAGTCGTCAAGCTTACCGTAGCACCCACAGGAAAGATTGCCCTAAATACTAAATACACGGGGGTCACCCATCTCACTAGCAATCATTAAGTTGCTGCTGCAGTGCGCGTTGCAACGGCAATGCGATTATCACTACTGCCGCAATCGACAGCTTAGAAGAGTGAAGGTACTGTAATGAACAGAAGAAGAGATTCCTTACAGACGATAACCATCAATAATGCCTACTACTTGACTGTGAACTTCACGAACAGAGTGCCGGACAGTCTCGGCGCTGCGTCACATCTTTGGCTTCGGAAAATGGTGCAAGGGGGCCACCAACAGTCGCCGAAGCAAGCTCCCTCCACCGTGCCGACCATGACAGCCACACTTGTTATTGTCGACGTCAACTTCCCCGGCGTCTTCGCTCTTTCGGGTGGAATCGAACGAGCCGGTGCCGACATGGCCAGCCTCCCTGGGTTGGGACTACCTGGGATGCCCGCCTTCCAACACCCGGCTTGGAGCCTCCCTGAGCCACAGGGAATCGACATATGTCCAAGGGCAGAAAGCAGGTGCAAACGACGGAACAAATAAAGGTGGACAGGTGGCAAGAGTCAAGGTTTGGTGCGTCAATTTCCAACTCTCGATAATGCAGAGCCCGGCTCCAATGTGTGGGGCCAATACACCTGCGGTGCCGGGCACATTGCCCCACCCTTCCCGGTCCGGGGCCGGATCCTTCACGGGGTCCATTGCCCGCAGAGCACATCTTCATCATTCAATAGCGGAGGACTGCGCTCGATGTCCATTCGATTGCACACTTGGCCGCAGCAGTAAACGTCCACTAACCTCCGACCGCAATCCATCCCCAACCACGGCGTTGCCCGTATTCAATGTCGCCTCGAGCTTTCGAAACCGCCATATGCGACTCGAAGCGTGCGCGACCACACTCAGCACGACCAGGGTCGGTCACTTGAAGTACGTAGCTTCCTCTGGACTGTGGTATGACAGCCTCTGAGAACGCTCGCTGATACTCAAGATTTGTTTTCTTGGCATTTCAAGTCGGGCCCAGAACCCCCACGCGATTTAGAAGACCGTTGCACCAACCTCGTTAGCTCTACAGGAGAGCCACAAAGGCCGGCCTAAGAGATCCAGAAAATGGAAATTCTCATCACACAGCCGTGGTCAGAGCCACCATAGCCCATTCAGCGTATGCGGCATTGCCGGTGATGCATATTTTGGCGGGGCCTCAAAGACGCGACTCTCTCGCCGATATCTGCTGAGGCAGACGAATGTGTGCACACCAGCTTTTATCGTTTTTAGGCACAACAACTTATCCAGTGCGAGTTCCAAGTCAGACTGAACGACTGAAACACAGGCTGTCACTAAAACAGGGACCCTTTAAAGACCCTAGACTAGGAGATAAAAGACGTGGAGTCTAGCGAGGATGAAAATGACATCCTCTAACGCTAACTCCAGAAGGCTCTCCGCGACGTGAATCAGATGCAAGAAGTTATGAACTCCAACGTATTTCAGAACTTCGTTCAGCAGAACCCCGAAGCGCAGCGAATCCAAGCCCTCCAGCAGGAAGTCAATACTCTCAGGAGCGCTGCCATTATCATCACTACCATTCTCGATGAACGCGACAAGCACCGGCTCAACTCACCCCAAGCTTTCAATGGAACCACAGGACACCTCGAAGGATCCCCCATCAAGTCATAGCCTTCCATCGATTCCACGCCATCAGCTTCAAAGACGAAGCTGAACAAGTCATTCGCCGCTTTCTTTGTTAAAAGAAGTGCCTCCGTTTGGTTCGAATCACACCTCAGCAACTTCATGACCCATGACTGGAACAGGCTCAAGCCTGAGGCCCAGGGCATGATCATCGTTACCAGGGATTCGGAAATTCCCTCCAGTCACTTATGAAGGAACGGCCACATAAATATTTAAAATGCGTCAGCGTATTTGCCTTTGTTCTATCTTGGGCGCACTTACATGATACAGGCATTGGTTATGACCGCTGATGATGATGGCCTTGATGACTGCAGGCCCTCGAGGCAATCGGAGCAGCTGGTTAGCAGGAGGAAAGAACCAGACGCGCTGCAGCCTTCGGCCGATTACCTTGCGTCAAGGTATGCACCTGGCAGGGAAGTTAAAGTGGGCCATTGTACCACCATTTGTGCACATTGGCCCACAAAAGGCCGACACTCGGACTTCTGACAGCTGCCAGAGTCCAGCCACGTGCCCTTGGTTCTTTTCGTGTTGGATCAAGCATGTCCCAACCTTGGAATCATTGCAAGGACGCGCTCGACTCTTGATGCACCGTGACAATCAACATGGTTCCAAACGCAAGTGTAAAAGAAGCCCTGGCAAGTTCGCCGTCACGCCGGTCTGGGTTGATGGAGGATGCGGTGGTGCAGCTCAGCCTTTTGCTTGGGCATCTCCCCGCCGGAGCTGGCTCCGGCGAGAAGGCACACTGGTCCGTGCACCCAAAGACCTGCCAAGCGACAGATCACGAGCCACAGCTCTTCCCTGCCAGAACAAGCACCATCCAGCATCAAGGGCATCACCTTCCTTTCTTGCTTCCTACACATGACAGCAGGAGTCACAAGTTTTTGCCCGCCTCCTCCTTTCCCGTCTCTCAAGATAAGAGGTCATCTTTGCGTCATGCTACCCCGAACAGGGTGGTCGATCCCTATCACATATGACCCCGACTTGGACCCCGACCTTCGCTTTTCCGACTAGGATTCCGACCAGCAAACGCCTTGGACTTCGTCGCCATCTCCTTTTCATCCTCAAACACCAACCGCGTCCATCAATGGACCTTCAGGCCACCGCTTCCGTTTTCTCGTGGCGTCTTTCCCTTTTCTGCCACCACCTGAATCACCCGGGGAAATGCCCACGTCTCTCCACAACGTTTGCCGTCTATCCATCCAACCTTTCCAGCCAATCTTTCTGAGCTGAGGCTTGAATGCCAGGGAATGTCGCCATCACGCAACGACGGACCGCTTCGATTCTTCGGTCCGAAATACCGTCTGACCTCCTACGCAAAGAATCTCCGTCCCTAGTAGAGGAACCCCACACAAATGCCAAAAGGTAAGCCCTGCACACCAACCACAGTCTGCTGCATCAAATCACTGACACCCCGGGGGCTCAGATCGTCTTCTGCGAACCATGCTCCATTCATATCGCTCGATGCTTCTCGACCAATACTACTCTGGGACCCCATGAATCAACAGCATGCGCACACCTCAATTGAATCGGTTAGAGAGGGTATGTAGCTTTGGCCCAAAGCTTCTCTGGCTGCCCACTGGGGCCAACATCTTTGGAAGTGCCCTCATTTGCTAACTTTATCGAACAGAACCCCTCCCCTGATTGAGGCTGCGCCCTGGGAATGGAACGGACCGAAACCTTCCCGTCAACCCCCCATTGCCACCATGGAAGGGTTACGGTGGCGCGCACGCCCCGAATGAGGACTCGCACTCCTCTGACAGCCGCGAAGCCCGAAGGCATCATCACCTATACCAACGGGGGTTCGAATACTCAAGCAGGGCGAGGGGGTAGACCAAGGCCTCGACTGCCTCCTTGGTTCGTCAAAGTCATCGCTGGAGAATTTGCACACGATGGCCTTGACGAACCAAGGAGGTCATTTCAGCATCCCATCCCTGCCAGATTCGTCTTCCCCGACAATCGAAGCTCTGTGTTGAGCCGCCAAGTTCCATTTAGGGCCCCAGAGCCGCACACACTCCTCCGACCCCGATTCGCTCTCCTCCAGATTCGACGCTATCTGAGCCTGCGCGAACACCAGGAAACCAACTCTGAAGGCGAAAGTTCATACGGAGACATCGACCGAGTGGTTTGTATCCACCACACATGGCTCGCAGAAAACCGGGGAATTCGTACGATACCGGATATCCCTGAAAGACCCAGGGCATCGGGTGCCGTCGACACAAGTTATGCCTTCTCCAGTCCTTACTCCTGGCGCATACGCGGGAAGCGGTATCTTCTCTGAGCTGCATAAGTAGTTACTGTCACCCTGCTTTTCACGTGTTGCACCTCCGTCCTCAGCCTCTTTCTTTAACTTGACTTCAGCAGCTCCGCATCGCACCAGTACCAATAACGCAACATCACCCCACAGACAATCAACAAGCAATATGGGCTATTACGTCGATTATATCACCAGCCCGTGGACGCAATCGCATCTTCACTATTAGTGCGAGTTATTATGCACGGTGGCGGCAGCAGTAGCTATTGTCACCGGGATCGTTTTGCTATTGGATCGCAGACAACCTGTTCGAGTACTCATCGTTCACTGTAAGAATCAAATCCCTTGAATGATGTATTAACTTCTTTGAATTGTCACTAAAACAACGTGAAAAGCTTTAGATGAAGAAAATAGAGACGATCGATTGAAACAAATAATAACGTCTATCATGGATGCACACCGGACAAGGCGCGAGCGGGAACAGCGATGGGCCGACACAGAGGAGGAAATTATGAAGCGTTTGGGATAACTTGGTGGGCCTGAATAGCGAGCGCTTGGTTGTTATTGATCAATACAACGATCGACTCCTTTCCACGGCGTCTCTGCGTTTCTGCATTCTCGGCTTATCTCATTTTGTGAGCCCTGGGTATACATGCATTGCTAATTGTCATCCTCCAAGTTGACGCGAAGAAAGCCGGCCAAGTATTCTTGCATCGTCGTTTTTACCTCGGGTAGCACGTGGTTTCCCAAAGGCATCGTCTTACAGCATAGGCATATGTGTGCCACCGATCATGAGTGCGGCCGGGCGTTTGGGATTCTCAAGGGGCTCCGCGTGCTGCAGCTCGCTTCCTGAACATTTGACATGGCCAGATCGGACATCTTGTGCACCCAATTCCACAGAGGCACCATCTGCGTCCCTTCAGAGTATGGGCGCATGGACGACCTTGCTGGCTTCGTGGGGCCAGTCCAGGTCGAGTCAGCCACGATCACTCCGTCCCTAGGTAGCCGGTCTGCTCACCCTGGCCGATATGCCAAGCCTCAGGACCATCATGCTGAGTGTCTAGATTGTCTCCATGGACCTTCTGGCCCTCTGCACAGACTATGCTCAGACAATCATTAGCTATGGTCCTGCGGAGTGCGCCGTGACCTTGGAGAGTCATGTTTACGTTAAGGGGCCCGATGGCGGTCATCGGCAGAGGCTTCGGTGTACGACTATGAGTCATCTCAAAGAAGCTTTTCTCATGGCCGGCGCAGTCCTACCGGTTGTTATACCCCATTCTCTCGGCGCTTTCAAGAGTCTCGCAGCCTTTGTCGAGTTAAGAGACGGTGTCAGCATCATTCAGACCAAAGAAGACAACATTATCGCATCTCATCTCTTGGGGACGGATGGATGGCAAGCCAGCGGGAAGGCCACGCATAGGCTACTATCAGAAGCTCTGCCCTCTTAAATAGTCCCGGCGTAGTTTATCCTAGTGTCCCAAAGGCCAACAGACACATCTTGGAAGACCGACGTGCGCCGACTGCAAAAGTTGCCGTTGACTTCCCCCTTCACTTCCGTCCACTAGCCAAGAGCCCCTGGCGAAAATGGAACTCGCACTACAAGAGCTTTGGGCCACCCTTCTTGGCCGTGAGCCTAGCCAGCCAGGTCTTGATGACAGCTTCTTCCACACTGGCAGCAGTTCTCTCAATGCTATTCGCCTCATCGGTCTTGCCCGCGCCTAAGATCTGGACTTGACGGTCCGTCAGACTTTCCAAAGTCCCAGATTGAGAGACCTAAGCTTGCCGATATCAAGCCGAGCCACATTGAAGACACCTTTCCAATGGCGTCCCATCCTAAACATGCACTCTACCTGTTCTCTCCAGAGCCAGAAGCCAGACCAAGCTCTCGTATCAGCATTGCTCTGGCCGAAAGCGCCCGGGAGGTGGCGGCGAACTTCCTGTGGACAGTCCATCACGCGCTCCGCGATCCCTCAAAGATGCGCCTTGCCGGCACCGCTGTGGACCGTCTTGTGAACCTCATCCGCACGGCATGGACTATCCTGCAAGCCCAGGTCTCCGGGTTCGAGGTTGTCGTCTTTGGCGCAGACGCTCCACTTGATCCAGCCCGCGGCCTAAA
This sequence comes from Colletotrichum camelliae, assembly GCA_018853505.1. Lineage (NCBI taxonomy): Eukaryota > Fungi > Ascomycota > Sordariomycetes > Glomerellales > Glomerellaceae > Colletotrichum > Colletotrichum camelliae. Next base: position 78,583 of record JAELVL010000011.1, read on the forward strand.
GCTTGTTGCTGAGGCAGAACGGACTCACGTCTCCCGTTTCTGGCTTCGTGCACGATACCAAGTCCCCCCGACGATGGACCGCAAACACGATTGAGCCCATCTTCTTTGAGAAGTTCATGTGGACTCCTGTGGCCGTGATAGGCGTTATGATTGCTTCGGCCGTGCGCAGGGATTTACTGACGTTCCAGCGCCTCTTCCCGCAGTGCTGACGTCTAGCTTTCTGTACCTCGTCCTTCATCTAGGAAGCACCAGCCTGCATAAGGGAGCCCAAGTCAATCACTCGAACTACGCGAGTGTGCTGTACTACCAGGGGGACTCCTTTGGCTACCAGACCCCATTTCACATGTACAAATTTGCGTCCTACTACTTCGATGACTTTGGGTTCGGCATGCTGCATGCTCTCGGCGCTTTTGGGTAGGTCTGCATTCCCCTGGCTCTCCCATGATTCCTGGCGGCACCAGTCGGCCGGTCTCTGGGTACACGACCCATGTGAGGGAGCCCAGCCCACTGCTGATGCCGGCACTTGGCTGGTCGCCGGGTCTAGGAGATGGTGGGTCGTGGCGTTAAGATGGAGTATATTGGCCCAAATGTGGTTGATCGAGGCGGCCAGGTCGTTTTTGTCGTCCTTATCCTCTGGCTCAATGGCCCCATCGTCGGCGCCGGACACCTGAACGAAAGGAAGAGGACGGCAGCCGCTTTCGTCCACGATCCGGCGTGGCTGCTAAGGGGAGGAGGCTCCGTTCCAGGCCTCCAGGGCTGTTTGTACGGAACTTGCGACCTCGTGCGACAGCTTAGCGATAGATCTCTGATGTTTGTTGGACGCAAAGACGCCATGATCTAGATCCGCGACCAGAACGTCGACTAGAAGACATTGTGCGCCAACTCCACCGCCCCATAGTCTCTCAGCTCGAGAACATACCCATTTTTGCCAAGATCATCAAGTCGGAGGGACCGGACCGCTCCCGATGACGGGCAAAATGGACCGCAAGCGCCTGCGCAAGGTGACCCTGATCCATGTGCACGACATGCGCCTGACCGTGGCCGACATCTTTCAGAGCCTGTGTCTCGGTGCAGCGACATGACGAAGCGGGCTAAGACGGTGCAGAAGAAGGAGTCGGCGTACTGGGAGCCGCAGGCATTCGCACTGCTCTCCGAGGACGACCTAGCAGGGCAAGTTCTCGGCGTCGTCGTCAGAGAGACGATTGCACCCGCCGTCGAGACCCCACTCGAGGACATCCAAAACAAAAGAGTGGGTCAATGTGCTCCCCTGGGTGTACAATGACCCACCTTAATTTCTTCTCACCTCCCACTGCCGCACGCCCACCCACCCAAAGATGTCTCCTGTTAAGGTAGGGACCAACTGGCGATTCCAGCGCTGAAATCGGCAGTTGCTAAAGCCAGCAGCAGTTGGTGAAGGTGACTGACCCAAAATCGTTGCCACCTCCCTCCCTCTCTTGAACCAATCGTCGTCCTCGGTTCAAGCACCGTCGTGAGGATCCTACTCTTCCTACAACAGTGTCCAATTGCACCTGGAAATTGAACTTCGAGGGAATGGGTCTGCGGGCCGGCCCGAGCCGGGTGGATGAAAGTCCAAGCTAGGATGCTGCCCCGCGTGTTCTGCATGTAGGACCTGGCACGACACCCGCTAACCTCATACCCACTTCCGACAGCCGCTAGCAGCCCCAGAGACAACCCCATGCAAGGGCGAGATACTGAGCGACGACGCGGAGCAGACAGAGGTGGAAAATGGAGCATCACACATCGCAGAGCCTGACGGGCTGGACCCGCAACACAGAGAGAGCGATCTGCACCAAGCTGCTGGACATGCACAACAAGTTCACCGGGTTGGAGACACTATTAAAGAGCAAGGAAGAGGTGGAAGAAAACCACATAGGGCTGCAGGAGTACAGAAGGGACTCGTGTTCTTGTGTTCTTGTGTCCTTGTGTCCTTGAATTACAAGCAAGTCCCGCGATTGGTGTTCCTGGCCCAAGATAGAGACATTACGTAATGCAGATCGAAGTTTTAGCGGGAGATTTTTCGACGTGCACTCAAAAAGTTCGAGCTGCATTATGTAATAACTTCGACCTGCACTTAAAAACTTCGACCTGCATTATGTAAGAGTTCGACCTGCAGCTAAAAACTTCGACCCGCCTATTACGACTCACCAAGGTCCCCACCACGGTTATGCCGACGAGAGCCGAGGTGGTCCGGACCACCTGCCACCCCTCAAGCAGCATTATGCTGGTTGCTTCACGAAAGTCGGTCTTTCCCTGCTGCCTCCATTACGTCTTTCCCGACAACGCCTTCTAGTAAGCACCGTCGTCACCATACCCAACGAGCCCGTACGCTAACCTGGTCAAGCAGATGGAAGGCGGTCGTCACCGCACCCAGCATCGATACGAAAAAGCAGCAACCCGCCGACGCTGGAAGCGACCGTAACCCCGACCGCGGGAACGAGAACAAGACTGCGCACGCCGACACAGAACCGGATCCCGACATCAAGCTTGAGAAAAGCGATAAGCTTCGGGAGTTGAAGCCCATCGGCACCGACACAAAGATACCGAAGCGCCTGCACGACCACGAAGACCAACATGGTCTCTCTGCAGCTATCGGCAGATGGTGAGCCATGGGCGATACCGCCGTGCCTGCATGATGCCCCCAACATTTTCCTCCCACCGTCTGGCACCGCACTGGATCAGACAGATGCCCAAAGACAGAAAGCTCAGCCAAGGGCCAGCCAACTTCGCAACACCGCTCTTGATCGAGCAAGCTTGGCGTCGGGCTGAGCGAGCACGCTTCAAACACTTTAAGAGGTCGACCCGCTGGACAATGACAAATTGCTGACATGACAAAGCCCATGGCGCAAACATCCCATATGGTAGGTACTAACTAGCATGTTTGTAAGTCCAAGTTTTTGGTGAGGTTTTCTCGACTGTGACTCGACCCGCTCGGAGAACCTCGTCGGTCATCCTACAAGATCGCACTACTTTCTACTCCCAGCTGGTCAACTGCTGTCATCTCATACAACCCAGTTCCCGCAAAGCTGTTTGAAGCTCTGGCCAGCCTTGGCCTGCGCTGCAGTCTTCCTCGTAGCCTTGTCTGTAATCATCCGAAGCTTCCTGTCGCTCTTGGACTCGATGGCCCAGCGCCATGTTGGGAATTTCCAGCCCGAACTCTTGTCGCCGCCGGCATCTTTGTCCCTAGCCGCAGCAGAAGAGGCCCGGTCCTCCTCATCGAGAACGGCGACGTGAACGAGGGCGAAATAGATCTCGGCGTCGTACCTGTCCCTCTGCGCCTGGCTCTGCAGCAGAAACAACACGACGCGGTCTGTGAGGGCCAGCTTGTCAAGTTGGACCCGGTAGTGCTCGGGGCAGAGGCTGGGGGCCGCTGCGCACTTGTTGCTCGCAGCCTTGCTCTCTTTCTGCACCCTTTGAAGCGCCCGCACTATGTCCGACTTGCTGGCATCCGGGGATACCTCGAGGAAGTCGTACATGGCCATGTGTCTGTTGTGAAGCGTGTGAATGTCCTTCTGCAGGTCGCATCCGGTCTCTGCAGACGCTGTAAGCATGCATCACCACGAGCCACTATCAAAGCACGCATCACCCACCCAGTATCTCATCGTATGGGGAGATGACGTCAGGGAGAAGATTGCTCATGGCTGCTTTGGTTGGCGAGGAACTCCAGTGGAAGAGTCCTACCCCTCCAACACACAGCAGCATGGCAGTGATGTACCCGCGGTGGATCGCCATCTCAAGTTCGTCAGTGCAGTCGAGAAGTAACGAGGGAGGAAATCCAGAGAGCCGTCAGCCACTAGTATTTGTAGAACTGGCCATGAGTGCTGTCGCCCAAAACGTGTCAAAAAGAACACGACAAGTTTCGGGCTGTCTTCAACACGAAACGCAAGCATAGATACGAGGACTCTTCTGCTGCACTTGTCTTGAAAGAACTTTTGACCGTTACAAAAGGAACCCTTGCTGTCATTCTAAAATCTGATATCTGAGCCCTAACCTGGAACCAACAAAGAAACCAAAGGAGTGAGTGCCCGCCTCACCCGCCTCGCAATCTACAAGTCGTACTGAACCATGAAGTGACGCGCAACCTGGTTCTTGACATCCTGGACCATCTTCACCACGTTGTTCCGCACAAGCCTTTCGGATTCCGCATGCTCGTCGCCATCCTCCACAGGACTGTCTCCCTTGGCGGCCATGGAAATGACCAAGCTGTCCAACCCCTTCGACAGGTTCCAGCGTACCTTCTGCAGGAGGTCCACGTCCTCACTGGACTTGGACATGAGAACATCCATCTCGATGAGGCAGGTCTCCATGACCGTGCAAAAGGCATACATGGAATCCGATGCCTGGCTCAGGGACACATCATCGCTCACCGCGCTGACGACGCCCTCGTCTCCCCCGTCTGCTTCCTCGATCGCAGGAAATTCCCCGCGCCGCAGGAAACGGACCGGCTTTCGCTCATGTAGCCGTGTATCTCTTGCAAGTCTTTGAAATCATGTTGATGATGTCAATCTGCCGCTCCACGGTCCCGCGGAGCCTGCCGACGCCCTCAACCACCTTGACAGATCGCGGCCTGATCTTTCTGGGTTCGGCGCCCCGGAAATACTGCCGCAGCTTCAGCAAGGTCGCGGCCACCGTTGACGAGGAATCCTCCTCGAGGCTGTCGCGGGCCGCCTGCTCATCCGTCTTATCCCACTCGGCGAGGGAAGCCAGCTGGTCCGGTCTCCCAGGAGAAGTTGAAGAAGAAGCCCGACATCTCCGTCTCCCACGTGCGCTGTGTTCATCCACTGCTTATGGGCAGAGTTCCACGAGCCCGAGACCTTCCGGACTTCAAAGGTGAGCATGGGCTTTTCCTGCCCAAACAGGTCGTCGGACAGCGTGTCGATGAGGAACGTGGCGTGGCTCGTGGACACCTCGAAGCTCACCCCGGTGCCGGAGGCCACCACCCCGAGGACTAGCGGCACCTGGTGCACTCGCGTCGAGTTGTCCAAAAGGCGGGTGCCCGGCGGGCCGTTCGTGTTGGGAGCGGAGGAGGGAGTGGAGGAGAAGAAACTCGGCAAGGCAGGGAGTGCCGAGAAGGTCCAGGTGGCGGCGGCGGAACTGACTGCCACAAACCAAGACAGGTTTTTAACGATAAAGACGAAGATGAAACTCACCTTTTGGGAGATGCAGGCGACAAGTGCGAGAGCGAGGAGGATGACAGCGCCGTACAACATCCACGGACCCCAGACGTAGATTTTCACACAACCCTTCTACAGGCCAGCCAGCAGAGACACAGTGCTTGGGAGAGGCAGCGGCGAAAAGTCTGTGTTGTTCGGTCTCTGTTGGGGCTCTCTGGTCTCTGGCTCCGGCTCCGGCTCCGGCTCCGGCTCTGACTCCGGCTCTGGCTCTCGGACTCTTCGCTCTGGCACTGGAGTTCGAAACTGTGGCTCTCTCGGCGTCTTGTTCTGAGAGGTATCGTCAGGCCTGCCCAACGGTCTGCAATTAAGGCTTTCGTAGAAGCTCTCCATGGCAAAGAGGGTGCGTGCGGTAGCGGCAGACAAGATCGGTAGAGATTGGTTGACTGACCCGGCGAGTGATGATGTTGCTTCTCCTCGTCGTCCACAGCAAAGCATCTCGCATCAGTCTTTTTGTACCCCTCGGCGGACAGCAGACGATGGGGTCGACTCGTTTCGGCGCGAAAACCCGTCGATGAGCGATGAGACGGGCTGCCTTTGGCCTCGCCTCATTTAGCCGGTTTCCACCATGAATCCCGATGAAAGCTTGTGGTCTGCGTTTCATGCCGCCATGAACATGTCAAAAGAGAGAGAGAGAGGACTGAAGTGGTAGGACCTAATCTATGAGCAGTCACATCGGCCATGGGCGGCCAGTCGCTTGCCAGCCACAATGTGACAAAGTGATAGCCATATGTTATGTGCTTGGACGTATTGGCCGCTGCGAAGTGAGCCGTCATGTTCTTGGTGCAAGATACGGCCGTCGCACAAAACAGGTGCCGTCGTAATACGGGTTTGTCGGTACTAGAGCATCCCAGGCAAGGCGGCAAGCCCACACAGTTCATATGCCGTTCGCTTCTAGCCAGGTTTCCCTGTTCCCATCCTGTCAGCTGGAAGGTTCCAATAATGGTCCACGGAGATTAAGCCATAATGAACGGGCCAATTGCTGTCCTGGGTGTTTGAATGGACTGTTCAAAGGGACCCCGAGAATGCTGGAAGCATACGGCCCTTAAGCGTTCTGAGATTCTCGACCTTCTCATACGGTAGTACAAAACCAAGCCTTCCGCACTTGGGAGTTACCGGTGAGCTGTAACAAAAGCAACAAGGTTACAGGCTTGTCCATCGTCGACATGTGTCCAACGAACTCCAACGAGGTACGTTTCCAAGCCCCCTCCCTCGGAATAATAGCCTCAGACTTACATGATGAAACAGACGCTCTGCGGCAAGCCCATTAATTCATACCAAGATGGGATGAAGGTCTACTTTTGCCGGGCAACCAAGGGTCGCGTCGTGTGGGCGCTGGCAACAGCCCGGCTGAGCCTGGGCAAGCTGACCCAGCCCCTGAGACGGTATCGATGTGGTTCACGGCGGGCCAGGGCGAGATCTCCGATCTCAACGAGGTCCTGACATTCTTCGGTGCTCTGCGACGCCTCTGCCACCTCTCGCACGACCGGCTCGACATGTTCATCCCGGCTTGGACCAAAATGGTCATCAGGCTGGCGGAGACAATGGACAAGTGTGCTCGCTTCCGCGGGTCTCGCGACGGCATGATCGACCCACGGGACGAGGTTCTGACGGAGTGGGAGGGAAAGCCCGAGCCCGCCTACGCATGGCTCAAGTTCGTCGACAGAGAGCGAAAGCAGGTCAAGAAGGCCGCAAAGGACGCTGGCGAATATGATGCCGGCAACCACGAGAACGCATATCGACGGATGCGTCCGCACTCGACACCCCAACGGCAGCAAGCGGCGCGAGAAATTCCGGCTCAGCAGCGGGAGCCGCAGCGACAGGGGGCCTGCTCGGTAGTGTCGACGATTGCCACGGAGGGTTCGCTTGAACCACGAAAGCAGCTGCGCATTGAAAGAATCGTCAGTTTGGCCAAGGACCAGGTCAAGCACATCGAGGACAAAGAGACGCAGAGAAAGGCAGAGATTCAGATCATCCAGGCCATAAGCCCAAATATCGCGCACTGGATGGCCAAGATGGAGGCCAAGCTACCGTGGCATGAGGCAGTGAAAGCACTCGAAAAGGCGCGGAACCCGGCTGGTCTGGCAGCATCAGCACAGGAGGCCCTCTTGGAAAGTCTGCAAGCCTAAGTCGACGAGGCTCACGCTATGTACCAGGCCTTCAAGGCGGGCAACCGTGGAGCAGGACAATGGTGATGTGTTTGTTTGTGTGTTGGCTGAAGGGAGAACGGTTTGGATAGAACAATATATGGTTTAGTGCAATGTACTGGAGGAGTGATTATTCAGATAGAAATATGTTCTGGTTTCGTGCATACTCACCTTACCCACCTGTGTCTGCACCTCCACTGGCTGCAGCCACCCACCCACCTCCACTGTGTCCACTGTCATGCACACTATCGAGCCAGCTTAGCCTCGATGCGAGTCAAGTGAAGTCGTCCAATGTCTAGCGCAACATAAGTGGAATGGCTTCTCCATCCCCACCTCCACCACGACGCAGATCCGCTACAGCCACTCTCCTCCGCCCGTCATCATCATCGTCATCCTTACCATCACCGCACTTTCAGCAGCGCCGTTTCTCCTCTGCACCCCAAGATGGCCTGCCTCACGATCGCAATGGCGACAACCTCGCCGCCGAACAAAGCGAAGCGCACCCCCTCGACCAGTTCACCACCCTCGCCCTGTCGCTGACCACCACCCCCGATCTCCCACAGCCCCGCGATCTGCTCCTGTGCTTCCACGACGGATACTCTCCCTTGCCAGACACAACGATCCATGTCACTCGTGACAGCGTCTACCGAACCCGCTATCCACATCCCAGCATCCCCGCGCGTCCCTGGGGCGCCGTCCGTCTCAACACATCCATTCGGCTGTATCACGATGTCTGCCCAGCGAACTCCGACGATGCGGACGACGGAGAGGGCGGCTACAGCTGCAACAAAGGCCGACGCAATCTAGAGAATTCCTCCAATCCGCCGTCACACAGCACATCATCCGGCGCCCAATGGTTCTCTGCGCGCATTGTGCTGGTCGCCCTCACAATGCTCGCTGTCATTGTCGTCGCTGTCGCTGTATACGTCGCCAGTGGCCTCGAACCCGCCGAATTCCGCCTTCCCATCCATCTCCCTATCGTCGACCTCCTGCAGTCGTTCGAGCCCCTCGCGATCCGGCAGCCTTACCCCCACATGGACATTCTGGCCGAGTTCATCGAGAGTGCCAATCGCGTCTGCCACGAGCCCCGAATACTATACCGCGACGACGAATGGCTGGATTCCAGGACGGCAGGGCTGGCGACAGTGCTCAATGCTACGGCGAGATGGAAGCTTGGTCAGCTATGCGAACACGTCAACAGGGACCTCACTGAAGCCCGGCGTGGCCTTTCCGATGTCGGTTCCTCGATTGCATCCAGCACAACTTTGTTGCTGCTCATCGCCATGCGGCTAAAGACGACGGCCGAGGGATGGGCCTCGTCAGAAAGGTTGGACGGCTCCAAGCGCTCGGCACCGCACGCACGGCCGCCTTCATCGTCGTTGTTGTCGCCGGAAGAGGAGACGCTGGCAGGCTTCCGAGAATGGGTTGGCCATCTCGCGCCGGAAGTCAGCTCGACACTCGACACTGCCGCGTTCGAGGCGCAGACAAGCATCCTCAACAGCATCACCAGTGTGTACACGGAGTTGTCGGCATTCGCGGTGCGACTGCGGCGCGCTGGGAGGTCCATCGACCTGGATCTTCTCCCCCTGTTCCCGCCACACATGGTGGACTTCAAGGCGCAGTCCGCGACGTCCGACGCAGAGGCGGCGGCGGCGGCGGCGGCGGCTGAATCACAACTCCTGGCGCCCTTGCAGCGGGGCAGCAAGGAACGCGATGCCCTCGAGCAATCGGTGCGGGACATCAGCTCCTATGTTTGCCGGCTGGGGAACGCGCTGCAGGCTGTTGAAGATATGACAATGGTGCTCCTCATCATCGTCGTCACGGCTCATCCTGGCATGGCAACGGCTGCAGCAACCAATGGACATCGCTTCTCCAATTCGTCAGCGCTCGACGGCTGGAACAGGACAATCCAGCATCTACCCGACGCCATCCTGTCAGCTGCATACTCCAACAGGCGAGGGTGCGCGCGCAATGGAGATGCGGTCGGCATCCATGATGAAAATGCGGGGGGCAGGAACATCAGGTTGGTGGAGGGGGGAACGGACAGAACCACGGGCGGGACGGCGACGATAACGCGGCGCTGGGTCGTCATGCCACCGCAGCCGGCTCATCTCGGCCGGCGAGGTATGCTGGAGGACGCGCTCGTACAAAAGTTCAGGTTCAGGTTCAGGTTCAGGTTCAGGTTCAGGTTCAGGTTCAGGTTCAGGTTCAGGTTCAACCATCCTGATCCGGAAGAGGTGTCGCGAACATTGTCCTACGCGATTGCCGACCTCAAGGAGCGACAGGCACGGTTGCACGATGCCCAGCAGGACGACCTGGACGAACGAGATGCCAAGTTGGATGGAGAGAACAGGGCCAGGGAAAACAGGGTTGAGGAATTCTACAAGGCCCTGGACTCGGTTGGATTGGCGGAGGATCCAGACAGCGGGAGCGCAGGCGCTGGATGGCTCGCCGGGCTCTGGTCATACGTCGGGTTGGGCGAGGACAGCGACGAGTATGCCACGGTCGCAGGGGCGGGAGACGCGACAGCGCGGGGATCGGGAGAGAGCACGGTGGAAGGGGAGGCGAGGCGGTTTGCAACGAAATTCGGGCGGGCGTGGCGGGCATTCACGGCCGAGGTGAGGAGCGAGATGAGGAGCGACGTGCGAGATGCCGACATGCTCGGCAACTTGTTGATGCGGAAGCAGATGGAGCTGTTGCGGCAAGTATAAATGCCCTAGTTTCTGGCCCGAGAGGGGGTCGTCTATGTATCTACCTTGGCCATGAACAGTCGCATGCATGTCTTCTCAGAGTGGGGATGCCTCGGACGCAGCAGTAGTGTTTTGACTGCCCTGCGTCCGAACGGCTACTTAGTACTCTACATCCCTTCAGCCACTCTACGTCCCACCAGCCACTCTGCGCCCCACCAGCCACTCTGCGTCGGAATTCACTCCCAGTCCCCCAGCGCATTTTCTATGGGGATAATGCGTACGTCGACTTATGTAATGCACCTCGCATTTTTCGACCTGCACTCTGGTTTGGTTGCGCCCACATGTCAGGCCCCATGCATCTCACCCCCAGAGTTATGTGGGCTGGGGTGATGCATGCTGATTGAGAGAGCAGATGATTATGTCAGCACCTTGTCTGTAAGGTCCGCAAGGTCGAATTGTTGGATGGGCGAATGAGGTGACCTCGGGAAAGATTCGGACCGGAAGGAAGGTCGGTCCGTCTCATCATGTGACCTGGCAAATCAGGAAATCCACCAACCTGAACGGCGCGGGGCAGGTCCGCTCTGGCGGAACACAGGCGCTCCAGTACCCAAGGGCAAGTCCAGCGATGGGAAGAGACGCGAGTGCGGTCTTGGGTGGAGACATCAAGGCCGGGGACAGGCGAGAAAGAAGCAACTGTGCGACGGAGCATCATCATCGTGGTGGCCAGCCACGAGACGCCTTTGCCATCGCCACACACCTGTCCACCTCCTCGTCGTCGCCGTTGCTATTGCCGTTGCCGCTGCCATTGTTGTTTTTGTCGACGCAATTTCCCGGATGTGCTAGGCGGGGACCACTACAACCGCCGGTTCAGACCTGGTCGGCGCAGGCCATCGACCGATTCGAATGCCGAGAGCTGCGGCGCACATGCGCATGGGACAAGCCATCCTCTTTGAATCACTCCTGTCGCGGTGCAATGAATCTGCCGTCACAAGTTAGTCGTCATTCCCTATTCGAGTGTCTCCTATCCTCTTGCCCAAACTTTCCACTAACCTGGAGCATGGAGGCAGACACCACTTCGTGCGAGGCGAAGCAGCCCATCGCTGCCCCCCGAGGCCAGCAACAAACCCCGGAGCCAGGCTCGCCGACAATTGAGCTCGCTCGATCAACCTGCCACATGACGTCAGTCACACTCTGATCCTCGACAAACACCTCCGGCCGACCTCTCCTCACCGGCTACGGCGATGTAATTTCCTTGCGAGCGCCCGACATCAGGCGACGGGTTCGCCACAGCTGCCTGCTTCACACCGAACGAGCGAACAAACGCAGGCGTCAGGGTTGGTCTGCAGTGCTGGGTTTCGTCGCATCCACGGGCTTAACCAGCGAACGATTTCGAACGAATACGGGGCCCGGAATTCGGTCTTTGGTCTGCATGGCTGGGGCTGCGCTGCGCTGTGGATGTCTTCGGCAGCCCTGCGCCTGGACAATGATGCGAAGAGATGGATATTTACACCTCCGGGAATGCCGAGAATCTCGTGGGTAAGAAGGTGAATCTGTCAAGAAGCAAATGGCAACGAACGAACATCGATGGCGTCTGGTTGAGGTGACCCAAATCGACAACTGCCTTCAACAGCCCCGCTCTCTCAGTTGCTACCTAGACATGCCGTTTGCCTCGCTTCCTCTCTATCCTCTAACTAGCTATGCCCTCCGGCCGGTTTCTTCCTCCCGAAACCTCACCGACACTCTTATTACCACAAGCAACCAAGACAGATAAACCAGCCCATCGCCGTCGATTCGTCAACTTTCCACCTCTCTAGACCACCCTGCAGTCCAGCAGAGCCCACTCCGCAAGTCCCTGCTCTGCTAGGCCAAGCAGACAGTTGGCCCGCATAAACCTGCGTCTATACAGCCTTCCATGCCACTCCACATCTCACGAACCGCTCCCCTCGCTCCATGCTAATAGCAGGGCACAAATGGGAAACCGGTCCGTTCAACGCTCTTCCCTCGTTTGCCAACATGCTCCAATTGTCACTTTTTGCCATCCACACTTGCTCTCGCCCAGCAGCCGCAGACTTCTCGATCACCGCTTCACCATACCTCCACTACAAGTCAATCACAGCAACCTCTCTCGCAACCTTCTAGAAGAAGCCGTGAGGTTGGAGTGCTACAACCCGGCGCAGGAGTTGCCAGTCTCTTCTACTCTCGTTTTGCACCGCCATCATGTGTCAAGGCAACACCGCCACGGTAATATTGCGCCCTGCTTATACTCTCGTCTACTTTCCATTTAGACTGACCAGAGGATCACAGATGGTTGAGAACGTGAGTCTCAACCACCTACAAATTAGCAACATAGGGCAGATCAAATAGTGCCCTGGGGCAGTCCGGTCAATGTACGCCCATTTAGCAACCCACAAGCTCGGCCCCCGCACCTGTCAACACATTGAACTCAACAGCCTGCTCACCAAGCTCAACTGCATCCACGAGAATAGCGACTACCCAGCTCTCGTGAACCCCCGCATCGTGCGCAAACTGTGCAGCCTCATTGACGAGTTGGTGAAGATCAACATCCTCAAGCAAGGCGGCATGCGCACTGTCGTCTGGCCCCCTTGGACACATGCTTGGACACTGCCGTCATGGACTGGAGACATCACACCGCCGGCACAACAGCCAGAGGTTTCCAAGGCGTCAGTCGCGGCTCGAGATGATGATGCGATGTCTGTGATATACACAGAGACTTCTTCTTGGGGTCCCCAATATCAGAGACCTCCTTCCGCCTTGCAGATGTCGAGCGGCTTGTCAACATCCACGTTTGCCCCGACCTTTCGAGCCCCTGTTCCGCCCCAGTCTTCAAGTGCAACGAATCGGTCATCGAGTGGCCTATCTACGTCGACCTTTGAGCCGACACTTCGCGTACCGTCCACGCCTCCACCGGCCCAGCCGCACAAGTCCATGAATTCGCTGTCAAGTGGCCTGCTGCGTCGACCTTCGCGCCAACGCTGCACCTCCCATCTTCTCCCGATCACCCACCCCCTCGAGCGGCATGTCGACGTCCACCTTTATGCCAACGCTTCAAGTCCCATCTCCCAAGCGTGGTATCGCCACCTCTCACTTCAACTCCCACCCAGCCCCCGACCTTCATGATGGGCGGTCGTCTATCCATCCATCAGAGTCTGCAAGCGTCGCTCACCTCTCTCGGCGGCGTTTGGCCCACGGTACTGGCGGTTCCAGTGGGGTACGTCAGTGGCTAGGCAAACAACTGGTTCCTGCAAAACCGCCGCCGCCGCCGCCACCATCACCACCACCAACCCGGCCCGATCCGCCGCCGCCTCCTCGTACGCCGCCTCGACCCCCTTCTCAGGCTGCCCCGGTCGGCTCCCTTCCTTCTCCGCCAGAAACCCCGCGGCCTAAGGCGTCGCTCCCCGAGGATAGTGGCACCACAGCCCATCTTGACCAGCTCGAAGCAAGCCGCGAGCATCTTGATAGCCTCATTGCCAGCATCAAGGAAATCCAGTTGGCCATGGTCTCTGAGCGCGAGTTCGGCATGATTATCCTTCTCGGGTCGATCCAGCACGCCATCATCACAGGCCAGCAGGTGGACAGCGTGTCGCCGCTTGTGCAGGAGCTGGACTCGCTCTGCAGGGGACAGGCATGTGAGGTGCAGCAGCCAGGCCAGGGCGGACAGGAGCTTTTGGACCGGCTTAGAGAGCTCGGCTTGGCGTTGCCGAGTTGCGGGACGCCCCTCGCCGTCGGCGACGGCGATGTAGTAGTCCGGATTGAGGGTGCGAGGGCAAGGGCGGCACTGGAGATATTCACGTGTTGACGCAGCACTTGGACCGTCTCGTCATGAACGGCTCATAGGCAGCTGCCAACCCTCGGTGATCAGCTAGCGGACTTGGTGGTCCTTGGAAATGCAGGAGAAATGCTGCTGGATAGGTCATGTTCATGTATTGCTATTCACAGAATCACATGTGTTGAGATTTGTAACCCCAAGATTGAAACCTGTGTTGAATGTTCTCGTGGAGCAGCAGGCAGCATTCTTGCGGCACATGTCAACGGAGGAAGAGAACCCGCTCCGTCATGCAGGTACCTGTCTCTGCCCCTGACCTCATGGGTACTTTTCCATCCTCACGGCATCATCCACCTCCATTCTGCCAGTAACATCTAAGGCCTATCTCCTTGGCCAGAGATCCAACCGCACACCATGTCTCCTCCCGTCGATTGGGACGCCCGCCCACGCGCCTATCTCGAGTACCTGAAGCACCTCAAGGACACCGACGCGGCGGCGCACCAAACGGTCATCGCCAAGCTCCAAGCCGACGAGCTCGCCGACGTGAAGTGGCGGCATCGGTCCAACGAACGGGCGACCAGCAACAGGCCGACGACGACGCCGACAGCGTCGTGTTCTCGGACACGGAGGAGGAGCTGCAGTGGCAGAACCCCAATCGCTTCCTCGCGTCATGGAACCATGTCAAGGCGAAGGAGCACCGGTCCAAGATCCGCGCGCAGCGAGAGGAGATTGAGAGGCGAGAGAAGGGTACGTGAACTGCCTCCGTTGACAAGCATTTCCTCGCGTGATGCAACGCTGACGGCATCCCGGGTTTGGGTTCAGCGCCGATTGCGGACCCCGCCAACACCGTCCTTCACGAACTTGCTGCCAACGACATGGTTTCCCCCGATCAGACGACGACGAACCTCCCCAAGCCCCCTGTTCCTTTGGCGCCGACTGTACCGTCCGGTCCGCGCCAGTCGACATTCTGGTCGGCTCTCGCCGCCACTACAACTGCTGCGCCAGCGCCGGCTTTTCCACCGCGCCGCCGAGCAACCACACCGCCGCCATCCCCGAACACCACGGACGGGCTCGTCATCATGAACAAGGCGGACGGACGCAAACCGGGCTTGATAGTGGTCGACGCGCGCCGCCTACCAGGGCTCGGAGTGCTGCACCTGTCGCTGGTCCCGCCGCGGACGTCCAGGCCATCAAGGACATTGGTTGGCGCAGGTTCACAGAGCAGTTGAAGCGGGAGGTGGAGGAGATGATAGATCAGCTTAGACGTCTCCGAACAGGTTGACAGGTGGGCAGTTGTTCTACAGCACAAGGTTGACAGTAGGCTGTAGCACAAGATTAAAGGACATAGCCAACATAGAAGTCACAAGAGTCAAATAGCATTTATTTCTGCAAACACTCTAGTCCCAGATCCTTACAAAACGCGCCACCCTCACTGCCTCTCGCTGATACCACCCACTAGCACAAGATGCTCCAGCGCTTTGCTCTGCACCAACGCCTCGCAGCTCGCAACAGCCTCAGGCATCACCACCACCAGCTTTACCTCATGCTCCTGCAAGGCCAACAAGACGCTCTCAACCCTCTCAGCAAGCAGATCGGGGACCGGCGGTCTCGAAGATCCCTCGCCTCAGCTGCAACAACGCTGCAGCTGGTCTACACGCTTGCAGCACGCCAGCAGCCTCACCTCTGCTGAGTCCCTCTCCGCCTGTGCCGCAACAGCCTAGCATGTCTTATTCGCCGCCTCAACAATCTAGAGACGCAGCTCGCTAAGCTGGTTCAGGGTGTGGATCGCAGCCAGGGACAGCAGCTGCAGACAGATAACAGCAGCAGCAGCAGCAGGAGGAGTAGCGACAACATCATCATGAAAGCCATCCTTAACGCTGCTATTCCCTTAAAGATGACAGTCGTCGCCACCCTCGACGAAGCCCTTGCTCTTACGCTCCTTAGCCCGTCTCACGCAGCCCGCCTTCCACCACTTGTACGCCGCGACCGGGTCGTCGGTCCACTCGCCCCCGGGCGCCACCTTGGCCCGCGCAACGGGGTCATCCTTGTCACCGTTCTTCTTAAGCTCCCGCCCAATATGCAGGATCATCTCCTCAAAGCCTGGGCAGAACTTGTCAAGCTCCGGGTACGGTCGGAGATCGCAGAGGTGCCAGAGCCAGTCCTGCATGCCGGTGTTGGTACTGGTCTTGGTGCTGGCGGGCGTGGACGATGACGGATCGAACTTGAATTGAACCAGCGTACGGACGATTATGCCTTTGCATGAATAGCAGAAGCTAATCTTCTGGCCGTTTCGGATGTAGGAGGAGAGAGGCTTATAGCAGAGGAACTTCGAGCAAGCAGTGTCAGCAATCAATCAAGTTTCTCCAGGCTCTGTTCAGCTGTCGGCTTACCTCGTCGGAGTTATAAATATCTGCCATTGTGATCTTTTGTATTGTACGCGCGCGCGTCACAGGGAGAGAGAGAGAGAGACAGAGTTTTCCAGAAGGAAAATATGTGCGCTTCCTTCGTGTGAAGACCGGTCCCGGTGGTGCGCACGTCTCGCCCTGGAGGAGCAAACAGAGCAGATCCGTTTGCTCTCCGGCCGGCCGGGCGCAAATTTTCCTCCGCATGCGGTGCCCGCCTCTCCAACTCTCTCTTTTTCTCCATCTCTTACGCATTACATTTCCAGCGCTGTCGAACATATGCCTGGCTATAACCAGCTAACAGAGTTATCGAGCCGAAAAGGGGTTGAGAGGCTGCTGCCTCCTGCGCGGCCCCAGCCTGAGTCTCCCTTGGGCCGGGTCCATGCGATCGAATCCTCTGTTTGCTCCGACATTGGCCCGTCGCTCACGATCAAGCAGCGACCAGAGACGCAGCAGCAAGCCATTCATCCTGCTCGCGCCGGGCCGGAGCACCCTACTTATCCCACGGCCAAGGTGACAACAGGAGATTCGCTCCTCGAGAGGACTTTGGGCCGCTCGGTACACCATGACCGTGAGCCATACCATGCAGCCATGTGGCGAGCTTGCGTCGTAGACTGTGAAGCTAACTCGTGATTGCCACGCAGGAATCGATTCGATGCCGTCAGCCATCTCTTCCAGCAATGCGAAGAACTTCTCCTCGAAGAATCTCTCCTCGATGACCGGCCACGCCAATATCAAGGATCCCCACCGTCCCATGGATGCCGTCTCTGCCGGCGTCGAAGGCGTGAACAACCAAAGACTTCTATGTTCGAGACCCCTGGCCATTCTGCAGAGCCGGCAAAGGAAGCCTTCGCCCCCGGAATGATCACAATCAGGCCTGAGTCAGTGCCTTTTCAGCCCAACATGTCTCCTTCTTCTCCTTCTCCTCTCACACCCAGGCAGCGGTCAACGACGACGATGGCCAGTTCCCCCTCGCGACTCGCAGCATCTCGCGCAGGCGCGGGCGTGAAGCAACACCCGTCCTTGGGCCCTCGGTTGCCCATACGTGTTTCTGCCTCGCCGTCATCCTCTATCCCGCCTCCGACGACGCCGGGTCGTAATTGCGTGTGGTGCGGTGGTCGGGAACATGCCTCGGTGGACTGCGACAAGGTGTGCACTCAGTGTGGCTCTTCCAGCCACACGAGAGGCGGCTGCGGATCTACTACCTCTGGGTGCTGATGGGCACGGACTGCGATATTGTGGGAGGGGCTTGGAGCCAAAGGGGACGTTAGTGGATGAGATCTTGGGTGGTTAGTGTGTCAATTGAAATGCTACCTGGGCATCTTGTGACATGCTGCGAATGGAATAATGCTCCCAGTGTCCAAGGCTGCCTAGCTAGATTTGGCTTCTTGTGTCCCTCATCAGACTTCGCGGTAGGATCTTCAAGTTTCCCTTGGCCTCTGAAGACCTCGGGGGAGGCAGCCATCCGGCTTGAGATTCTTGCTATCCTTGTAACACTTGTGCTCTAGAAGTTTGGAACACGATCGGTGATGACGAAGGGCGAGTCTGCGTGGATACGACTCAATCGAGTCTCGCTGTAATGCCGCATGGGCAGATATTCTGCTCGGGTGGGATGGTATGAGACGCTCAAGAACAGACAGACGGCCGGGCCTGCGAAACCTCTGGCAGCAGGACTTCGACCTTCATTATGTAATGCAGCTCGACAAAAAGGTTCGACCTGACGTAATGCAGGTCGAATTATTCTACGGTCTAGATTACCTAATGTAGGTCGCAATACGGATACCGCAGCGCCTCAATGCACGGACCACAGATGAACCACGTGCTCACGCGTATCGCTCGCGTCGCCTCGCGTCGCCTCCACGAGCACCGACAGACCATCATGTTGTCCATGCCACTGCCCATTAGCTGCATAACCTCCACCACATCTTCAGCAAGACAAGGCATGTACCTCCAGAGTCCCGACTACCGACCCGACCCCTGCACGGGCACTCACCTGTGACCTCACATGGGCTCCATAAAGGTAAGGAAGGCACCTGCCTGCCCACCTGCCTAGGTACTCACGGAAGGATGGATCTGAGCTGACTTCTTTCTCAGCGCCCCGAATACCACCCTACCTACCTTAGGTAGGTAGGTCCCTCCCTACCTTACCTTATCTTTTAGGCAGGGTACCCAAAGCTGCACACTCAGTAGAAGGTAGGCACGTGCAACACCACCGGGCCATCATCCCCGCACCTTCTTTTCCAAACGGCTTTTGACTACGTCACTGAAGCTTTTCGACTCCCTCCCTTCTGATCGCAGACTGATTGAGGCAAGAAACATCATCGTCGCCTTTGTCAAATCCTACCTTTGGGATACGCCGTCAAATGCTCGAGTCGTCATACCCTGTGCAAGCCCTCACCAAACGAACAACTCGGACTGCGGAGTTTTCACTTTCGCTTTTGCTCTGTTCAAGACAACCAACCGAGATCTGCCCGTAAGCCTTGATTCAAGGTTGTGGCGGCGCATTATGGCTGGATGTCTGCACAAGGGGTCGTCTTCCGACCTGAGCATATTTGTATCGGAGCCGACCTCGACTGTCTCCACCCCAAAGCCAGCGCCATCCACGCCGATCAGCCTTCAGCTATTCGACTTGCAACTTTGGTTGAAAGAGCGAGACAAACAGGCGAGTGCGCTGATCATACTTTGGCAGAAATCGCCAAAGTCAGAGACGAGATCCAGCGAGCCTACGATAAACTGGGAGAGGACCTTGACGTGATGGGAGGCAAAGGTAGAATTGGGCTGGGATGACGCGAACAGAGTGAGACGAAGCATATGAGATTATCGCAGAGCACACATTGGCCTCGGGAGGTTAAAATGTGATTGTGTTTTAGTTTACCTTGCGGAGGGATAAGCAGGAGCAGGTGTTATGCAGCAGCGCAATAAAGTTTTGTTATGAAGTCATCGGCTCTGACAACCAGGGTGGGGGGTAATTCAGTGTGCCTAGGTCTACCTAGGTAGGTAATTAAGGTACCTAGTTACCAGGCAGCTCTCGCCTTTGGCTTGCTTGCTGCTCCTTGCAGACGGCAACAAGACACGTCGGTTTTCAACCGGTCACGCCTTGGTCCGTGTGGCATGCTCAAGAAAGTAGTCTCAACGGAAAGCTGCATTAACAAGAAGGAATGGCGTCTTTTCTTTCTTTCTAACCTCTTATCCAAATAATCTTCTGCGTCAAAGGTGGCAAAGACGTCATTACCGCACTGAGAGTACGGATGGATACCTTACCCCAGGGTCTTTTTTTTTTTTTTTTTTTTTTTCCCCCCCTTTGAGGAGCCCCGCCCCCGCCCCATCCCCAGCTTTGACAGCGTCACCCTCCAAGGTTGATCCCACCTCGACGGCACCGCCTTCCATGAAACAAACCATCGCCATCCGAGACCGTGATTCGTCCGCCGATTGAGGCTGGCCGTTGAACCCCCACCGCCCCTCGTCTCACTGCTTGACTCTCCTTCCAAGTCATCAATCACCACCCTTGTCCCATTAGATCCTTGCGATAGCACATAACTCAGGTACGACGTTGTCTGCGGGATCCTGCCTCCACATTTGATGGATCGTCTTTCGGCTGCGGTCCGCGCCGGCTTGGAATCAGTCCGCTTGGGCAAACCCGGGGCGTGGGAGAGCCTGGCCGAGACCATCCAGCCAACTGCTTCCAACGGATACGCGACGCTGCACTCCGTCACATACGAATACTTCTCGGCCGTAGAGCAGACCTCAGTCAGACGGAACATACTCGAATTACTCGGCCGCCGATACCACGACCACTGCGAAAAGCTTCCGCAGAAGCAAAAGTCCGGCCTCACGCAAGCTAGCAGAAATTGGAACATCACTATTTGGCATTTCTTCCTAGCCCTCGGCCCCGACATTTTGCGATCCCGAGAAGCCTGCCTTGCCCTTGTGCGCATGTCCAAGTGCGACAATCTCGACTTCGACAACTGCGTTGTCCAGATTCACGCCCAACGCCGAGAGCGCCTACAGAACATTTCCAAATCAACATCCCTTGACACCGCCGCCAAGGTCAAGCCTGCGGACATTTCAGCCGTTGAAAGTTCCTACGCCGAAGCAGGAAAAACACCAAACGCATCCGAGGCAAACATGTCGTCTTCCCCGATCTTGGGTGCAAAGGCAAGTCGCACCCGCAAGTGAACCCTCTGTGCCCCGCGCCACTCGCTGACCCGCAGAAAAAAAGACGCAGAGAGTAGTATCCTTCAAAACCGGCATGTTGACAGGAAGCATGCCACAAGTGGCGACAACCGAAGTCTGGAAGCAAATGAACCGCAAGAGGAATGCCAAAGATGCCGATTACCGAGGCGAGGAGGCCTATGCGCCCAAAGAAGTCGACCCCGCCGACCTGAAAGACCGAGAGGATGCCACGCACGATGAGGATCTCGAGGGGGACACTCTTATCGATATGAACTCCGAAAAGGGCTGCAGATACTCGCGCGGCAGCAGCTTGGTCATCCAGAGCACCCCTGAGCCCGAGGAACAAGCGACGGGAGTTGGGTCTATCCCAGACACGATAGCAACCCGCTCGCAATCTGTGAGAAAGCGGCCCCTCCCAATTTTCGACCTCTCCGAGTCCCCTTGCGCGAAGAGAGCCCGGTCAGGCGGACAAGATGAGACGGCTTTGATCAACTTGACGACAGTCCCGCTGGAGCAGCTCGTCCTTGGCGCGTGCTCTCTCGACGGTGACAGCTGGGCTAATGACACTGCTGTGAGCAACACAATCCGGAAGCTCAGGGGAAAGGACTGCTATGTCTTGGACAGTTTGTTTCTTGCCGGCAAGGAGCTTCTCCGGAAAACACCCACCGAGCGCTATTTCGTGGCGCCCGTCAATATCCGCAACATCCACTGGGCTCTTTACTTCTGGGATACAGAGTCAACAACCATTGAATACTACGACTCAATGAAGCACAAGAACGCCCACTGCAATGACCGTCTTCTTTCCATCATCAACAGTGCCTTCAAGCCTGCCAGAACGCCTGAGATTCAGGTCTGCGACGTGAGTCATCTGCCCTCTTCAAATGACACAACTGACCCTGCGCAGGCATTCCAGCAGAAGAACTCCACCGACTGCGGGCCGCTTGCAATTTTCAACGCTTTTCAGAAGCGGTTAGGCGTCGATGAATTCCTGAAAGAGGACGGGTTCGACTCCACGAATGCGAGAACGTACTTTCAGCGTCTACTTCTGACTTCTCTTGACGCTGCACCCCCGGGCTTTGCCAAGAAGGCAGGCGTCTCCCCCCCCAAGAGATATCGAGTGGCATCTTCAACAAAATGAAGGCGATTGAGCTTCAGGGGCATCTCCGAAACGTCATCCGAAAGGATTTTCTCCTCCAGGCTAACCTCACTTGGAGAGCTTCGCATCTCGTTCACTCCCACGAAGCACACCGTGCTCTCGTACGCCAGGCGTATGAACAGTCACTTCAGGCGAGAGATGTACGCAACCGCGAGCTGCAAAGGCTGCAGAGCCTGAAAGAGTATGTTTACAGTCTGTCCACCGACATTCCAGAGCATAGGTCCTCTGTCGTTCCATTCGGCGCGTTTGGACAAAGTCTTGAGAAAATGGAACGGCTGGCGAGAGAGAACCTTGACCGTATGCTACCTGCTGCTGAGAAGATGGCGACCCAGAGCGGACCGTTGTTATGGGCGGAAGACCGACCAATCACTCGGTCAATATTGATGCTTCGACACCTGGGACGAGAGTATGTAAAGGCGGAACGGGCTTTGTGCGACTTCCGCGGGGCATTGGAGGCTCTAGCATGAGAGTGTGTAAGTTGGTTGATGGCGGAGCAGGAACACTTGCATTGATGTTGAAACCAGGCGTTGGAGTGAGTTGGTCTTTTGTTTCTTTCAGGGAAGCTGCTAGAGAATATGTTGGTAATTTTATGCACGCTTCCATGGTGCTCGTGTCTTTGCAGTGTTGGCCATAATATGAATTGTGGTGATTGGTTGAGGAGGTATCGGCACGGAGGCGCTAACAACAGGGGCAGGCTTCGGCGAGTGGAGCGGCGTTGGCAAGGGCGGGAAGCCGTGAGAGACTGCGAGATCTGCAGGGTCACAGTACATCGGAAGAGGGACCTCAGCCAATCCAGAGCTCGTTTGTACAAACACTAACTCGGGGAAGTATTCCAGCCTTCCGGCTCGGGGGTCGGGGAGGGGTACTGCGTGTGCTTACTGGTACCAGCTGATTGGGGGCAGCAGACCAACACACAATCAAGACAACTACCTTACGAGACGGTCCCACCCCTTACAGGAACTCGCAGCAGAGGTACTCGCGGTGAGACATCCTTGTCTCAATTCCGTTGCTGACCGACTCGCGGCGTGTGTTGAACCGCACAATTGAATTCGCTTTTTTGGCGGCGCATCAGGCTGCGCTGTAGGTCAATCTTGGGAGTGGAGACTCAAGTGTCTGTCTGTATGATGACCACTCGTCTGCCTGTTTTTTTCTCTTTTGCAGTGTGTGCTGCTCCGTTGTTCCAACGTGTTCTCGGCATGTCTCAGCTGGGAAGAATGTCATTCGTCGGGCGCTGGCCCCTGCATGCCTGGTTGGAACTTGGGGCTTTGTGCACAGTACGCAGCGTATTCGTACATGGGTTTGCTGCCGCTTATTTCTTATCTGTTTCGATTCTTATTGCTTTTATTTGAGCCCGCCGCCGCTGGTTGACAATCAACCTGCGTGCGCTAGTTTCAAATCAGACTTTTCAGCTTTAAAAAGGTCTCAGCGTTAGCGTTGTTCCCTCTTTTCTCCTACCCGCAGGTTGTTTCCAAGCAGCGCGACCTCAGTCAGCATTGGATCATGAACCGGGACCACAACTTGGGGCCCGGCCATCATACCTCCATCTAGATGGAGTGTAATCTTACCGACCCACCGAGACCCCTGTCCCACAAGTCCGCGTAGACTCTTCCGACTCCCTTGGCCGGAATCGATGATCGGGAGGCAAGGGTGAAGAGGCCGGTCTAACGCCGCCAAGTCGCGCATGTGGTCGTGTAGGAACACCTCGAGACTCGCAAGCATTATTTCCGACAAGTTCAAGTCCAGCCTTCATTCCAACCAACACTCGTCGCTCTGGTGCTCGAGGCAACCTAACACACCAAGACTCTGTGCGACACACGGCTACTTGCAGGTTATATAATAAGCTACCCTACCGCGATACCATAGTTCGTGTCGAGACTTGGGCGAGAAATCCAACGAGGGCGCTCTGTCACTGTGTCCACGAGTCAACATGGAGGCAGACTACTACGGCCGCTGCGATGAACATCATCGCTGCTACAAGTTTGTTACGCGGGTCCCGGGCTCAGGACACGCATTCGTCATCTGCGATAACAGGCCCGAGGTGCACGCACGATTTGAAGCCAGAGCTGCGGCCATGGATAGACACAACATGCGGACACTGAATGAATTCCTGCATCCGAATCCTGAACCCCGTGCTGCTCCGGACCCAGGTTCGGAGCTTCTAGCGCCTCGTCATCCAGCGACAAAAGACGAGGAAACAGGGGTGCCGCCGAGTGAGGGTTCTGTCCAGAGTGAAAGGCCGCAGATGGAGACCTCATCACAGTCTGCACCCACGTCTCCGGTGCAGAGCCGTCCTTCCCAACCACCGCCGGACCAGAGCTTGACGAAGTCCGTCCCGGTAGCCAGTCTTTTTTATGCGACGGGAACGTGGAACCCCCGGGGAAATGACTTTTCTGGAATTTTACGGTAAGTTGCCGAGGAGAACTCTGCATGATGCCGTCCCACACAGCCAGTGGATCAGGGCCTGTCTCCATCCAAGATGCCTGCTGACGTTCTACAGTCATACAGCGCACACACACCCGACAGGATGTCCGCTATTTGGAAAATGAAGGGAACAGGCAGAGAAAAGGAAAGCTGGTTATAGGTAGAGTTTGGCTTAATGAGTCTTGCTGGTGCCCAAATAGATAGGAAGGGAGATGTGGAATGTTGCAGGTCCCGCCTCCACTTAAAACCAGCTGGCGATTGCGGCGCTGGAATCTGCAGTTGGCCGCTATGAAAGGAAAGGCTGCGCCAGGAAGCTACTGAAACGTACCGGGCTTACAGCGGGCAGCACCACTGTCATCGACCTCATGCACACGATCTGGGACGGTTGGCAGCGGAACGGCCCCCAGCTCGGGGTAGCCAATGAAGAAGTCTCGGTGACACTCGCCGAGCTGATGAGCTGCAAAATCCGCGTCTTGTGGTTGGTCTACCGCTGCCAATGTTTATGTTACGACCCGTAAACAAGGATAACAACTGAACGACCCACTTGGGCGTCGGGCGGCTATAGCAAGGCATTTATACTGCAGGATCACAGGAACAACAGGGACTCACTCGGAAACAGAAGAACTATAGTATAAGTTATATAGTGATAAGATAAGACTGAGCAGGTAGTATAGACTACTGATCGCTTAGTCAGAGTTACTAAGCACTCACTAACAATTACTAAACGCTTACTAATATCTAATTAGTAATTAGTAATAAGATAAAAGGACTATTTAAGACTTATATATAATATAACTAGAGCCTAGCTTATAGTCAGACTTCTATAGCTCTTCAGTAATTAACTTATAAATATCTTTAAGATACTTTCAGCTTACTTTTACTGTAAATACTTATTAAGTCTAAGATTAATTATTTTAGCCTCTAACTACTGATCTACAATATAGTGTTACAACCTATAAATAAGGATAACAGCTGAACGACCTACTTAGGCGTCGGGCGGCTAGAACAAGACATTTGTACTGCAGGATCATGGGAACAGCAGGAACTCACTCGGAACGGAAGAACTATGGTATAAGTCATGTGATGATAAGATAAGAAAACGATCAGTGGAGCGTATGAAGGAGCGCTCAGTGATCAGTTGGTTGTGCCAACTGATTGCGATCACCTTATGCACCTAGGTGATCACTCAGTAGTATGAACAACAGGACTGTTCAGGACTTATATATAGTATGACCTGAGCCTCGCTTAAGATCAGACTCCTATAGCTCTTCAGCAATCAACTTCATATCAATCCTCATAGATACTTTCAGCTTACCTTTACTGCAAATTACTTATAGAGTCTAAGACTGATCACTTTAGCCTCTGAGACCTGATCTACTACAGCCTATAACTTATAACCTAGCTATAACTATAACTACTGTTCTTAGTATTAATCTCTAACTTTTGTTAGCAGACCTTACTATCAGATAGCTGACTATAACATTTTGATTGCTCCTGTTTAGTAAGTTAACTATTAATGCTTACTAACAGTACAGATATAATATCTTCTTGCGACTCTGCTAAATCTCCTACTCTAGGATCCTCTGGCTCCTCGCGCCAGCAGCCTCAGAATCTAGCCTAGGAACTTGCTAATATTGAAGACTTCGATATACTAGACCTCTGCTATAACTCTGACAGAGAAGGATCCTTCACTAAAGAAAGATATAATAAACTTAAGAGGATTATCTAGAAATAAGAAACTAAGACTAAAGGTATGCAGGAAATTGTTAATAAAAACTGATAAGTTATGCAAAGACTTGACGAGGAACTCCAGAACGCTGCTGCAGCTTACTGAAAACTTAAAAAGGATGTTAAGAGAGATGCTAACCTTAAGAAGATCCAGGAACTCCAGAATAAGCTTGACATGCTCCAGGCAGCTGCAAATATCATTACAACCCCTATTAAAAGATGATAGAAACTTAAGCTCAGTACTCTAGTCACTTATAATAGTACCTCTGGAAGCTTTAAAGGATTCCTGATCCAGGTTAAGAACTACTAGAACTTCTATTATAGAGATTTCACTAGCGAAACCGAGAAGGTAGTGTATGCAGCTACTTACCTCAGAGGATAAGCCTTTAAATAGTTCGAACCTATCTAGAAAGAGTACTTTAGCAAGGAAACTCTTAATAAGTGCTCTACTGAAACCTATGATATTTATGCTAACTTTAACAGCTTTAAGGAAGCCTTTAAATCTTTCTTCTAGAACCCTAATAAGAAATAATAAGCTGAGTAAGACCTTGCTTACTTCTGCTAGACTAAGTCTACTAAAGAATATACAGCTATGTTCAGATAACTCAGCATCTAACTGGACTTTACTGAAGAAACTAAGATCTTTATATTCTACTAAAGACTTAAAGATAAAGTTAAAGATGAAATTGTTAAGGTTGACTGACCTGCCGACTTCTTCTAGTATGCTGAACTTATAATTAAGATTAATAATTAACTATTTAAGCGAAGAAAGGAACAAGGCGACAAGCAACAGACCTCTAACTTAGGACGCAAGTATTAATAGCAACCTTAGTATAAATTTAATAACCAGCGGAATAATAACAGGCCTTGTAATAACTGGAACAGTACTTAACAAAGCACTACCTACAGATAACATAGCAGACCTATAGATCTTAGTATAACTACTAAGAACTAGGATAAGAAGGCTTAGAACTTAAAATGCTATAACTATAACTAATATAGATATATTTCTAGGAACTGCAAAACAAAGAAGCTAGGCTGGAAGCTAGCACTAGAAAGTATAAAGCAGGTTAATATAACTATAAAAACACCTTATATATCTATATTATAGACTAGATGCTATAACAACGAATATTAAGTCTATCTTGAAGATAAAGAAATATTAGGACATTATTCTAGAGACAGCAACTCTAGATAATCAGGTTATAATATAACTCTATCTATAGTAAAGACTAAAATAATTGCTATAGCCTACTAAAGCAACAGCAAGCTTACTAAGAAAACTACTAAACAGCTAGATAAAATACTCTAAGTCTAACAACTTAAACCTGCTAGTATATCTACTTTATAAGCTATTAATATATAAGGATAACTATCCTATAAAGCCTTAAACTATATAACAAGAAAATAAGAACCTGAAGATACTATTAAAGAAGAGTCAGAAGAAGAACTTAACTACTAATATAACCTCCTAACAGAATAATAACTATTTAACCTTACTAATAACTAGACTTTTAAGGAAGGAGAAAACTCACCTTATAATTCAGATGAACTTTATAACGTTGCTTGCTAATATGCTTAGGCAGAGATTGCTTATAAACTCACCTCTAGTATAGACGACACTAGCTCTGAAGAAGAATCCGAATTAAATGAAGGAGAGTATGACCTCTAATATCAGGAAATCGACCCCCAGTCCGACGACCAGTTAATCATCTTGTATGCGATTCCAGCGAACTAACGCAAGAAGTTCCCTGAATCCTGATAGATCACAGGAGACAACACTTAACTCCACCTGTCAGACCTAGAACACCTATAAATCTTCTAGGCCTAGTGTCTCTAAGATAAGTGCAAGGACTACCTAGGAGATAAATATGAATATTAATTATACCTATAAAGATGTAACGATAAGCTAGTTCTATAAGCCTACCTTAGCAAAGAACTACTAGGTTGGCAGTTAACCTAGCTTATTAATAATAAATACGCAGAATTTATACTAAGCCTAGACCTCTTAATGCAATGTCAGACAGATAACTCTATGAAATGGGAAGAATGCTGGCAAGATTAATGTCTGATATACTCAGCCTAAAAGGCTAAGGCTCTCAGACTCCTGCAAGAAGGATTAAGCCCTCTATAGGTTAGAATCTGCGAAAACAGCCTTACTAAGGCATAGAGAGAAAGAAAATATATTATATATCCTAGATAACCTAAGCAGTTAAAAAACTAGACTTGCCTACTGAACAAAAACTATAACAGGCAACTATAATAAGGTCTATCTATACTATAACATAGAACCTATAGATATACCTATAATTAGAAGTTATAATTAATAATAAAAAAGTAATTATACTTATAGACAGCAGATCAGAAGTTAACATTATCACACTCTAAGTAGTAAATCAATTATAAATACTATAGAAGGCAAAGGAATATATATATGAACTTAACAATGCTAAGGGAAAACAAGTCTACTATAAAGGAGGAACTATTAAAAACGAGACTGCACTCTTTGAGATAAGTTACTTAAATTAGAAAGAACATCTCTAACTTAACCTTGCAGAAATAGGATTATATAAAATTATGTTAGGAATACTATAATTAGAACAAAATAACCTACAGATAGATTAGAGAACAGGCTAACTCTATTAGAACTATAATAATTCAGTCTCTGAGCAGTACTGCTGAAACTAAGCTTTAAATAAATCTCTATAGAATAGAGCAGCAAAATGATATATCTGCTACTTAAAGGCAAAAGAAGCTGTGTTATAACTACTAATAAATATAGATCTTAAAAGGAAGGATGATCTATTTCTGTCTATCCTAGAAGAATATAGAGTCTATAAGAAACTCTTTGCAGCTAAACTAGAGACTAGACTGCCTGAACATATGAATTTCAACTATGAAATCTCTATTAAGGAGGGGAAAGAGCTTAAATTCAACAAAATTTACAGACTTAACCTGATGGAAATAGAAGCCTTTGATAAATACCTTGACGAAAATCTTGAAAAAGGCTATATCAGAGAATTAATATTACTAGCAAGAAGCCTGATACTATTTATACTAAAAAAGAACAGCAAACTATAGTTATATGTCGACTACTAAATGCTTAATGAAATGATAATCAAAAATTAATACCTACTATCTCTGATTAACAAACTATAACGACTTCTCTATAGAGCTAAGTAGTTTATAGCACTAGATCTTAAAGGTGCCTATAACCTCATCAGAATAAAGGAAGGCGAAGAATAGAAGACTGCTTTTTGAACATATAGAGGATATTTCGAATACCTTATTATGCCCTTCAGTCTCACTAACGCCCTAGCTACTTTCCAGAACATAATTAACTAAGTTCTCTGGAAGTTTGTGGACATCTTTATAGTTATCTACCTCGATAATATCTTTATCTTCTCCGCAATAATAGAACAATATAAGGAATATATATACTTTGTATTATAAGCCCTCTAAGACGCTAAATTACTTATGGAACCAGAGAAGAGCATATTTCACACCTAGAAAGTTGAGTATCTTAGATTCACCATCACTCCCAGACATATTAGTATGTCGGAAAAAAAGGTCAGAGCGATCAAAGAATAGCTAACATTAACTAACCTTGAAAGAGGGAGATAGTGCCTACCTTATACAGCGAAACATTAAAACTAAACAACTAAACAACAAACTTAACTTCAAGAAACTTAGACCTTTTAAAATCCTCTAACAGGTCTCACTAGTTAACTATAAACTCAACTTCCTAGAAACTATAAAGTGTTATCTAGTATTCTATATTTCACTACTCGAACTAGCACTATAAGGATCACATATAAACGACCTTATTATTATAGAAGATAACAAACCAGAATATAAGATCAAACAAATTATTAACTATATTAAAGACTCTAAAAGATACTAATATCTTATTAAGTAGAAAGGATATAGATATAAAGATAATATATAGGAACTAGTATAAAATATTATGAATGCAAAAGAGGAACTTATAAGATACTAGTAATAGTACTAGGAATGAGAAACACTATCTCTGCTAGCATATACAGCTAACATAGGTTACTAACAAATCAGGCGACTATATAGATATGTTAAAAAGCCAGCTGATAGGCTATAACAAGGAAAACTATTTATTTGCCTAGGAACGCTGGAAAGCAACTAAGACTCCCCTGATAAGAAATTCAGAGTACTGGGATTCCAGTCACTCAGGATAATATCTAAGTCTACTACACTAAAACCACCTATAGACTGAACCTCTGATACAGGAGACACCACCAGCTCCTCCCTAGTAACCTCCCGACCTTTTCGAAACACTATTCTTTTCTGCTTATGCAAACGATCAAGCTGCGCCATAGACTTGTCTAACTTAACCTGCGCAGCATGCAAAGCAGTAGCTTTTTTTCTTAACACTTCCTCTTCAGCTACCTCAGCATCTTCTAGATAAACAGCCTTGTCTAACAAACAATTAACTATAATAAGTCAGTAAATATATTAAACACTATAAGTATGAAAACCTACGAGCACAGACGGCATCTGCTGCTGTATTATAAGACTGCCCTAAGCAAGTATACTTGCTATAGACTTCACTACTAGGGAGCAGTTTATAATGCTTCCTTAAAGAACAACAATAAGAACAAGGCATGTCAACGACAAAACCAAACTTAGTGATGCGTAACGCATGATTGCGATGATGAAGAGTGGAGGTAGAATTTGATTTCAACTTTTGAATGCGACCTGATATAGTGTCAGTATTATAGGTAAATCAGAAAGCATGATTGACAGATCCCTAACCTGGGACTAACAACCTACTTATGTTAGGTCTTGAGGATAAGACTTTTGGAGAGGGGACCTGATGTTACGACCTGCAAACAAGGATAACAGCTGAACGACTTACTTAGGTGTTAGGCAGCTATGACAGGATATTTATACCGCAAGAACACGGGAACAACAGGAACTCACTTAGGAACGGAAGAACTATAGTATAAGTCACGTGACGATAAGATAAGGAACGATCAGTGGGGCGCGTCAGGAAGCGCTCAGTGATCAGTTAGCAATGCCAACTGATCGCGATCACCTCATGCACCTAGGTGATCACCTGTAACTAAACAAAGGGTACTGTTCAGGACTTATATATAGTATGACCTGAGCCTGGCTCATAGTCAGACTTCCATAGCTCTTCAGCAATTAACTTGTGAATATCTCTAAAGATACTTTCAGCCTACCTTCACTGCGAATACTTGTTGAGTCTAAGATTGATCACCTTAGCCTCTGACCACTGATCTACGATACAGCCTACAACCTACGACCCAGACCACGACCCCAGTGTACTGTTACTACGTGTCAATCCCCAGCTTCTGTTAGCAGACCCTACTGTCGGATAGCTGACCGTAATATATAGCTCTTCAGCAATCAACTTCGTATTAATCCTCACGGATACTTTCAGCTTACCTTCACTGCGAATTACTTGTGGAGTCTAAGACTGATTATTTTAGCTTCTGAGACCTGATCTATTACAGCCTATAACCTATAACCTAGCCACGACTACGACTACTGTTCTTAGTGTTAATCTCTAACTTCTGTTAGCAGACCTTACTGTTAGATAGCTGACTGTAATATATAGCTTATAACTAATAACTCAGACTATAACCTTAGTATACTATTACTATATATTAATCCCTAACTTTTATTAGCAGACCTTACTATTAAATAGCTAACTATAATACTTTAATTACTTCTGTTTAATAAGTTAACTATTAAGACTACTAATACAGATAATATATCAACTAATAATAATGCTTAGCATATATCTATAACTTCTAGTACTTTAGTAGCTAGGCTTGCTACTACTACACCAGCTTAACTAGTTATACTACCTCCTATAAACCAGCAACTATTTAATATATTTAACTAGCTTTGAAAAGAGAATACTTAACTCTATACTCAGCTAAACACTAGCTAAATGCCTATAACTCCTTAAGCTAAGTATCTAGAGCTAGAGCTATTTAATAGTACTGCTAGACTCCTGTAAAAGTTTCTCACTAAAACTTATACCTATTTATATTACTATAGCAGTTTATTCCTTATTAAGGTAGATAAGGTCTACTATATAGCTTTATTCCTTAGAAAGAACGCTCTTACCTAATTTAAACTTACTATATATAACTACTTTAAGAATACCTATAATAATCAAGAGGAAAATATCTAAACTATCTTTAAAAAATATAATAAATTTAAGAAATAACTTAAGAATACTTTTAAAAACCCTAATAAGAAATATATTACTAAGTAAAAGCTTATAAGCTTTATATAGAAAGGATTAGCTAGTAAATATATTTCTAAATTCTATTAAATTATATTAAAACTAGGATAGAGTAATAAGGCCCTTATTACTAAGTTCTACTAAAGACTTTAAAAGGATATAAAAAATAAACTTATATATAATAATCAGCCTAAAGAACTTTATATCTTTATTAATATAGCTATTAAGATTAATAACTAACTCTATAAAAAACATCTTAAACAAAACAAATAACAGCTATAGACCTCTAGAAAAGCAAACACTTCTAAAAAGTATACTTAGAAACCCTAGTATTAAGGTTAATAAGGATAAAGCATTACTTCTAGATATTATAGCAGACTTATAAACCTTAGTATAGCTATTAAGAATAATAATAAAAAACTATAGAACTCTAAATACTATAACTACAAAAAGATAGAATATATTACTAAAGATTATAAGCAACCTAAGAAACTCAGCTAGAAGCTTATTTCTAAACAGACTAAACAAATCAGTATAGTAACTAAAACCTCTCATACAGCCTTCTTATAGACAGGATATTATAATAATTATTATTTCACTTACTATAGTAATAAAGAAGCTATAAAATACTAGCCTAGCAATTTAAACTATAGAAGAACAGAATATAATATAACTATACTAGAAGTTAAGACTAAGACCTTTATAATAGCATTCTAAGCTAATAGCAAGATAATTAGAAAGACTACTAAATAACTCAATAAAATGCTTCGCGCCTAACAACTTAACACAGTTAACCCTAACCCTATAAGTTATAATATAGAAACCTAACAAATAATCTAAGAATTAGAAGCCTAAGTCTAGTAAGAAATAAACTAGATCTATTAATATAAAGCAAAATAGCAGGTTATATATAACAACGAATAACAGATCTTATACCTCAAAATAGTATAAACACTTTAACTATAACATACCTAGAAAGAACTGAATAATACTATATAGTATTACTAGATCAGCACCTTTATAGCCTATATCAAACAACGTAGATATATATATAGAAACCCTACTAAAATCAAGCAAATCAACTAAAAACTTGAAGAATAAGTTAAGGAAGAATCTAATAAAGAACCTAAACACTAATATAACCTCTTAACTAAATAACAGATCCTCAGTCTTACTAGTAATTAGACTTTTAGAGAAAGAGAAAGTTCCCTTTATAACTTAGATAAACCTTATAATATTACTTACTAGTATGCTTAGGTAGAAATCGTTTATAAGTTTACCTCTAGTATAGATAACACTAGCTCTAAAGAGGAACCTAATAATAAAGAAGAGACCTAATAGCTCCTCTAGTACTAAGCAGTTAATATAAGTTATAATAACTAGTAGTAACACTTCTATAATATCTTAGTAAACTAGAGAAATAAGAACTACACTCTAAAACTTTATATAGAAGATTACTCTATACTTAAGTATAACTACTATAGCTACTAAAATCTCTTCTAGCTATAATACTTCTTTAATAAATATAAAAAATACTTTAGAAATAAGTATAAATACTAGTTCTACTCTAAGAAGTATAATAAGAACTCTATTTAAGAGATCTATTCTACCTTAATAATAATTAGATAGATAATAGTCCTATTTAAAAACAATCTTATAATTTTCAGACTAAGCTTATAATACCCTATAAGATATTAGTATAATAATACTATAAAATAAGAAGAATATTAAAAAGATAAATGCTTTATATATATAGCATAGAAAGCAAAAGCTTATAAACTCCTATAAAAAAGATTAAGTTTCCTAAAACTCTAATTCTAAGAGAACTGCCTTATAAAGGTATAATAAGAAGGAAAGTATATCACTTACTCTAGATAACTAGAGCAGTTAAAAAACTAGACTTACTTACTAATAAAAGACTATAATAAGTAATAATAATAAGGTCTATCTATCTAGTATCTCTAGACTAGAAAGTATATCTATAACTTATAGTTACTATTAATAATACTATAACTATTATCCTTATTAATAGTAGAGCTAAAATGAATTTTATATTACCCTAAGCAGTAAACTAACTATAACTACTATATATTACGACTGCTATAGTTAGTCACTGTAGGCTCGTCACTATATAGTGCAGAACAGGGGATAATAACAACGGATTTGTTATTATTGAAGCTTTTGCTTTGTGCCATAGTTAGTTGCCCTGACCCGCTTGTAACATAATGACAAATCCAACCTGCGTAGAGGGGTTGTAGGTTCAATTCCCGCACGCTGCGTTGGTAGTGTGATTGTGCCTCCCACACTACGTAGGGCGACCCGACTGTGGGCAGGCTGTTATATGGGTTGGTGCCTTACTAGCCTGGAGTTTCCCTGTGTTATACCTGACTATTGCTGCTTGGTCCTCGGCATAGGGATATGCCTCTTGGAGGGGAGACATGGTGTTACGACTGCTATAGTTGGTCACTGTAGGCTCGTCACTATATAGTGCAGAACAGGGGATAATGATAACGGATTTGTCATTATTAAAGCTTTTGCTTTGTGCTATAGTTAGTTGCTCTGACCTGCTTATAACACTATAGTAGAAGAAGAAATATATATACTAACTTAATAATATAGAAAGAGAATAAGTCTAGTATAAAGGAGGAACTATTAGTAATAAGACTATATTTCTTAAGATAAGTTATTTAGATTAAAATAAATAACTCTAATTTAATATTATTAAACTTAATATATATAATTTATATTAGAAATGCTATAGCTTGAAAAGAATGACTTATAAATAGATTAGAGAATAGGCTAACTCTATTAGAATAATAATAATCTAGTCTTTAAGCAGCTTTATAAAACCTAGACTTTAAACAGATTTACCTACTATAAAATAGCAAAACGATATATCTACTACTTTAAAATAAAAGAAGCTGTTTTATAACTATTAAAGATAATAGATTTTAAATAAAAGAACGATCTACTTCTATCTATCCTAGAAAAATACAGAGTTTATAAGAAACTCTTTATAGCTAAACTAGAAACCAGACTACTTAAATATATGAATTTTAATTATAAAATCCTTATAAAAAAAGGAATAGAGCTTAAATTTAATAAAATTTATAGACTTAACCTAACAGAGATAGAAACACTTAATAAATACTTTAATAAAAACCTTAAGAAAAGCTATATCAGAGAATTAATATTACTAGTAAGAAGTCTGATCTTATTTATACTAAAGAAGAATAGCAAACTATAACTATATATTAATTACTAAATACTTAACAAAATAATAATTAAAAACTAGTACTTATTACTTTTAATTAATAAACTATAATAACTTCTCTATAAAGCTAACTACTTTATAATACTAGACCTTAAAGATACTTATAACTTTATCTAAATAAAGAAAAGAGAAGAATAGAAAACTGCTTTTAGAATATATAAAGGATATTTTAAGTACTTTATTATACTTTTTAGTCTTACTAATATACTAGCTACTTTCTAGAATATAATTAACTAGGTTCTAAGAAACTTTATAGATATTTTTATAGTTATCTACCTTAATAATATCTTTATTTTCTCTATAATAATAGAACAATATAAAGAATATATATATCTTATACTATAAGCTTTAAGATACTAAGCTTTTAATTAAACTAGAGAAAAATATATTCTATACCTAGAAAATCAAATACTTTAGATTTATAATCACTTCTAGATATATTAGTATATTAAAAAAGAAAGTCTAAGCTATATAAGAATAGCTAATACTAACTAACTTTAAAGAAGTCTAAAGATTTCTCAGATTTATTAACTTTTACTAAAAATTTATTAGACTCTATAGAAAAATTAATATACTTCTTATAGATCTTAGTTATAAAAATTAACTATTTAAATAGAAAGAAGCTTAGAATATAGCTTTCTAGACTATTAAGAACTATATTACTAGTAAACTAGTCCTAATAATCCTAAACCTAAGAAAATAATTTAAAGTTAAAATAGATATCTTAGACTTCACTTTTAGAGCATAACTATTCTAGAGAAACTTAGAAAGATATCTATATCTTTATACCTTTTTCTCCTATAAACTCTATAGACTAGAACTTAACTATTAGATCTATAATAAAGAACTCATAATAATTATTAAAGCCTTTAAAAAATAGAGACCTTTACTTTTAAAAACTATCTACTAAATACTTATATATACTAATTATAAGAACTTAGTATACTTCACTACTTCAAAAGAACTTAATAAATAATAAATCAGATAGTTAGAATTCCTCTTAGAATATAACTTTCAAATTATTTATTAGAAAGGATTAGAAAACAGTAGAGCTAATACTCTTAGCTAATAACTAGACTATAACATCCTAATACTAGCTAAAACCTAAGTAATTCTTAAATATAATAATAATAGGAACTTTATACTAGCTATAAAACTTCTAATAATAGCTAAATAATCTAATGCTAGCCTGACTAGTAAACTAGATAATAAAGTAATTATAAAGTTCTATAGCTTGCTAGTATATAGTTACTAAGGAATTATAAAGACCTAGAAATAACTATAATAATAATATAGAGAAAAAGTTACTAGAGAATATATTATAATAGCAATTAAAGATTATAAGGTTTACTAAAAAAGTAAACCAGCCTAACACTAACCTTATAAATTATTATAACTTTTGCCTATACTATAAACTACTTAGCATTCTATATTACTTAACTTTATTATTAAACTACTGAAGTCTTAAGAACTTTTTATAGGAGTCTATTATAACAGTATTCTTATTATTATTAACAGACTTACAAAGTATACCTACTTTATCTTATATAAAGAAGTAAGTAATACTAAAGAATTCGCCTATATATTCCTTAAGTATATTATTATTACTAACTATAGAACGCCTAAGGAAAATAGTATTAGATAGAGATAAGATCTTCACCTCTAAATTCTAGAAGTTAATTATATTATAACTTAGTATTAAATAAGCAATATCTACTACTTTTCACCTATAGACTAACAAATAAATAGAATAAATTAACTAGATCCTTAAAACCTACCTCTATACCTATATTAACTATAACTAAGACAATTAGGTAGTATTACTATTAATAGCCTAATTTGCTTATAATAGTATAATAAGAGAAAGTACTAAGGAATCCTCTTTCTATCTTAACTATAGATTTAAACTAACTACTTATAGAGAACCTTATACTAGCCTAGCAGTATTAAAAGCTATTACTATAATTAGATAAATCAAAGATATCTAAGATAATATATATAAAGAACTTAAATTTATATAATAATAAATAATATATTTTAGTAATAAATAAAGGATTAAGAGACTAACCTTAAAAGAGAGAGATAGTACTTATTTTATATAGCAAAATATTAAAACAAAATAACTAAATAATAAACTAGATTTTAAAACTTAGACCTTTTAAAATCTTTTGAAAAATCTCACTAGTTAACTATAAACTTAATCTACTTAATATAATAAAATATTTCCTAATATTCTATATTTCACTACTTAAACTAGTATTATAAGGATTATAAATAAATAACTTTATTATTATAGAAGATAACAAACCAGAGTATAAAGTCAAACAAATTATTAACTATTTTAAAGAACTAGAAAAATACTAGTACCTTATTAAATAGAAAGAATATAGTTATAAAAACAATATATAGGAACTAGTAAAGAATATTACTAATATAAGAGACAAACTAGTAACTTATTAGCAACAGTATTAGGAATAAGAATTAACGCTAACTGTACTAATAGCACTAGTTATAACAAATACTACTAGTTACTAATATATTAAGTACTTATATAGATATATTAGACTATTAATAGAAGCAGACAGACTATAATAAGGGAAACTATTTATTCACTTAGGAACACTAGAAACTAACTAGGACTTCCCTAATAAAAAGCTTAGAGTAACTAGATCCTAATCACTAAAAATAGTATCTAGGTCTACTATACTAAAAGTACCTATTAACTATACCTTAAGAACTAAAAAAGATTTAATAGGAGAAAGCTTTACTACCTCTTCCTCTTTAGCTACTACTAAAGTCTCTTTATAACTTTTTTTAAATACTATTTACTTAGCTTTATAAATATAATCTAACTTTATAAATACTTTATTCACTTTAGCTTATACTTTCTATAATACTTCTATTCTCTTTTAAAATAATTCCTTAGTTTCTTCCTCTTTATTATCTAAATACTAAGATTTAGCTATTAAACGTTCTACTATATATAGGTTAGTATAAATAATTATAATAAGGTTTAGAACTATATGAATATTAGCAGATTGTATTATTAGAAATATTATATAAATGATAAGTGCTATCTATAGCTATATACTCCCTATAAACTAAAAAGCTAGGCAGTATTTTGCAGTATAACTCCTTAGACTGATAATAATAATAAAGTATAACTTTGAAACTACTCTCTGTAATATTAAGAGAATAATAATAATAATAGAGAGTAGAAATTATAAGATTTTCAGGAATGTAACCTGATATAATATTAGTATTATAAGTAAATCAGGAAGTATAATTAACAGCTTCTTAACCTAGGACTAACAACCTACTTATACTAGGTTTTAAGAATAAGACCTTTAGAGAGAAGACTTAATATTATAACCTATAAATAAAGATAATAACTAAATAACCTACTTAGATATCAGGTAGCTATAGTAAAGTATTTATACTACAGAATTATAGGAATAACAGAGACTTACTTAGAAACAGAAGAACTATAATATAAGTTATATAGTAATAAGATAAGACTGAGCAGGTAGTATAGACTACTAATCGCTTAGTCAGAGTTACTAAGCGCTCACTAATAATTACTAAGTGCTTACTAATACCTGATTAGTAATTAGCAATAAGATAAAAAGACTGTTCAAGACTTATATATAATATAACTAGAGCCTAGCTTATAGTCAGACTTCTATAGCTCTTTAGTAATTAACTTATAAATATCTTTAAGATACTTTCAGCTTACCTTCACTATAAATACTTATTAAGTCTAAAATTAATTACCTTAGCCTCTAACTACTGATCTATAATACAGCCTATAACTAATAACCTAGACTATAACCTCAGTATATTATTACTATATATTAATCCCTAACTTCTGTTAGCAGACCTTACTATTAGATAGCTAACTATAATAGTTTGCTTTATATTTACTTTCTTTTCAGCCTGTTCTGTTGTTTTTCCCTAGTAATAATCACAGTATATCTCTCTAGGTTCTCACTTTTAACTAATATAATCACTGCTATTATAAACTAACTATAACGTACGTATAGTATCTATATAAATAAAACGGCTTATATTACTCTAAATTAGAGTCTAATATAAAAAGTCTTTTATAGATTAGAGATTAATATACTAGAATATTATTAGTCTAGAAAAGTAAATTAGAGAGTAAGTTATATTATACTTTTTTCTAAATATAAAGCTATTTTAGATATTTAAAAGTATTATAATATATTTCTCTAAACTTAAAAAAGTTTATAAACTCTAATCCTATATAACTAATACTATATTATTTTATATATAAATTTAAGTTATATAAATAAATATAAAAAGAAGTAATTAATAAAAGAAACTAATAAAAAAGATTATTTTATAGCTTTATTATTAAATTATAAAAAAAATTAGTATTTCTCTTTATATACTTTCTATTATAATTAAAATTATAAGTACTAAAATAGTAACTAATATTATTATCTTATTTAGTATAAATAATTTTTTTTATTAACTTAAAGTAAAAAATTAAAGTAGTTATTAAAGTAGTAAAGTAATAATAATAATAATATCTCTTATACTATTTCTACTTTTTAATTTTCTTTCTCTATCTATAATACTATAAATATATATATTACTTACTTTATACTTATATATATATATATATAGTTATATAGTAATTATAATATCTAGTTTTTATTTATAATAATATTTTTAATACTAACTATATTATTTTTAGATAGCTAAAAGAACTAAAGCTAAATATATAGCTATAATAGCTAAAATAAAAGCTATTTTTATTAAGAAGAAGTAGAAAGAAAAAAAGAGAGAAAAAGAAAAGAGTAATAATACTTCTCTAGCTCTCTTAGAACTTAAAAGCTCTATATTTAAAAGTAAATTACTTTATTTTACTCTATTATTTTAAAGTTCTCTTATTATTATAAACTTTTTATTTTATTTTACTATTTTTATAGTTAAATTACTAACTTAAGTTATTTTATAGAAATTAAAACTATTAAACTTAATAAAAATAAAAAGTTTATAAAGAGTAGAGAAACTAAAAAGAAGTATAATTTAAAGTTTATTACTTTTACCTCTATCCTTTTATAAGCTATAGTAAAGCTATAAGTAGTATATATCTTAGAACTTTATTACTTATTAAATCTTTATATTATTTACTAACTTCTAAATAGAAATAAAAACTTTAAAAACTTAGAACTAAAAAGAAAAGTAGCTACTACTACTAAGTAATACTATACTTACTATACTTATATAATACTATTTTAAGTATATTACTTAGTATATATATATTTAGTTTAGTATAAAGAAGTAAATATACTTCTTATAAAGAGAAGAGAAAGCTATATATCTTTATACTAGTCTCTATATCTAAACTAGAGCTTTAATTCCTAAGAAGTATATAAGAGAATCTTACTAAGAATATATATTTACTATATAACTTTTATTTTATTAGTTACTTACTAACTTATAAGCTATAAGTTCTTATTTATTAGAGAACTATACTTTATAAAGCTTTTAATATTTATAATAAAGCTTAGAAGAAAGCTAAAATTAAAAGTAAAAGTAGTAAAGAAGTAGCTATAAAGCTTATAGCTTCTCTTCTTATACTAGCTTTAGCTTTATAAGTTAAAGTTACTATAGAAAAAATACTAATCTCTAGTAGTTTATATATTAGTCTATTTTCTAAAATAAATCTCTCTATTATTAAAGTAGCTAGTATTTATATTACTATTAATAACTTCTTTAGTAGTATTATTTCTAAGATATTAATATATTATATCTTAATAAATAACTATATAGCTACTCTCTAGAGATATAAGTAGAAAGTATAGTATTATATTACTAAGTACTCTATAGAGTATAAGTATTTTAAGCTTTTAAAAGAACTATATACTTCCTAGCTATTAAACTATTTTTAATTAAAAATATCTAGCTTATAAACTTTACTTACTACTTAACTTTTTTTTAATTTATACTACTATTTATAATATATTTTAGAGGTTAGAAATATTTTAAACTATTTAAATTTTACTTAAAGAGAGGTTTTATAAAGCTATTAGCTAGTATCTTATTAGTAAAGAGATATATAACTTAGAATAATTATTTAGTATATTCCTAGTAGAGCTATATATTCTAGATATCTATATAGTAAAAGTAAGTTAAAATATATTCTTTTTTACTTATTATAAATTAATTATTAATTATTATAATAGATCTTCTATATATCTCTAAAGCTAAGTTTAAAGTTAATAAAAAGTTATTTAAGAGCTATTATTTCCTTTACTATATATTCTAAACTAAGAAGCTTAGTTTCTATTATTAATATAGTTACTATACTTTAATATATAGCTTTTTATTAAATTAAACCTCTAAAAAGAGATATTATAAAACTTTAAAATAACTTTTATATCTCTTTATTATTAGTAAAAAATATATTACTTATAATTAATAATATCTATACTATTCTACTCTTTAAAATACTAAAATAAATTATAAGATATTATATATAATATAAATATTAAATAACTTAATTTATAGTTTAGTAATACTTTAGAGATAAGTTTATTAAGAATTATAATAATAAAATATAAATAAAAGCTATATCTAGTTATATTATAATTATAATATAGAAAATTAACTTAATTTTCTCTTAATATAAGAAAACTTCCTAGAAAAATATTTTTTATTAGACTTCTTAAATAAAAATAAAAGTATTATTAGTACTTTAGAGTTTATAAAGTTAAATTTCTTTATAACTTATTTAATATACTAATTATAAGAAAAGTAGATCTTTTATATTACTTAGTTATAAATAATTCTAATTTCTAGATACTATTTAGCTAGTTCTTAGTCTTTTAGTTTATATTTTATTTTAATACTATTTATAACTATTTTTATATCTTTTATATAGTTTTTATAATATAAAATAAAGATATTATTAATATAGAAGAATATAAATACTTTCTTATTATAAGATTAAAAAAAGTATAAGTTTTTACTTATTAAATAGAGTTTAAAATAAAAAAAAATATTTAAGAACTTCTTATACTAAAATAAAAGTATATTATAAAAGCTATATAATATATATTAGAGTTTTATAACTTTCTTTTCTTTCTTAAAGCTATTTAGTAAGTAATAAGTAATAAAGGAGTTATTTAGTCTAT
Source organism: Colletotrichum camelliae (assembly GCA_018853505.1). Taxonomy (NCBI): domain Eukaryota; kingdom Fungi; phylum Ascomycota; class Sordariomycetes; order Glomerellales; family Glomerellaceae; genus Colletotrichum; species Colletotrichum camelliae. The sequence goes on from JAELVL010000011.1 coordinate 120,972, forward strand.
ATATAGTATTTAGAAATATATTAATAATATTAAATTAGTAGATTTTAAGGTTAAATTATACTATAAAAGCTATTATAACTTTAAAAGTTTTTATAGTAAAAGTTATAGTATATATCTATTCTAAAAGATATTTCTCTTAGAAGTTACTTTATATATATATCCTAGCTTTATAGTAGTTAAAATATCTATATTAATTAAGCTTATAAATAAATACCTACTTAAAGAAAATAAGCTTATTCTTTACTTTTATTTAGTTTATAACTTCCTAGATATCTATTTCTTTAAGTTTATTAATCTTAATATTATATACTTTAATAAAGTAAAAGTAAAGTAGTTCTAATATATATTAAATATCTTTCTAAGTTTTAAGAAGCTTAATAAGCTAATTAATATAGATCTTTCTACTTAATACTATAGATATATATTCTAGCTTTACTTAGTAAATAGAAATAAAAATAAAGTAGTAGAATAAATAATAACTTTAGTTTATTTCTTTAAATACTTTTTACTACTCTAATATATATATTTTAAAAAAATATTTTAGTTTTATTTTATTTAGAGGAATATAAAGTATATTCTAAAATAAAGAGATTATCTTAGTTTTATATTTTTAAGTTAGTTTAAGTTAATATAGTTATATACTTACTCTAACTTTTTTTTAATAATACTCTTTTCTCTAAGTTTTAAATATAGCTATACTAACTAAATAAGAAAGATATTTTATAAAAGTAGTTATATATTATTCTTCTTTATATCTAGATTTTATAAAGAAGAAGTATTAGTTTAAATATAGATTTTATCTAAAATTATATCTTTAATAAAGCTTATAATATAGCTAGTATCTTAAATTTCTTCTATTACTTTATTAACCTAAATAAAAGTTAATAGTATATTATATTTAAAATTCTATATATTTTAGTAAAGTTTATATTTAACTTAGAAATAAATATCTATATCTTTTAACTATTTTTAACTAATTATAATTCTCTTAATAAGGAAAGATATAATAATAATACTTTATTATTAGTTATTAATATAATATTAGCTTTATTTTATACTCTTAGAAGTTATAGTTTAAGAAGTATAAAAAAAGTAAGTTTTTATATCTTTTTAGTAACTAAATAAGCTTTTTTACTTTAAATTACTATCTTTATATTATTTTTTAAATAGAATATCTTTTTATTAAATATTATATTTTATATAATAATAACTTCTTAAAATAAAAATACTTAGATCTTATAGAGATTATATAAGTTTACTATATACTTTATAAAATATCTAATATACTTTATATTATAACTTTAAAATTATATTTATTCTTATTTACTTTATATTCTTTTTTAAAAAGGTATACTCTATAGCTATATATATATATTTCTCTCTATTAAGAGTATAAGTTAACTAGGAGATTTACTTTATAAATAGGTTTATAATACTTAATAAAATTTTTTAGCTAATCTTCTTTAACTTAGATTAGTAAGAGCTAGCTATAATATTAATAAAAGCTTATATTATAAAGAAATATAGTAGCTTATATTACTTTAACTTAAAATATAAATAGAAGTCTAATAGTTTAAAGTATTATAATAGCTTTTATAATTAGCTTCTAACTTACTCTCTCTATATTTCTATTTAGTTTCTTTATATATAAAGAAGTTTATTTAATTTTAATTTCTAAATCTAAAACTTAGATCTAGAACTCTAAAAGCTTATTTATTATAATTATAATATACTTACTATTTTACTTTATTTTATATAAAATAAAGCTATATTATTTCTATACTTAGTATTTAAATATTTAGATTACTATAAAAACTAAATATTAAAACTTATTTATATATAAGAAGATAAAAAGTTAACTTATATACTTATTTTTAATAATATCTATTATTTATATTAAAACTTACTAAGTAGTTAAATAAGTTTTATAAAATCTTATAAAAAAAGTAAGTTACTTTTCTTTCTAATATATATTATAAAATAACCTACTTTATATATATTATTATATAGTATTAGTAATTAAAGTATATAATACTTTAGATCTTTACTTCTTAAGTATTAAGAATAAGTTTCTCTAATACTCTTAGTTTTAAGTATCTAGAGTAAAAATACTATATTTCTATAGTATTAATATAAGTTAATAAGTATTCTTAGAAGTATTACTTTATATAAGTTATTATAAAAGTAAGTAAGTTTAATATTAAAGTATTACTAGAAAGAATATATTTAGAATAAAAATAAGAGAAATAAAGTTAGTAATCTATAAAAGTAATATTACTTTTTTAAGAACTTTTTTATTTTATATCTTTATAATCTCTTATATAAAAATACTATTAAAACCTAAATACTAAATACCTATTTTTTATAATAAATATTCTAAAATAATATTAATATAGAAGTTATTTATAAGTATAATATTTTATAGTATAATATCTTAAAAGCTATTTACTCTATTAAAGATATTATAAAGAATTTTTATATTTTATATTATAATAAAGTATAAAGTTATATTTACTTTAATTTATTTCTTTACTTTATAAATAATTAAGTTTTTTTTAAAGAGAGAGATATTATTAATAAAATAGAAAGTACTATAGTTATCTAATACTATACTACTAGAGAGGATTTCTAAGCTTTAAGTATAAGTTATATAGATATTATTAAGTTTAAGTTCTAATATAAAAATCTCTATTTCTTTAGTAGTAATTAAGTTAATAATATCTTTAGTAATTATATAAGCTACTATATTAGCTAGAAAGTTTATTTTAGAAGTAGAGATATTAGTTAACCTTTTTACTCTATTAGAGTTACTCTTAAGAAACCTCTTTCTATTCTAAGTATTACTATTACTAAAGTAAAGAGAACTAAAGTTTTTTATAATAAGCTATCTTTTATATACTATTTTAGTATAAAATTTAGAATAATCTAGTTTATTAATTCTAGAATAGACTTATTTTACTTTATTTAAGTATATATAAGACTTTTTACTTATAAATATAAACTTAAATTAGTTATAAATAGAAAGTATTTACTTATAGTTCTTTTTATATATATAGTAAATAACTAACTTACTTTATAAGAACTTTTCTAAAATAAGATCTCTAGAAATTATATTATCTAATTATCTACCTAGTATTATAAAGACTTTATTTATATAACTTTTTAATTAAGTTTCTATTAAGTCTTTATAGAAGAGATCTTTAAATATATTAATATATTAACTTATATTTAAAATCTTAGTATTTAAGTACTCTTACTTAATAATATTAATAAGCTTTAAATTAGCTTAGAATAGAGTAAAGTAATATTATATTACTTAGAAGAAAGTTTTTAATATAAAAGTTCTTTAGATCTCTAGTAATTTATATTAAGAAGTTCTAAGAAGTATATTTTAGAAATCTTTAATCTAAGTATTTAAGTTAATAGTAGAAAATATTTAATTTAGAACTAAAATATACTTTTTATAAATTATAATAAAATTACTTAACTTACTTAGAATATAATATTACTTTAGAATATAAATTAAAGTATAAAAAGTATAATCTCCTTTTTTAAGAAGCTTTATTTAAGCTAAAGTGAAGATTTCTTTAGAAACTATATCCTTTATTTATTTATTAAGAGCTTTATATATTTACTCTTTCTATATATATTTTACTTTATATATAATATATATAATAAAATAAATATAAAGTTTAAAAACTTTTATAGATTTCTTAATAAAAAATAAAAGTAACTAATATAAGTAGTAATAAGTTATTAATAGTTTTTTTAAATTCTTCTTCTCTAGAGTTTTTATTTTTAACTTTTTACTTCTTATAAGTTCTTTTTATATATTTATTATAGTAAAAATATATAAAGTAATTACTTTATTATAAACTTCTTATTTTACTTTATAATATTTATATTACTTTTTATTTTTTTTTTAAATCTAGTTATTAAATAAAAATATATTTTTAACTTTATTTAAATTAAAAAAGTACTAGAAATATTATCTAAGTTAATATATTTCTAGATATTTTTTATTTTTATTTCTATTTAAAAAGTAATATACTAAATAGAGAAATTATAATAAAAAGTAAACTTATATAAAATACTTAGATTAGTAATTATTATATTAGAAATAAATTATAAATTAAAGTTAATTTTAAGAAATATAACTAAAAATTAAAATAAAATATAGTAAATATAAAAAAATTAAATAAAATTATAATTTATTTTATAAATAGTAGTTTAGAAATATAATATAAACTAAATTTATAACTATTATAAACTAATTATAATATATATATAATATTTATATAAATAAAATAGTTTATATTACTCTAAATTAGAGTTTAATATAAAGGGTTTTTTATAGATTAGAGACTAATATACTAGAATATTATTAGTCTAGAAAAGTGGGTTAGAGAGTAGGTTGCGTCGCACTTTCCTCTAGATACGAGGCTGCCTCGGATACTTAAGGGCATCACGACAACTGCAGTATTGGATCGAGATGCTGCGATAGGTGAAAGATACCAAGTGAGATACATCCCGATATATTGAGGCAGAGGCACTGCGTCCGTCACAAAGATAGCAGGCACGTGGAAATGTGGCCATGTTGGGGCGTATCAATTGAGCCTGGGCTTTTTTATGGAGCTTCAAGCGGAATCATCGCGTTGTTCGTTCTCGTCATTCAGACATGCGCTCGACCATCATAAGTGTTGGTGCACGAGATGATGATGGAAAATGCACGTTTCTGCATCCCAGGCACCCAGCCACAATGACCCACAGTTTCATTTGCTTAGTAAGGCCGCGAGACATCCAAGGTAGGTACCTCCAGGTACAGCCCGCAAAGGCTGGCCAGATTTGGCTGACTAAGCCCACCTCTGTGCGTCTCTCTCAGTGGCCTCTTGAACTTTGCGGTGCGCTCAACGCTAGGGTGAGAAAGAGCGCCGTGAGAAGAAGTCTTTATAGTATCTCTTCACACCGTCCCTCCCGCAAACGAGGGCGATAATAAGCATCGGCGAGCACGGCGGTGACAGCAAGGTCGAAGATGCACCCAGATTGCTGTTTGACTCAGCCACATCAGCATTCCTGCCGAGGTCTCCGAAGTCCCAAGTCTCCAAGACTTTGCTCACTTGAGGGCGGTTTTGACTGACATCAGAGACGACGATGCTTCAAGTGTAGATGCTAGCGACGGCACCGAATGTGGCAACACCAGGTAGCAGAAGCAGAAGAATAGCGGGGCACAAAGCAAGGCAGCTGAGTCTCTCCGTGGCATCTGGACAAAAAGATAGATTGAGGCTTAAGAGAAGTCTTGGCGTCGGCAATGTCAAGTAACAAGGGCCACGAGGAACTTTGGCCGGCATGGGCAGGAATAATTGTCGAGAGAGAAAGAGAAAGAAAGAGACTGTCATGGTGTCGTCAGGCTGGAAATCAATCATCTGGCGCCTCGGCTGTGGCTTTCGGACACCGTGATTGAATCATCGTGATGCCTACTCCTCCTAGCAGAGCCAGGCTATAAGATCAAATTTGGCAAAGCCAAGGGGGTTGTTGAATGGTAGTGTAAATTAAGGAAAAGCAATCGACGCGTGCAGATTTGGGCATGGACCGTTTGCGAACCGATTCCAGCGCGGATTCCTGGTGGCAAGCTTGGATGGCAACGTCGGCCAAGCGCGCCTTGGCCGGCCGTCTTGGTGGGTAAATGTCTGTTGGAATGACAGGTACGAACGAGTTCACATGCAAGGCATCATGACGCTACTTGTCCAGCCATGATGATGTCAGGTGCAAAGCAGCAACAGCATGACTTTGTCGCCGAGCTAAGGGTGCACTGCGAAACCACAGACGCCGGGCTGAGAAGCAGGGATGACACACCGTGAAACGAAGGGAAACAAGATGCATCAGGCGTGTCTGAAGTATAGGTGGTGACACCCGAGGGCGAAGGAAAGATGCCTGTAGACAAAGTTGACCCCCAGATGACGTGATGTCAGTAATGAAGGAAGAAAGATACACTTGTATCCAACTGGAGGTGCTGGCAGGAGTCCATGCGTCGCATGATGGGAACGGAGATGGGCATATGCAGGGCAGAGATGAGACTGAACGGGATGCAGTATTGAAAGCGGATCAGGGTACTGGCTGTCTGGGGAGAAGATGCTTGGAATGATAGGTGCGTCCGCGGATGTAGACGAGGGTGTTGGAGGTCGCCTGAGCAAACATGGATCTGTCTCGACCCATGGAGCGTACGAGGCGATGGATGACTTTCGTGAGGTGATGTCTGTATGAAGAGACGGCAAGTCGAAAGCTGCTTTGGAAACTGAGGTCTTGAAGAGGAGGAGGGGAGATCGCGAAGGACCCCTAGGTAAGATGTCGACAGGATTGTTTGAGAGCATAGGCGACGCAACGCTCCTCGGGCTTGATGGAAAAGATGGTCGGTAGTCGCCAGTTGAGGTTGACCGGAAGTAGAGTCGCTGAGGGAGGAGAAGAAAGACGAGGAACGCCGATGTGTAGGCCTGATGAACGTCTAAGGGTTAGCAAGGGGAAATGACGTTTGGTGGGAGACGATACCGGGAAGTTAGGCCTGCGTGGAAAATGCTGGCGCGACAGGGGCCACGGTGATGCCAGTGGATTCCAGTGCAGGGAATTGGTGCGACGATGTAGGCGACGATGTAGGCAGCGGAGCAGAGCTGAGGCACTCGCAATTGCGGACGAAGATCAACAGTCAATGATGATGTCAACGAACATGGCTTCATCCCGATGGGATCGCGGGCCCGGTCGGGTGCATCCAATCAGAGCGAGTGCTGGTTTATATCCTAGTGTTGCTATTAGGGTTGATAGGGGAGAAAGAAACACCATCAGGGTCGCCCCCAATGTGAATTCGCTGACCCAACCTGGAAGGCAGTGTGCGGCAGTGATGTTACACCATCGCAGCGTGCAGGCTTCCAATTTTCAGTTTTCAAGTCCCGTAGATGAAGAAAAGCAAGTGCTGCATGGCGGAGACTGTAATGGTCTGCGTCGTAAGCCTGTATCTAATCTGTCGCATATCTTGCGCCCGCAACCGCGCCGGCACCGGGGAATATTTCCCTCCTGCCGTACTCGACGGTCAGGCTTTGACACTGGGACTTTCCTGCGCACCTTTGGTGGTAGGTAGGTATCAAAGACGAGTACAAAGACGCCCCTGACATACCGTTGCACCCTCCTTTTGCGTTTTACCGACCTTACAACCGAATGGGGCAAGACGTCGGCGATGGATCGGAGGTCAACAGTGACGGTCGCTGGTAGCGATGGCGGACATTGCACCAACGTGGTTATGGAGGGGACTCTGGTGTCGGAACCCGGAGCTTGGCCATCGCAGCTTCGTCCGGCCAGTATCATCGCAAGCCTTCTTGCCCAACCAAGCACGGCGATACAAAAATCATGACTCCTTCACAAAAGAAGGCAAACCAAATACATACAACACCGGGCATTCGCCGGTCGTCACCGACCCGACTACTACTCCAGCCCTCACTGGCTTATCTATGGGAGAGCGGACGGGATCCCGAGTTCTCCAGTGGGTATGGTCGTATGTGCCAGCTGTTGTAACAACTTGGATTATATTGTGATACGATACCTCGGTAGATATGTGAGTGCCCAAAGCCCGTTTCCTCAGATCGGCCGGGGAAGCCCAGGCCGCGTATGCAGTGAACCGCTCCACTCACACGCTGCGCGGAAAGACTGAAGAGGAGAGGGATTGCGGGCAGGTAGGCGGCAAGGCCTGGGAAGATGAACACCGGCAATAAGTCTTCATTTGAAACTCGTCCTGCTGCGGCTTTAGGTGGTATTGGAGTCGCGCAAGGCGCTTATGCTTATGGTTTTCATGGGTACGGTGATGGTTTCGGAAGAGCAGTGGGCGGGATTGACGATGCCAAGGTCCGGCAGCAAATCGGCTGGCCTGCATGGAACTGAAGCTTCCACTGATGTAGGAGCTTCCACCTTCGGCCTTGAAAGTGCATGTCCGTCAAGGCATGGATGGCAGGACTGGGCCGTTCGGTAAGCATCGGTGTACACATACGGACAGTTTTCAGTCGCTCCCGGGCTCCCTTCTCCACTTCGCCGTACGCCCCCGCTCTTCCCAGCCGGATTCACCGCCCCGGAGACCCACTTCTCCGATCTTCGCTTTTGCGCTGCTGCTCCCCGAGCCGCCCTAACGTCCACGTTCGGACCTTTTCAGATTCAAATGAAAGATACGACCGCGAAATTACTGGTTCATGGACGTGCCTCTGGGTTTGGAAGAGGAGAACGGACCGGACTCACCACAGGAGCACCTGCAGCTGCAGTCTCTGTTTCAAATCCAGCTCTAGCTTCTGAGCCAAACCAAGGGAGACCAACAATAAGATACGCCCAGGCGCAGACGCGCTTATTGCTGAACAACTTCTTATGTCTGAGATTTTGTAGAGCCTGCTTGAAGTCTATTAAGTCGACATTTAACATCCGACTGTTGGTAATCCATGGATGTCGTATCCTGTGTTGCAACCACGTCATGCTAACCCAGCTTTATAGCTTTGCCATGAAAGCGATTGCCACCCTCGCCTCGTCACATGATTCCCCTAAATTGAGAAACTGTCGCGGTCTCAAAGCGCCAAGCCCAAAACTACCGCAAGCTGCTGCATTATCTTTGAGAGACATGACCGAATCGCTGGCACCCGAAGGACACTTGTTTCCTCTTGGCATCGCAATGAAGATGATTATGTGATCTGGGCTGCCATGGTATGATATAAGGCGGCTGCTGCCGACAAGAACATCTTCACCAACATTTAGGGAGGTTGAGATGGCAAAAGTCTTGAGGTTGTTGACATCATAACTAAGTACCTCGGAACCACTGGCGAAGTGACATACCACTGACCGTCTATGCCTCTGAGAAGACTTTACATCGTGTCTAAGACCAGTGCGGGGTAGAGTTCAGGGAAATGGGTCAGCGAAAGGCTCTGGATCATGCAGGGGTTGTGGTGCCGCTGGGATCAGAAGAGGTGGCTTGATACCCCCAGCTTGCTGATGTTTTGCGCTGCGACGACGAAGAGGAAGGGAAGATGAATAAGTCGGAGGATTTATGGTGGGCAGTTTTACTTGGATGCATTGCGGGAGGGCTCCGAGTCCTCATCTTCGACTGCATCTACACCATAATCCAGGTTCCGGACATGAACCCAGGGCTCGATCCTGGAGACTTTTCGTCGCAACTCTAGCTTTTACTCCACCACAATGGTGACATCTCCAATTTAATCATCCAAAACATAAGCGAGATCTCTGAGCCAAACTTAAACGATGACATCGCCCAGGCATCATATCCAATAGCATCGAAGCCCCAAAAGCCGACGAAGATAGAAAAAGGCATCGAGACACAGGCGCGCACACTTAAAGCCGTTTGTCTCAGAGCTAATTGAGACAGATATGCGGCTACCTAACTCTTTATCGGGGCCCAAACCTTCAAGATTGATTTGAAACGATGGGAGAATCCTCTGAGATATCGATGGAAACCAAAGGACAAGCGACCGACCAAAGAAGTTTTGCGTGCTATCAGCTGATGCTGCGAGAAGAGCTGCTGGAAGTGTCTGTCGGGACTTTTTGTCTCTGGGAAAGACCTCTGAGTTCATTTCCCAGCAACAGGATGGTGCTGACTGTGATGTTCTCATCCTCATGCCGCGGGATGCGAATGTTCCGGCTCAGGAACACCCAGGAAGACCACATTCGCCTCGGAGAAAGAGCAGCAACGCAATAGGGGCTGGAGGTGAACATGTCGGTCGAAAGAGCAAGGGGAAAGGGAAGAAGTCCAAAAGAATGATGCTATTCTGTCTTGCTCGGTGACTCACACAGAAGATGAAGGAAGACATCAGCCATGATAGATGTATGATGAATCAGCTGGTCTGTCTGGCCAAAATTCATGCGAAAGGTGAGCGGCGTTTGCTTTTCTGTCGATCAATCTGTAGACCATGGGAATGGAGTCTCGGCTTGGAGACATCGCTCACTTCCGGACAGAATTATAGCGCCCGATTCGATGCTGACCAGCACGGCGCCATCGCACCTGATCAAAGAGGTCCAGCCTGCTGAGTCGGTCAGTATTGTATGGAAGCCGTTTGCCTTCGTTCGATTGAGACTTTAAGTCCACAAAAGCACCTTAAATACCGGTCAGCGATGTGGTGATCACTTGAAAAAGCACCCTGAACGGAAGCATCCACATGACAACTGCATGTCACATTCACCTGCTGGTCTCCCAAGTAAGAAGCCTCCTTCCTGATACAATGACAAAAATAAGAAAGGTATCCAGAGGTAGCTGGAGTGCGTGAGAATGCCAGCTGAGTCTTGCAAAATAGTTCGGAGGCTGTGCGACGTAATGTCTATTTAGGTAGAGTCAGATATATCCTGTTAGAAGTAATTGTTGTGATTGAGGGCTTGTTGTTGGCTAAGTCTGAGTGATTTCAATGCTATTACACGTCAAGCAAAAACAGGAGATGTGTCTTTTAGGCCTGAGTTGCAAAAGTCTCTGAAAGGGAGAATCAATAAAATGGCACCGCCGAGATTCTCCAGTTTCACTTCGAGTCCTTTTTGCCGAGTATTGCACTCAAAAGGCAATAGTTTACTGTATCTTTGGTCCTTTGACGTTGTAATTCCTGGACTTCGCATTTTGTTTTATCCTACTGCGTCTCGCTACGGCTTGTGTGGAATAGATAGCTGGAAGTCATGCAGAGGGCTAGGTTGAGAATAGTATCAAGCGGAGAGTAGGTCAGTATTTTGTGGCGGAGCAAAAGAATGTTGCAACATATGTAACTATTGCGGGCATATCCAAAGGCTAGATGGTGGAGGAGGGTTGTGAACAAAGGACATCTACGACTGGATCTGTAGCTGCATGCACAACATGAACCGAGGTCTACATGACGTAAATATATTTGAGCTTGGATGGAAGTAACAAGACATGCTGGAAGAGAGTAATTTGTGGGGTTTGATCGATTTGAGACTTGGACATGTCCACTACTTGGGCGCGGCAAGAAGCGTCTTGATGAAAGAATATCAGAACTGACTCCCATGGTATGACGCTTTGGTCTAGTAAGAAAACTATCTTCTGCCAATACCTTTGATTCTTCTATATCCGCTAAACAGTGAAAGTAGCAGCAGCGTCAAAATCTTCCATACGTCTCCGCAAGGAACAAAATCATCGTCAAAGGATGAAGTCCAACTTGAGTTTTGGCAATGTAGCGATGGGTTCTGTGAGAAAGACGATGAAAGTTACAACAAGGCGAGTATGTACGATCCGAGGCAGCATATGCTTGCAGTTTCTGTGGTTCTAGAAACCCGGAACACATGACTTATGAACGACGTAGTAAAAAACGAAAGAGGTCGATCCTGCACGTTTACGGTCTTTGTCCAAGGGGCTCAGCGAGACATCGAAGTTCGAGCCATTGGCCGCGGCGTACTGGATGGTGTATGAATATTGTTTTTCAACTTGTCGCGGATCGCTGACACGGCCATCTGCATCAGGGCTCCTGCTTCATTGCTGGGGTGATTGTCAGTTTGGGGGAGAATTTGCCGACCTTCTCCTTGGGGTCGGCCACGGCGACCTCCTTTTCGTTCGACCGCCCATCCTTGTTCTCGATGTCCACCACTTTCCCATCCTCGTAGTGTCGCCCTAAACGTCCGGGTCGTTGATCTAGTCGTGCTCTCGCTGATGGCCCGAACATCTCCTCGGTCTTGGTTCTCCCTGCCTTGACGCCGTTACGGATGCAATCACCCTTACTGATTTCACTTTGGGATATTCTTGCGTAGGTCGGATATGCTCAGATGGCCATTATCCATATACCCCATAGATTGCTAATAGAGGTTTCTCACCCACTCCATTATGGCTCTCGCAAATGTCTTCGTCAGAGTTATCCGGCGGTCGAAAAGGTGTGCCTCCAGTGTGTCTTGACTTCTGACTGACCTTGACCTGCCCGCGGCTGCTCCTAGTTGGGTGGATCCACCTTCAGTGGCCAACTGCCGATTTTAGTGGTAAAATCGGCAGTTGGTGCCTTGGCCCCACCTTCAACCCTGGCTGAGCCATCAAATGAGTCCCACGAGATGTACCTTTGCACCGCCAACCTGCCCTGCGCAGTCGACATGCCTAGCACACCAAAGACAACTTCATAGCCAGTCCGGGATCATAGGTATGCTGTGATGTGACCGACTACCAAGTATGACGATGAGATTGAGGAGGAGGGACAAGATGAGAACGAGGATGACGACGCTGCGAGTTGTCGTATCGTCCCCAGCAAGATAACCGTAATAAACTCACAAGACCGTTTCTGACAGAGTGCCCAAGGCCCTAGCTTGCGCAGAATGAAGAAAGATACCGCTGCTTAACATGACTCAGGCCCCTGAGGAGCTTGCCATCATCGAGGGCTGGAATTTCAAAGTAATGGATGCAGAGATGCTTGGTAACCACCAGAAAAGAACATAGATTATGCCTGAAAAATCCTGACAATCTGTCTGCCGTGCCAGCACGAGACAGCAAGTTCCTCGACATACCTCACCAAAACATGCCCAAGCATAAACTACACGTTGCCTTGAGAATTGTGGACCAGAAAGGAAGCGGACTTGGCTTTCCAATTTTTTCTTGAGTTTCATGTTTAAGACTTCGTGATATATGCCACATTTTCCTCAAGTCTTCAGCTTGGATGTTCTTAAAATACATAGAAATTTTCAAATCTGAGCTATTAAGTTTCCTTTAAAGCAATCTGCAGATGGCGTATTGTCTTGCTTATCTACTCAGCGTTTTGTTTGACTTCAACTGTCAGTTTCCAACTCTCGTCAATGCTTATGAAGCTATTTGTTTCAAGGATCTCACTCTGTAAGGGGAGCGTGGCCGGAATCGAGTGTAGATTGTCCACAGAAGGCTCAATCTCCGTCGATTGATTGTCTTTCCGTCCTTTGTTCTGATAGCCAGAGCATTCCAACGAGTCGTCAGTCGTGCTTCTCAGGTCTATTTCGTGGTCTTCGAAACCTGAAAAACACCGAACCTGATTATTGCAGAGTGTAAATCTGGTCCTTTAGTCATTTTGCTTGGCTAGAACTCCATACGCCCCTGCTGCATGCACCCTTTTCGGGAATTTGTACGCCCGTCCTATCACCGGAATCTCTTATCGCTAATATCGGCTCTCTGTGTAACGGTCCACGGCTCGTGCTTGGTATCAGTTTGTCAGCCTATTGGTGCTCCATATTTGTATTGTCCATGTTTGCTTCCGTTTTGGGTCAGATTGTCTGCTTGTGTTGCGCGGTTGAGCGGCTGATTATGGGAAGATGTTTGGAGTCGGTTCCCTCCCACACTCTCCCCCCCTTTTCACCTCTCTTTCTTTTCCTTCTTTGTCTCTCCTGTCATCCGTTTCAATTCACAGTCATGGTCATGAGCTTGAGCGACGTTGCAAATCCGCCGACTGGTGCGTCGGCCATGCCGCCGGCCCGAACCGACGCCGCACCCCAGTACAGTCGCAACTACGCAACCCCGTCCACCGCATTTTGGCTGCCCCCGAGCCACTTCACCCGCCAACAAAGCCGTCTGGGCCGCCTGGCTACCCGTTTGCGTGGATCCCATCGGCGTGGATCCCATCGGCGTGGATCCCATCAATGTGCAAGCATTCCGAACCCCTGCACCAGGAACCTGGTGTTTCATTCGCCGATGTTAGAGCGTACCCGATGAAATCGGACAGCCTCTCCGTGCCAGAAGTCAATCGCAGGATACCAATCGCGACCCACCGCGGGCTTGAATCGTCTCCCGCCTCGGGATTATCCTTGAATGAGCCCGCGCCGCGTGTCCCCAATCCAAACTGTTACCCTCCCACTTCTACTATGCCGTGCCAACCTGGAAATTCAAGCTCGGCAGATGAGATCGCTGGTGAGGCGAGGGAGCCGCCACCTCGCGTCCCAAATCCCAATTGTCAGGTACCAACGCCAAAATAGCGGTACGAAGTTGGATTCAGTCCCATTTCCCCGCGCACACAAGAGAGCTGACAAACCTACAATAGCCGGGTTGCACAGCGCCAAGTTGCACGGCGCCCGTGGCGCCACATAATCATCAACCAACGGGCATACCGCATGGAAGTGTCACATAAACATGGTGCGAATGGGGAATATAGGTCTAAAGTCATGGACTTAATTGCAGCGCGCCTCCATATCGCCACCGGGGCGGCTAAGGCGGGAAATCAATTTTATTCATCTACACGTACCTACGTGATTCACATTGCGTACCGTAGGCTCGTCCTTCGAAATTAATCTGCCTGAACAACTAAGAGATCCTGTGTCCTGCTGATTGGCTGGTGTCACCGATTCTAGTTTGGTTGCTCTTGAGTGGCCGAGGGTTTTGACAGCCACTATTTCTAATTGCCCCCGTTCAAAATGTAATTTTCAGCTATTGGCGTGTTTCTACGATCAAGATTTGTCTTAAATCGGTGTCTGTTGTCTTGCCTAATTCGAATTGGTCGAGATATGTGGTTGAATGACTGGTGTTGGGTATACTTTACAAACCGGGCTGGGTGGTTCACCCAGCTTCAGCCCTACCCGACTCCTGCCGTATTCAGTCCCATGGCGCAGCGTGATTTGCTCTGGGCAGTCATCAACCCCATCTGATTTCAGCATCGCATATCAAGCCCGGAGACCTTGCTGACCATCAGTATCCCAGTTATCCGCTGGCAGGCATGTTGGTATTCGTGCGGGACGCCGATGCGGATCAAGTGGTGGCATCGGGTATCGGTAACTTTCATGTTGATGACACAATCGGTGTGCGTGCTTCAGGGATGGTTGATGACTGGTGGCAGAGTCAAGACTTAATTTATTTCTCCTCACGGCCTGCCCATCCGTTCGATTTTCATCCCCGTCACACTCTCCGAACCACTTGTGTATGGGCCGTGCACTTAGAGGTGCATCCCATTAGGCGTTCAGATTTAATCGCGGCGACCTTTTCGTAGTCGCCATAATTTCCAAATTCCCAAGTGCCGCAAGGCAGCTGTTGCAGCCTACAAGTTGCAACTTAACGGCGGCCTGGGCCTGTCGCCTTCGACCGCTGGCTGCAGTTTCCACACCACGTTTGCGTCGAACAGCGCATGTCCATCTCTCTGCAAGTGCGTTGTATCTGCGTTGTGATGATCGTCTCCATATGATGACTTGATCTTGCGCTTGTCCATTGAAAATGGGGGACTTTTTCAGGGTTGTTGTCCGAGAGAAAGCCTTGTTGGGGTTAGATTTTATTAGACGTCTCGGGGAAACCACAACATGCTCCATGTCTGATGTCAGGAATTGGTCAGAAGCATCTTGTTGAATGGATGGCGATTTACTTCATTGAAATGGAAAGGCTGGGCTTGTCTAGGCGACACGCAAAGACGAGAAAGTGAACAGGTGTTCGGCGTTTACGTTGTCAAGCCATGTATGGCGACGCTGCCTTGCCTCTTGATCATAATAGTGAAGTATGGTGACGGGTTTTTGCTTGAATTTGGGACTGAGAGATTAGGCTCTGGTGTTGTCAAAGCCATCGCCACAACTCTCATGCGCCACAAGGCCATCTGTCGTCCTTCTCTTATAATAACAATAGAACCCAGTATTGTTCGTGACATCCTTTCATGATTCTATGACTTCCTTCCAGAGAAAGTCCTTGGTTTTACCCGCAGCTCGTCTGCTTGGCAAATATATCAGTATCTCAAATTTAATACAACTTCATCACATCGAACAAGCTGTTGGAGACTACAGTCATCACGACCACTATTGTGGACTCCATGGTCTTTGGTGTATTTAAAGAGGAGAGGGCCACTTTTACCGTAGGATGCACAAGACGCCCTTCTCTACATACAACAAGCTTTCATGACCAAGAGCAAGTTCTCCACTGCCGCAAAACTGCGAATTCAAATATCCTGCAAGGATTGGAGAAACTTCATTGAAACTTAGGTTATGTTCATCGACCATACGCGCCTGATGGCTGCTGTTCGCTTCAACGGAACGAGAAAGAGGCGCGGTGGTGAGGTAGAGCCCAGATATGACAGCTACTCCGTAGTCTTGCAATGCGGGTTCCATGATGCGCTGTAACAAATCTCTTGTACCCGGAGCGAGAGGTTGTAGCACCACGCCAAATGGGACGACCGGCAATCAACCTTGGTGTCAGCCACCGAAAACAAAATTCGAACAACTTGGTGTCTTGGCTTGGCGCCTTACTCAGGGCTACATCTAGGATATGCATCTGTTTGGGAAGTATCAGGTCATGAAAAGACACTTCAAATTCCGGATCTATGATGATGTCGGGAATGGGCTGGTGTGAGAGTTTGGTAGCAAGCAAGGTACTTTGAACGGAGATGTTACTTGAACTTACCTTAGAATTAGGCCTGGTCCGTCCAACCCGCCGGCGGTCATCTCTCATATTCTAGGACGCAGTAGAGTGCTGCAATGTCGCTGTGATCATCCAAAGTTTGGTAGGCGTCAAATCTTTTCCTGCAAATGGTCTGGAGATTGAGTACCACCGATGCATGTGGTCTCCAACTCCTTCCAGCCATATATTCTGTGCAAACAATTGTATTCAGCATCCTTCTTTCATTCATTCAATCCGAGTTTCCCCTCGTTTCCCATCTTTCTGAGTCTTGAAGGCAGCCTGGTTCCAAGCCCCGGACGAGGGGATAACAACAACGTTAAGTTTGCCCGCGGCTTACAAAGTTGACCAAACTTGGTCTCTGTGGCGGATGTGACTCTCTAAAACTATCCTTTCTTGAGACTTGGATAACTCGTAGGTGTCTTTCTGACGCTCACAAGCCGGCATTCATAGCTCGATCCTCCAAATCTAAGAGAACAAATTGCTAGCGGGAACAGTCCAAATGGGCTTAAATCTTTCATGTCGCTAGGTAGGTACCCACTGTCATATTTTGCTATGAACTATTCCTCCACACAGGACGGTGTGTACTTTCGCCGCACGTCTGATGAAGTAAGTGAGTTCGATAGGGGACACTTCTGAAGCCCATTGGCAGAGATTCCCGAGTCACGGACGATTTGGAGGGTTGTAAACACTGGTTCCCCAGTTAAAAGTGAAAGCCATGGATCAAAGTGGATAGACACTTTCAAATGACCTGCAAAAGTCACTCACACGGAGAGTTTTAGTGTGCCTAGGCTGTACACGATGTGGCTTTGGTGGAGATTTGATCAAGCTGGACAGATCATCTGACCAAACCACCACCGGAAGGTCCGGTTAGCTTCTAGCACTTCTTCCGATATGTCAAACTCAAGCCTATCGTGCCTAAACCTTTGTACCATTATGACGTTCGGCCTTTTTTTATCGGGGCCAAGTCTGGCTAATCTCAGACCATGCTTTTGTGTGGTTCACTCTTTCTAAAAAAGAAAGCCTGAGGTTGGACAGCACAGGTCTAATGATATCTCGGAGCAGAGTTCTCATGACATCTCCGATAGAGCTTGAAGAAGCCATTGATATGAACTTTTCCGGCGCATTTGCAGAATCACGCCGCGTCGAAGCTCGAGAACAAGCTTGGTATTTGGCATGGAATGTAGCCAATGAGCCGTGCTTCTGTTCAATCATACACAAGCAGCTGACTTCTACAAGCCTGAGGCCGTCGATATTTTGGGAGATCATCGGCTGTGGCGATATGTTCAATCGAACATTCTAACAATCTCGACACTGGCGTATTCTCCTTCGACCGCCTTGCTGCCGCCTATCCACTCCAAGGCAAAAGTATCGAAATCATCCAGTATCTCATCGATGCAGATTCATCCGTGTGACCGGCGGGAGCAAATGCTGAATGCTGAACCAAGGCGTCATTTAAAAGCATCAACACTGGATTCCTGCGCCAGAGACTTGTGCAATGATCCGCAGGAGTGTGTAATCATGGATTCCTTCTAGTTCAAGCTGCAAGGCCAACATACTGACAATGAATATCTTCATTTCTGTAACGTGATTCTGGATGACCATCTTGAGTGATGAAAACTCTGCTGCAATAGCATTTGTTGACAGGTACAACAGACGGGTTTGCCCATCATACCCCTTTACTGTTCCACCCCAGGAAAGACGGGATGCAGTGCCCAACAAGCAAGGTAAGCCCCGAATAGCTTAGCGACCAGTTAATGATACCAAGGAATTTATCCTCGGTAGCTATTCAGACGGCTTGTCTGTCGGTCTCGTTGCTGGAGATCAACTCCTTCAACGAAGAATCCTGGTGTGACATCGCTTCCACGCTTAATATTGTACATAGATTCTGTGGGCCTCGAAAAGATTCCTGCAGCTCTTCTGTGGTGAGAACATTATGGAAGTACCTGGCATTACATCGTCGGAAATCCACGATGTCCAGCAGGAGCGTCATTGCCGAAAGTGAGTTACTATTTCCTTGCTCGGGTAATACAAAACCATCAACAGCGGTCTGTATTTCCATTGAAGCATGTTCACGCAAAGAGACTCATACAAAAAGCCTTCGATACTCTCATGATGATTTTGTTAATTATGGGGATCCGCTGCGCAGAACCCCAAGACGGCAAAAGTCTTCTCGGCTAAGCACAACCTCGTCGGCCATCATGATCCATGACCAACACACTCCCAAAGAGAACATTTCTTAGTCTCTCGTCCAGACAACAGCAACCTTGACAGCAAACTTGGCAGGCTAGTATTTGTGTCTGTGGTGTCTTGGTCCGCAACCGGACATCTGGGTAGCGTTGTGAAAGTCCGTGAACGCATCGCCAGGCGGTGCGAGAGAGGCCTTGCCGAGTTACAGTGAAGTGTTTGGACGTTGACGATGTGCTGACTTTACATTTAGGCTCAGTTTCTATTTCTAGCAGCTGGTAGTGGTTTCTATGGTCCTGCGCTTTGCAGTCATCGTCGCGCTTGCATTTCGTGCCGTCGTTGTCGCTTTCCCGTTGTTGTTCTGGTGTCTGCTGCAAGAATGTCTTTCATTAAGATCTGGTCTATGACTCCACCCGTATCGAAACCTTATTCCCTTGGTTCTGTACTTCGATCATACTTGGAATAATGCATCTGAAGAATCAGCTTACGGACTTGGTAAGGATATAAGGTTGAATCAAGGTTGCAGAGATCTCAAGCAGAAATTTGTATAACAACATTAAGATTTACGTTTAAACATAAAGCTAAGGCTCCACATCACGAGACACCATCCACGTCCAAACTGTCAACCATTCCAATTACAACACAGCCACACAGGCATAGGTGTTGAGCCACAGACCAGTGCAGGAGGAGCCGACAGCTGGGTTCCAGGAAGTGAACTGGGCGACAGTGATGCCGTACTGTGAAGCAATGGTCGTGCAGGTGTTACCCGAGACGACAAAGTGGAACGTTTTGCAGCTCTTGGTCATTCCGTCCTGGATCGGAGTGGGCGTCGCCACGCCATTGCCCGGGCTGGTCGGCGTGGGAGTGGTGGGAGTGTGGCCGATGATGGAGATGCATACATACGCATCCAGCCAGAGCCCACTGCAAGAGCTGCCGACGCTGGGGTTCCACTCCACAAACTGCGACACCGAGATGCCAGACTTGCTCGCGATGGCGGCGCATGTGTCTCCCGACTTCACAAAGTAGAAGCTGTCGCAGTTGCCCACCATGTTTGGCTGCGTGGGCGTGGGCGTGGCGATGCCGTTGCCCGTGGAGGTGGTGGTCGTGGGCGGGCTCGAGGTCACCGTGGCGCCGCCGATGATGCCCACGCAGGCGTACGCGTTGGCCCAGAGTCCCGCGCAGGTGCTGCCGGCGGACGGGTTCCATTCCAGGAACTGGGCCAGCGTGATGCCGTTGGAGCTGGCCACACTGGAGCACGACTCGCCCGACTGCACAAAGTAGAACTTGTTGCAGTTGTTGACGATCTGCGCCTGAGTCGGCAGCGGCGTGGATACGCCGTTGCCGGTCGAAGTCGTGGTCGGCGGGGTTGTGGTCGACGTCGTCTTGATGGTAGACGTCGTCGTCGGCCCGGCCGTGGTGACCGGCGGCTCAAAGAAGGCCTCAACGCAGTACGAGTGGCCCGTTTGGAGAACGCACGTGTCCGTGATGGACGGGTTCTGCGAGTCTTGTTAGCGAACCTTGAACCTTGTCACAAGAGGAAGCTTGAGAGTCTCACCCATCTTCGGAACGAGACCAAGTCGATGGCGTTCTCGCTCAGCAGGGTGCTGCAGGTCTTGGCCGTGGTCAGGTCAACCCACCAGGTGCAGTACGAGGTGGTGTTGGGATCGTATGTAAGAGAAGGGGATGAACCATCGCGGCGAGCATGAGCCACGCCAGCGAGCGCCACGTCGACGAAGCTGCCGGCGAGCAAGAGTGAGGACAGCACGTAAGGCAGCATGGTGATGTTCGTTCTATCTGTTGATGGCGGTGACACCGATGCTGTTGTCTTGCGTGTGGGGAATGATGGACTCCTGTGATGGGATCGACAATCTTGTCATCTGCCCAGAATGAAGGTATATATGTAACCCTTCATGTCACGATCCGGTGCCTACCGATAGACGGCGTCCTGTCAGCACAATACTACCCGGCCGGGCGAAAAATACGGGACCGGACGCTAAGGCAGACGGCTGCCTGGTGCTCCTGGTCGGTCAGTATGCTTGATGGCCGACCTGAGTTGAAAGACACTATCGCCACTATCGTCACCAGCCTTTCTAAATTTCCCAATAGGGCATTGTGGTGTATTACAAGATCCTCACTTCCAATTTAGCTACATCCCTTGTACTTGGTCTGGTCCACCGAAATCAACTGCTGCAGAGCGTCAGCAAATTCAATATTGCTACCAGACGTCGCATCGTGTTTATGCATAGTTTTATTGTTAACTAGGGGAGTATTCCTTCGTCGCTCACATGTCCGAAGCGGCTGACATTGAAGGTGTCAATGAGGCCAAAGTCCAGCTGTAGACCCTGGCTGTAAACTTCGGCGCCATTCGGAAGATCCAGACATGGATCCGAGTTGTCGAAAGGCTGAGCAGCAAATCGAGAAGTACAGGTACTTCTAAGCAAGTATGCATGTAGTGTGCGGCACAAGCCGCTTGCCAAGCCGCTAGATGAAGACTTCGGCGCTCCTACGGCGGAAAAGACCAACCTGGAAATGAGAGCCGGAAGTGACACTGTGAGAGATATTCTCCGTTTCTTTCGTTCGTTTTCGCTTTCATGGTCAACTGGTTTCCCCGTGGTCATCAGGGAGATCGCATTGCAGTTGTTAACCAAGAGCCAAGACTACGAACAGATTGTGTTACTTGAGACTGGTTGCGTGGTCGCTGATGGCACTGTTAATGCTGTAGATGCTCATATCTGGTGTACATGTTCATGTTTGGTGTGCTTATTCAAGTAATTGACTACATCTTTTCAGATTCAGTGCTCAATATGTGCAAAAGAAAGGAATTAAGCATCTGTCTGGTCAAGTCCTTTTCCTGTGGATGCAAACCGCCCGTATGGACAGACGTATGAAGACAAGTCGACAACATATGGTGATCCTAATTGCATCTAATTAACATTGAAACGTCCACTCTCACGCAAAGGCATTTGCAGCCCCAACGATGACGCCTGTGCCCGCAAGCATCCACATATCCGTTCTCTTGGCCAGTCCAGCCGTCGTTGTAGTCCCGGTGGCCCCCGAGCTGGGAGCGGTAGTCGCCGAAGACGATGAACCGGCAGTCGTGCTGACGGGGGGCAGGTCGTCCAGCACGCAGCTGGCGTAGGCAATGGTCTGGTTGAGCCAGGCGTGGTTGAGCTCGCCAAAGTGGTTCCAGGCGGACGCGCACTCGACGGACAAGGAGCTCACGCTCTCGCTGTTGCTGCGCCAGAAGGAGGCGGCGGCGCTCTCGTACGATGCAAAGGCCGTAATCAGGGAAGGGGTCGCCGACGCGAAGGTGGTGAAGCCGCACAGCTGCGACGACTCGGTGACGCGGCAGTTGAACAGGTCGGCGCCCGTGGCCGTCTCGAGGCAGGGCTCCACGAGCTCGTCGACGTACATGTCGATGGCCGCGCTCAGCGTGCCCGAGGGCTTGGGGACGTCAAAGTACTGCGACAGGTTCTGCGTTGCGCACTGCCACGGGTCGCGCTGGATCGAGGTCATTGTTAACGAAGGCCCCGTCGTCGTCAAAGCCGGCGAAGAGATGGATGCTGAAGGCGGTGCGGTCGTCGCCTGCC
Source organism: Colletotrichum camelliae (assembly GCA_018853505.1). Classification (NCBI taxonomy): domain Eukaryota; kingdom Fungi; phylum Ascomycota; class Sordariomycetes; order Glomerellales; family Glomerellaceae; genus Colletotrichum; species Colletotrichum camelliae. The sequence continues at coordinate 143,067 of JAELVL010000011.1, forward strand.
GGGCGTAAAGGGTGATGGTAGAGTCGGGGACGGCTGCCACGGAGGCGCCGAGGATAGCGAGGACGGCCAGCTTCATCATTACGCTGAGACTGTATACTTTAGGTATTTTTGAAGAGTGCCGCTAATAGTGTGGTCAAGCAACAGAGGAGAAGGCTTGCAAAAATGAATGAACAGCGAAGAGTCAAGAGGAACACTCAAGACAAGGGAAGGGGAGTCTAAGAAAGATGCAAATAACACAGAGTGGCAACATCAGAATGCCGCGCTGACAGCCTCACGTCTATATCAACCACAACCATGATAAGCCTGTTCAAACAACCTGGGAGCAATGGAGATATGCCAAACAGAACAAAGGGGTTTGGTTTGGTTCGCCTCGAGCTGTGCCGGCCAGGGGCGGAATTCTAGACTGCAGTTCGCCAAGCAGGCTGCAAGCCTCCAGGAACAATGCACAGCGAAAATGACCATAGATGTAAGGTTAAGCTCCCTGTAGCCTGATATCAGGGCTGATTGGCCGTTCATTAAATTCCCGCAGGATCCTATCCCGCAGAGCGTTACATGGCGTCGTTAAATGCTTATGTTCTCCAGTTTTCTTAATTGAAGTCGCTTTAGGCATCTTTCATTCGCGGAAATAAGCAATGACATCCCAGAGTAACGACCGATTTGCTATTCCCCGCACACGTTTGGTTTGCGTCCTGCTGTCCTTGACAAGGGTCCCTGTCCAGATTGGTGTAAACGAGAAAGCTTCCCTTGCTAAGAATACCAAGACTGCTACCCGTAAGCATGCCAAGCATGCAAGCGAACACACCTAATTCACATCAAACTCTAAGCGCCGTCTGCATCGTCCCCGTCCTCGTTCCCTCCCTCCTCAGTTGCCCCATGACCGCCTTCGTCTCCTCGAGACAGGCCTCCTTGCGATACTGTGGCGAATTCGGCCAGCCGTGGTGGCGGAAAACGTCCTGGAGCGCGCCGAGACAGGGTTCCTCGAGGTGCTCTCCGAGTCCAAGACCTCGTACTCGTTCCACGGCACCCAGCGCAGCGTGCGGTATTGGGCCTTGAGCACCTTGAAGAAGTCGGCGACGGACCAGGCGGCGCCGTCGGCCCGCCACTCAGCGTCTTCATCGTCGTCGCAGTAGTCGTACGGGTCGTCCTCGATGCAGCGCGGCCCGTCGCGGAGGCGGCCGGGACACTCGGGCCAGTAGACGACGCCGAGCTCCGTGTCGATGAGGAAGACGTGGTGCTCGCTCATGGTCAGCCCGACGACGTGCTCGGGCACGTTGTCCATGATGGCGGGACCCTCGCTGATGGTGCGCAGCTCGTCAATGTCGCTGCCGCCCTCGCGCACCCAGACACCGGACGTGCGCCAGTCGATCCAGCGGCCGCCGGGGGTGACTTGCGGAATCTCGCCCTCGTCGAGATCGTCGCCCTGGCGGACGTACGGCAGGTGCGCCAGCAGGCTCAGCACCTCGTCCGTCTTGCCCAGCCCCTGCAGATCAGAGGCCAACGTGGGCCATCCTCCTGGCGGCGGGTGCACGACGGATGACTCGGGGAGGTACATCCTGGTCAGGAAGGCGTAGAAGTCGGTCACGGCGGCGACCGTGGCCGCCTCGGAGTACTCGACTTGGTCAAGCGTGACTGGCATCTCGTTTGGGTCTCGTGGTCCAGGTCTCGGGATCCTAGCGGCGTGTCCGATGTCGCCTTGACTTTGTTGTGGGTTTCTGAAGAGAAGGAGCTGTATTAGAGTTGTATTGCTGACACGGCGAGTCGAGACAACGGTGATTGTGAAAAAGATGAAAAGCGAGGGCGGAAAGATGGCAAACAGGCCAGAAGACTCCGAGAGGCACAGCAAGGGACTTTTGTGCCACCCGTCTTAGGTAAGCCGCTTACCGTAAGCGGTTCTTATTGTGACCTTCCCCTTTTTCTTCCCCGGTCCGGTCCGATCTACACGATCCTCCTATGCCACCCTACGTTAATCGACGTGATCCTTCTGTGCGACCCTGCGTTAGTCGACATGATCCTCCTGTGTGACCCTGCGTTAGGTTAACAAAGAGATGACTGCATGAACGGTGCCAATGGCGGGTCGGCTGACCCTTGAAGAGTGTCTAATTACAGCGTGAAATGCTTGAATATCACTCCCTGCAACCCCGTCAACAACTTTCTCGAGGCCGGAAGAATAAGGTTGTCTAAGGTTACTTTCGGAGGTCATGTCTGGATTGAGACGTGTATCGGTACATGAGTGATTTCACCCTCTCCAGGCTGCCGAGGCAGAGGCTTCGGAAGGATTCAGCCTGAGTCGAGTTGCTGCAGAAATTTCAATGTCGGTCATCAGGGATGGCCAATACAAACACTTGCCGATGAATTGGCAGCCTTATCGAAGGCTTGGCAAAGCAGGCAGAACGGTCTGGTTCGGTTCAGCCCTGGCCATGTGCCTTGTGTTGTATAAGCTTTTCGATGATGTACTGCATGACATGTTCGCGCCGCACAGCTGCACAATCACCTTTGCCACACGGATTGTGAAATGGAACGGCAGATTAGGAAGACTGGACAAGTACCGTGATACAGCTGAGAGGGAATCCAGGAGTGGATCCTACGAAAGGACCAAATGGAGTCTTTCTATGTTGAGACTCCGGGTCTTGGAGGAAGAGAGGATGGATGACGCTTGATACCTGGGAAGAGAGTTGCAGGCAGGCGGGAAGACGGGACCATGAATGACGGTCCTCAACAAGCTACAAAGCAATGCAGAATCGCCGGGTCTCTTGAACATATTGTCAGAGTCCATGTCTTCAACCTGTTCGTTGTCCTTTCTGGTGACTACGCAGTCGATGCCACTCATTTCATACTCACTCGGTGGCCGACGACGTAAACAATGAGACGATACATCACAGCTTCCCTCGTCTTGGGCGCAAGCCTCGTGCAATGCGCCATTAACCTTGACGGCGCCAGGGTCGTCGCACCCGTGGGCGAGGACGACCCCTCTCCCATCGCCGACACCAAGACATACGAACCGGACCAGCACGACTGCCCACTTCCTTGCGCCCATCTTGACAATGTGCACACTTGGGTCACCTACCTCTCCGTCGACCGGCTCCGGCGATGCCAGCAGCCCATGCTGCTGCAGCTCTCGCCCACGCAGCGACTGAGCGGAGGCGTGCTCATCCGCGCCTGCACATTCGGGGGTGCCAGCGGCGGGGAGCCCATCATCACATCACCAAACAACATCAACTCGACTTATGCCATCACCGAGGCTGCCAAGGTGGCCAACGAGACAGCCGCCGACATGGGGAATCCCAAGAAGTCCGACACACTGTTCCACCCTTCTCTGAAGCAGGCCCGGCTTGCAGCGTGGTTCCGGGCGGGGAGGTCATGAAGACTCTCCCGGTTTCAACCACCAGCAGTGCCGACGGCGACGGGGCCGATAACGTGGGCGATGCGACGCGTCTGCTCGAGGCCATGGGCGCCTACTTCAACGCTACCGACAACTGCGACGAGACGTTCCTGTTCGGCTACCACAAGCAGACCGTCGCAGGAATCTATATTGGTGCTGGCCTGGGCAAGGTCACCGCTGGTGCGGCCGTCGATGCTCTTGGCGCACGTCTGCAGGCTGACGGCCGCGTGCCCAACCGCTTGGTGACGCAGCTCTGCCGTGAGACCGACGACACGAAGCCATCGCCGGCAACAGACGTGTTTGGTGTTGCCGTGGATAACATGGGCGACCTCGCCGCCGTCCAAAAAACGGCTGCAGACTGGCACGCCGGGAAGTGCGCCGCTGGTGACAGCCTCGTACCGTCGGGCGAGCTGAAGGGGGTGGCCGTCTTGGACATTGTCGGCCTCAGCAACAACGGCACTTTGGGCAACAACGGAACATTGTTCAGCAATTCCACATTGGCCAAAAAAAGCATGGCAATCCTGCCGCGGCATAATAAGCTACAGGCGCGCGACTTCTGCTCCTACATCCAGGTGCTGTCCGGTGACACATGCACAACGCTTGCGTCCCGATGTGGCATCAGGGGCTCCCAGTTCACGACGTACAACCCAAAGATAGACTGCGCAAATCCAAATGCCCTGCAGCCGAATCAGTATGTCTGCTGCTCGGCCGGCGACCCGGGGGGCTGGAAGCCCGCGCCAGGCGACGACGGGACGTGTGCGACGCATCTCATCGCCTCGGGCGACACGTGCAGCTCCCTGGGCCTTCAATATGGCCTGACAGAGGAGGAGATCGAAGGCTTTAACAAGGGCAAGACATGGGCGTGGACCCAGTGCAAGGACATGCTGATCGACTACAACATGTGTCTCAGCTCCGGCAACCCGCCGCTGCCGCCGCCGCAGGAGGGAGCGCAATGCGGGCCCCTGGTGCCGGGGACGACGCAGCCGACGGACGGCACGTCCATGGTCGACCTCAACCCGTGTCCGCTCAAGGCGTGCTGCAGCAACTGGGGCTTCTGCGGGCCGTTCCCGGAGCATTGTGACATTCACGCGCCAGAGGGCGGCGGCCCCGGGACGAAGCTGCCCGGCTTCCAGAGCACATGCATATCCAACTGCGGCAACGAGATCAAGCAGAACTCGGGGCCGCCGGCCACCTTCTCGCGCGTTGGTTATTATGAGTCGTGGAACATGGGCCGTGACTGTCTCTGGTTGCGCGCCGACAAGGCCAACACCGACGGCACCTACACGCACATGCACTGGGGCTTCGCCGAGATCGACCCGAACACTTGGAAGCCCGTCATCACTGACCCGCACGGCCAGTGGGACGCCTTCAAGAAACTTGAGCTCAAGCGCATCGTGTCCTTCGGCGGTTGGGCGTACTCGACCGAGCCGGCCACGTACAACATCATCCGGCGGGCAATCATCGACAACCGCGAGACGTTTGCCACGAACCTGGCCCAGTTTGCCAAGGACGAGGGCATCGACGGCATTGACATTGACTGGGAGTATCCGGGGGCCCCCGACATCATGGTCGACGGGCAGCCGATCGGACAGACGGGGACGGCGTGGCGTACCTGCGATTCCTGACCTCGCTGAAGCAGAAGCTGGGCACCGACAAGTCGGTCTCCATCGCGGCGCCGGCGTCTTATTGGTATCTCAAGGCCTTCCCCATCGACCGCATTTCAGCCGTGATCGACTACATTGTGTACATGACGTACGACCTGCACGGCCAGTGGGACTATGGCAATGTCAACGCCTTCGACTCGTGCCCGTCCGGCAAGTGCATCCGCAGCCACGTCAACCTGACCGAGACGCGCAACACGCTGTCCATCATCACCAAAGCGGGCGTCGCGAACAACAAGGTCATGGTTGGCGAGTCTAGCTACGGCCGCTCGTTCCATATGGCCGTCGACGGCTGCTGGGGTCCCCTGTGCGACTTCACGGGGACGCGCATCGAGTCGGACGCGAACCCCGGCCGGTGCACTGCGACCAAGGGATACATCTCCAACGCCGAGATCAACGAGCTCATCACGCAGGGGTCGTACTCGCAGCTGTTCCACGACGGCAATTCCAACACGGACGTGCTCCTGTATAAAGGCGACTATGTTAGTTACATGACGCCGGCGACGAAGCTGACGCGGCGCGACGACTGGAAGGCGCTCAACTTTGGCGGGAGCATCGACTGGGCGGTCGACCTTCAGACGTTTGGTGACGATGACATGAAGGTCCCGATCGACCGCGGCGGCGACACGGGCGACGAGGGTTGTGTGTCGGGCGAGGACAAGACGGCAAAACTCGGGCGACCTGTGTGAGTTCACCTGTTCCCTCGGGTTGTGCCCGGAGTCGCTATGTGAGTGCGTCACGAGGGGCGAGATGCTGCCGATTCCGCCGGAGAACCCAGTCGAGGGCGATATTATCGCGTGGGACGAGGTCGATGTCGACCTGAACCGACTGTGCCGCTTCGCGTGCTCGCACGGCTACTGCCCGTCCGAGGTGTGCACGACGGCGGTGGTCGACAAGGACGAGGACGACGGCATCATCGAGGTTGGCTGGAGCCCCGAGAACCCCAACTATTTCAACTATACCGAGGCGCGCCTCGCCAACGCCAATAGGTGCCTCATCTACCAGAACAGCAGATTGAGGGACGAGGCGCAGTTCCAGTGCTACGCGTACTGCAAGTCGGCGCTCGACGAGGCCAAGGAGGAGGGCCGGACGTCTAACTACGGCTGCATAGGCTTCTTCGCGACCAAGGATTATCCCAACGGCATCCCCTGGGACAAGTACCCGGGCACGTCGTACTACGTGGCGCCGGGCACCTGCTCGTGCGACAACATGTTGATCAACGAGATCGCGGACACGGTGCTCGAGGCGCTGCCCATCATCGCGCAGATTGGGTGTTATGTGCTCATGTCGTCGCTGAAGCTGGTGCTGGACGTGGGCGCGAGCCTGATCCCGGGCGTGGGCAAGATCCTGGACGCCGGGCTCGACATGGCCACGACGGCAGCGCAGATGGCGGCGTATTTGTACCCCGAGGAGGAAGACCCCGAGGGCGCCTTCTCGTGGTGGCTCAGCCCGTGCGGCGGGACGGAGCTGGTGCCGGACGAGATCAAGGAGATCTTTGGCATTCTGAGTAGTGTTGCAGACGGCGTGTCGAGCTTCGTGAAGCCCAAGGCGTCCAAGGGCAGCGGCAAGAAGGGCGACGACGCGAACCCGACGGACAGATCGAAACCAAGGCGGGCACGGGAAGCGGCGCCAACGGGCTGGGCAAGACGCAGCCGGGCAGTGGCGGCATACGCAAGAAGTGCAACGTGCCCAAGTCGCAGTCGACGCTGCGGCTGGGGGCGGCCAAGAACACAATGCGGCGGCAGTCGTGCGTGGCCAGCAAGACACAGAAGGAAGAGCTCATCATCACGTCGCTGACGTACGGCGCCCGCGCGACCCAAGTCCAAGCCACATGCAGTGCTCAATGGTCGCAGGCCTGCTACCATTACAGCAGCGTCATCCGCAATAACCAGGCGTGGGCGACATTGACGTGTCCGCAAGCTGCTGCTACGACCGCTCATCGGCAGGATGCGCAGGCGACGGCCACTTGGAGCAGCCAGCATCGCGGCTCCGGCTGGACGCGCAACTCCAACCGGCAATGGAAGGCCTGCGACCGCGACGAGTACCCGCCGGCCTATCTCTTGGACGCCAGCAGTCCGGCCATCATCAACTCGGGAGTGGACCGGACTGGCCAGCTGGTGCGCTACATCCCGGACAAGGACAACCGCAAGGCCGGGCAGATGTGGAAGGGCGCCTGCTTCGCCAGCACTCTCAAGGAGTTATCCGATGCCAACTTTGACACTGCCGTCAGCCGCGCCCCGAACAGCGCCAAGTCGGTCACGCGCCCCAACTCGGGGCTGCTGCGCACGTATGTTGGTGTCGGTGTCAACACCCACCCCGAGTTCACCATTGCATCGTATGGCCACTCGGGCAGTCCTCCGGCCAATGACGGGCTTAATGACAATAAGTGCTGGCCCAGTGGTATTGCTGCTCAAGACCCGGGCTTCTCTCTGTTGACGTATGATCCGTACTACGATACCCACCCCATGCCGTACAGGTACGACCAGGCCTATGTCCAGGGCTCGAATGGGTCTTGATCTTCATCTCTTTTGTTTTAATTAGTCTAGTGTGACGGTAGGGGTTAAAGATTGATGTTTATACGTACATACGAAATCTTAGTTCTCGTTCTAATAAATCTCCATGTCAGGCAGTGAGCGGGCGCTTCTGTGTAGCGCAGGTTAGCAATCAAGTCCACAAGGTGAAGAGTCAAACTTGCATAGTCACGAGGTGGAGGCCGAGGGTGGCGCACGCGGAAGAGAAGAACCCAACGGGTCCCGATGTTCCAATGATTCGATGGATGGTAGTCACGGTAGGTTGCCGAGGACCGCAGGAGAGTCTTCTTGTTCGTCCTGCATGGATGATGGACGTGATGGGTGCGCTTCGAAGCGTTCGTCAAGTACTCAGGGTTTCTTCACGGCAAGTTCTCAAGCTCTTGCTGCCAATCCACAGTTAGTGTGCGTCGCATAGGGCACATGAAAAATGCAAATGTGCCTCAGAGGCATAGAATGATCCAACGTACTGAGTATGGCGTGGATTGTATGTTTCCCGGATTTAATGAACAGGCAAAGCTGGGCGGGATCGGGATCTTTAGGCGACTGGCTCGGGCTCGGCTGGCCAGCTCGAGAACAGCTTTGCGAAAGGTCAGGCTCGCAGGGGGCCGGGCATGTAATCGGTCATGCTGATAGCTGTTCATGGTGATCTGGCGTCGTCACCGCCCTTGCTTCGGATTCGCGGCGATTGGGACCATACACGATACATCCGTCCCCAACGGGCAGTCTCTTGTTGTCTGCGGACGACCAGGTATTGCAAGAGGTCGTAGGTGTGGTTGTTGTCACTATTGTTGTCGTGGAGGTCGTCAGCATGCATCCCCAAATGGGTGTTGCATGAAGGCATCACGGCTTCGTCGGTATTGGATTGAAGCTGTGCTGAGACGGGAGGGTCACGAGACACGTGGAAGGCAGCCACAGATCCCCAAAATTCGCTCTGGGTCAGGCACCAGCTGACGTTTGGTCAGAGAGGTCGACAAGGCGTCACCAATTTATCAGAGTATAAGGCATGGGTGGAGAAATGTCAACGGCGGGAAACGTGCAGTCAAGACACCTGTCGCCGTTGATGAGGTTAGCCAAGTCAGATAGTATCCTGTTTAGTTGCTTCCTCTACCGCGGCCATTGCAATACCATCAATGAAGCGAAATCGTCATCCTCCATATTCGCATTATTGTCTTCGGCGCATCATTGTCTTCGGCGGATTGACCCTATGTCCTCTGCGAGACGTTCACGGACGTGTCGCCTGTGAAGCTTGATCGTAGGCCTCCAACAGAATCCAGGGTCTTAGATCCCTAAAGCGACATCGAAGCGCTACTGGCGACATGGTACCGTATGACATCTCCATGGGAGATGACTTGAACTCCAGACGCAGTGCTCGTCTTAGACGTTAATTGTCAGAAGCTGCGTCTTGATGCGTGCTTCGTGCCATGGGTTGTCTTGGTAAATTTGCAGAAGGTGCGCATCTTCGGAGGCGGCATGCTCGCGCCAACACTGATTGCGCAATAACCAATATTTGAGCCTGAATACGGGTTCGAAGGCGGGAATCAGCAGGAGGTGAACACCAGTTGCTGAAAATCGGCAGCAGGTGAAATCTGCAGCAGGTGAAATCGGCAGGCACCGTACCATGGCCAACGTTGAGATCGCCCGGGGAATATGAAAGATCGAGGAACCCTTATTGTGGGGGCGCTACATCTGCGGGATTCCAGAAGAGTGTAGAACTTCTTTCTCAAGCCACCGCGCACGACTTCAAGCCTAAGCATACGGATAAAGCTCGATGCTCATCATATGCCAGGACGGCTGTCGTCGAGACATCTCCCCAGTGGCCTATCCAGGTTGTTTTCTTCCTTCATTTACGTTGATCTTGTTCCATTCCAGTTCATCCATTATCGGCGCGTCGTCGCTTGTGCGCATGATGTTCGTGATCGTCATCTTCGGAGTCGGGGTCGCGCGCTCGTTTTGGACCGCAGGGGGTCAAGGCCTGGGAAAGACGCTCCTGAAATGTTGCGTATGGCTCGTATTCGATTGTCCTGGCATGGACCTGGAATGCAGCGGAGGGGGGTGGACGACGGCGGGGATGTGCGAGCTTGTCGAGGAAGGAATTCGGGATTTCGGCCGCGTAGATGGCTATTTGAGACTTGTCGTCGATATCACTGAGCAACACATGAACCTATGACAATCATTAGACTTAAACACTAAGCAAAGTGGTGCATGCTGCTGCTAGCACTCACTCGGTGGATTGACCGGTGCGGGGCTGAGCGACACTGATGCTGTGCCATAGCAATGAGAATGGCAGTGACGTAGGAGTCGTGAGCCATTTGGCCACGTTGCAGAACTGACAGCTGGGTATTGTAGAGAGACCGTGTTATACTATTCCAGGCTTGGCACGATTCCTTGAGATATTTGCTGCGTGCGTCGCGGATGCTCGAGGCGTCCAAGTAGGATATCGAGGATTCGGTCGACATTTGGGACGGAACAGAGGTGGGGTTTGTGCCCATGACTAGGCAACGGAGGCGTATTCGGTTTTTCTCGAAGCGGAAGACGCAAGGTGTGCTGGTCAATTGATTACATGTTAGCCTTTTGCCCGTGATCGTACTCTGGCTGAACTACCGGGGGACGTTACGTGATCGGCGTGGCGGGTACTGCCTTCTTGAGGAATAGAGCGCGGAACATAGCCTCCTTCACGCTCAGTATAGGACTTCCGGCCAGGAGCTTGGCCCATCGCGCATGCTCTGGGAGGGATGGTCGAGGAGGCAAGGTCGAACTGGAGTATTGCTTGGTTTTGGGTTGGCTGGTACTGGCGTTGGAGTCCAGGTTGGACAGAGGGTGTCGACTGCGGGAAGATGTGTTGCCTCGTCCTGCAGGGTGGGGGGTTTCCTGAAGCAACAGCTTTGAGTTGGCAACTATGCGGATTCTATCTCGACATGTGTCTTGGGACGATGGGGGGAGAGAGGCGGGGAGAGGTGGTGCGTCAGCAAAGGGACATCCGAGATGGAGATGGCGTGAAGTCCAAAGCAGCGGATGCACCTGAAGTCTCTCGCGCGGGTGAAGTAGCTGAAGCTGGCGCAACGATAGAGACTCGGACGACTGCGCTGCCATTGCGGCGTGCAGTGTCTAGGTATCGTGCGAAGTGTCAACCATATCGCGCTGGGGATGGTGGGGTTTGGAGGTTGATGGAGTCAAAGCGATTGTTGTGCGTCGAACTGCGTACCTGACGCCAAAACACGTGAATAGTGTCTTTAGGCATGTGCCTAGCTGCACCCTGCTAGCTCCAGCGGGCGCTTGCTCGGAAAATCTAGAACCCGGTATGGATGCAGATTACCTAATCAGCTTACAGAGTACTAAAGAATGCTTAATCAGCGGGAGACGCAGCAGATGTTGAAGCAGGTCACGTGGTGCTAATCTGGTGGCTAGGTGCCAGGCACATCTGACATAATCATGGATTGTCGGCACCGCATGCGCCGGGTTTTCGGGCTGAGTCAATGGACCCGCCCCGCCCCGCCCCGCTTTGTTTTGGAGAATGAGCCGAACACTTCACATCTTCAATTTTCTTCCGTGCCGCCGGCCAGATGACGGGTCTGCCGCAGCCAGCGGAAGTCTGCAGAATGGCCCCGGAACAGTACTTCCACCGTGTATCAACGCCCGATGCCTACAGGCGCGAGGCCAAACCCGAAGGTGACTGGCTCAAAACCCTCAACAAGCTTGGCGCCAGCAAATGTGGCCGTCCGCAGCTGGCAGCTCTGCGGGTGCTCGTCGTTAAAACTGACACGAGCCTTCTTCCATCCCTTAGCGAGGATGAAGCCTTTCTTCAGGCTTCGTCGATCCTACGTTTCGACGAAGCTTCCGAGTCTGATTTCCAGCAAGAGGATAATAATAATAGAGAGTCACTCCATATGCTTTTCAAGTTGGTCAAAGGCCCACCCCACCGTCCGATCACCGCGTCACTAGAAGTGTCCGGACAGAGTATGCGCTCCGCCGTGAGCCCCTCGGTAGTTTATAGGCTGCCATGAGCCGCCTTTGTATGTCTGGCGAGATTGAAGATTCCATCGATCCACAAGACGAGGAGAGCGGTGTACACCATGACGACGAGACCTCAGTAATAGGCAGTTCTCCACCTGTCCGTGGCATGGGTGTGAAACAGGAGCCCTCACTTCCACCGTTACCCGAAGAACGGCCGAAACGGCAAGCAACTCAAGCGCCGCCGGCATACACCTGCAATCGAGAGGAGTTAACTGAGGCTATCAGGATACCAACCTCGCCATCCCAGAAATTTCCATCGTCACAATCATATGTACCCCAGGAAGAAGCTTTCAAATCGCAACTAAGACCCGAAGAACTAACTCATCGATTTGCAAGCGAGTTCATCCGGCATGTCCTCCAACACCTTCCACAACACCACTGGTCCGACTCGGATGACTTTGCTGTCGACTTCGATGACAATAAGCTTCTATTGCGCTGTTGCATTCAGCAAAACACCTACAGATCTATTGATGATGGAGGGTTGTCACTCGTCCAGGACTTTGGCGTACGCTTGAGTCGCGTCGCAATACTCGAGACGAAGCGACACCTTGGTGAGATTTCCGACGGCGAGCCCAAACTATCAGATGAACGGTTCGCCCAGATGATAGGACAAGCATTATCGATGCGGCTGGCGCAAGCGGCGTGGGTAGGGCCACGAGATACGTGAGTTGACTGACCAAGTTCTTTCATGTCCATCCTACTTAGCCCCATGACTGGGGACAAACCCACACATTCCGGTTACTCACTCTTCTCTAGCATCTTCATTATGCCGCCGCACGGTATTACATGCGGTTCTTGGAGGTACATATCACCCAGGACTACGTTGACCAGCTTGAAGTGAGCGAGGATCACCAGAAAGCAGCTGCGGAGTTCATCAAGGTGAACTCAACTAAATGGTTTGACCTCCGAAGCGAAAGGCCTCGAAACCATGCTGTTATTAATATTGCCGGCATAGTCAGCCAGGCCTTCAAGGCGGTGAAAATCTGATAGGCCGAGCAATCATGAAATGTCTTTATGTCTAGTTGCTGGACACTCTACGAGTGGAGGGAACCCCATTCTAGAATAAATCCTTCATGATGTAGTGTTTATCGTTTATCGTAAACCTGCGTCCCCACAGTAGCTCACGGAATATCATCAGTGAGTGTCAGAATTCATATTCAGCTCATACGGACGGAATGCTGCTTGAAACCCGCGGACTCTTGGATTAGGGTTAATCTCTTCTCAAGGTAACTACTAGGTCGAGTGAATTTCCACAGTCTTTCCGCTGCACCACGCGTGACGAAACGTTCACAAAACCATGCGATTATTTGCTTAGACTCTTATGCTCATTTCAACTTTTCATTTCCAATTATTCTCCGCCGCAGAGCTCTGAGCCCCTCATCCCTTCATTTTCAGACGAAAGGTTAACAGATATATACCTATTGGCCTGATGAACCCACCCACACCAGCGTGTATTCCCTTTCGTTGGGAGCAGTGCTCTTTTTAAGGCTTTTCTTCATCTTGATTTTAAGTCTGTATTTTAGGTTTCTCGGCTTCTACACTCTATAGCTGGATGAATGGCTAGGTAGCCACACCACCCCCACAAGCACCACAACTTCCCTCCGGTCCAAGCGATTAGGTCATGTTGTAATGAGGATAGACATTCCATGAACGACCGCATGAGAAATCAATCCAGTCTGAGGTTCCCTAGGATTTACTTGTGCTCTCTCTGCTATTGGCAACTTTACCAAGTCTGACCGAACACTTTTGCTCCACCCACCTAGCCAGGGTCACAGAGGGGAGGTCCACCAACCTCCAGCCAATGTCAGCAACCCAGACAGCCATGGCCAAAGCCACCAAGAACGAAAACAGCCACAGCCCCTCCGACAGAAGCGTATTTTCCCTTCCAAAAGTTTTCCACAACATGTCTGTCAGCGGCTGACCAACGATCATCTTGACTAGACCGTGGTAGAGGTAGAGGGCGTATGATATCTGACCGAGGTAGATGACCGGTGCCGTCTCGAGCACGGCCTGGCACCGCCGCATTTGGCTGACGGAAGCGACCACCATAACGGCGCCGACAGAGACCCGGAAGCGAGACCGGAAGGCTTTTTCTTGAGGACCGATATATGACAGCCAGCTCCAGAGAGCAGATGTGTCTGCTCCATTAACAGGATATGACGCGATCCAGAGGCCCACGATGAGAACGACGCGCGAAGCTCCACGGGGATTGTCCACAGATAGGTGCCGTAGAAGGTCTTGCCGATGTGAATGTCCCAGTCGAAAAGGTTCATATTAAAGTCGAACTCGGCGAGCAGGGCTTGCGTGTCTGCCCAGAAGCTCGAGGAGTGACCTTTGCGGACGACTAAGCCGGCCCGTTGAGCTGCGTACACTGCAACTGATGACACGAAGCTGGGAAGTGCAAGGCGGATGGCACGGCGGAAGACCGAAGACGACAGCTGCCGAAAAAGGCCTTCATAGTCGCGTCGGTGGATGGAACTAAGAGCTGAGAAGGCTAGGGCATAACCGGAGATGACGAAGAAGATGCTGACCATGGTGCGGCCGGCGACGATCAGGCGAATAATTGGGAGCTGGAGGATATTGTTGTGATTGTCATCGGCGCCGTAGCCCCATCGAATGCCCGGGTGACCATGGCTGGCGTAGTGGCCGGTGCAGACGAAAAAGGATGCAATACCTCGAAGACCGTCCAGCCATGCTGTGCTGATGCTGCCAGCGGCCGCTAGATGCAAAGTCGCCGTCTCTCTCTCTTCATCAGGGGCTTGGAGGAAACTAGGGGTGAAGACTTTGTACATCCCCACAGAGATTATCCGCATGAGGTAGCACCATGAGCGGATGTTGATGCATAGACCAAAGAGTCGGGATAAGATAGCGAGCCTGATAGGGGAACTGGAAGAAGTAGGGTATTTTAGGATATTGTGGACGCCATAGAGCTGCTCTTCACTGACCCTTTCTTCAAAAGACACAACTCTCCCGCTGACGCCCAATTCGACAGCAGGATCCTCTTGCTGGGAAAGCAAAACGTACGAGGGCCTCATAACGATCAAGGGAAAATCAACCTAATTAATATAAATATGCAGCATTAGAAAGGCTGTGAGTGCGATAATAGATACTCCTCCTCCTGCTGGGGCCATTATGTCCTTAGGGGTATTGGAGCTTTATCATTCAATTAAGACCACTATAGCACTCTAGCTTCTGATTAGAATTCCTGCCCGCAAGGTTTAAGAGTCAGCCATCATGCCACATGCCATATATCGAGGATCGTTATACCTGGAATATAATTCAATTGTGCTTGAAAAGCGTGTCGTGCCGTTGGAATGTGACTGAATCGAGCTATTCAAGCTTTGGGCACTTCTGTGATCAGGCCCGGCAACATATTTTCAAATGTCTCACAGACCATTTTCAGCAAAGGGAGTAAGTTTAAGAGGATGCTGAGAGGTTATAAGGGATAGATAGCAATAGCACTTAGCTATCTTGGGACCTCAGCTGCTGGATCGGCATTTTCTTGAATATCAACAATGTCTGGCACGAATATCTGGTGATGTTTCTCTTTTATGAGACCCTACATTCACCCATATGGTTCGATGACCTAAGGCCTTAGTAATTGGGATCACTTGAATACTAATGCCCTGGCGCTCAGGACCACATCTTCTCATCCCGGTTTTGGATCAGCCAACATAACGCAGGGACACGCAGTTGCACCGTTCTGGACAACATATTTCACTGCCTCTCACTTTTGAAAGCTCCCACCGAAAATCCCCCACTCAAAACCTTCTACATGATTCGAACCTCGCACTCTTGGAATCCGCGTAATCACGTACCCAGAAAATGGCCGGACAGATTCTAGATCCTGAGATGGCCAATGATCCACTCAGATAATAATCAAGTCAAAACGATATCGCACCTATCATAAAAACAACCACTTGTCCGAAAAATGCTGGCTTTTCCTACAACAACCTGCTGAGAATTTAACTATGACCATGCCGAAGAAGCTAAACTGTTCATCAACGAAAGGCTTGAATTCTTCGGCTCATCGCAAACGTCTTCGGACTCTAGTACCAGGAGTGATAGTTTGTCGTAGCATTCGTGGGGAAGAGATCTCCGCTCAGGCTCTCCTGGACCCAAGTAGTGAGCCTTTCCTCGAGGTGCAGCACATGTCTTCAGCAAAACATTACATTTTTATAACTTCTCTTACTGAGCAAGGCCAGCTTTGAGAACACCAATATAACAGTTCACGCCACCGGGCTGGGTTGGCCTGGCTGGGTGACGCTGTCTTAGAGACTACTTTTGTTTGTGAATGAAAGCTGTAGCATCTCCATCTTTGGAATTAACGGTTTTGGGAACACCCTGATCACTATTTGCACCAGCATAAAGTCCAGCCGGCATGCCTTGACACGTCTGAGTTCGTTGAGTTGAAGGTTGTGTGAGGAGCTGGCGTTTGGTTCGCGATTGTGATAGCCCTGCAGCAGGAAATATGTGATGGATCAGCGTCAACACCAAGATCGAGGGGCGTGAATCTTGAAGAGTACCTTTCAGAGACATGCATTTGTAATGAATGCGGCGATGCCTAGCCAAAGACGAAGACTACTCAAGTTAGTGTATCCATCCGCTGACCAAGTGTCCAGGCAACTTGCATCAGAGAAGCGCTTTCCACAGCCAGTGTGTTGACAGCTATGGGGCTTCTCTCCTGTGTGAGTACGCATATGAACCGTGACAGCACTTCGTTGGATGAAAGCCTTTCCGCAGCCAGGGATTGTGCAGGTATACGGACGGTCATGGCTGTGGATACGGAAGTGTCTCTGTAAGTCGATGCTCCTCTTGAAACTCTACAACGCAAAATGTCGGTTAATAAATGGTGCATGAGGTGAAACGGGTGGGGGATATGCTGAACTCGCCTTATCGCAGGACTACCAACCGCATTGGAAAGGACGAGTACCGGGTTGAGTTTCCACTTGCCAACTGTGTTCCATCTCGTAGTTGCCCTTTCTCTGCGACAAGACACACTAGATGCAAATTAGAGTAAAAGTCCCTGCCAGAAGCGCCGCAGTGGGAAACACCAACGGGGTTCAGCAACAGATGTGAATATGATTTAATAATTATATAATGATCTTGTGTGGTCCAGGATGGCGTTCAATCGCAGTGCATGACTGATGGCTTGAGTAAAGTAGATAAAGCCTTGCAGGGGATAACAAAATCAACATAGGGGACCAAAATAGCATGTGTTATTCAATGCGTCGTGACAGGCCCAAAGCAAACTTAACGCGTCATGCCAGTAGTGTCAAGGGAGGGCAACGCAAGTCACCCAGGCAATGTTCGTTGTTGTACCTTGTGAGTGCGCACGTTTGCTTCGAGGAATGTCTTGTTTTGAGCCTCAGCCTCTATCCATACGTTCCTTGCTGTCCTTCTAAATTTGCAAGTGTGATACCTCATTGAGAGACTGTTACTCTGGGGTATTGCGACGTCTTCGGACTCTATCAACTTCCGAGGTTCATGATTGCTCCAGTACAGCAGAGCCTTACATTTCTTGCTTCCATGGGCAGATTTAATCCCTAGAGACTCAGGTGTAAGTATTCAGCCAGCCACATATGTGTCGGGCTATCGTTCCCCAATCTAGCAACAACCCCGAGGCCGGCGGCAGTTAAATATCTACTTACGTCCAACACACCCCCTGAGAGTTTGATGCCCTTCATGCCAGCCAAAAAAGCAATGAACCCATGGAATCAGGATATTCAATTCACTCAACCTCAGACTCTGATACGCACTGACAAGGCGGAAGTACCAAACATACAAACATTCAGGGGTTGTATTATACGGAAGGCTGAAGGCTTGCATATACCTCGTGGGCTGACTTGAGACCGACTTTTCCCACCCGAATAAAATGACGCCATTTGCATCGGCAATTCCCTGGAATATTTGGACGAGAGCTCACACCGTGCGCAGTAAAGTCGGCGTCGATGTTCTAGCTCCCATTTCGGACATATCAGCCTGCAATTCTTACTCAAAATCCCTTCGACCTCGAGACGCGTAATTTAGCAACCTTTTGACGCTTAATTAAATTATCCAGAGAATGCAGTTTTCGGCAAGTCAAACACTGCCTTGAAATCATTCACTTCCCTTCGCAGGAAACCAATGAAAACCGAAGCCAAAAACGGCGCCAAACACAATTCGGGGTGCTTCATATGTATTTCTGCTAACAGTACGGATACGCAGATCCAATGCAGGCGACTTCAACCAGGTGGACCCTTGTTCTGACAGGTCTGTTCTGACAGATGACAGAACAAGAATGCGCTGTACTTTTGTGTTTTTTCCCAGTTCCCCGGTGTGAGCTGCGGTGTGGCCTCAATAGACCTGTTGATTTGCTCCCCCTTACTGCGTACCCCACAGCTGGGTTCTGGCCCGGCGACTCCGATTAAGTCTGAGTACAGAGTACTTATGCACCTGAACCCGAGCTGTTCGCACCTTGGTCAATATGCTTCCAACCGCATCATTTAAATGTGGGGCAACTTTAAACCGGAGCAGAACGGGGTGCAAGTAATGTCCCTTACAACAAATTTTTAAACCAACGACGTCTCCAAAGCCCAATTGCGTTTACGCCAAAGTGAAGACATCACAGAGTCAAAAGTGAGAAACAACCCTACTACATGTATAATACAGCACAATGAATAATTACAACGGACTTATCACTACCGCAGCATTTTCTTTTGCAATTGTTTGCCTTGGACCGCTCGTAATACACGTAGCAAGGGACGAAATGCCCCAGCTGGGGGCGTCAAGTAAGCAACGCAACGATCCACGCCCTGCGGTTCTAAACAAACGGACAATGTTGATCCATGCCGTTGTTAACAACCTGGCATAGTGACAACGCCATCCGAATCTATGATACTGATACGATGTAATAAAGTGATTCCGAGACAATTTGCGTCTGGACTCTTCCATGTTCAAGGTGAAAAGCCTGCGAAGCGTCTTAGCCAGGTTCACAAGCTGCTGCCTACGGCGTCTATTTTGTGATTTGATTGACCCACGGGCGTTCAAATTATCTCCCTCTGGCTTGCCACCCCCTAGCCCCTTGAACATTCGGCGAAGACCACTGGCACCATCTCACGGACTTAGACAAATCCACATTTTTGTTGCGACGACTTCGTGACGAGACTTGGATATCTAGGTATCTCTTTTGAACATTCTTGACGAGTCGTGCGTTATCCGCTCTATCTCACGAGCATTTGAAACCGGCTATGGAAACATCATTGATAGTAACACCAGCAGGGAGCAGACGCAATATCATAGGAGGAATGATGTTGATGATAGTATTCCTCTCCTCTATTTAAATCTCTTGCTTCGTCTGCTGCTTGCATTGAATCTGCAGGATCGACATCAACATATTCGCAACTACACTTTCGTTAAGCTTTCTACTCGTTGCCTGTACACCTTTCCCCCTCGCTCGTTATCGAATTAGAGAGTTCATCCCTTGTAACCAACCACCTGTCCAGCTATGACTCGCCACTACCTTAGGGCTGCAGCACTGTTGCTCTTCCATACTCTCACTGCTGCGGAGATTCTCGCTACCTACAACCCGTGTGCCGACTGCCCCGTTGGCGTTGGCCCGGCTTTTGTTGAGATCACTGCTCAGCTTCAGGAGCTTCTTATCTGCACCCCCACCATTGGTTCCACTGTCATTACACCCACTGGCATTGTCAGGCCGACCCCTACCACCGCCACCACTACTGGATATGCCTGTGAGGCGGAGAGGTCCACTTGGGTCTCGTCATCTGTCCTTGCTGCCTGCGCCGATGGCTCTTACACCGCTACCCTGGTGACCGATGTGGATCAGGTCATCACCGTCACCTACTCCAGCACCACCATAACGAGCACTTCCCTGACCACTACTTGGATTCCGGCTGCCAGCACTCGGCGGCTACTACGCGCTCTGCGGCGGCCAACTCAACTTTCGGCCTCACGGTCGCTGTTGTGGCGGAGGTTTATGTCTACGAATTTGTCGAGTTTGTTTACACCACTGCATTCAGAAATCTTGGAAGCCACGCCATCCCTGGCTATGGTGGCAGTGGCCTCTGCCCCTTGGAGACCTGTGGTACCGACAGCGAAGGATGCGACTTCCAGCCTATCTTTGCCAAGGAGTGCCACAACAGCAACTGTGTGGTCTACGAGTGCTCGTGGAAATTCATCCCCAAGCGCAGCTGGTCGGGCAGCAGCTCTTACAGCTGGCGCATGGAGGTCAAGGCTCCAGATTACGAGCCCCTCCCAGCCTTGCCTGCTGCTCCTGCTGGATGCCAGGTTATCAAGGCATACTACTACGACATTATCGATGGCCATTATGTGTACAACTCGGCTTGCTATACCGTCCCCATCGTCAATGGTTTCGCTCCTCAGTATCCTCCCGGCTCGTGCCGCACTTGCATGGTTCCTCCTGGCTGGACCACGATCGTTACTGTCCTCGCCAGCCCTACCCCCACGACCGTTACGCTCACTGTTCCCACTACAGTGACTATCACTGCTATCACCACTGCCACCGGTGTCTCTGGTGGCCCTCTGTTCTGCCCATCCAATGACCGTACCGTCTTTGATACCAGCAAGGGCTCTACTTTTCTTATCGAGTGTGATGTTAGCTTGGGAGGGCCCGAGATTTTCGCGCGCGAGAGAATGGTTGAGGCCCGCGGCCTTCTTAACGGCCGCGACATCAGCACCACCGCCACCTTCGAGAGCTGTATCATCGTGTGCGATAACACCAACTTGTGTGTCGCTGCTGCTTTCTATCCCGCCTCAGGTAGATGCCGTGGCTATAGTTCCGTGACTGGTACTGGCCGTGTCAGTAGTATCTGGGCTGCCATCCTCATCAGCAAGGGCCCTGGGTTCACTACCGCCAAAACCATCATAAGCCCAACCAGTACCAGGTTTGCCACTTCTAGGCCCCTTCCAACCATTACTGTCAACACCGCCAGGCCAACCAACTCTGCAGCAGTGTCCCCCGACGGAACTGCCGAGCCCTCATCTGCTCCGTCTGCCCCGTCTGCCCCGTCTGCCTCGTCTGCCCCGTCTGCCTCGTCTGCCCCGTCTACCTCGTCTGCCCCGTCTACTTCTGTCGACAGCACCTCTCCTACTATACAACCCCTTCCAACTGTCACTGTCACTGCCGCCAGGCCAACCGACTCCATAGCTATATCTGCCTCTTCTGCTTCTTCTGCTTCTTCTGCTTCTTCTGCTTCTTCTGCTTCATCTGCTTCGTTTGTATCGTCTACTTCTTCTGCTTCACCTGCTTCATCTGTTTCATCAGCTTCGTTGGTATCGTCTACTTTATCTGTATCACCTGCTTCGTCTGTATCACCTGCTTCATCTGTATCACCTGTTTTATCTGTATCACCCGCTTCATCTGATTCATCTACTTCATTTGCTTCTCTTCCGACTATTACTTTCACTACCGTCAGGCCAACCGAGTCTACAGCTGCACCCGCTGAAAGTACTTCTGTCCCTTCGCCAGCTTCACTAGCTTCATCTACTTCATCTACTCTCTCCTCTTCTACCGACAGATCCTCTACTTCTTCAGGGTCCCTTCCAGCTATTACTATCACTACCGCCAGGCCAAGCGAATCTACAGCTTTGCCCTCCGATAGTACTGCTGAGACATCGTCATCTGCCCCATCATCATCTGCCCCATCGTCATCTGCCCCATCGTCATCTGCCCGGTCATCTGCAGACAGCACCTCTTCAGTCCCATCCGCCACCTCGAGGGTCGAGCCGAGCAATACTTCCTCCACCCCCGAACCTAGCTCCAACCCAGATGCGGACACCGAAGAGTCCCTTAACATTCCCCGCGCTGAGCTCGTCCCCAAGCGTGGTGCCGCTCTCAGCCACGCCAAGAATGGCAAGACAGTCCAGCGGCGAGGTGGCCGTATTGTTGGGTCTTTGAATGACGCCGCTAAGAAGAAGGCGAAGAGAAATGTGCCCATATGGCTGTGAAGAGCACTACTCGAACACAACCGTTGCCTTCAAACATCAATCATCCTCGGAGGATGACCTGATGCTTTGTCAAATAAGTCTCTGAGGAGAGATATTAGCCTGGGAGCTTGTCGAGTGCTATATTTCCTTTAAAATAATGTTAAGAATGCTGTGAAAGGGTTTTATCAGTGTACCATCCCTTCTCTTAGGGCCTAGATATCATCTGCTGAATCCATTTTAAGTCCGCGAATGTGCCTTCTGGTGACGCTATTCAACAGGGGGGTTTTGTGGGATCAGGCCGACTCAGTGGAAGTCCAGTTGACAAGACAGACAGTAAACTGTCATTCAAAACCATCCAACGCTAAAAGTCGACTCTATAGACTTCAAATGTATGAAAACACTCTCTAGAATATCTGCATTCTCAAGCAGAGGTCATGGGCCGATTTAAAAGCCACAAGATAATAGCTCACTTCCTAGACTAACAGTATCCTTTAAACGTGTTGACGACGTAATTACCAGATCATAAGGTGTCAATGTCAGACTATAGGGCTCCAGGGGCCCAGCATAGCTTCAGTTCATTCAACCGAAGCTGCTCATCCTCAGGGGTCAGCGCTAATTGAAGCCACGTTGCCATTATCACCTCTTTTTTTTTCAAGTACAAGGAAGTCCCGCACCTTGTCTTAGACTGCCTCATCTCGTGTGTCTGTCCAGTCTTCAAAGTCTGGGAGCTGCTTCCTGAAAATGAGTCAGGATAAAACATTGTCGAATCCATGTCACGTTGTGGCAAAGTTACGGTCCCTCCGACACCAGTTCCATGGCCGAGTGACCATTGTAATTGGGCTTGACGTCCGAGTTATAGTGCCGATATGCTAGACGATTGTTGAGAAGGTTAATTCTTCACTTGCTGATGAGCGATATTTGTCCAGAATGACGATTTCGTAGTCAAGCCAGAAACGCCACCCGAGTCTATCGTGGTCAGTCTTAGCTATCTCATTCAGTAGTATTGAGAGGATATAGGCAGGTTTGTTCCATAGACCAGCCACAAGAATACCGCGAAGGATGTAGACATCGGCTCCATGAAGCCTGCTCATGATGGCTTGAGTTCGCAGAGCCTGTTCATAATGTGAAGGGCCTGGCCAAAATGCGCAGTGACCGTGCCGATGCGAAGTGAGTCGCCCGCTAACTCGCAGTAGGTTGGCTAGTTTTGACATTTTCACTCAGCGTGTTCCACATCAGAGTCCAGTGATTTCTGAAGGGCTGGGAAGCAGTTTCCATCTCCCTAACAGATGATACGGTTGTGTTCTGCGGAGGCGGTGACATCGTTAGTACCCAACGATAAAGGACATGTCTCATATCCATTTGAAGACAGAAGAACCGCTAAACAGAAGAAAACAACACGAAAATGCAGAGTGACCGAATGAATGCTTTGCTAGGGATGAAAGATACCATTGGAGGCAGAAAATTCGAAAGGGCATGTGGAGCCAATGGAGAGCTTCTAAGCCGCGGTGGATGAGTTTGTATGGAGATTGACGAGGGAAACTCACCCGAGGCTGCCTCTATCCTGCTTTTCCAGGGAGGGTGATATACCGCAGCCTCTTGAACGCGCGCACAAACATTCCTTGAAATATGCTGGTACGAGCATTCTGTGTGATCAATCCCAGGGGGCAGTGTCCAATACCTCCTACCAAGTCACCCTTGCGTGGGAGGTTGGGCAGCACTGGTGAGAGATTGCACCCGAGTGCGGCCACCAGACTAGCTCAAGCTGACTCGGACACAACTACGGAGTGAGAGGGCCAAGACGACGAGCATTCCAAATTGGTGAAGCAACACCCTGCGATCTGGCAACTCCTCCATCATGCCCCTGTTCTCGTTTCCTTGTTTCTGACTGCAGGTGCGCCCGGGTCCCAACCCTGGTCTGGCCCTGCCGGTAATGCTGTTGAGATGTTACTCCTGTCAGTAGAATATGAAGAGACATCTGAGAGAAATTTACTAGGGGGGGTGAGGCTAGCTGATTCGGGGCGCATCATGTGGTCTCAGTCATGTCAGTCAGCCACTTGGCGCGCACAAGCGTTCAAAAACGCCATGTCTCGACCTCATGTGACCTGTCTCACCAAGTCCCCAACAATGCAATCCTGGAATACTTCTAAGGTTAAAAGACTGTCTCTCTTTAGCACTAACTTAATTTTGTAAGAAATACTCTTTTGTCTTAGAAATAACGAGGTGTTTGGTAACGTTTGAAACAAACGTTTAACGATGATATTGTACACGTGGCACCGCACTGTCAAAAAGGTTTAGATAGCCCTCTTGTTGGTATTGATGCGGAAATGAACACTGAATATTTCAACGATGAATATCGTGCGCATCGACATTCTCAAATTTGCTTGGGGTGGGTAGCAAGCCTTTGAATAGCTTCAGCATAGAAGCTTGTAATTCAGCTAGTTCATCTTCGTCGGTCGTCGTGACGTCATCATTCAAGCAAAGCTGCCCGGCCTGACGTCTTCCTCCTTCCGTCTTCTTAAGTAAGCGGTTAATGAGAGTGTGCTCCACCTGTTCTGCGTCTGTTATCATCATGAAAAGTGCATCCGGCTCCACGATTGAGTATTGATAGCGCTTGAGCGCCTTTAGAATGAGAGATCTTTGCCCTGGCATGCTTTTCGAATGCGGGAGAAGTGGCTCCAGTCCGGCCTGCTGCCTGTTGAGTATAAGCTTCAGCAAGCAGTCGCCGCAGTTGGGGTCTTGCCGTGCGACACGGTCAAAGATGACAGCAGTGCTGAAAACAGGGGAGGAGTAGTGTGCATCTGATGCATCTGAAGAGAACCCCGGCGCGAGGCACTCGTTGACGTCAAACTCAAAACACTCGATGTCCCTTATCGTCGAAGGTCCATCAAGAGACGTCCATTGAGTGTCGATGTTGACTCTGGGAGGGCTAAGGCCTGCCTCCCTATGATGTTCGGCTACCCGATAGAACACTCTCTTTCGAAATCCAGAATTACCTTCCTGGACCATCCCCTCCTCGAGGTCATGCATCAAAGCGGCTCGCTCGTTCCAATCCATGTTGCCGTCCTGGTTGAAGTCAGACCGAAGAACGATGTACGAGTACAACAGCGCCTCGCGATGTCGCTCCATGGTGTAGTGAAATGCTGCATACCAGGTGTATAGCTGGAACCCGGTCTCGCCTCTGAACCGTTGACAGGCAGATTTCAACGACGGTCTAGGGAAGGCGTCTTTGACCTCTTTCGCAATAGACCGAGACATAGAGTGGCCAAAGTGGACTTGGCCTTTTCGCTTCCGGATGCCAAATCGCCTGTTCAGCATCCACGAGGTGTAGATCAGATAGGGCTTTTCCCCGAAACGGCGAGCATCGTTTTCGTTGGGGGCGGACTGGGTGTTATAACCGTTGGACTTGAAGCCAAGTGTGGGACCGAACAGCGGTGAGTAGATATCTGAGGCAGAGTGCGGGCGCCCAAGGAGCATGTCATCCGACATGGCGAAGAAGCGGTCCGTGTCGCTAGGAGTGTTATAAAGTTGTGACTCGATGGTAAGGGAGTTGAAGCTGGGCAGCGCTCCAAGTTCGTCCTCGCTAGAAAACTCCTCCTGGCTAAGGATCTGAACCACCTTTTTAGTTTCCTTGTCGTTTTTGAGCCATAGCGGTCGTTGTTTGGTGTATCGCCGAACTTCTGGGTCGTCAGTCCTGTCGACAGCGTTGACTAGCAACTGAATCTTGTTGCGAAACTCATTTGCGTATAAGTCGACACTGCGGATGGAGTAACGAAGCTCGTCCCAGCTTCTATATCGGTTAGAGCCATGTGTTCCAATCCATTCTCCGTCAGGATCGTTCAGCATCGAGCTCTCCTCAAAGGGGCGCATGGTTCTGGTGAAGTCCTCGTCGCTGCCGTTAACCCATGTGTAGACGAAATCGATCTTGGGCTCGGCAAGACGACCACTTCTCACTGTCAAAGTGAGCCTGTGAGAACCACTCGTCCTCCCAGCCTTCGAGCACTTCATCAGCCACAGCAGCTCCAAGAGGAATATGGACGATGTTGGGCAACGTTTCAGCCTTGGTATCTAGCGCCTGCCACTGCTCGTATGGCGGGAAGCTGTAGGGAGGGTCGATAGAGGGTGAAGAGGTGGCATCATCCGCGGCGTCTGGGTCAACGATGGGGACATCAACCGGCCAAGTATTTGACAAGCTGTCTTGATCAAGTGTTCCTGTCGAGGGATCACGCTCGTTGGAGAGGATGATTTTGGGCACATGTTGGTCTCGATCTTTCTTGGTCAGCATAATCGCTACAATCTGCCGTCCCGATTTGGCGTTCTGGAAATACCTTCGAGTACAGTCTCTTGAACTGGCCCCACGTCCTGCTCGACGACTTGGTCCATGAAATCGGCCTCGGAGGTGTGGCGCAGGATGACTTGTCCAGTTCTCTCGTCCTGGTATTGGTGTAATAAAGCTTGATGAGGAAAGATATGGTTCATTGTGTAGTAGGCAAGGGTAAACGCAATGCAACCGCTGAGAACGAATCTCTTCCATCGCCGGATGCGAGCCCGAGGCGGAACGGTCCAGTTGCTCAACAATAGATTCCAGGTGTACATCCTTTCTGGCGGCGACAGCAGAATAACGGCCTCCCAGGAGGAAGAACTGAGTTTCCTTGTATTATGGGAAGTCGGGGGGATTCATGAAGGATAGTCTAATCATATCAAGTACCACTGGCACGGGTAGCTGAAACCTCTCAGATCATAGTGGTGGATTCATTGCGTGAGGGAACATTTACATATGGACTAGACTAGTGCTACCTTTGTGCATAGCGCGAGAGGTGGGTGGATTTCAGCTCGCATTGGCGCCCCTTATCCCTTCTATTAATGCTTCAGTCACCCTCTCCCTTTCCACTCCCCCCAACTAAGACGCCAAGCAGTAGACTTAAGACAAACCCCACGTTCCTGTTTCGGCGAAAATTTGTGCCCGATGATATCCAATCGGCTCACGCGCAGAGGTATCGACACTTGTTTCTAGCGAATGGCGAATGTCGTGGTTTATCAAAATTGGAGAAAGACTGGGCCCGAGGTACCGCGATGTACTCGTACTCCACGGGACACCCCACGGTTCGTCCTGGCGCGAGTGCAGGCTTTACCGGACAGACACATTACGGAACCGGCATTCTCTGCCCAACCTCGTGGCCTCGTTGTGTGAATTCCTAAGATTGTCACTTCCACGTCATCCCAAAATTCCTGTGGAGTGTCTTCAGCATGCAATCAAGCGAGAAGCCATCCCTCATCAAAACAAATCTTGTGGCCGGCCAGCATAGCTAGGGGGTGGGTGTCAGGTTAGTTTAGGCTGCCGAAGAAAGCAAGTGTGAACACGAATTCATTTTGATA
Organism: Colletotrichum camelliae; assembly: GCA_018853505.1. Taxonomy (NCBI): domain Eukaryota; kingdom Fungi; phylum Ascomycota; class Sordariomycetes; order Glomerellales; family Glomerellaceae; genus Colletotrichum; species Colletotrichum camelliae. The sequence continues at coordinate 169,967 of JAELVL010000011.1, forward strand.
CCGGGATCTTGCTAGCAAATGCTTTAGATCGAAGTTTATCGAATGGATAATGGATAATGGATGTATTTTGAATGAACCGGGATTCTCCGCTGTTAGACGGGGGATGAATTTCTGGTGGAGAGCAGCGACCATGGATAGAACGGATTCTGATGAAGGAAGACGATGCCTATGATGAGAGGAGCCCAAACACCAGGACCAGTGGTAGCCGAAGTTGCTTGCTAACTCGGATCTTTCTTCCTCTGTGCAATTCAGGACATTAAGTTTGATATGCCAGGAGGTTTGATAATTAGGTTATCAAGTTGGAAATCGTGCTCGACGAACCGGCATGATTTGTCATCATGGTCAGCAAGCAGCTTAAATGGAAGATAGCAGAACAAGATCAACATTAGGCTCGCTGCAAGCGGTGACAATTCTGTGATTCTAGCTCATTATTCGAAACGCATGCTCGGTAGTTCGCCTTGGGTCTGCGTAACATGGCAGTTGCCTGCAGGGGCCAATTGGATGCAGGCAGTCGGAGAGAGGCGGTGACAGACTCCTGGTAGAAGCGGAACTTGCGTGTGAGGTGCTCACATGCTAGCTGCCGCATAAACCCGTCTGCACACCTTGGAATTTTGCACGAAAAGCTGTTCGGACGGTCGTGCAAACTTAGTGCGCCTCTGCCTCTGTCTGAGTATTGCGGTACGGATCAGCACATGACACTGACAAAGTCTCGAACCGGGCCCGGAGGACCCACCCGACTTACATCATGTCCATCAGGGTGTCAAGGAAGGTACGTATCGAGGGGATGCCCAGAGGTCCGTCGTATCCCTAAGGTGGGCTGTTTCCACGAGGCAACACATGCATATTCCACCCTTGAAGTCCAGGGCATCGGCCAGGCAGCCGCAGTTTCCAATTCGCAAAGTCAGAATGACGCCGGGCTCGTCTCAGTGCGTGCTGAAAATCGGCAGGAGGTGGGATTAGCAGGGTTGGACGAAAATAAGTGGGCCATTGTGCTCCGTGGGGTGTACAATGGTCCACTTTACTTTCGGAGCAGCAGCCGAACTAAGTGGCGCCCAGTCCCTCTAACTGGTCAGCACAATGAGTCTTCGACTTCTCAATGCACCCGGCACTGACGCAAAAAGTTAGGGATCAGGAGCTGCATGAGATTCTAGGGCAATTTATGGTTTGTATCACCTGAGAAAAGCACTTTGCCCTGGGGTTTCTGCACTTGACGCAGGCTGACGAAGGCCCCCGGCTATGTTGATATGGTTAGACCACTGCCCTAATAGTCGAGCCTCTCAAGGTTTGTTGTTGCTTGAACAGCCGGATAGTACACGCGACCTTGGTGGTCTAGCGAAAACAAAACGCCAGACTATCAAGGTCCGCACTCTTATGTAATCCTCAAATATGGGGCATTGTACACACATAAGTGTACAACGGCCCACATTAAAAGTGACGGCCCAATGAGACGCCTGAAGCCGCAAAGAGTTAATAAACACTACTCTCAGCGGTGGCTTTGCGTCTTCATCATGCGCAGTGAGGTAAATCTGACCTGAGCTGTTTAGCGATTCCTGCGGGCAAAATTGCTGGCAGCAACGGTGTTAACTTGCTGGAGTGAGCAGCGGTGCGGGAGCGAGAGCCCGTAGCCCAACGCCCGAGTGGTTCTTCGAAGCAGGAGTCCTGGATGTTGTCTGCCATCGAGCGGCTAGCCAATAAAACTTCTGGGTGCGTGACTCAACTGTTCGCGAGCTTGGTGTGACGGCCGCTGACAGACCGAACGGGGAGCTTCTTTATCCAACTTCCCCTTCAAAACATCCCACTCAGTGAGAATCTCTAGGATTGCACCGTCGGCAACCCTTCCCTGATCGCACCCAACGTCGCCCCTGCAATCTCCTTGATGATGCCCCTCTACTTCTTGAGATATGACCGCCTCGTCTTTAGTGGACCTACCGTATCCTCTGCAACTCATTCCTATGCCTGAAAGCAATTATGCTTCACCGAACCTACTCCGGGGCCATCTCGGATATTCTCAAATCACGAAAAGACCACACAACGGGCTGGATGAAAGTTTCCGGGTTTTCCGAACGATTTCTTGGACTTGCGCGCGCTCTTTGGCAGCCTATGAAGGTGCGTATTGTTACAAAGGCATCTTGCAGCCACTCCCACCCAGGCCAGCATTCTAACCAGTTGATCGGCTGGCAAGCCGTTCCTCAGGCCGTGAGCGTCGACCTATGGCGGATGCAGACGCCTTGTGACGTGTGTCTTGGATGGAACTAATGATGGTCTGTCGGTCCGTGTCAGCATGCTGGGCCAGCTCATTAAGAAAATCCTTGATGTCGAGGATTCAGGCAGCGCTGACGCACTGTAGAGGATTGCATTGATCTATGAGGCCGCGATGACACTGAAGAACACACAGATAACGCACACGCTAATATCGGGATTTTATGTCGCTGCAGGGGGGAAGCTTTAGGCAGGGATGGTTCTTGGATGCAATCCCTGAAAGCGAAAGATTCAACGTGTTATGGAGGACTCTAGCCGAGGTCAAATCGCATGAGGTGGAGTGAAAAGCAGTATATAGGCGTTTGGGGTAATATCAAACTATCGCAAACGCAGGGAGGTCGACAACTCTTTCCAGCGAATGGCAAGTTTCATGGTAATTTACAATTAGATAACGGCTGGACCCGAAGTACTGCAATCGACTTGAACTCTATAAGGTTGATGGACTGAATGAGTAGCGGTGCAAAGTCCCCGTTCATCAACACACAGACCCCTCTGACAGGGAATACTGATTCCGGAAGGGTCGCGGCGTTCTTCAGAAAGTTACGCGACACGGCGGCAGGCTGGTCGGCAAGGCAGATCGGGGCTGGCAACTTCAGCATCTCGGTGATTTCGCCATCGCGTGGCCTGTCTTGATGTCCAGAGTAATCAGAATTTCGCCGACGTCCAAAGCTCGTGCAAAGTCTGGACACCAGAGAAGGATCATTAATATCATCTTTGCAGAACCAAGCAGCCAAGCCAGATTACACAGATATGTAGCTTGCAAAACGAACCCAAGGCGGGCGGATGCCCATAATTGTCGCCATCAAAGGCCCGAGTTGCCTTCCGCTCGGCAACGAAGTCGACGCCCCGCTACTTGTCAAGATGGCGGCCAATACAGGCTCATTTGCAAATCAGAAGGAGGCCGTGCTCAGAGGTATGCGTGGGAGCGAATGCTCGGTCTGTGAGCACCCGCTGGGAGCAGTGGTGCCGGTGGAAGCAGCAACTGAGATGACGAACGTATGGATGTGGACGGGGGGTTGCAGCGCCTCATAGCCACGATGACGATGAAACTGCAAGATCCCGGAGCTCGAGCGTTGCACAGATACGAATTGTTCATGGGTATGGACAAGGAGAATGAGATGAAGGTAGTGATGGGCGTGGGTATGGGGGCCGTAATGGCGTAGTCAAGGGACCGATGTGCTTCGGCGGGATCGTGTCACGATAGGAATATAGCGCAAGACGCAATGGAAATCCGTCATCTTATTTCTTCTTTAACACAGTGCTTGCCCTAATTTTACTTGACGTTATGCTTGTCAGGTAGCAGGAGCACATTTTGACACAACGCCTATCATTCAAAGTGGAATGCGAAGGGGGGTCTAGAGACAGATGGCTACGCTACAGCTGCTTCATGGCCCCTTTCTGTTCGAGGGAGAGATAGAGACACAGGCGAGGGCAATCAAAAATACTATGTTCTCCATCCCAGCGAGGGCTTCCCGAGTCACAGGTTTGCTGAAGCCCCTGAGAGTACGACCGGCTGCTGTCACAGCTTCCAAGCCATAACAATTCAGCTTCAGCTGAATCTCAGACCTTGCCACCCAGAACAATCAGAATGATGGGATACATAAGTTCAAAACGGTTTTTATTCTTCTCAGCGTGGAAGAGGTCATTCTTATCTTGGAGGGTACTGAAGAAAGGATCTCATAGCGCCGCGATGATGATTATACCGAACTGAAATGCATTAGCCCTGGTGATGATCGACTGAGAGGGTCAAAATAGCAGGCCGCACGAAGAACAAATCAACAGATCGGTTCTCAAGGGAGCGCGGAAACCCCAAAGCTCCCACTATGGTGGGAGGTTTTCATAATCCATAAAAGCTCCCACAAAGGTGGGAGCTTTTGCTCCTCTATGGAAGCTCCTAATATTTGGGGAGGGTTTGATTCTTTGTGCGGGAGTTAATGTGGTTTTGTTGTCTTTTCTCAAAAGCTCCCACTCTGATAGTAGTTTTGACTTCTTTTATATGTGACTTCATCTGGTTTGCTCATCGTCTCCCAAAAGCTCCCACAAGAGTGGGAGCTTTTGTCTAACATGTGGCATCAACAGCAAATTGCCAAATTGAATTGTAAACAAAAGCAGATGGGTTCAGCATGCAGAGAACGCTTTTCGAAAACCTTCCCGCCCGGCAGGCATCAATTTGGTAGATAACGCAGCGCAACCAAGATAAGAATGTGAAGATGATGTTTCAACGAATCTCGCGGGATCTTGAATCTCGACTAGCCGCAAACTCTATCACGGGCTTTATCCCACACCATCAATTACATTGTAGACTCTAGGTGCTCTCCAAGGCAAGCACTCGGGAAGAGAAATTGCTGAATTGCCCATCCCTCGAAGGAGTTTGCAGCCGCCTAATGGGGTCATCAACCTAACATGGCAGGGTGACTTGAGAGGCAAGTTACGTTTATCCTTCTATTTTTCCTTCCGCAATTACCCCGTCTTGTCTCCAAAGAGAACTGATCCAATCGCGCAAAGAGTCATGATATACAACGCTTCTGACTCATATTGATGAACTATGTCGTAATGAGAACAATGTGTCGGTGTCCCGAATGGACATTGAGACGCATTGTTATCGCTAGACATTCATCGCCTGGACATCCTCTCCCAAAGTACCCTGCTGCATGGTGGCCTTCCATTGCTTCGCGGTGGAGACTGATAAGTTCAGCCCTGTCGTCGTGGGTATTGAACAATGATGCGCGTCGATGCGTTGTGCGTCAAGGGAGGGGGTTGGTTTGAAATTAGAACAACCAGGCTTCCATGATCGAGAGCTCTGGGCATTTGCAGTTGATACCGGCAGAGTTGAGAAAGCTAGGTATCAGGAGAGTTCTGCCTAGTCCAGACGACTTGGGTGCGCCGTTGACGAGCCGGCACAGGTTGCTGAGATGCGTATGTCAATGGAAAGAATTGAAGGAGGAACGGAAATGGTCTTACCTAAATGCGATGGTAGATTTCACGCTGTCATCAACGAACGTGCATGCTGCCACGGCTGCGTCGCAGAAGGTGTACAGGAGTCGGGCAATTCGGAAGCTTCAGGGAGCACGATCTGGCTGGCAACAGAAGGGCAGAAATTCTCTCGCAGATGATGCATTTTGCATATTTTAGAACAAAAGAGAGCCTGCCGGGAGCCAGGAGAGCGCCATATCGTCGTAGATGGGCGCGTCTATATGCTTTGATAGGGTAGGGGGAAGAAAGGGGGTGATGATAATGTTGGAGATGTTGGTAACAGTGCAAAGGAGCGACAAGTAGGAGAAAGGAAAAGACTTGATGAGTCCAGAAGAATTAGTGGCAGGCTTGGGCGAGATCGAAACGTAGCATGGCCCAAACAGAAGGTTGTGGTTTCTTTGGTACAGCAGACGGCAGGCTGTAACCAGTGGCAGACAAAGTAAACCATTTCTCCAGCCGTCAGGATCAAGGACCAGAACAACAAGAACATCATGGACACTACCAACACCCTAAGCCCAGACCAGGACCAAAGGTGTGACACCAGCAGCCTCTTGCGAAGTAACGGGCCTGTTCCTTAAGATCTCGTGTTTGAGGCTCCCTGACTGCAGTCACCACCTCAAGCATGAGTCCGATGGTCTCAACCGTCCACTATGGTGGAAGATCTTACAGTTTTGAGAAGGTGTCCGACGAATAACCGCCCGAGACGGCCGTGAAGTCAGGGACACTATGCTTTTTCTGCTTCTCGTGAAGTTAAAACGATGCCAGACCGGTGATCAACAGTGACTTACTGATTTACAAGCAAGCGCCCCTGTTAATCCAGACACATCTTCTCCGACTTAACCTCCAGCAGCAATGAGAATGAGAACACTAACACCCACGATACGTTGTGGCTAGGACCTGCACTAGAGTTCGCATTGCGCTTTCGAGGATCAGGCATCCCTATGAGTTGGACGCTCAAGCGGCTTAGGTCTTAAGGGAATTTCCAAGATCGTAGCTTCTCATTTGGGTTGGACCGGTTGGTCGAAGTAGACTTTGCTCAACAGAAACCCGCTTTCTTCCCTTCTGACTTTCTTCGCAGTTAGCCGCCTGGAAACGCACCTTGTTGACTGCCGTATTACTCTCACGGGGAAATATTCGAGGGCCTTGCTCGACAGAAATGCCGGAAATGAGATCGCATCATGACACGGCAACTTGGGCTGATTGAAGTTGTAGAAGTCTAGAAGCTGAAGGCGTACGGACGCGGAGATGGATGTTTCCATTGCCGTGGCAAATATCATCTTTTGTGAATCCTTTAGTAGACGTCAACTGATCATTCGAAATGTGGCACAGGCTGAAGAATGAGTGACAGAAGATGCAATTCAAGTCGAACACGATCCATCATTGGATCCCAGCAGCCAAGAAACGAAACATGCCAACCCTCTCAGAGCCTACAATACCTTAGACCAGCAACAGAAGAAACCAACAAGACCAAGGCAGCCGATGGATCACACAAGAAAGACAACACAATAAACTCATCCTTACTCAATCAAACCAGAGTAACTTTTCACCCTCAAATTCCTCTTGGGCTCGCTTCTCCTCCAAGTCTTTGGTCCTCTCATGCTCCGTGACGTCAACCCACTTCGCGACCCTCTCCATGTTTTGTAGATGGCACTGCATCAGACTGTTCCGAGTGCCGTCATCCAGCCTTTCTAAATCAATGCTCACGCATCGACTAATGACAGGGCCGGCCGGCCGCCACGCTTGGGCTGTGAGAATGTCGGGAGCCGACGCACTGGGCTGGACAGCTGGCGAGACAACGGTGGAAAGAGGAATAGTAGATGACGCGCGGGCGAGGCTTGGCGTGGTGATCTTGTTGTTTCTGCGCTTTCTTTTCCAGGCGGGCTTCCTGGTTTTGGTGGGAATGAATGGGTCAAAGGGCTTTCTAGTGAACGGTCGGACTGGTCGTTTGGAGGTGCCTGGAGAGCGTTTGTGTGTCGTACGAGGCACCCAGGCTGAATCTCCATCATCGGAAGACACGGAAATCGCGTAGATCTGGGTGTAGTTCATGCTCACGTTGCTGTCGTTGTCATCGTGGTCGGAGGGGTCGGCTCGGGGTTCGTCTGTGATGAAGGACTTGGTGGACGGCTGGAATTCAGTGATGCCGGGCAGGGAGAGAGGGTCGGGGGACTCGTCGCGGGGTATGAAGCTCTTGAGGGGGCCGACAGGGACACTCTTGGTTGGGGTGGGCTTTTTGAACGCTTGAAAAGACGACTGAACACTGTTAGTTTGGGAATGCTCTGCAGAGGCGTGACGATCGCGAGAACTTGCCATGGTAGGAGATGTATTGGTGAAACAAGAGAACTTTGAACAAGCGGGCGTCAGCGACGAAGGCGGCGAGGGAGGTTGCGGGTGAGAATGTTTGAAGTAAATGTGATGAAAATGAAGATGGAGAAAGAAAGACGCTGGTGCGGGGTTCGTGGGAAAAAAGATCGCGAAGGGCAAGTTACGAAGACGCGCGAACGCGACGCGTGGGTATTCGAGATTTTGAGGAAGGAACGAGGAAGTAAGTGTTCGGGGAATGAAGGAGCAATTGAAGGCACAAGAAGGATTCTTTGAATTCCGGTTTCTTGAAGCAAAGAGACAGAATGTACTCTGTTCAAACAGCGGGAGAGCCTTCATCCAGCAAACCAGTGTAAGGCTCCTACCTAGAATCCCAAGCTGCCCATTACTGGATCAATCGACGGCAGATGATGGCCTCATCATTCCAGCGATATTTGATACTGATGACTCCCTAATTTGCTATGAACACCTGCAGCAGTCCCCCAACATCAACTTCAGCCGGCAACATGCTTCATTCCCATTTCGCTGAGAAGAATGCTTGCCGCAATGCCCCCTTGACCCTCCTGTCAAACTGAAAAGATCCCTACAACTCACCCTCTCGCTCTCTGTCGCAGTGCAGCAGGCTCCTGCTTTTTGTTTACTTGGGGGTCGTGGCACAGCTGGCTTGATTGGGCGCAAGAACTTTGTCAACAGGAAGGAAGGACTATGTTTGAGTCGGCCACGGACCCAATTTCCAAGTCCTACTCCAATTCCATATCCAAACCCAGAGGTTGAAAACCTTATCTCAGGGGGGACAAGAAGCCGTGATGAGTGATCCAAAGGAAGCAGCGAGACACAAGGAAGGAGTAAGTTAGGTGTAGTGCACTGGTGCTTGCTTTTGTGGGCCGATGTGCTTCGTGGGGTGTACATCGACCCACTTAACTGCTGGGACTGCCGGTAAAGTGGGTCATTGTACCACAGAAGGCACCTACCTAAATTGGGCACGGCGCTCCTACTGAGTGGGCGACTGGCGGCGGGGTTGATCCTGCCCTGCAGCACCCCAGACCGCCCGCTCAACTCAATCATGACGACTCGCTTATCAGATCTCAATCCAGATCTCGACCATCAAGGCCTGCCACGACCACCAACCGATGGCGTCTGTCTCGCCGAAACACCCCCCTTCTTCCTAACGACATTCAATCCATTGTCACCACATCGTTACTGTTCCCATCGTCCTCTACTGCAGCTACTCCCTCCATCACTCCACGTCGGACCCAGCTAACATTTGCTCGATTTCAGGAACTTCTCTCTTCATCAACCACCCCCGCCGGGCCGAAACAATACAGGCTCCCCGCCGGGGTTGAGCCAAGAAAGGCTGAAAGAGCAGCGATACGTTGATGGGATCAAGAGGTGCTACAATGCCGGGCTCCTCAGCAGATGGATATCTACGTGCTGCGTTCTACATGTCGAGATCTCCAGACCATGGCTGCGGACGTGGGAAGCTCCTCTTTGGCTCTTTCGGAGGCGTTAGAGCGCTGCTTCGAAGCTGGGCAGGTCGGGGGGTTCTCAAACGGAAACATTGCGTCTTGAAACGAATGGTAGGCACTGAATCAACAAGTGGCCTGCATGTGCAGAATAGACGGTGGTGGCTCTTGGAGAGGATGGCGGCGGACATGCATGTGTTGGTACGGGGAGTGCGGAGAGCATTACCTCAGGCAATGGCGGGATACGAGTCCACGTGGTGCTTGGCGTCGGCGTCAGCGTCGGCCTTGGGAATTGGTCCCCAACTCGTCGATCCGTCAGCGGGCATTCAGGTTGCAGTTCCCGATTTGCTCAATAAGGAGACCGGATTCATATTTGATGGGAAATATCTCAAGACGCTGGCGAGACATCCCTGGAAACCAACTTGAAGGGCCACCGCCTACGTCGATTTGCTTTTCTCTCCATCACCAGACGCCAAGCCGGTCGAAAACCTTCCGATACCAACAGTGGAATGCAAATATTCCGAATGTTTCCTTTTGGCGTATCTGGAACTGACCGTTTCCCCGTCTCCTCCTGGACATGCAACGGCGGCTGCTGAGTTTTTGTCTGTTCAGAGACTTCTGATGTGCAAGCTGGCTCGTTTGCCCCTGCTTCCGGGCATCTGCCACTTCCATAGTAGCAAGATACGGACCGAGATCAAACTGGGAGCCTACCTCGAGATCCGTAACTCCAGCATCCCATGGTCGGTTAGTCCCTTGATTGTTGTCAACATCTAAATTTGATGCCTGGTCTTGGGCATCCCGCGTTTCTTCGGCTTGATTTCCGGTATAGGCAGCCCTCCATTTCTTGAAATCCCCATTCATCCACGTCCTGCAGGACCTCATGCGATTTGGACGACCATTTTAAGAGTCGTACCAGAGTTCCTCATCGTTTGCTATGCCAGTATCCACCCAAGAGACTTGAGACACCGAGATATGCATAAAGTTGACTTCATTAATACGCAGGAGCTTCTCCCTATCTCTAATACGTTTGAAACCGTGGGACCTGCCGTGTAGCTATATTGTTAGTCGGCCTTTGGGTTGGGGGATGTTTCTGCGTTTATGTTCGGATGTGAGTCGTTCTATGCAGCCTGTCCAATCTGATATTGGCCTTCTGGTGCAACTCACCATTAACCATGCTCACTAAATTTGGAGCAAATGGTGAGAAAAGGTAGGCAATTGTTTGTTCTTCGGTGCAACTCTATCCACCGCCAGAATGTCTGCATACTTCACCCGCAACGCGCCACTTCCCATTCGGATGCTCGACCGCGTCTTGTCGGACCTTTCGGGCCAAGTTTCGATCCTCTCTTTGCCATCTTTGACCACGGCTTTGTGCCCTTCCGTAATTTAGTGCTGTGGTGGATCAATGCAATATTATCATGCTTTCATCTTGGACTTTTTGTTGACGCGAAACAGCCATGAAACTCTGAGCTGGATTCTGAGAGCACATCGGTATGGATTATTCCTCTCGAGGCCTGAATCCCACGTATTGTATCAACATGAGTCTGAAAACCACAAGCATGAAGAGCTTCCACTTCGCACGACTGCTTTCCGTCTCAATCAAGCTCTCTTGTAGTGCTATTCTACGGGCAGGACGCTGTATCCTTGGACGGTAAATATCACACTATCCTGGTGGCCTGGAGCCGCATATGGGATGAGATTTGCCCGACCTTTAACATCACCAAAGGACCACAGCGTTCTAGTCGAAGGGAATGAGATGAGAAATTTCGAGGATGAGTCGGCGCAGGCACGGCCTCTCCTCTATGGCACTCGCCAGAGACCTAGAGACGAGGGGGATGCCTCTAACTGGTGCTAATCAAAAAGAAAACGATGCGTCGCCAGGCCACCACACTAGATCCGATGGATATGAGAGGGTCTTGGCCGTCATCGTGGAGTGATCAGCACTGTGCCATTATGCAATGATTTAAGTGGTGTCTTTTTGCTGCTATAGTTCACGTAAACGTGGTTGTCAAGGAAGAAAACATAAAGACCTGTGTTGGCTACGATGGCGGCCAATCTATTCTGTTGTTTACTTTGTTTTTTCTATGTTGGGTCCTTTGTTTTTCTGGTTGCGGGAGCACACTTAATTTGCTTCCTGCTTCTTAACCAAGCAGACTTCGGTTTCATAAATCCGCAAGTCGACACAACCTACCGCGAGTCAAGGCCCATCCGTACTAGAATGGATCTACCGCCGCGACTCTTCTGAGAACGCTAAAGATGACGGCCGCCTGCAATTGCCGGAGTTATATCTCCATGGAAACTTCAAGATCGATGACTCCAGATTTGTCTCTCGCTACTTCCAATCTACGGTGTAGACTTTAAGATGTTTTTGGTGTATCTGACTCCTACGAGCTGCGCGACATCATGTACTTGTCGCTGCTGCGTTAAATTCGGTGTCGGTATAGGATAGGAACGAACAGCCCCTGGGTTTCACCCTCCCAGAACTCTTTGGCTCATCATACGGTTTGACAATGATCTGTTTAATGAACGTTACTTCTATCGGACTGGCGACGATTGCGCTATGGTTCGCTCACCGCTACTACCCATTACCGGGACCATCACTACGATTCGTTGTCCATCCCAACGTCTCAACAAGGAGTTCCCTCAGATTGTACCGCCGAAATATTCATCTTGAGTTGCGCCTCCACATTTGGCCAGTTCAAGGCCTTCTCTTCTAGGCCAAAGCCGAGCGAGACACCGACTTCCATGAAATCTTGGCTCTCGTCGACTCCTTCTGCCAGGGCACGACCCGCTGCCCGCGTCACGCACTTCTGGAAACACGACCCCGATAGGGCGTCGGAAACGTGTGTTCCTTGCTCATCGGGCACTTCATGATCATGAAGTTCCACATGGCGGTCCGTCGGCGGCGAGACTTCCCAAAACTGGCCCAACGAGACGATCCGCGCTTTGCAGTGCACTCACAACGGCATTGATCCTGACTCTCGAACTCGTCGAGTGGCCTCGCTTGACAATCCTCTGGAGCATTCGGCTCAGATCCGGTCGTGCAAGGTCTCCAAGTGGGACCGCACGGGATTCGCGAGTGGCACTTAGCTTTCGAGGTCGGCTTTTGCGCACTGCTGCTGCTGCCAGCGCACAGTATTACTCACGTATCGGAAGACGACGTCGACAGGACCAGAATTATGTTCACGAATCGGCGGACCGCCAATCTCGCCGGCGTGCCGAAAGAATCTGGGATGCCGTGGGACGATGAAGGCAACGGCGACGGCCTCGACCGGCACCCGATCGAGCCTTGTCTTGAAAAGACCAACAACATCCTTGTGTTCGGGGACTCCATTGGCACCATCGTCCGACACAGGTTTGAGATGATGGAGAGCTCCAGAGGGCTTGCCGTTGTGCTTCAGAGACACGGGCTGGATCTGGAATCGCAGCACTTGTATCCGAAAACATGGACCCCGGCGCACTTCACTGCAATGCCGACCATCATGATGACTGCAGGTGCACGGGCGACTGCCACAAATATCTACCCCTGATGTTGCACAGGCTGGAGAAGCTGGTCTAGAATGGCTTCGGAATGGGAGAAGACGCCTCGTCTTCTTCTCCAGCCTGGATGAACCTGTACCCACTGTCGACTGGGACACCTTCGAGATGTTCGGCATCTTCGAAACCCTGCAGGATCTCAAGCGCGCGCGAGCCTCGCCGGGCCTTGTGACCTCGTATATGCCCTCGGCCGACATGTGGAAGTACCTTGGCATCTTGAGCAAAGGGGCGGAGCCGGGATCGTGGGTGGTAGCAGCCGTCAAGAAAGACGTCTCTCCCAAGACGGAGGCGGGGAGGATAGGACCCGAGACGGTCGCGCTTCATTTTACTTACACGGCCTACACGGTAGACCCGATCAAAGAGAATACGAGACTGGCTGATTGGATCAACGAAAGTCTATTCTACGTTCCGTTTCTTACCAACACACATGCCAGCTTTTGTAGAGGATGACAGGAACGTTGCCGCTGGGGACATGATGCGTTAACACCCGTGGGTATGACAAGCAATGGATCTTAAGTATGGCATCGGGATTTTGCGGCAACATCAAATCGACAACATTGCCCGAGGCCATCGACTTGTTGCAGACAGACCGACTCTCAGATTCCTCGGACCAATCAACACATCGTTCTCGGATTCCCTAATATGACATTCAAGACTGATTGAATATCTCACCTTGGACCTGAGCATCCAACGGCTGCTCAAACGTTTGGATTTCTGTCCATTGGGCCTTATTTTGCCATGAGCGAGCTGCTGCGCCCGCCGAGTCAAAGGTACTCCACTGCCTTGCAAGTTCGTGCGAAAGTCCATACCAGCACTAATGGCCTCAATTCCCCGGGTGAAAACCCTCTGGAAATTTTGCAGGACCCCAAAATATCCTTGTCCAGGCTTTCTGGACCATTGCTTCAAACGCGGCCTTTGGTTTGTCTGTTTTCAAGTTCATGGTGTCGCCCTTAGCAGTATTCAAACTCCGTGGGTCAATCGTTCCCTGCGCAAGTCCATAACCAAAAGCCCTTGGTCCTTCAAACGTTGTGGGCGGTTCAAAAGATGCACAATCAAGGGTGCAAATGAGGGGGTCAGCGCGCACTGAGCTGCTGCGAAGAAGACATCTTTCACACTGAAGGTTGAAGTAAGTTCAACCCCGTCAAAGCTGAGCAGCTGATGCATCGTTCGCCAATGTCCATTGTCTGTTTGATAGTAACCCTAGTTGTTGTTGAATGAAATTAACCGCCATCTATCAATCCATACAGGTGCAAATTGAAGCACCGACGTAGCTACAACCCAAGCCATCTTATATACCTCTGGTCCATCATCCATGATAGGAACGGCAAATCTTTCGCGAATCACTGCCTTCTCCTACCTCTGGCCCGGCATTCGTCTTTTATTGAAGAAGTAAAAGGCTGTCTAGCCACCGTCCTTGGACATTGCCAGCCTTCCGACACAATCTTTTTCTCAAACCCGAATACCATCGCGCCCAAGAAATGGAGGATCTCCCCTTGGGCAATAGCAGTTACACCCATTCATCCTTGCTTGCCGATCATGTCTTGTCAGCAATTCTCTCACAAGGCAATACGTGGTTATCTCGTAATGAGATCACTAACAATTCAGGATGCAGATGATGAAGAACTGCCTCCAAAGCCGCTCACAATCCGCTGGTCCCCCTGTTTATCTTTGTATCTTCACGTAGCGTGCCAGAGTATGATGCCTCGTGATCGTACTCGAATGCTCCGTTGGAGGGCAGAATCCAGCTAATGTCCCATGCAGCCCTTGGTAATGAGATGGAAGGAGGTGGAAATCCGGGCGGAAGGTGATTTGAACGAGCTGGAACAGCCCTGTTATTCGAGGAGGCAAGACGAGACCGTGTGTGAAGCGTAAAGACTCAATTGTGAAGCTGCCGCCACTCATCGGCTTGTCTGTCTCACACATGAGGACGTCCCAACTATGACTCTAACGAGAGCATCGACTTGATGAGGCTTCTTGGCGCAGCAGACGTGGTCACTGCATGTACCATGACAGAATATTAGCGTTGGTCTCTGCATAGAAGCAAGTGTGATGGGTCATATCGCAACCGACCAGGACCGGCACCAATCACTCGATTGAATATTTGATAGTGGAGACGCAAGCCGACCGGGGTATCCTATCGGACGATCTGCAATTGTTTCTCACGATCACCATCAGCCGTTGGTCGTCCTGAAGGCACGACGTTTGGCCATCCTAGCCATAGCCACTTGTTGAATTCCGAAGAATGGGCAACCATGCTGACCAAGGCGGCAGACATTGACGCCCTTTCCTCTAGACTTAGACTCCAACCCCACGCCCCTTAGGGCTATCCTCTGTCCTGCGGCTAGGCTCTCTGGGTCTATGCGATGTACTGTGCGTGCGTTGGGACTGTTGCGCTCCAGGCTGCGATGAACGGTGGAAGAGATGGATGAAGACAACGAAACCGTTGCGTCGGCTTTGGCCGCGATGGTGTTGCGGATGAGCTGCGGCCATCTTATATTAGAGGGGTATGACGTACGTCCCGGAAAGTACCAAGTGACATGAAACGTCGATACTGAGCAATTTCAGGTGCAGGAAGAGTTTTGTAATCGCCTGAAAGCGCGAACAGGGCATCAGACACCCTCAGGCATAGATGGATTGACCGGACTGGAGGACAAGATGTGGGTCTTGTCTTGGACACAAAAGCCCAATGGAGATACCATTCGCATGGATTACGTGTGCGCCGCCTCAGCCGCAACACCATCTGAACGGTACAAGATTCGCAGTTGCAGCCATGGCCGCCAGTGTTCCTGTAGGTCCTCTGAGAACACGCGCCAGACTGTGTCCGTCCTCACAGGCATCTACAGCTTCTGCGATTCCATGAACTACAACAACCCTGAACCGGATATGCGACAAATCTCCTTCGCCTAGTATATTTTCTGTCTTATGGATCAAGTATTCGGAGCGGGACTTGCTTCCTTGCTCCTGACAACGGGCTCAGGGTCCGTCCATAGTCATAGATGAAGAATTCTCTTGTTGAAATGCAGCGTCGGCTTCTTAAATAGGTGGGCAGAGAGAAGTGCAAACCTGAACAAGATGTTCCCATCTCTCCTTCAATTGGGGTACAGGCTGGGCGCGGGGAATCGAGGTACTTGATGCTTCAGGAGGATATCTCAGGATCATGTGAGTGGGCGAACTCGGGTATAGGGCAACCCCGACGGTAATTAAGGTAGCTCGCGCTGAGGAGGCTTCTGCGGTATCCTGAATTGCTGTTCAACATGCGTGAGGGCTTAGGTATTTGAGCCTGGTCGATGTTCACCGTCAAAAGCTCCCACTGCGGTGGGAGTTTTTAGACACTCACTTAAAAAAAACTCCCACTCATTGAAAACTCCCACTCACTGAAAACTCTTACTCACTAAAAACTTACTCTTACTCACTGAAAACTTAGTCTCACTCAGAAGCTCCCACTACAGTGGGAGTTTTTGGATACTAACTGAAGAAAAGTCCTACTCATTTAAAGCTCCTCCTCAAAGGCTCGGTCACGTTCTTCTTCAAGTCTGTTAGCTAAGATTGGCTTGACTGAGTCTCGTGGATACATGGGCTGGATACCAGCGTGTCAGACGTCAAATTTCGTTCAATCAAACGACTCAACGGAGGCACTCCGACACAAATGATTGTCACGACGAGAAAGCGAAGGACAAGGGCTAGTATCTCCGCCTTCTCGCTGGATGTAGACGCTTTGCTTTGCACTTCATTGTCAATCTTAAGGCCAACCGACAGCGGTGGTGGTCGAACTAGAAGCGAGCAAGATTGTCGCTCACGATGCTATGGACTTTCTGAGAGGGAGCTTCTGAATGAGGTGGGATCTTTCCACGGTGGTGGGGAGCTCTTGCAGTGGGAGTTTTAAGTGGGTCTCTATCCAAAAGCTCCCACAGAAGTGGGAGCTTTTGAGGATGCGTTGGGCCAGCCCACGTGCCGGGTGCATCCATCAGGGTACTCATCCGGGGGGTTGGAAAGTGACAAAACAAAAAATAGCAGGTAATAAACCTGTTGGCCTTTCTCCCAATTGAGAAGACAAAAAGGAGATAGCACCGACTCCCCAGCACATCCCGTGTAGGCAGATAATCTGCCCAGGCGGGATGCCGTGCACAACCCACCAACTCTGCACCTCACCTGCTGTTGTTTTAGCGCTTGCGAGAACAAGACTGGGCGTCGCAGGTCCAGCCTCCAACGGATCCGAGGGCGGCGTGCAGTTCATTTGGGCTGGTGGCGGTGGTTGTGGCTGGTGCGCTGAACGTTGGTGAAGCCCCTCCATGTGAACGGGTGCAAGGCCCAGTGTGGTACCTTCACATGGCAGTGGAGTCCACGTCCTCGCAACGGCCCGGGCTCGACCAACCCGTCAAGGAAAAGGCCAGGGCGTCCACACATTGCGCGCCTACACTGCAAGGCAAGCGTGGAGATACACCTCGTTTACAGTGTTGCCAAAGGTGCCCGCCCGCCCCGCGGAGCTTGCGTTGGTTTGGACTTCACATTTTTTGGTAGGCGGAATGTGAGGTCTGTCCACCTCCTCCGCACTTCAAGGGAGGAAGTGGGCGAATCAATTCCAATGGTTTGCTCTACTACCTCCCGCTTCCATCTTGGTACTTGATGCCTGGCCACGCTGACAGCATCCCCTTGAGCTAGTGGCAAGCAATTGTCCTGATACCGAATCGGCCGTCATGTCTTTGCCTGCGTCGCGCTGCCCAAAAACCCGCATCTGGTCCCATATCCCTTCCAACATCGTTATTCCGAAGTCTCCGTCATCCTAGGCTTCTGTTGGCACAACCTCTTGCCCGGTCGGGGAAAAAGAGTCGCGGATCGTCAGGTTGTCCATAGCTGTCGCGACTTTGTGTTCGGTGGCACGATCAGACCGCCTGCGGCGGTAGAGCTCTGCATCCAACGTGTTAGTCTCTGCGGCCATGTGCTGCAAGTTGACCTACCTTGGACTGCCGTGTCGAGGTCCCGTTGCTCCAGCTCTGGAGGCTCGGCGCCGTCGTGCCTGGCGGCCATGGCTTGCTGCAGCGCAGACAGGACTTCGTTTCCTTGGAACTTGGTCCTACGCGGGTGGTCCAACAGTCTGCTCAGCGTTTTCAGAGACCTTGAAGAAGTAGCGATCTGCCGGCCGAGGTGGAGAAACAAGGCAGGGGCGGTGAGCTTGAGGGCACGCTGGACGCGATAGAAACGAACGAGCGCTTTCCAATTGCGGCGTACCATCGTCTCGTATTGGGGTTTGTAGACAGCTCCAAGCACTCGGTCGGCGCGGTCACCGAAAGAGCGGGTGACGAACATGGGCCACGTAAACTCAACTCCGCTGCCTTTGGGGCTGGTCACACGGACAGCTTTCCAGTATGTGGCCCGAAGCTCGTCCCACAGGTCGAGGATGACAAAATGATCTCGCTGGTCTTGCGGAAGACTTGTCGATGCATGAAGGCGACTAATCAGGTCGGTTATCTCTGGCGTTGAGCTCAGTGGCGGTGTCGTCGGCGTTGGATGTGCGAGAAAGGTTCGTCGAGGTGGTACGCGATATGGGACTTCGAACGTCCAGGGCGTATCTTGAGGCTGGCTTGCTGACATTGTGGGGGGATGATGAGGCTGGTAAGGAAAGGAAAAGAAAGCCACAACGGCAAAAGTGGGAGAAATTTGAGGAGCAGAGCAGAGGTTCCCCGAGGAAGGTGCCGTTCTCACCTTAAAGTGGAAGGTACCCAAGTGTCAGTCTCTCTTCGGGCAGGAACCTGATTTGATTTGGGTAGGTGCCTACCTAGGTATGAGGTAGATGGTTGAGGCAGGTGCCCGGTCGGCTCCAGGAGCCCTGCAGGAGCTGCCGATTTACAATGGGGGTATCGTCACTTTCCTTCTCAGCATCAAAGGTGCCTCTAACCAACCAATCAACCCAATGCCTTGACATGATGCGCGTTGAGTCTTGATCCAGCCGCCACCCATCGCCTCCTACCCAGACGGGACCATCTCGTCTTCAAATACGCCCCGTCAGCTCCAACACTTTCGGACGGGGGTAACGTCTCCCGAAACACGACAAAGACACATCGATTCTGACCCTTCGACTCCCGAGGCGGACCCGACATCAGCATCTCTTGAAGAGTCAGCTCACGACTTCCGATGCCACTACCTCTCCGTCTCAGAGTTGGCCCACTTCCAGAAGCTTTGCTCCTTCCTTCCCAAGCCTACCACCACCACCACCACCACCACCACCACCACCACCAAACCCACCACACCCACGAACACGGCGATCCAAATCCGAAGGACAATGGAGGTATGCTACAAGATCATATCGTTGCAAAATTAGAGGTTCACTAATACAATATGCCGTTCAGACCCCCACCAACAACAAGCCCACCCATAACGGCAAGAACGAATCCCCTCAGCCAGTGAGAACTCGCACCTTCGTCATCGAAACTTTGCGCAGTGTCCCTGACAACTACCACCAGCAGGCAAAAACACATCTCTCGGCTGTTGAGGAGCTTCTCGGCATGCACGACGCAATATTTGGCCGGGCTAGCGATCAGAATTCCGACTTCCGCGCCAGTCTCCTCGCCGTTAGACAGGAAGCGCACGAGAGAGCGAGAGAAACCGAGGCTCTGGCGAAGAAGGCACGCGAGCACGCCGATATGATGGACAAGGTGAGACTCAACAGTACTTGGGTTTATTCACCTGGCCTGCGTGCTGATGCTTGGGTAGCTTGTGAAGCAGTACGAGTCTTCGTCTTGAAGGCATCCGATGCTAATTTCTCAGCCATGTGTGGTGCGGAGAATCTGACAAGGACCGAAAGAAGGTGGAAACAATCCCCAGGTGGTCCATGCATGTAAAAACTTGAACTATTCTCAATCAAAGGTTGCAGGAATTTAACCACACGTCTGCTCGACCGTTTCTAGGTCCCTCTCAAGGACCGACATCGACGGCCCCTCGGTGATTGCCATGATACTCGCTACTTGACGTCTCCTCGGCTAATGCCGTAAAGCTTGCCGTTGTGGCCGAGTCGGTTGGGACGTTTCTAGACTGCTTGTCTTTCGGCCGCGCAATCCCACAGGGGCTGAAAGAAGCGTTTCCAATCGTCAGGAGAAGCGGAAGCAAAGTCGCAAAGGGTTGCGAAGAACAGCTGCTCCTGGATGGTGCAGTCATACGCAACGTAGAAGAGTACGTGGGATTCAGACAGGCCCCATGTGCGTGAAGTGGACTGGGAACCACACCCTCAGCGCTGCATCAGACAGATGGTGGCAAACATACGGTGTGCTACCACGACACGCAAGCGCGCGCCGAGTGCTGGGACATGTCACGTAAAAGAAAATGTATGTAAACAGGCATATGAGACTATATTAACAGAAGAAGGGTAGTAAGTGCAGAGTATGTCGTTGAAGAGAAAGCAGTTGCAGCGTTCCATCAGTTACCCTCGCCATTCCGCAATCATCCAGAGTAGTCCACCTAAGGGAACTGGTTGCGCATGTAAATGATACCGTCGACCATGTTGTTGCCGGAAGCAAAGCCCGAGTAAGCCTCGGTAGAGCTCTGTACACCGACAGACAGTGTGCCCCAAATCCAGCGGTTACCGCTACCATCAAGCTCCCAAAGAGGACCACCGGACTGCCCACCCATGGTATCAGCATCCGTCCAGATGGGGCCAGTTGAGTCGCAGTCGAATGTGCGAGGCTTTGAGTGGATGGTGATATCCGTCTGGCGATACGGGCGACGGCCGCCGTCCTTGTCGCCAGGATAGCCAATGTGGAAGAACTTTGGCTGGTCGAGCATGCTGTGGTCGGGTAGCTTAGCACCAAAGTATCCAACCCGGTCTCCGAGGCGCTGGTCGAGGGCATAGACGGCCCAGTCTCCCTTGGTATCACAGGCAGACGCGGGCTGGCCAGTACGGACGACTGCGCCTAGCGCCCGCATAGCCCGGGCCAAAGACGTCGTGACGAGGCCCGATCACCCGCGCCGGAGCAAAAGACGCCGTTGGAAAACAGCAGCCGGCCGACGGCAATGAAGGGGTAGTTAGGGTCGTTCCAGAGGTGGCGGTCGTCGGCGCCAATGATGAAGCGCTTGTCTAGCTCACCGTCCCCGGTCTCAGACGGAGACGGCGTGAAGCCCTCGGTAGAGTTGTTGGTAAGCTCGCCGACGTTGAGAGTTTGGACTTTAGGGACAGGGCGCCGGCGGGGAAGCGTCGGGCAGAGCTCGCGTCGAAGCCGATGGGGTGGACTTCCTCCTGCTGTCGAACGTTCATAGGAGTGGCGTTGATGTGGGAGCAGAACGCGAGGACGGCCGTGGCCGCTGAGACCGTGAAGCGAACCATGATGTTGCTTGAAGAATGACTCGGGATCGGGCGGTTAGAAGACAAGGAAGATGTGTAGGGGTAAAGTGCTTGATCGCAGACTGGGCTGGACTGTCCTGCTGAGAGAAAGCTTTGATCCAGTGGGGAATAGCTCAACTTTATATCTTCGGTTGATGCCCTCATCATAGACGAGACCTGGTCATCAAAGTCGCGCAATCCTCATGCAAGTATGCTCGGAAACCCAAAGCGGCTTGGTTCGACGTACGTTCAGGCAAAAGTCATCTGTTGCCAGCCAATCCTGAGCTGCTCAGGCTGAATCCCCAGGCAGGGGAAGAACTTCAGCAAATGGCAGGGTATCTACGTCAATTGCCAAGCAGGCGTCAATTCGGAGTCCACGCTAGTCGCTATGGCAGTTTCTTAGACCTGTGCATCTTATTCGTGGGCCTCCAAAAGCTACTCCTGTCATCACCCCGTCTAATGAAGGAACTTTGGCATCCGCTGAGAACTTTGGTGATAGCCGAGGAATGCTGAGCCAACATGATAATCTCAGAAGCTCGCCTCCTGCCTTTGACAGCTCAGGCTTGGACCCTGCAGATTAGGGACCCCTGAGATCCTTCCTACCAGACTTCTATAAGACTGATCCTACGAGACAGCGTTGGCTTTTCCCAGCCACTCATTCAGCCTGGTTCTCATGGTAGCCAAGGATTACTTGCAGGTGCGGCTCCATAGTCAAAATAAGCATCACGGCCCGGTCACTTATTTCCCCATTAGCTCAAAAAGCTTAACGATTCCTCTGTAATTTCTACAGGTCCGATTCAACACTCACAATCATTGAGTTGTCCATGGACACATGCGACCTGGTTCGGCCTGCTTACTCTGACTTACCTACTTTAATATACCTGTTCTGGCTACAGTGACAGTAGCGGCAGTTTACTGAGCTCAAAATTAATGAGAAACGCCGTTCGGACTTACGATGAAGGATCACAATCGCATCGGCTGATGGTAGGCTGCACGTGCAGCTGGGGCGGCCTGCAGCCAACGTGCCTCGTAAAGCCACCAGATTGGGAGACCTAGACCGCTCAAGGTCGTAGGATCCATTGACTCCTGCCTTTTTGGGCGAAAATGCAACAACGTGCTGACCCAGTATTGCCAAGCTTTTCCAGGCAGCATCTTCGTCAGCAATAGTCAACCCCAGGGACACCGAAGTTCTTTTCAAAAGGAGTCCCCCGGTCATTACCCCCATCTAGACTGCAGTCAACCAGACGAGGTGGGCTCACCTGTCAGATATGGGGCTGCTTTGAGGCACCAGAGCTGAGTAGCCAGTGCGAGGTGATGTCGCATATACGATGCTCTAAAGCTGGCATCAACTCACTGAGCTTATGTCTTGGCAATAGCCGGGTATCATTGGCATATTTGAAGTTAGGAAGATTGAAAACCGGAAGGATGGGAAAATAAGCAATAGCAGCGTGAGCGGAGCCGGAAAGGGCCTGTCAGAGAGCCGTCTCGCTAAAAAGTGCTACAGCTTACATGTTCTAAATTGAAATTGAAAAATCCAGATTATTTTGCATCCATGCCCCACGCATAAAGGCAGAAAGCTGTTGTCGGCAACAACCCCCTTGTAAAGATGCCTTTACAGTAGCTCGTACCGCTAACCCCTGCGAAATCCACTCGCGCGACTTTGGAGCAGTGGGTGATCTGGCCGCATCTGAACTGCATAGTATTGTAGTCATTGGCAGGCTGATCCAGGCATCTTCAAGTAGGAATCTGCAAGGAGGAATTTCCAAGCGGTAGTTTTAGAGCAGAAATCTTCAAGTCATCGGCTAAGCAAACTCATTCCGGTACTTCCGTATGTCCTCCCATCCTGCACTCTCCTGAAATCCGATTCCCAACCGCCGTCCTCTCGGCCACGAGTGCCGCAATCTTAGCTCAGTCATTGTCGTATCTTGCAGCAAGCTCAAACCGGCTGGCCAATCGTCTCCCGATATTCCGGCTCCCGCTCAGTACTATGTAAAAAAAAAGGCTTCCATCAGTAGAACTCAACGCTGACAACAGCAACCGCATCGCATGCGAAGATGCTCTGTGTCTAACTGACGAGACGATGAGCAAGAATGCACAGAAAGAGGAACTGCGGCAAGGCAGAGTTCAGAATTACGCAAGAACCGGCTGTGGCCTTCATGATGAGTCTCTAGAGAGATCTTTTCCGTGGCATCCTGAACTATGGCCTGTTTTCCGTCGAACATGATGGACGATCGTGGCGGTTGACCTCGCCTTCTACGATTTGGCTTAGCCTTTGAATCACACAACGGAACGGGTAACCGGATTTCCGGTCTTTCCTTTCGGCCTGAAATACTAAATACGTACCGAGAGGGAGTGAAAACCAGGTTATAATGAACTTCTCATATTCCATTTCGGAAGAACAAAGACCACAATAGGGCATGAATGGGTCACCGCTTGCTCGGGCTGGTTGAAGTGGTCGTCCGGGCGAAAACGCCGGAGTGGGGCCGGAGCATGGGCCACACTCGGACCGAAGAAGCGGTCATCACCGGCTTCTGAGGCGGCACAGAGCGTCAACTTCCAAGCTACACCATGCCTACACACATGTCGAACCTACAAACAAAGTGGGATCACGTTGGCCTCCAGAGGTGTTTTAGCAACCCATACCAAAATGGATGGAATCTGGCGGGCTGTTGACTGATGTTTTCTCTGCATATTAGACCGGTCCGGTGACTCTATACGTCATATCCACGGATGAGTATGGTTCCCACTGAACACGTCGTCAACGTATGAGATCTCCGAACATGTCCTGGCGGCTTGTCTTGACAAGATTAAGTTCGTGTCTGCAGGAAACAAAACGCAATGTGCTTCAAATTGCAGGAATTTCCGATGCCGCACAGATACAGCGAGGCCATGTCAATTTGAATGCGAAGCAAATATCGGCATTTGTACGGATATGCCAATTGGAAACGCGCTACAAATCAAGCTCGGAAATAGTCCGGTGATTATTTCCCCGACGAGGCAATCATCATCCGACTTCGGGCAATTGGATGTTAACTAGCGCGAACTGATGCAAAGCAACCTTTGCGGGGAAACAATATTATCATTAGTAAGCTTGGTATTGGATTGTACAGTTGACCCCAAAACCAACATCATCGACATCCCCGCACGTCACTCAGCCGGAGCAGTATCAAAGCACTTCACCCAGCACAGCCTTTTCCAGAAAAACACAGCGTCGCAAAATCACCATGAAGGAAGACGAACAATCCCTTGTGCTTGGAGATAGTGACAAATCGGCCCCATGGTACGCCAC
This sequence comes from Colletotrichum camelliae, assembly GCA_018853505.1. Classification (NCBI taxonomy): domain Eukaryota; kingdom Fungi; phylum Ascomycota; class Sordariomycetes; order Glomerellales; family Glomerellaceae; genus Colletotrichum; species Colletotrichum camelliae. The sequence continues at coordinate 194,112 of JAELVL010000011.1, forward strand.
TCGCATTGGAAACGAGGTTCTGGAAAATGCGAGAGAGATTTTGGAGACGTATGCGAGGGTTCCTCCAGAGGATGTGGAAACTCATGTAATGACACTGGTACGTTTCCATTTGCGCCTTCCGTGAAATTTGACCTAACTGAATGGCTGGTATGAAGCGTGACAAAATCTGGGGTGTCTTTCCCTACCCATGCGTTGGCCGCTTCTCCTTTTTGGATTTCTACTTGCATCGCATGCCTCTCTACATTTCTCTTGTCGATAGACTTAAGGGATCCGATACGAAACATCTAGACGTTGCGTGTTGTGTTGGGCAGGATATACGCAAATTAGTTTACGATGGCGTTCCTTCGCAAAATATTGTTGGCGTTGAGATTGAGAAGGGCTTTGTTGACGCTGGCTATGAGCTATTTCGAGACAAAGAATCACTCCACACCAGGTTCGTCGTAGCTGATATTGTCGACGATAAGGACGGTGTCCTGGATGATATGGTATATCACTTTGATTCGGCTCATCTTGGAATGTGCTTACATCGATGGGATGGGAAGGATCAGCTGAAAGCGTTGCGGAGAATCGTTCGGCTACTGAAACCAGAACCGGGAGTAGCCATCTTGGGTCACACCATAGGACATGTCAAGGGCATTGAGGTGTCTTTGGGAATTAACGGGAAGCCCAGTTTGAGGCATAATGTGCAGACATGGGAGGCCTTATGGGCAGACTTGTCCGAGGTGACTGGCTCGCGTTGGAAGTTGACAACGGATATGTACGACGATGATGGCATGAGGGACCGACTCGGTGTCGCTGGTGGGACTCGCAGTGGCGTTTACTTGCGTTTGAGATTGTTCGAGAAGCCTGAGAAATGCAGGAGTACACCAACAAGAAAGCCTTCGCTGCAACTTCGCGCCACATCGTGCCCTGCGATATCTTCCTTGCGGTACAAAAGACACCAGCGTGATAGTCAGCCTTTTTCTGTCGTCTTCCCAGCAATAGAAAGTGAACTCTGGTATTTAGAATGTTGAGATACCGATCATGCTCGTCTCAGGCGTCATGAAGAATGTTTCAAATGAACTATGTTGTAAAATGGCGCCAGAGGTGATGAAAGCCCTCGAAGAACGGTAAAGTCTTTTTTTTCTTTTTGGCAGCCTAATAGTGGGAAGTACGCATCTTGTGACATACGCGCTCAAACTTTGCTTGCAGTTGTTCTATCATAAGTTCTCACCGAGGATCCACGGACAAAATTATTCGACAAACGCATTGAAAACGCACCCATGCCTACTGCACATCGGTCTCCATAGACCGGCTCTGGCGGTATTCTATGTGATACAGATGTAAGCCGTGGTGAACTCCGCATTCTTCCTTGCAGTCTAAGCACAACCAGAAAGAAATTTACCCGACTCCGAAGCTTGTAATTATGGCATTTACTATCCCAGTTTTCCGTGGTTTTGGAAGCTTGATTTTAAGCCCAGGGCCGGGAAACAAATACGGACCAGAAAAGAACAAGAATTCAGCCTGATTCTTATGGTAATCCGTAGGATAGTCTCGCTAGACGTGATAATTCAAAAGGATTGTCAAACGGGGGCAGAGCAAGACTCCACAAATTGCCTCACTAATCACAGTGGCATATAAACATGCGTATGTGCGGCGTAGGACGTTTGAGACCTTGCGGGAAATTCCTCTTGTTGAGCTGAATACTAGATCACCGCTCACGCCCATCCCCACGAATCAGCGGCCGCAAGCCCAGCTTTTACACGACCACCTCCATAAAATAGTCACCTCCGGGTCTTCACACAAGCGCCTCCACTCAGGAACTATCTGCTTTATGATACCCCATTATCACTGGCCCAGGACAGATGAAGACAGTAAAATAGGCGATACCACGTACGCCGTGATGCGATTCATTGCTCCGGGTAATATACGACAGGATTCATGAATGCTTGGGTCACGTGCAATAGTTTCACACTTCGCTGAAGGCAGCTGCTTAAAAGAACCTGTTACTTACGCTGTATGCCCAATCATCTGTGGCTGTCTTCGGCTGCTTTTCCAGACGCTTGATAGTCGATACGTTCACCCTGAACCGCAACTGGCTTTGTAGGCGAGGGTATAACACTGCGTACTCACACAATTTGGAAAGCCGGAGCAATTATTCATGTGCTATTCTCCTTTGCTCACAAAATGGCTGGCGTGTAGAGACCAAAACATCTCGGACGAATCGTATCAAGAAGTTTCGATGTTGTGCTAGTATACTATGAACTTTCGGTGCAGATAATTGCCGATATGAAGCCACCGAAATATCTAGAGTTCTCCAATTATACAAATCCAGTTCTTGGTCTATGGCAGAATCTCTCCTCGTCTGTGGTCATGTTGCAGACTAAGGTTTGCCAGAAGTATCCAACGATTCCCCCAACCTAGCCACCTGAGACTTCGCCTGCGCCAATAATACCCATGGACAATAGTGCGTACGACTCGCCAGAGACCGTCCTCAGTGCGTTATCAAAAACCTCCACATACACTGCGTCTCCCAGCAAGCCGGAACACAAGGCAACCCCAAGCACCACCCAGCTATTACCGAGGAAGAAGACAGAGTCTGCCGTTAATAAGGCGACCATCCAAGCCAACAGAATCAAAACGACTCTGTGGCTTCCGAGACGAATTGATATTGCTGACAACCGTGCTGTGAAGTTTTCTGTATGGAGCGCAAGTGCTAGGGCAGATGTCCACGACAGGAGCGAGGAAAACGAAGAGCCATCAAGGGCGAGAGCTGATCCGGGGGAAGCCATGGCCTGTGCGGCTGAGACCAGAAATATAGTGGGAACAGCCAGCATCGCTCTCGAGTTGCGTCGGACTTTACTCGAACCTTTGTGCGGTACTGTTGTAACTGTGCTCACAAGTGAGGTCCTCACATTTTAACCTGCCGCTTCTGACTTTTCCATGCTAATGTCTTCATGACCGGCAATGGGCAAGCTTTGCGGCAAGACAATGAAGTGGGCTAGAAATATGATGGCGACGAGATAATACATGTATCCAGTCCCCTCTCGTAGCGTCATGCCCGCGTAAGATGTTAAGACCAAAGGCCACGTCGCATTCACCATATGACCGAGACTGGTGCCTACAGCCCATCCAATAAGACCTATCCGCCCGTGTTGTTGAATCAAGTCCAAACAACAAATCTCAGTTGCAGCCGAGGAGACAGCAGCCAAAATCGTTGTGAAGATGCGTACCGGAGGCAGTACGTTCGGGGGGGTGTCAGACACGACAAGCTTGACAATCAGCCACGTCGCGGCAATGAGAAGAAAGCGAACATTGCGTGGGATGTGGTCTATGACAAACGGAAGGGTTATCTTGACGATGGCTGATGGGAGATTCTCGAGTAGAAAACTATGGGTTGTGAATACGGAACAATAAGGTAGTTGGCCGCACAGGTGATGCGGAGGAGAACCGCGTTCGAGACACCTATGAAAAAGAGTCAGCATCGTTATGAATGGCAAAAGTCACCACAAGGACCAAGGAAGGGCATACTTATAAGCGCAAAAGCCAGAAACTTTCGCGTAACATATCGATCGAGGTCGGGCGTGCTCACGTTGCTCCAGCCCATTTTCGAAGTTGTCTTCGTAGCTAGCAAGCTTGCCTAAACTGTGTGAAGAAAAGAAGAGACGAGAGAGAAGCGAAGTCATGAGTATGAGCAGTGTCTGAAGCCTGCAAAATGATTGTTGGAATGGTCGAGAGGTAGCCCCGTTCAGCCAAGGGTGGAGCAATTAGTGGCCAAGGATGGCCAAGCAGTCTGTCTGCCCAGCGAGGGCAGCGGCGCACCAACAGAAGCGAAATGACGAGAAAGTCTCAACCAGTCCACCTCAGCACCGCAACAGGCGGTTGGGATGAGACCATCAAAAGACTTAGTCACAGACTACAAATCGCTCCTTCAATTACAGGCGGGTCCAAACTTGCCATGCAATCTTTTCCCCGAGTACGAGCTGGCTGAAGGAGCCACCGGATGGTTCTGCCAGAAAGAATTCCAGAACCACAACTCAATTCTTAGTCATTACTTTTCATTGCTCCACCAAAGGCATCTGGTTGTCTCCGTATAAGTTCTGTAACGGGATGACTGTACACTGTGGCTACTGCACCACGGTACTTTTGAGGAACGGCTTAGAAACGATGCCCAGTTTACATTTCAGGGCAGAACTTCATAGAAAACCACGTTTCTCTGACAAATTCGTCCTCCGAGAACACAAGTGGGAGAGTATCAGTGCTAATCTTTTTATCTGCGGCAAGACCAGTTCGCTGGATCCATGTTTGGATACTCTACCTTTCACCAAACGGCGCGAGATGGCACTACCAAAGATTGCGAGAAGGCCTAGAGCAGCGCTGGTCATACTTGCGGTCCTGGCAAGTCTCACCTTTCTGGTAAGATATCACGAAATCTTTTGGCGATTCCTTATCATCCTGTTTTCATCCATTTTCTCTCGACGGCATGCTGAAGTTGCCCATTTCCAGCTCAATCAAGCATACGACTTCCGGCCAGCAGAACCTAGCGTTGGCCCGGACATTCATCAGAAGCTCGTCGCGCTCAACATATCCACCTTTGGGGAAGCACCCAGTGGTCACCGACGTCTGCACTTATTCATGTCCGCTGATGGGCCAAGCATAAACCTGTGTAAGGTCGTGCATTCTGCAGTGGCCCTAGGGTATCCAATGCCTACTGTTTTGAACTGGAACGGAGAGTTCAACAGACCAGATTGGCACTTCTCAGGCTCCCATATCGCAAAGCTTGAGTCCCTTCTCGTTGCTCTTGATAGGCTTGTCGAAGGGAGTCCTGATGCTGACAACGACATTGCGCTCCTGGTAGACGCCTATGACATATGGTTGCAATTGCCCCCATCGGCCTTGCTGGAGAGGTTTCACAAAGCCAACTTGGAATCAGATGCTAGGGTTCGGCAACTATGGACGAATTCTGGCTACGATCCGCAGTTTCCTGTCGTTCCGCCACAGCAAAACATCATCATCACCACCGCCAAGGACTGTCAACCAGGGGCGGAATCCGGCTCTCATCCCAACTATCCTTACTGGCCAGACTCACCTCTGCCTGCCGACTTTTACGGTGAAGATACCGACAAGATCGACTCTTCCGCTGATTCTGCGAGGAGATATAGGAAGGTTCGACCGAGATGTGTGAATAGTGGGATGATCATGGGCAAAGTGGGACCTCTCAGGGCCGCACTTCGAAAATGCAGAGAGAAAGTCAAGGCAGTGTCAAGGAAAGGACGACAGCTGTGGAGCGACCAAGCCTTGATCGCAGAAGTCATCGGAGAACAAGAGATGTGGCGCGAGTGGGTTCGAAGCGTTTTGCTGTCCGCCAATAATCGCACACAGGGCGGCCTACGAGGCGAAGCCAAGGAACTTGTCAAGATTGCGGAGAAAGCTCTCAATGGGGAACTTTTCGAATTTGGTATCGGCCTCGACTACAACTTCAGCACAATGCCCCCCACCTGCTCTGCTGAGGAGGAAGGCACTTTTGTCAAAAGGGCTGACAGAGACGCTGTCCGATAAGCTTCGGAAAACTCAGGTGTCCCAGGCCCAGTCAGGGTTCCTCAAGCCCCGACGGGTCTTGGGGGCTCATCCAGCCCTCTCCCAGGGAGCGGACTGTCATGGGTGGATGTTCCTCTCTACACTGACTTCTTCTTCGGAGATGCTCCGGTTGCGATCCACCACAACGCCTACATTTCGGGGATGAAAGCGTGGAGGTTGGAGAACTGGTGGAACTTGACATGGTTCTATCCCCATCTTCGAGACTTAATCACCATCCACCTCCAACAACAGAACAACCCCATGCAGCTGGCAAGAATTCCTATTCGGGGCACGGGACAGACCGAAGTCGTCTACTGGGCACCCCTGGACGACGCAGGGGTGCGAGCCATCAAAAATTTCAAGTGGTCAAAGCACGGAGCAGAGATAACGACTTTAAGTTGGGACGGCATTTGCCAAGATGGTCAGGAAGAGTGGCACGGCCGCATTTTTGGTGATGGAAGAGAGGCTGTATCGTACTGAGAACATGTTTGGTGTCATTGAAATCCGCTTTTTTAGGCAAACCGAAAAGAGCCAACAGTGCCACCGTGAACTCGCAGGCCAAGTGTTCCAGGATACGAAAATGCCCAGGGTACGACCAATCGCTGAGATTCCGTGACCCATGTCGAGCATGTGGGGCTGAAGCCCGGCTTGACCCTGATGACCCATAGATACCCTATTGGGCCGTTTGATGACTTCGCTTGCATTGTGGAGTTGTTGATTCTCAGTCCTTTTATCCGACCTTACTTACCGTAGAAACTCAGAAAGCATAGAATCCTGTCAGATTGCCAGGGTCGGAATGGCGCTTCTTAGCTGCCAGGGGCGACCCGGATAATTAGATAATCCGCCCGCGAGATCGGCGGGCTCTTACGTAACTGCGTACAGAGTTTACCTGCTTATAAAGATATATAGTTAATATATAACTAAGTTAATTTATTAATTAATAGTCTGATTTATATAACTAAGTATACTATTAAACTATATATAATACTAAAGAACTACTTATAAGTATATTATAATAGCTCTAAATAGTAAAAAAAACCCTCTAAATAGTTTTTAAAACTAAGTACTATAGATTAACTAAGTTTAAGTTTTTATATATTCCTATTAATTATAAAGAGTTATAAACCTAGAAAAGTTCTTTAAAAATACTATATATACTTTTAAATTAGCTTATTAGAAGCTAATAATATTTCTAAAGCTTCTATATATCTCTAATTACTTAAAATAAAGTATTTTAAGCTAGTTAATTCTCTCTAATAATAATAAAAATATAGAATATATTAAAAGTTTAGAAGACTTCTTAGTAGTAAACTTTATATTCTATACTAACTTTAAAATAAAATATATCTTTATTAAAAAAGAGTAGACTAAAGTAATAAAAAATATTTAAAAATTATAGTAATTTATTAGAAACTTTATTTCTTTAGATCTTCTAAAATAATACTATACTATAAATATAAGCTTTAATAAGTAGCTTTATAAACTTAAAAGCTATACTAGCTATAATAAAAGAGAATAAAAAATAAATATAATTACTAAATATATTATAATAATTATAGTTTTAGTTTAGAAATACTTCTCTATAAAGAAAGATATAGAAGTATAAATCTCTTAATAGGAGAATATAATCTATAAAAACTAAAGCTATAAAGTTCTAAATAACTTAAACTTTTTAATTTAATTTTTAGAATATATTAATATATTCTCGTAAAGGTATTTTAAAGTATAGATATCTACTTACTATATAACTAAGCTTCTTTTAGTACTTAAATAAAGCTTTACTATTAGTAAAATAGTTACTAATATCTATATATATCTCTTATATCTTAAAACTACTTTATAGAAAAATAAAATTAGTAGAAGTATATTTAAGCTTATAATTTATAATAAGAAGCTTTAACTAAAAGAAATTAAATAATTTAATAAATTAATAAATTAATAAATTAACTAATTAAATTAAGTTATAAAAGAAACTTTTAAAGAAAATAAAACTTAAAGTAGTTTTTAGTAATAGTAGAAACTTATTAGAAATAAGAGAAATTTTTCTTAGATAACTAAAACGCTAGAAAACTATATTATAACCTATATTTCTACTTATATATACTCTCTAAATATTTCAATATTACTATTATCTAACTAAAGTTATAAATCCTTTTAAAACTTCTAATAAGTTCTTAATAAGAGAATAAAGAATAATAAAAGCTTTATAAAATATATTTATAAAATTATAAAATTTTCTTTAAAGTCTACTTAACTTTATTAAAGAACTAAGAAATCTATAAAAGTAGTATTATAGTAATAAGAGAATACTCTCTTATAAGACGTATAATTTTAAATTTAAGCTTTATAATATATATATTTAACTATATAAAATAGTTTACTACTTTATAAAGTACTCTTTTAAAAGACTTCTTATAAGTAAAAGTATATAAAGTCTTTATTAAAGTATATAGTATAGTAAAGACTTTTATAAAAAGAGTAAATAGCTTAATAAAACTATAACTATTTAATATAGCTTTATATATAAAACTTACTAGTAAATTAGTATCCTTTTAAAAACTATACTAGAGAAGTATTTAGTAAGATATAAGCTTAAGTAATAACTACTTATAAAGATCTAATTAAATATTTCTCTACTTATTTAAAAATATTACTAACTAATATATACTTAACTATAAACCTCTAAATAAAGTAGCTTTTATTATAATTATATTTCTATTAGCTTTAATACTAAATAAAGTTCTAAAGTTAAGAAAGAAGTATATATATATAACTTTAATATATTATAAACTAATTAAGAGATTAGTAAAGCTTTAGTATTAGAAGCTTAAATACTTAAAGCTAGAAGGATTCTAATATCTATTAAACTTTATAAAAGGGGTTTAAATAATAAATAGCTATATAAAAGTCTTACTTACTAACTATAATATATATAGATAAAGTAAACTATATTACTAAGTATACTAAGTATTAAGAAAAGCTTTTCTATATACCTTTCCTAGTAAAAGAATTACTTTTAACTTCTATAACTACAAGGAAAAATATAAAAAGTATATATTAAGTATATTAAGGAAGTTTTAAGCCTACCTAGTAGGGGTTTTCACAGTAAGGTAAAAAGCAGTAAAAGTACCTTAGTTAGTGCTTAGTCTAGTAGCTTCGCAGTATATATACCTAGGGGTCTAGAATAACTACTTATACTAACTCTAACTATAGCTACTTATTATAGCTGTTAACTTTATTAACAATAGCTTTATTACTAGTAAGGTTAATAGCTTTACCTATATAACTTATGCTATATAGAGATAGCTTTATAAGGTTTTTAGCTATAGAAAAGCTTATCTTAGCTATATATTTAAGATACTACTTACGCTAAGCCTTAAGCCTATTCCTTATTAAGAAAACTACTTAGATTCCTTTATAATATATTCTATTCTATCTAATTTATAGAGCTTTATACTATAAAGCTTTACTTAAAATATACTTTAAAATACTAAGATTAATACTAACTATAGGGCTAGGTTTACTATAATTAGTAAGATAATACTTTTTAACCTATAGAGCTTTAAAGACTAGTTAGCTATAGCTAGGTTATACTTTATAGTCCTAAAAGCTAATATTAGTAGTAAAGCTATAAGAAGTACTTATATACTTTAGCTAAGCAATATAGCTATGTTTACTACTAATCCTAGCTATTACACCTATTTTAATAACGTCTTTAGTAGAGTAGTATAGCTAGTAAGCTAACCTAGCTAAATAATATAATAAGCGTTACTAATAACTATAAAACTGCGAGGATATTAGCTTAATCGATAGAAAGCTTAGATTCTAAGTAGGTAGCAGAGAAGATAGCTAAATTAATAGAAGGTATAAGTAAGGGTTAGAAAATAGGTTGAAAAGTAGAAGAAAGTCTATAGTAATTAAACCTAGTTAAAGTTATAAAGTTATTATCGAAGTAACGTTATAAGTAATATAATTATAATAGCATACGTTAATATATATAGGGGGGGATAGGGCTAAAGCTGAAATTATATAACTAGTAGGCTGTTAGCTAAAAGGGTAAGTTAGAGGTTGTTATAGTATAGGTTCTAGGTAAAATTCACAGTAGCTAGCTAGAAGCTGTATATATTAAGTATAATTATTATTGATAAAGCTTCTAAGCTTACTTAAAACTTCTACTTGTAAAATAGAAAAAATAATACTTTCCTTAATACTTTTAATAAGTTTCTAAACTATTTATAAACTATATTTAGGATATAAGTAAAAGAGATTAAAGTAGATAATAAGATAGTAAAGTATAAATAAATTAAAATAAAGCTTTATAGAAAAGAGATTAAGATTAAAACTATTTTCTCTATATATATAAGCTTAAAATAGAAGAGTAGAAAAAGTAGCTATAGCTATTAAGGAGTACATAAAAGTAATAATAATAAAAGCTAAGCTACTAAATATACTTTAACTAGAGATTACTAAAGCTACTACTTATATATATAACTAAATACTAGCTATAACTTAAAAATAGAAAACCATATAAACTATTTTATAGCTACTTCTAGTTAAGAGAAAATATATATTTAGTATAGCTAAACCTCTTATATTTTTAAATATATAATACTATATATATATAATAATAAGAGATACTTAACTTAAGAGAAATAAGTATTAGAAGCTTATACTTAAAGTATTTATTAGCTTTCTCTTAAAATATATTTTAAATAACTTATTCTATATATAAAACCTACTTAAAAGTAAAATCTTTACTATATAACATATTATATTTAATAAAAAGGAGTTCTATAATAGTAAATTAGAGTATATAGTAAAGGAGTTCTACTATATAAACCTTAAAATAATTTAAGAATATATTACCTAGCTTATAAAAATATTTATAAGCTATTTATAAAATAGAAAACTAATAAAAAAGTAAATAAGATTCTTAATTATATTAAAACTACTATAAGAGAAAAAGATAACTAGGAGTAACTAGAAAAAATAGTACTATATATAAATATATAGTTTAAGCTTTAGCTAACTTTACTTCTCTCTCTAAAACTAATAAACTTATTTACTATATTTAGTAAAGCTTTTTAAAGAGTTTTTAATATAAAAAAATAAGAAAGAAATTTATTAGTAATAAAAATAACTTCTAGAACTTTATTTAAAGCTATATTCTTAGTAAGAAGTACTTTATATAAAAATCTTTATACTTTTTAGAAACTAAATAGTCTAAATAGACTATATATATAGCTTAGTTAGCTCTATATAGCTATAAAGGTAAATTAATCTATAGATATAATAAAAAGGCTATATAGTAGAAAAGTAAGAACTAAAAGCTAAAATACTTCTAAAAAAAGTCTAAAGAAGTATAAAATATCCTCTAGAAATTTCTTTTTATTAAAAATAGCTTTATCTATAGACCTATAGTTTATAAATAGTTTTTAGTAAGAGTTACTTCTCTTTCTAATATTATATTAATAACTTTTAAATTAAAAAGAATAGCTAAACTATAAAGAAAGTATAATTATATAAACTTAGACTACTACTTTCTAGTAGATAGTTTTCTAGAAGTAGAGAAAGCTTATTTATAAGAATATAGGAAGTCTAAATTTTAGAAAGAAATTATAAAAAGTATATTAAATAATTATAATTTCTTAGATATTATTAAGTTTATATTTATAAGTTTAATAAGTATAATAAACTTATAAACTAAAAACTTATTTTATAATCTAAGAAGATTAATAAATAAAAGATACTTATAATATATATTATAACTTTGATAAATATATTATTTAGAACTCTAATAGCTATAGTAAATTACTTTAATTTAAAACTCCTCTAGTATAAATAATAAATATATTTATATATACTAAGTTTAATAAAATAGTCTATATAAAACTCTTACTTAGCTATAAAACGCTTAGAGAAGTACTTAAACTTAGAAAAGCTTTATATAGACTTACTAATCTCTTCTTTTTTAGTAATATTATTTTAAGAAAAAGTATGAAAATTAAAATTCTTATAAATATTAAGAGAAAACTACTACTAGAAATAAAATTAAATATTTCTCTTCTTTTATATAAATAACTATATTTTAGCTTATTTAAAAGTTTCTTAAAAGAAGCTAGAAAAATAATTAAAAAGTTCTAGAAGAGATATTATTTTAAAAATAATAAAAACTTATAATTATTATTATTAAAATACTTTATAATTATAAAATAAGAAAGGTTTAGTTTTTATAAGTAGTTTATATAGAGAAAGTAAAAAAACTCTTACTAATAAGATACTTTCTAAAAATATAAAATAAAACTTCTATAAAATATATTAAGCTATTCTTATATAAAAAAGAAGCTTTAAATAGTAAAGTTAATCTCTATTAGAAAAGAATAAGAACTATTTTATATATAGTAATAATAATAAAACTAGATTTTATATTTATAATAAGCTACTTTATTTATTTTAATTATAATTTAAAACTAAAATATTAGTAAACTATAGATTAAGTTTTATAATATCTTTATAAAATATATTTCTATATTAGATATAGAGTTAAACTTAATAGCTAATATGATACTCTTAAAATAGCTTTAAATATAAATTTTAGTAATAATATTTTAAATTAAAAGAGCTTTTAAAGGTTTATAATAAAGCTTTTTAGAAGTATTATTTATAAAAAGTAAATAAGTAGATAATTATAATAACTTTAATAATAGAAATAAAACTTCTCTCTCTCTTATTTATAGTTTAAGAAGCTATATTTATAAATTAATTTATTACTTCTCTTTAAATATAACTTTCTAAGGAAGGTTTAGCAAAGCTATTGCTATAAGAGCCTCAGTAACCTATTTAGCTTTAATATAATCAGCTCTGTTATATATATTACTATGCTATTTAGCTTTATGCTACGCAGCTAGCGCTATTACTATTCAGCTAATCTATTTAGCTAGAGTACGTATATATCTTTATACAAGGCTTTATTTACTAGCAGGAATATATAAGGTTTCTATATTATTTTCCTTAATTAGTAGAAGGTATAGGTTAAAATGCGTACATAGTATTTCTAGAATTATGCTTACGAATAAGGTGAATTTTGCTGTAGTCTTTTTGCAGGGCAGCTGTATTATAATTACAAACTTAAATATAACTTTCTAAAGAAATAAATATAAAAATATCTCTCTAATTTATAAAAAGTATTCTAATAACTATCTAAATCTAGTATAATAACTAATAAATAGTTAAGTTAATAATAAAAAAACTTATTTACTTTTAAATAAAGCTATACTATATTAATATCTATAACTACTAACTATATTAAGAAATCTATAAAAAGTATATATCTATAATATATATTTCTTCTATATAGCTAATAGTAAATAGCTTAATAAAATCCCTTTATAGTAAATATTTAAAAACTTCTCAATATAACTAAGAATAGCTAGTTAAAAAGAAATATTTAAAAAAAAAAACTATACTTCTAAATTTAAGAAAGATAAAACAAATAAACAAAAAGAAATAGAAAAAGAAAATATATAGAATAGCTTTATATAAATATTTATAAAAAAATAAGAAAATAAAAAGTAAAAAGCATAAAAAAACTACTATTTAAAGTAATAAAGCTACTAAAGAGAGCTAAATATCTATAAACTTAAAACTTAAAAAGTAAAGTTATTTTAAACTAAAGCTTTTATAATACTAAGTAACTATAAAATAAAGAAATCTAAATATTTTTATAAGTAGAAATAAATAGAATAATTTTATAAGTAGTAGCTAAGAAAATAGTTAATTTAAAGTAATAAACTAGTTATAAAACTCTTTAAAGTTAATTTATTTGAATTAGAAGAATAAAAGAAAGTATAGTTAAAATTTAATAAGTAATTATAATAATATTTTAAGTATAACTTAAAGTAGAGTAAAAACTAGAGAAAATATACTTAAAAAAGTAAAGAAAAAGTAAATAAATATCTTAAAATACTTTTTAAAAAGAAAAGTAGAAATAATAAAACTAAAAACTATAAAAATAAGAGTAATATAAATATAAATATATAAAATATATTTAGTAATAGAAAGGCTTTAATCTTTCTTTCCTAGTTAATAGTATAAACTTTATATACTTTAGTTTAAAACTTTTTTTAAGAGAACTTAATATCTTAAAATAAAGTTATTAATAATATAGAAAACTATAATAAAGAAATATTTATATAAGAAATACGTTTTTTAACTTTAATATATATAAATAATATATAATACTTTTTATAGAAATAGAAGATTTTAATAATACTAGCTTTATAAATACTACTATAGTTATAATAATAGTAATAAAAGTTTTTAGCTAGAATATAATAGCTAAACTTAAAAAAACCTTTTCTAAAAAAGAGAAAGTAATTAAAATAAAACTTCTTTTTTTAATAAAAAAAAGTCTAAAAAGTTAAGTTTTATAAAGATATTAGAAGCTATAAGCTATAGTTAGGTTAAACTAATAGTAGAAGCACCTAAAAAGTAGGTTTAGTATTACTATACTACTTTTACTTACTTCTTCTAAGTTCCTTCTTTTTAGTTTTTAGTAAGTACTTACTAAGCCTTTACTATAGAGAGTTTTATACTCTAGACTTATAAGTTTCTCTATCTATTTAGCTTTTACTAGCTAAGTTATTCCTAAGCTTTCTAAGCTAAGTATCTAAACCTTTATAATTATCTCCTTTCTAGATATAATAGTCCTTATTATAAGTTTAAATACTTCTAAATAGTTTTTTTAATATCTCTCCTTTTTATCTAAGTAGTATTTATTAGGCTTAGTACTATTATCTCTATTATTTAGTATAATAGTTATTTACTATATATTTACTAAAAAATAATAAAGTTTTTAGGTTATAACTATAGTATTTAAAGTATAATTCTATTTCTTAAGGTTTCTTTTCTTTTAAGTTTCTCTTTATATTTTCTATTTAAAACTACTTTAAAGAAAACCTATTATTATTTTTAAAAGAGAATAGTTATCTTTATATTATAGGTTTTATTTCTAATATCTTACTCTTTATTTAGTAAGCTTTCTCCTATATAATATCTTTATAATAACTTTATTTTTTATCTTATTATCCTCTTTCTAGAATAAATATATTATAAAGCTATTAAATAGGTTAAATAGTAACTACTATTATTAATTTATTATACTTACTTCTTTATAAGTAGTACTTACTATAGTAAATAACTACTATTTATACTATTTAAAGTTATTACTACTTCTATAATTATTTAATAAAGCCTCTTAGCTATCTATAAAATAATAGCTTTTTTCTACTCTAAAGTTAGTTTTTTTCTTCTTTATTATGTTATATCTAGCTATAATAACTTTTATGTTTTTATAAACTTTTTATTAAGCTTTCCTAATATATTCACTAAACTTTCTTTTATTTTATAATACTTTTATAACTAATATTATAAATACTAAAGGCTTTATTAACTAACTCTTTAAAGAGTATAGTTCTAATAAAAAGGAGCTTAGTAAGAGTAATTATTAGTATAACTAAGTAAGTAGTAATAAGCTTTATATTACTTATATTATAGCTTCTTAAAAATACTAAAGTTATTTATACTTACTAGAAAAATAGTAACTATATATATAAGTTATATTAGATTTATAGTATTAAGTATTATAGAGTAAATTTAGTAATTATTTAGAGAAAATATAAGCTAACTTTTTTTCTTTTAAATCCTAGCTTATTTTATTAATATAATCTATTTCTACTAGAATTAAGTTAAGTATTATACTTATATTATTAATACTAAGTAGTATTATTAATATAAGACTTTTTATATCTTTATAGCTATAAAGTAAGGTATTAAGTTTCTCTAATATCTCTATAAATAGTTAGTAAACTTTATTAGTTTTAAACTTAGTTCTAAGAAGTATAATAACTAATTACTTATTATAAATATAGAAGAGATTCTAGCTTTATATACTTAAGTATACTTATAAGTTTCTCTAGATATAAGTTTTACTTATAGTTAGTCTTTTTATTTATTTATTTAATATACTTTTATAGGTAGCTTATTAAGCTAAAAATAAGGTATTAATTTAAGAGATTATACTATAAATTAATAATATTCTTTTAATATACTTATATAATAAGACTTATATCTTTAATTAGGCTTAGTTTCTTAATTACTTTAGTAAGGTTCTAGAGAAGTAGCTCTCTAGTAGTAATAACTATATATCTAAGCTTTTTATATAGAAGTCTTTAAAGATTTAATATATTTATATACTTTATAATACTTATTATTTACTTTTATTTCTATCTATAAAGTTATTAGTAGTAGTTCTATACTCTAGCTTAATACTTATAAATAAGTTAGTAATAGTTTAGTAATAGCTTATTAATACTAAGTTAATAATAAAAATATAGATAAGTTTTCTAAAAATAATAATAATAACTCTAATAATACTTTTAGAAGCTTAAGTTTTAGTAGTAATAGTAGTATTACTAGTAATAGCTTAGAAAGTAGTAATAATAATAATAGTAATAAAAAGGATAATAAAGAGAGTTATAAAAATAATAATAATAGTAGTAATAATAAGAATTAGAGTAATAATAATAAGTAGAGTAGTAATAAGTAGTTAAAATACTAAGTAAAGTTTAGTAAGTATATAGTAGTTTTTTTATAGAAGTATATAGTTAAATACTTATTATTTTATATTTCTTTTACTAAGAAGTTTAAAAGTCTTTTTTAGTATTTTAGCTATTTTATAGTTAATTAACTTTTCTTATTATTTTATACTACTTATTATTCTATTTATAATATAACTTATACTATTATTTCTTAAATTTAATAAAGATTTATAAAGTATTTACTAAATATTCTTTAGGTTTCTAAGTATTATACTTTATAAGCTAGCCTTTCTACTTAACTAAATATAGGAAGCTTTCTAGTGTTTCTCTTTATAATATAATATCTTTAACTTCTTATTCTTCTAGGTTTTCTTTAAGGTTTAAAAACTACTTCTTAGTAAGCTTTTAGCTATACTATAGCTTAAGTAAAATAACTAAAAAAATATTATATATCTTACTATATTTTTCTAGAAATTAAACTTTATAAGTATTTAAACCTATAATTTCTATAACTAGTATAGAAATAAATTATAGAGTAAGCTTTTATTAACTTTTTATAAAATAGAAGTTTTTTATAGAAAGTCTTATAATATCTCCTATATTATATAATTATACTTTCTATTTAGTATTAGTATTTTTAGCTTATACTTTAGTAGTATACTACTAGTTTTTAGCTATTTTTTAGTAAATTTTTATTAGTTTCTTAATTTTCTTTTAATGTTTTAGGTTTTAATCTTAATACTTAGTAAATAGTAATCTATTATCTTAGAGTAATATCCTATAAATATTTTAAATAGAGATATACTAATAGTAGTATATTATTATTATAAGAGAATTTAACTTTAACTAGTTAAATTATTTATTAGTTTTATAAACTTTTACTAAACTTTATAAAGTATATAGTTAGTATTTAGTATATTCTCTCTATTTAGCTATCTATCTAGAAATACTAAGCTATAGAGAAATACTCTTAAATATTTTAGATCTTTATTTAATCTTACTAAAACTAGCTAGTAATTAATTTATTTTAATTACTTATAATAGCTTTAAATATACTATATTAGTATTTAATTTCTTAATATAAGATTCTTACTAAGTTTATAATATCTAATTACTTAGTTATTACTAAGAATTAAGCTACTTTAGTTATTTAGTATATAATTATTAAGATTATATTATAAATATCTTTATTATCTTAGTAGCTTTCTAGTAAGCTAGTTAAAAAGTTTAATAAGATCTACTAAAATAGGTATATTAGTAGTTTTAATATTTATAGTAGTTTATATAGTTTATATTATAGTATATATACCTCTTAGTAATATAAGTACTTAGTAATATATTACTATATATCCTCTATTAAGTATAGCTAGTAAAACTTTTATAAGATTAACTCTATAGTTTTATTTACTCTTATATAACTTAACCTAGATATATTATAATAGTTTTTTAAGATTTTATAGTAGAAAGATCTCTCTTCTAGAATAATAAGTCTTTTTTTAAACTAAAAAATATTATTCTTATTAAGTTAATATCTTTAGTATTTCTTAGTATCTTAGTAAACCTTAGCTATAATATCTCTATAGAAGTAGTTTTTAGCTTATAGTTTACTAACTATCTATTTAAAATTTACACTAAAATATAATATATAAACTGTTTTATTCTAGATAAGCTTCTTTATTATAGTATATAAGATATACTATTTTAATATAATAACTCTAGCTCTTCTTAAATCTTCTAGTATATTACTTTCTTTTTATAGAGTAGTTAATATAATACTTATATATATTTTAGAGTAAGTAATAATATTAATATATATAGTAGTATATAGTATATTATTAGTACTTTTTATAGAATAATTCTAATTTAAAAGTAAGAATTCTTTAACTTTAAAGCTAGCTTTTTAGTAAAGTTTTTATATATTTTACTAAATAGCTTAGATATAAGTTTTTATAATAGCTATTTATCTTTTAAGCTTAGTAATATATTAATAATTAGTTACTAAAAACTAACTAATAAGCCTAAGCTTCTTTTTAAAAGTAAGAAGTATATTATTTATTTTTATATCTTCTACTATATAATTAAAGCGTTTAAATAACCTATCTATTAAGTTAGTAATTTCTAATTTATATTAGATTTTAAAATTAAAAGCTAATAATTAGTATACCTATTATATAAGCTTTCTATAAATATCTTATATAGGTATAATAAATACTCTTTTTAGTATAATATAGTTTATAAATACTAGAAACTTCTTAGAAAGTCCTTAAAAGTATTATACTTAGTAGTTTAAGCTTTTAATAATAATAAAAAGTTTTTATTATTTTATAGCTTAGTATTACTTTATATCTAATAGTTTTCTTAACTAAAAAGCTACTAAGTATTAGATAGTTCTATATTTCTATAAAAATATACTAGATACTACTTAAGTAGATATATTTATTTTAACTCTAGTTTCTAGTATAAAGTTATAATATCTTAGTATTAGAGTTTTAGTAAATACTCTTTAAAATATCTTAATATAAGGGGCTGGCCCCTAGGCTTGTTCAACATAGAGGTGCCGTCGATTAACTATTCTAAGCTGAAGAAGGAAGAAAGGACTTTACAGAGATAGGCACCTAACAGCGGTGAAGCAGGCCGGGTTAGGCGGCATACTGCAGCAGAATAGTGGGTCCAACGGAGCCGGATCTCAGTAACTGCTCCGGCGAAGCTGGAGATATCAATCCGGGCTCTAGCCTGTGACATCACCCCCCCGCTCCCCTCCAGCGGCGCGCCCGCAGCGCTAAGGCTAGGTCTCCATCATGCTCCATCGCAGAGCCATAACAGCGTTCGTAAGCCTCCATTGCTTCTGTCCCCTGGAGCGTCTCAACAAGCTCCCAGGTCCTCTCTGTATATCCTTCCCACTTAACCAGAACTTCGCAGCGTCGCCCGCGCCCTTAACACTTCTAGGTAGCAGCATTAATACTCTCTACACTCCAGGTCTCTTCGCCTTCATTATCTATAATTAGTGGCAGCTGCTTGTTATCTAATATTTAACCAGGTAAGAGGTTATTACTTGCGCGCTTTAAGATATCTATATAGAAGCATAGGTATATAGCTGCTAGTATATCAAGCTTTACTATATATAGTAAGATAACTTTTATAACTATATACTTATAGTGTAACTAATCCAGTTTCTTGCAAGGCCTAAAAGATCTATAATGCTCTATATAAAGCTAGACTTTGTTACCTACTTCTAGTCTCTCTGTAGGCTAGCGCTTCCTATTAGCCAGCTCCTCATAGCATTGCTGTGTTAAGGCGAGGGTCGATTAGGCTATATCTATCACATCTTAAAGCCTTATTACTAACTTGCAGGCTTAGCCCTCACAGGTGCCTTCAGAGCTTGCTAGGTCTGCTTCCTTAACCTTAATAGGCTCTAGGTTGTATCCATGCTCTAGAAAGAAGCTACTCATCCTAATAGCGCTATTATCGCAGCTATAAAGCGCTAGCTGAGCTGCTAGAAGGTTATATACCCAGTCCTTCTGTAAGTAGGTGACATAGTTACATAGGTAGGCCTGGATCTCCTAGTTCATCCTCTCTAGGCCTCCATCAGTCTGCAGGTAGTAGGCAGTACTAAGCTGCTGCTCTATTCCTAACAGCTTATAGAACTGCCGCCAAAAGCAGCTTATCCAGTTACTTCCCCTATCGCTCACAATCAATGTAGGGACGCTATAGAAGCAGAAGTAGCAGCTCAGGAATCGTTCAGCGCAGGCTTCAGCTTCCATACTTTGCATAGCTTCAAGGGTTACACCTTTACCTAGCCAGTTAATAATTACCTAAAGGAACCTCTCGTTCTTATCTATAGGAAGTAGATCTGTAATGAAATCTATAGCAAGATCGCTCTATATATGCTGTAGTATCAGCAGTAGCTTTAGGAGTCCCTTGCAGCGTTCTCTCTAGATATAACTTCGCCCACAACTATCGCAGTTACAGCAGAAACGCTATACTAACTGCAACTAGCCAGGCCAGTAGAAGCATCTACTAACTAGCGCGAGGGTATTATCTCTACCAGAGTAGCTACTAAGCACTAAGTTGTAGATACTTTAGACGATATAAGTATATAGCATGTTCGCCTCCCTATCTAGGTCTTTGCTACCTAGTACCCAGATCTAATCTCTGAATAGCAGTTAGTTACTATTATTAATCTCACACTCAGCAATCTGAACCTTTAGCTTAAGGCTAGGTAGGAAGCTTCTTTCTCATTATTTCACAGCAGTATAAGCCTGCTAGTAGACTTTATCTCCTGCTTAGGTCTGATCCTAGAGCTGCTATAGTTCTTTATCATCAGTAAATATAAGCATTACTAGTGCTACCTCTATATATTATGTACGCGTTAAGGGAAAGGCTACTTCAGGAAGAAGCTGGAGAATCCAGCCTTATTTGCGCTTATCTTCTAGGGATGTAGGTATATCTTGTTTATATCTAGAGAGTGCGTCTGGCACTACTGCTTCGCTTCCTAGGCAGTACTATATCTCAAAGTTATACTAAGATAGCTCTTCTACCTATCAGCTTTATTGTTCCGTGAGCTTCTGTTTCTGCATAAAATACTTAAGGTTCCTATAGTTAGATAGGATCTTAAAGCTCTTAACACTCTATAGCTCTGCCCTCTATTCTCACAGGCAGCTTATAATAGCTAACATCTCTTTATTATAGATTAAGTAGTTAAACTAGGCAGTATTCAGCTGCTGTAAGTAGTATGCTACTGCATAACATCTTCTATACTTATCTTCTTATAATAGTACTCCCCTAAGAGCAAAGCCTGAGCAGTCAGCCTTAACATAGGTTATAAGCTTAGGGTCTAGTTAGTATAAGACAGGCTTTGCTGCAAAGATCCTTTTTAGCTCTTAGAATGCTGCTTCTTATTCCTCACCCTAGCAGAATAGGGCACCCTTCTTTATAAGGGCTATAAGAGGCCTAGCAATGTTTGAGTATGCTGGGATAAAGATCTAGTAGTAGTTTGCAAATCCTAAAAAGCTCTAGACTCTTTTAACTGTCTTTAGCGCAGCCTATTCCTTAATTACTCTTAATTTCTCAGAGTTGCAGGAGATACTTATACTAGCTGTAATAATAAACCTAAAATACTTAACAGTCTTTATAGAAAACGCGCACTTATATAGGTCTAGCTAGAGGCTAGTATCAGCTAACTTGCAGAGGACTAGCTAGACCTTCGCTTTATAGTCTTTTTATAACCTATTTAAGTAGATCAGTATATCATCTATATATGCTGTTGCAAAGTTGTTAAGGTATTCTTGAAGTATGCTATTAATATACTACTGGAATATAGCAAAAGCTTCTGTGAGGCTAAAAAGGATAACTAGCTACTTAAATAGTCTATATCTAGTCTAAAATACTATCTTATGCTCCTCTCCTTCTGTAATTCTAATCTTATAGAACGCTGCTACTATATCCAGTTTCATAAACCACTTTGCAGTGCTAATAGTCTGTAGTATTTCCTGAATTAAAGAGAGGAAGTATTAGTCGCACTTAGTAAGTTTATTAAAGGTATAGTAGTCAACACAAAAGCATATCCCTCCTCCTAGTTTCTGTACAAACAGTACTAAGGCTAATATTTCAGAGCTGCTAGCGCAAATAAAGCCCTTATCTAGTAGGTCTCACAAGGTCTTCCAGAGAACAAGAAGCTCTTCTCATAACATCCTATAAAGCAGGCCTTATAATAGTACAGCCTTATTACCCTTACTATCCTGCTTAATAAGGATCTCATAGTCAACCCTAGGGCGATATAGTAGGAGGTTAGCAGCCTCATCAGGTTAGAATAGCTTGCGAAATTCAGCTAGAACAGCTGGCGAAAGGAGAACCTTAAGGTCTGCTTTCTCTATCTTCTTCGCAAAGGCTTTCTATATATCTGCCAGGCTAATAGCCCGCACTTCATATACTGCAGTTTCTCCAGTTTATTATTGCGCCCTCTTATAGAGCGTTGTAAAGAGGGCTCCTGGGAGGAGTTGAGCAGTTCTAATCTAGCGTATTCATTCTAGCTCTTCCTCGCCTTTCAGTTGTAAGTCTACACCACCTCTCCTATAATATATCTGTTGCGCAGAAGCATTATATACAACGCAGTTCCATTCCATCCACGGTTTCCCAAGGAAGAGGTCATCCCTAAGACTGCAGATAGTATATGCAAAAATCTTCTTATCATAGCTACATAGCTCTAGGTTAAAGATAACTACACCTGTTACTTTTATAGCGCCTGTAATATCGCTGAAGCTGCCTAGTATCTGCTCTGAGCAGTCTACTATTAGTAGGCGCAGCCTGCAGGCGAGGTTATAGTTGATAAAGATGTATAGGTTGCACTTAGTATCTACTAAAGCATCTGCTTAAGTACCCTTATATATGCAGGCAGTGATCACTGCTGATTTGCTGCTTATACGATGCTTGAACTGCTTCCATTTGATGATATCACTAGGCTTTACCTCTAACGCCTAACTTTGCGTTGGAGTTACTCTTTTCCTGAGCTCTCTTCAGCCTCAGAGCTTCCTAGCTCCTCTATAGCATTATTATTGCTGCTCTCTTCTGACTTCTTAGCTTTCTTAACCTTCTTAATCTTTTTTAGCCTTGGACGCTTTAGCTTAGTACACTATATAGCAATATAGCTGATATTATTATAGTTATAGCAATGCTGACTATCCTTCTGCAGTTGTTCACTACCCTCAGACTCAGACGAAGAAGAGTAGCATCTGCAGCGCTGCAGTTCTAGAGCTCCCTTCTTATTCCTTGCGCAGCTTACACCAGTCATCACCACATCACTATTATTATTATAATGCCTGCTTGCTTTGAGGGCTCTAGGGTAGTATAAGCTGCTTCTGCGCGTTATAGCTAGAAGCTTCTCCAGCCTTGCAGCTACATCTTATACCTGCATAAGCTATCCATAGTAGTTATTAACTGGAAGGTTGATAGTAACGAGGGCTTGTTAGAGCTGCGTACTAAGTGCTCCCTCGAGGAGGGTTATCTTCGCCTGGTCTGCCTAACTAGCCTCCCCAGCTTCTGACAATACTCTCTCATATCAGGGAAGAAAGGAGGCGAGGGATTAGTCGTCCTGCTGACAGATCGTTCGCAGCATAGCAGCTGCGCAGGAGGCAGCACTTAGGTCCTTGTACATACAGTCCAAGTACCTCATGAACTCAGAGGGGTCTCGCTCGCCCCCGGGGCCTCCAGCAGCATAGAAAGTAGCAACAACTTGCTGAGGGTCAACATCAAGTCATGAGTTGATATAGTACTAAACCTCAGCATTACCCCCCATAAGTCCTGCATCTAGGGTTATCTTATCGCACATTTGCTGAGACCATGCTGGGTAGTCTTTACGCCTTCCCATAAACTTCAGGGGATTCAGTAAGGGCTTTCTCCGCCCTTCGGCTACCATTACTATATCATCACTCAGAGCCTATATAGTCATATCAGCTGTAGACAGGGTTGGTATGCTACTCGTAAGCAGCGTAGGGGTTGCTCTATCCAGTAACATAAACCTATTCAGAGCTGTCAAAAGCTGCATTATCTGGGCCGTCTGCTGGGCTATTTAGTCCTAAAGAGGACATATACTTACGTTAACCGCTTCGTTAATCCGGCGGTCAATCTCAGCATTCATCGCGTCATTTGCGCTACCCTCTGGCGAATCCATCATGTCGCTCTCATGAGGTTTCGCGTAGCGTCTTCTATTATTAAGCTTAGAATATATAAAGGGCTGGCCCCTAGGCTTGTTCAACATAGAGGTGCCGTCAATTAACTATTCTAAGCTGAAGAAGGAAGAAAGGACTTTACAGGGATAGGCACCTAACAGCAGTGAAGCAGGCCGGGTTAGGCAGCATACTGCAGCAGAATAGTAGGTCCAACAGAGCCAGATCTCAGTAACTGCTCCAGCGAAGCCGGAGATATCAATCTAGGCTCTAGCCTATAACACTTGAATATAGTTTATATTTCTCTTATTTAAATAAAAGTTTCTAACTTTATACTATTTTAGTTTCTTTTAAGTATACTATTTATAGAAGCTATAATATAGGAATATCTTACTATAAACTTATAATAGAAGTTATAAAATCCTAAGAAAACCTATATCTCTAAAAGATTTTAGTACTAGCTATTTAGTAACTATTTAGATATAGTTTAAGTTTATTTTAATATTATTCTAAGTAATATAAAACTTTAGAAAGTCTATTTCTATTTAATAAAAGTTATACTTCTTAAGTTTTATAAATAGTTTTATAGCTTTTAAATAGTATAAAATAATATAAAGGTTTTTTATATTATTCTTTAGTATCTAAATAAATTAGAATATTATCTAAGTATAATATAGTATATATCTAAGAAGTTAATAAGTATTCTATAAATATATACTTAAAATATTACTAAAGTATTAGTAAGCCTAAATAGTATTACTATATATTTAAAGTATTTATATTATATTTTAAATATAGTTTTCTATCTATTTACTTTATTAATAGTAATATAGTAGTATACTTTACTTAAATTAATCTTAGAAATAAATTTTATTCTAATAAGCTTATCTAGAAGCTTACTAATTAGTAGTAAAAAGTAATAGTTTTTTATTATAATTTTATTTAATCTTTAGTAGTCTATATATAGTTTTAAGCTACTATCTTTTTTTAGTATAAATAAAATAAATATTTCTATAGAGTTTATAGAGTAGTAAATATAGCTAGTAGCTTCTATTTCCTAAATATATTTAGTAAAAGTTTATAGTTATTCTATTAATATAAAGTATATAAGTTAGTATAGAGGCTTTTTACTAAGCTTTAGTTTAATATAATATATTACTCTTTTTAATTTAAAAACTTTCTTTATGTTTTTATTATTAAAAACGTTAGTAAATACTTAAAGTTTTTTAAAGATTTTCTTTTTCTATCTCTTATCTAGTAATTATTTATTTAAAGTATTAATATCTTTTTTATTAAGATTTAAAATACATATTAGGTATATAATATAAGCTTATTAGCTATTTTCTATAATTTCTTAGATAATTATCTTTAGCTTAGTAAATAAGATATATTTATATAACTAAGTATATATATAGGTATCTATATAGATACTTTCTTAACCTATAGAGTTATTAAATAGAAAGATATCTCTTATCTTTTTAGAGTATAAGCTTATAATAAATATTTAGTAGATTTTCTATAAGTAGCTTTTACTATTTAATAAAAAGAGTATAAGCTAGTAAACTTTATTTACAAGTATAGATCTACTCTAAAAATCTATTAATTCTAAAGCTATAATATTTATAGCCTCTTTTAACTAAAGTTTCTCTATAAAATTTTCTCTTATAATATTTACTACTATATAAGTATTTATATTAACTTTAAGTTTAATTTCACTAAATATTTAAAGTATAAGTACCTATTTTTAATAGTTTTCCTAATTAGAACTAAAGTGATATCTAGTATAAAGCTTTTTAAAGTTATTTTTATACTTATTTATTTCTTAAGTTCTTAGTATTAGTTATATAAAGTATTATAATAATATTTATACTACTCTATTTTAAGTTTAAGTTCTAGTTATTACTTATA
The DNA here is from genome assembly GCA_018853505.1 of Colletotrichum camelliae. Lineage (NCBI taxonomy): Eukaryota > Fungi > Ascomycota > Sordariomycetes > Glomerellales > Glomerellaceae > Colletotrichum > Colletotrichum camelliae. Next base: position 219,835 of record JAELVL010000011.1, read on the forward strand.
AGTAGTATATAGTTCTTAGTATAATAAGTTATAATATAGCTATACTTTTTATAGTTATAATATTAGAGACTTTAAGAGTTAAATAGTTTACTATTAAAGCTAGAGGTTATATAGAGGTTTATTAAATAGTTACTCTAAAATAGAGTATTTAGATAGTATTTTCTATAGTTTATAAACTAAGAAAGTTATAAGCTATTTTTATAAAAGTAGTCTAAGAAGCTTAAATTTAGTTATTTATATAACTTAGAGTAGTTAGTAGATCTTCCTATATATCTTCCTTCTATTATCTCCTATAATTTTTAGCTATATAAAATAATAATATAAGTATCAGTATAATTTATATCTTATTTAAATAGCTTATTTTTAAAAGTTTTAATAAAGCTTTAAAAAAATATATACCTTTATATTACTTATATTTAGCTTACTAAATACTTAGTTAATAGATTCTTAGTAAGCTTAGTATATAATAAGTTTCTTATTATCTTTCTAATAGTATTATCTTAAAGTATTATAATAGTTTTATTCTTATAGTTCTAGTATAATATATTATCTTCTAATAAAGATTTAGAAATCTTTTTATTTTAGGTCTATTTTACTCTTTAAAAGGTTTATAAATATTTACTAATATATTTACTACTCTATTTATAAATATACTCTATAATATTTAATACTTACTAAATATACTAGCTATTAAAATAGCTAGAGTAATACTTATAAACTTCTTCTATAATAATAAACTAATCTTCCTTTATTATATTTATAGATTTAATAATAGAATAAGCTATATTATAGTTTAGAGGTTTTTTATAAACTTTAAATAAATATTTAGTAAGTATTTAGTTATTTAATATAGTAGCTAAAAGCTTTTACTAGTTAGCTATTATAGTTAGTATTTATTATATTAATAGCTAGCTATTTACTTTTTATAGCTTATTAACTTAAGCTAGCTTATTAGCTATAGCTATAGATATCTAGCTTTATAGCTTATTCTATTTATAGTAAGAAGTCTTAGATTCCTTATTCTCCTATATATATTTATTATCTAAGTAGTAAAAGTTTAATATAAATAGCTTAAAAAGCTATTTCTTCTTCTTTTCTCTCTTTTTTAGTTTTAATAGCTTTAGTAGCTTTAGTTTCTTTTTTTTCTTAGTTTTAATAATAGAAATAGTAATAATATATATAAACTTCTTAGTAGTAAAAGTATTAATAACTTTAGTTTTTTTTAACTTTAGTTTATTTTTTAGCTTTTTACTTTTTAACTTCTTTCTATATATTAAACTTATATCTATATTTCTTAGAGATAGTAATAGAAGTAGTAAAAATAATAAGTTTAATATTATTAAAATCCTCTTTATTAATAGGATTAGAGAAGAAATATTTAACAAAATAGTTATAGAAATAAGTAATAATAGAAAAAATAGTAGTTAAAAAGAAAAAAGTTAGTAATAAAAAAGCTTTATAAAAGAGAATAAATTTATAATTAATATTAAGAGAAGCTAGTTTATTTTTTTATTAAAATTAGAGAAACTATAAAAGTTATATAGAGAGTAGTAAACTTTAAAAATAGTAGTAATAATATTATAAATAGTAAAATAAACTTTAAACTTAATACTAAAAAAATAAAAAATATATAAATCTATTTAATCTATTTAATTAAAATATTAATAAAAATTAGAAGTATAATAAAATAGTAGTAAAAAAGAGATATATAGGTTTATAAATTATAAAAAATAAAGAAAAAAAGAGAAAAAAATAATAAAAAGTATATATAATAGAATATTATTTATTTATATTCTTAGCTATAAGAAAAGCTAAAGTAATAAATAAAACTATAACTAATTAGAAGTTTTAGAACTACTAAATAAAATAAATAATATTTTTTCTACTACTTTAGCTACTTATAATAAAGAAAGCTATTATTTTATAACTTATAAAATAATTAAAACTATAATAATAAAGAGATAATTAAAACTATTTAGAAATATTTAATTAAACTATAGAAATAATTATATAATTACTATAACTACTCCTAAACAAGTATATTAGATTACTAAAGTTAAAATAACGCTTCTTAGCTACTAAAAATAACTTAAATAATTAAATAATCTATTTATAAGATTAGTAGGCCCTTATATAACTACATATAAAGTTTGCCTGCCCATAAGGATATATAGTTAATACACAACCAAGTCAATTTAGCAAATCCTCTTTTAAATAGGCCCTCACTCAGCTATCTAATTAGTGTAGAGTGGTCGCGGATAGTAAAAGTGGAGTAGCTAACAGGGGATTTAGCTATATATAGGGCCAATTTAAACAGGCTCAGTGTGAATTACAGGCTCTTTACAGGCCCCTTAGCTAATCAGCTTCTAGGAAGCAGGGGGGCGCCCCAGTTAAAAGAGGATTCTATGCTTTCTGAGTTTCTACGGTACCACTAACAAACCGGGCGCGGACGGGGCGGGACGGGGCGGGAAGAGACAGTACGCAGGCAGTGCCCCACTGCCAGCCAAGATCCCTTTTAGGGGTCCATCCAGTCGGACTGAGAGCCGCCTCCACACGATGTGTCTTGTGTGAATTTGTGTGGCCGTTCAAATAAACGTTGGTGGAGTTCCACTACAATTGTGGACTCCGGGCAGAATCACCGACCAGGATCGTCAAACACTGTAGACTTTAACGGTCCTTGCGTTGGACATTTTGAACTGAGCGCAATGGATCCATGGGCACGAACTCGCCGATGGCAATGCCTCTGATTCAGCCATTCACAGGCCCCATTATTTGTCGAAGTAGCACCAAGACTTAATGAACCAGTGGGTTCTGACTCCTTAGATTCCCAGCTACCTTCACCAGTCAGCCTTCAACGCAATATTATTGATCACTTCGTAGCACTCATTGCTTCTTTACTGAACAGACTTTCAACGTTAACCCGTAATAAATAAGTCGGAATTACGAATTGAGGACTTGCATCAAATATGGGAATAAATACTTAAGCACTCAAGCTTCCTTTCAACCGAGACGTGTATAATTATCCTGCTCTACTCAGAATCTCTATGAGGAGTAGCCTGACACCCTGAATATATTTTTGCGAATATCATCGAATGCAAACAAATCCCACTACCGTTGGGTGACTGTTATCGGTATCATGCAGAAGGATGCGGCGTAGTTTACGAAACGCCGAAGGTCACAAAACATTAGCAGCTTTTCAAACTTCAAGTCAGAGATCATGCGTTGAGCGTATGTGAATATCTTGAGAATACCCAGGCACTTCTGCTTCTCAGATGATACTGCAAAATTCAGATTACACCAAGAGAGAGGTCTGCAAGCCGAACGTCGCGTGGATCTATACTTCCAACACCAATGCTGTCAGAGGTAATTTCGCTCCTCACCCGACTCTGGAGCTTTTGTCGAACTGCTCGTCAGCTCATTGGTCTTGTGGTCTTTGGCCATTGAGCATCCTGAAGCTGGGCGATCATCCGAGCATCTCCGCCTGTGCCGCTCAACGACTGCTTCATGGGATAGTACCAGTATCCATATATCAATTCGGAAGGGCTTCAATGACCCATCAGTTCTTCGGGAATTTTAAGGAACTGTGTAGCCTGTGAAAAGCCTATAAGTAGACACCCTGCGCCGTTGCCTTTCACCGATTCCTCGGCTCTATTAACAACACAGTCAACCGCAAACAGTTTCGAAGTCTTCTTTCAACTGCAACATCTTTCATCATGCGTTTTTCTCTCTCCACTGTCCTTGTCTTCGAGGCCTCGGTATCTGCCTGCTACAGCGGAGGCGAGAACTGGGACTTCGTTAAGGATAATGCTCTCCGTGCCATCGAGACTCAGTGTCGCCGTTGGCAAGATGTCTGGTTCACGGGCGGGGAAAACAAGTACGGCTGTGAGAACATTGGCAACAACAAGAGAATCAACATCCGCATGAGAAACAGAGACAGTGGCGGCCCGAGTCGTCAGCTGGACTACAACACCTGCGTGCAGCGCATTCAGAGCCAAGTTCATAACTGCAGATTTGGCGGAGAAGAGAACCAGGGTGCCTGGAGACCTCGGTACAGAACTCCCTCAAACATTATACACTTCATGGAATTTCGAACTGACATCATTCAGCGCCGACCCTAACACTGGTCCTTGCTAAGCGGGACAAGGCTCAGCCAACCATGTGACTAGTTTGAGAATACAGGAACATTGCTGTCTTTTCACAAATTTCATCAATCTGTATGAGATTTGAAGACTGGTGTGCAAGAACGTTGCTGTTAGTGGTTTGGCTATTCTCAGGACTTTTAAGGCTTGGGAGATGATTATCCTGCGCTTCAAGTCGTCTTTATTACTTTCTGAACATCAAGTAATCTCTATTATACACTGCAGAGCCATTTCTGGCTGACGTGCCTTTTCATATTATACGTATGTCGTTCTAGTGACGTCTGCCGTTTCGTCACAATTAGAGATCATGCCAAGGCCCGGAATCTAGAAGTGCACGTTGGTGTCGACAAATGATAGCAGCCAGCACAGTGGGCAGCAATACAAAGCGATCACAGTAATGTGAAATTAATGGAGTCGATCAAATAATTGGTCAGCGGCCTCCACTCACTTTGAGCGGCAATAACATCCGCCATGATGATCCACTCAATATGCTGTGCCTCTCCTGGCAAACCACATTATTCCTCGAACTTTAAACGCGACCTAATGTGTAAAAGTTCTAAGCGAGCTAAGCGTAGAAGGCAGGGGCTTTCTTTTCTTATCTGCAATGGAAAGGAAACCCCCAGTCCGAGGTCTTGCGTTGCGTGCCAACAAAACCCAAGAAGGTCACCCGCGTACAGATTAGGCAGCACCTGATTAGGGACGAGGATAAATCACACGTTCATCTCATAGCGCTGCCAGATTCATAACGTAGGCGTCTTTTTTTTCCCCAATACCGCACCATGCCTCCCATGTTCACGCCACCAAAGACGACCGATAGAGCCCACAGCCGCTCTATGCTTCAGTCGCCGGCTCTACCATCCACCCCGACATCGCTTTGTGACGACCATGAGAGGCGAATGAGACAATCCGGTGTATTTCAGAGATTTTCCCGTAGTCTCGTGGGCCTTTTCATGGTCAAATGTCATGGCGTCTGGTGTTGGGTGGCTAGATGGGTTGCAGTACCTGGTCTGATAGGACTTACATTCGGTGTCGCAGCTGCAATGTCTCTTATGATGTAGGTTACACAGGCGCGTCATAATGGAGAATGTTACTGACACAGAGGTTCAGAGCTCTGCTATACTATCTGGTATTCGCCTGCAAGCCTGTATCCATGGATGCCGTCTTGCCTCATGACTTCTTCTCCAAAAATGTAATCACGACTGATGGGAAACCAATTGATGGTATCTCTCGGTGGCTGAAAGAGTTCACCCACTCAGTTGTACCCCGGAACTGCCACTCTCACAACGACTATTGGAGACCTTACCCACTGTTCTCGGCCCTTGCGGCTGGTTGTGTAGGAGTTGAGGCAGACATTTGGCTCAGTGATGATGGTCTTGACCTTCTGGTAGGTCATGACCGTGGCTCACTCTCAAGCGAGCGCACCTTGCAGAAGATGTATCTCGACCCACTAGTCTCGATCCTGGAGCACCAAAATTCACAGGGATCCATCACACCATTTGAGCAGGCTCGTGGTGTCTTCGGCACCCTCCCGGACACGTCGCTTGTTCTTTTAATTGACGTCAAAACGAACGCCACCGAAACCTGGCCACTTCTGGTCAAGCAGCTCGGTCCACTTCGGGGAAGGCAGTATTTAACCCGGTTTGAGCACATCGAGACATCGCCCGGCTTTGTTACCAAACAAGGCATTTGGCCAGGCCCAGTTACCGTTGTCGGCACGGGACTTTTGGACCGGTTTACTTTCTTCGATCCCAATCATCGAAGCTATGATGATTACGAGATTTATCATGACACATTTATGATGCTCCATTAAGCCCTTCTACATGACAACACGTTCTGGCGGTACCCGTTTGACGGTCCAGCCCCCATCGGCCAGCCCGCGTCAAACTCCAGCCAGCTTTGGTGCGCCGATGACGCATACTATGCCTCAGCATCCTTCAAAACGACCATTGGATCGGTTCGAACTGGCTTTTCCCAGGAGCAACTGCAGAGGGTCAGGGCCCATGTCCATGTGTCGGGGCAAAGTGGGCTCAAATCCAGGTACTGGGACATCCCAGATTGGCCAATCGGGTATAGGGACTACATCTGGAAGTTGTTGACAGAGGAGCATGTTGATATGTTGAATGTGGACGACCTGGAGAGCGCTGCTAGGCGGGGCTGGACCCAAGGGTATCTGCGGGATGTGCTTTGGATGACATTAGTGTCCACATATATTTTTGGCTGTGGCATCGGCATGTTATTTTTGATCATCCGCAGGTCACAGTATGGGGTTGGTACAGAAATAGTTCCGTAGGCCTTCAAGAGCTTCGGATTCCGGCATCGAAGAAACTCACCACATGATCTAGCCAAATTTCTCAACGTGCGTGAAATTTGTCGCGATAGTCACCTCCAGAAATGACCTTCATGATCTTAATTGCCTTGGCGTTTCTTTCCAAAAAGCCTCCGGGGATTACTCCCAAAGATCTTCAGATAAAGAAACAGAGGCACCGTCAAGTGGCACGTCAGGTCGTCCCATCGTATTATGATGGGCAGGAGGTAAGGGACCCTTCTGGGCTCTCCACAATGTACGACATGAAATTTAATGAAGAGAAGAGAAAGACGAGTTGACGAGCCTCTAGATTTCTTCTTCCGATCAGGTGATTGAGGATGTCATAGCCGTCGAACCGCTGCCACTGCAGACCTGGTAAAGACACTCATTGTGGTTAGACTGAGTATGGGGGCTGTCAATTCCAAAAAGAAAAGTTTTAGAGGGGATGACTGAGGCTCAAAAACATCTCAACGATAGGTGGAATCAACAATTCACTCACAGTCGGCAACTAGAACACCGCTTGGAAACTCAAACATCAGAAGCCAGAAAACCAATTCTCCATCCGTGGAAAACCCAAAACAAATGGTCTTCCGTGACTCGCTACACTTATTCTGTGAAAAACGAATCCGAGTCTTCATAGATTGCTTTTGGAAATCTCCCATATTGTACCAGCAGCGAAAACAGGTCAAACACCTAACTTTTCCCGCATCATGTCGTCCCGCGTGTAACGTCTCGTCATACACTTCCGCGGTGTTCAAGTCTGGGGTTGGCGGATTAGGCACCCACCGGCAGTCTCTAAAGGCCGGCAGGTAGCTTACATTCAGCAGCTCGCAAGACCATCACGTAGTTCAAGTAGAGTACAGGGTCATATGTCTCTCGTTGGTAAATGATAATTTGCTATCGCACATCGCCTGGACCAGCGGGCAGTATTGACGGGCTCGTCGTCCATCGTGCACCACCCGGAACAGCTCGAAGTCGTCGCTGAACCAAACATCAACCCCAGCAGGGTTAGGTGAGGCCGGTTCAAGGGACAGGCTGGCCGCAGAGGTACGTTCCTAAAGTTCCGTTCTCTCAACTTGAAGCAGCGCCCTGAAATTGCTTTACATCTCGGGCATTCATATAGGGTAGAAGAAAGTCAACCCTGGCCCTTGTGGCTTTGAATTCTTCCATGTTGATAGGTGCAATGATAGCAATGTGGCCCGCGTAAAATAAGTAGCCCCTCAGGTTCACCCGACAAAGGGGTTTGGGCCTTGTTCTTGAAATCTTTCGACCAAGAGATTGTCCAAGGCGGGATGTGCTATTAACCTAATTCGAGGCCGGGCATACCCTTGACAATAACGCGAAAACTGATATCAGGTATCAGCTGGCCATCGAGCTGATTGTGAACATTGACCATTCCCAAGGTGGCTTGCGAAGCCTAATGAGTCATCTGCAGCGCTCAATGTCGGACGGATGTCAGCCAAAATGGACGATTCTTCAACATGTGCCTGCATCGTCTTCAATGCAGATACCCCGCGGGCATCGCGTGCGTCTCCGTCGCCTTGACCATTGGTGCTGTTGGATAGAGTAGAACTAGTGGGGTCTGCGAAAATCAGCTATTGCTGCCTAGGATTGTGCTGACGACCCATAATGGGCCTGCTTACGAACAAATTCTTCTCGGCCGAGTTATGATCAGTCTCCTTGGAGACTGGGCAGAGGCACACTTGCTTCAACCTTCTAGGGTTTGAAGGTGTACCAAAGTGGCTGCTGGGTAGCAAAGTCCGGTTGGGTGTTGTTCAGTCAGGCTACGTGTGGATCACCTATCGAGGCCGAGATCCGCCGACAACCTCGTGGTTGACTCGGAGCGCAAGCGCTGGTTGGCCTCATCCAGCAGACTGGGCGCGGCGATGAGTCTCTGGCGTGCGTCCTCGTGGTCCTGAATCTTCCTCCTCCACGCGGGCCACGGGCGCAGGTTCTTCCACAGGCGTTTCTTGGTCAGATAGTCCCTCACATCCAGCGGCGCGACTCTGTCGATCTTGGTGATGGGCTCCCAGGTGGCTTCTTCGGGGTCATCGGAGTAGCCGACCCACTGGACCAGGAGGAAACCAGATCTCGTGCCCCTCCCCCGACGGCGATGGTCGAGGATCTGGAAGACGTGGTAGAATTCGCAGCGAAGGGCGTGTTCGCGCACCTGGCGCGTGGTGAGGTAAACCTGGTGCCAGTAGTCGAGGACCTTGTTCTGATCGATGAGCTGGGCGTGCACTTCGGAGATGACTAGCTGTTCGCGGACGCCGACGCGTTTCCAGTCAAAGGTGACGCGGTACGTCTCGGGGTTCAAGTGGTGGTCGAGGATGACGGCGTCGGGGAAATCTACGAATGCAATCTTGGTCAGCGGGTGCGATGGTTGTTGCGACTACATTGTTGCGCCAGGTGTACAACGTCGACAAATCAGGAAATGCACCAACCTGTGTCCGCGTCGGCTTCCGGGACGCGTACGGAGAGTGGCGGGGGAAGCATCGTCTCCTGCGCCCGAGGAGTGCGGGTAGCTTCGGGAGAAACCGAGGACATGATGACGGAGTTGTGGCGCCGGCCGCTTGACGGCGGAGCGGGCGTCCTGCGGAACGACATGATAAACGGGCCCGAGCCGGAAAAGATGTGGAAAGACTGGCTCCGTTGCGCAGACTCAGGACAAAGGCTTGAGCATTGATATTTCGGTTGATGGTTCTGGCGGCGCGGCTTGATGGGGGGGGAAACATGGAAAACAAAACAGAAACCCGAGTCGCGCGACGACAGCTAATTGGTCCGATTTGCGAAGATGGCACATCCCTGCGTGCATTGTGTGGCATGTTGCCCTCGACAACCAAGTCCCTGAACTCTTATCGTTATCGGGCGCTTATCTGGCTCTTATCGAGCGCAAAGGGCATTTATTCCGAAGCACTTGAGCATTTATCGTTGGGTCTATTCACGTCACACTATATAGCTTTGCTGAGAGGGCGATTTCTAGATATGGAACGAGATCGTTTTTGTACTTGTGGCTCGGTGGGATATGAACACAGGTCATGCCTCAATTGACCGCGTGCAAAAGGTAACATCTCGGGCCGGGTGGGGCCGGCTGCGCCGATAGAAGTGGTGTGTGGCGGTGCATACCGCCGATGTGGCGTATGGCGGAAACGGTCGCCTGCGCCGCCCAAGCCCCACACGGGCCGCAGGGTCAACAAGGACTGAGCTTCATCCATTCAAACTGGGCATTCCTCTCTATGAGACAGCAAAGAAAGCCTGGGGATAAGTGAGACTTGTCTGAAATGCCTTCAGGTGGACCATTTGGACGACTTTGAGGGGTTCCTCGAGTGCGTTGGAAGCACACGGCATCATTGTGTCCGTGTTGGTTTGGGGTTGCAAAGGCAGGTCTTCGGTTATGTACATGAACACAACCATGAGAAGACTTGCCATGGCTAAGTGATCGAACAGCCGCGAAGAAGGAGAAGATGCGTGAGGCTGAGTGGAAAGTCATATCAGGTTTCAGGGAGTCTGTTGCTAGGCTGGCCTGCATTGCGGTCAAGACAAGCACCATGTAGATAGCTGGACTTTTCAGGCGTTTTGCGACTTGCTCGCCAGAAGTCCTCCATCTTTAGGCCAAATACGGCCATGTTGAATACGTTGGCATACTAGTGGATGGTGGTTCGACTTGCAGGACTTCTCCCCCCAAGATTTAGTCACATGTTCCAACCTTCTGCGGAACACTACACATTCCATGGGTGGAACGCAGACGGTCCTGGCCACGACAATAGTCGCGTCGAGAAGCGCGGTAAGAAGCGTCCCGACCAGACTGTCGAGGCGCTCGGGAGCAGTGTCCAACCCTGAAGTCTGACCCATGTCGTTTGTTCCGGCGTGAAGCAGAACCATGTCGGCCGTATTCCCAGCCGAAGTCAGGAGAGTTTTCAAGGAATTTCGGTAGCCGTTGCCGTGAGAGCTTAGGTATCCATGCGTGATGGAGTCTCCCAGAGGGAGAATCCCAAGGTTCTTGCCGCTGAGCCATCCATTTGGCGTGTATTCACCCGCATCAAACGCAATGACCTCGACCGCGGAAATGTCGTCGTAGTCGGGCTCTACCACGCCTTCCGGATTGTTTTGAAATTGACAGGTGCCTGGCCATCTCGGTAAAAAGCTCCCACGCCGGTGGGAGTTTTCGGGTGTCCATCAAGGAAAGTGCTGTCTCACCCCAGCCCCAGCCCCGCCTGCAGCACCTAAGGTAGTAAGGCACCTACTTCACGTGTCACTTTGTTGATTCTTGCTCTTTCTAGTTTCTCTGGGGTCTGGCAAATAGGCAGCTGCATCGCTGACAGCACCTTGGTCCTTGCTTCCTGCGAGGACTTCTTCCTTCCTGAAGCAGCCACGGCGTTCCGGCAGCAACCACCTCCTTCGTCAGCTCCTTCCTTGTCTGCCCGAATGTTCCGCCACAAGGCCACGCCACAATTCAACATCACCTGGGTCCCGTCAGAATGAAGCATAATTCAGGGTCGGGCAGCTGACAACCTCACTGTTTGTAATGGGCTTGCAAAAGCGGATGTGGCCGACCCGGGCCGGTTTCGGGGATGGCCCGGAGACGGCCCCACCATCCGTCGAGCATCTTCGGGCCGATTGTCTGGACAGGTGTGATTTTCAGGGTATTTCAATTTCACTACTAGGTGTGTATTTGGCAATTGCGGTATTGTTCGGCCATCTCTCGTTCCGACGGACTCAGACTGTAGATGAGGAGGAGCGGTGGGCGAATTGTCCGTCGTCTGCATCGATCACTTCCTTTATCGTTGTGGCAGTCTTTTTTGCGTCAGACCTCTGAACCGAGCGTTGGCGCGCTGCCGTTTTCTGGTTATAGTGATGTTCAGGACCTGCTTCTTTCACATACGACCATACCCATTGGAAAAATCGGGATCCCGTCCGCTCTCCCATAGATAAGCCAATGAGGGCTGGAGTAGTAGTCGGGTCGGTGACGACCGGCGAATGCCCGGTGTTGTATGTCTTTTGCTAGTTTTTATTTTTACGTTGCCTACCTCAGACCTGGGCATTCAGCGACAAATACTCTCTGTCTTTGCTTGAGCTAGGACTGGAATCATACTGTTCTTACCACTGCTTGATCTGGTATTGTTTTTGCTTCACTTGGTTCAGTTAAGAGAGTTGCAAAAAAAAGTCAATTGAGAGAGCCATCCTCAGATGCCCCTGTTGTGCTGCTGGTCGGAATTGGTCAACGGCCAACCTGTTGGTGAGACGACTTTCAGGCCGGAGTTGACAGCCTGAGACTTATCATCATCGGGAGATAAAATTCTCCGATCATGTAAACCCCGGATGACTGATGAGGACCAAGGTTCGATTCTGTGATGCGTCATCAAGCGAAAATCCGCTCCTTGGCCTGCGTGTGTGTTCATTTGTATCTCTGTGTAGAAGGCACTGAAGAGGAAGTCGAAGACAGCGGACTAGTACGTGATTTTGCGGCCCGCTCAGGTGTGCTGCGGCTCATTGTGACGGGAGCGTCCTCGCAGCATCAGGTAACCCAACTCCTACGAAGAAGTCGCACAGCATCACTGACGAGATGAAGACCTCTGCGTCGCAAAATATCAATGCTATTGGCTTTGCTAATGCGTTAGGAAATTCAGTGATTAGTGTTGGAGATGAGATTTCTTTTGAGACAATGCGTTTGATTGTGAACAATTCTGGCAGGGCGACGCTCCAAGCAAAGAACACAATAGATCGTGCAGAGGCGGAAGGCGACGCAGATATTTCTGTTGGACAGAAATTGGGCCATGTCAAGAAAGTGAAATGAGACACTTGTACCAAGTGCCACAGCCGGGTGCGTGAGGGACTGTCACAATAACTCTTGGCGAAGCGGCACATCTTCCGGGCGGTGCAGCAGCGTCTCGACTTTGAGTCGAGGCCAGTTTTGCTTCATCGATTCGCAACCACAAAGCAACCTTTCCTAGTCTGTCAATGACACGGTCAATCAAACGACCAGATCTTGCTAGCCAAGTAATGCATTGTCTTCCAAATGGTCAGTAGTCAACCATCAGATCGATGGAATATTGAAAATCTCTCAAGGTGAGCAGCATGTGAACATAACCACGCCTCCGTCTCGCGTGTGGGTTATGGCATGTTGGAGCGCAACGTTGCGCTGATGCACAAGGGCAAGCACATGGCCAACCAACCACTGAAGGCTGACTGCAAGCGCGTTCGCAGACACAAGCAAGCATAGGTTCCACCAGCGGCGTGCAGTTAATGTGCCTCTCGCAAATGATTACGACTCGAAATGAAGCCTGCCTGCACACTGAGCGATACACTAGGTACTATTACGGTCCAACCAGTTGGGGTGCTGGCCAACGTAGCTATGCAGACGGGGATTCATGCTGCCTTGCTCGCAACCACCCCTCACAAGCGGGGGTCCAGCCAGTCAGCACTCGAAATCGGATCCTTTTGTTGGCTATCAGTCCCCGCGATACCAGTCCGAAGCATTCGCTTTCTTGTTCTACCATCGCTTCGCATCAATCTCCACAAAACACGATTTTGGGGCATTAAGTCTAGCACACGCTTCATCTGCCTCGCTCCAGGTGGGGGATACATCCGTCCATGTGGACGCGTACACCCTGGATCCCTACTTCAAATTTCGCGAGCCTCAAGTGACGAAGCTTGCATGTGTGAAGTCACGTCCGTCAGCCCATTTCCGTCTAACGATAGCTGTTCAGCAACCTTGTTCGTCACACCGTGGCTCTATGTTCATAAGACCCCAGCCTATCTGTAGTCGGATCGAGTCAAGCAATTTGTTGGATTGACACATATGGAGTACTCTGTACACGCCCTGAAACCTCTGTGGAATTGCGGAGTAGAGGACGCGTGCACCAGGCGTGCACCATTTCTGCATTACTTTGCCAGGGATAGGACGTTGCGGGTGGGGTCTCGGGCCACGAACACAATATCATTCGATAATAACCGTGACCAATAAGTGCTGTCCAGCATCCTACCCCTGCAGAACAGACTTCCCCAAGCTGAAATCTGGGTTTGGGACGAACTGCACGTTATATAAGTTATCTGTATCTTGACATCAGTCCACGAAGGTGGTTCCGCGAGCGACAAATCTCAACATACATTTACTATGGCTGCAGAAGCTTTTGGCGTGGTGAGCGGCGCTTTGAGCGTGGCGGCGCTGTTTAACAATTGCGTCAACTGCTTCGAATACATACAGCTTGGCCGTCATTTTGGGCAAGATTTTGAACGCAGTCTACTACGAGTCGATGTCGCAAAGACCCAGCTGAGTCGGTGGGGAGAAGCCGTCGCGATCAACGAGGATCCCCGATTCGCCACGAACCAACCTGCGACGACCTCAGATAGACAGGTGCAGTTGATCTTAGAGCAGATCGACGACTTATTTCGACTCTTACAGAAGTCCTCAGAGCGGTATGAGCTTAGCACGAACCAAGAAAATTTACAACGTTTCGAGAGTAAAGACTTGCGACCGGTCGCGCGTCGGCTACATGATCGACTGGGCGCTATCGCTAGCCAGCGACAGAAGAATACAAGTCTAGCAAAAAAGACAAGCTAGGCACTTTACGACAGCAAAAACTTTCGGAAATTGCTAGACGAGGTAACTGAGTTTGTGGAAGCCCTGGAGAAGCTCGTGCCTGTAGAACAGGTCGGCCAGCGACTTGCGAAACTGGAAATTGAAGACATGGATGACGAGGAAAGCCTATCGACTTTACAAACTGCCGCCGAAGGAAATGACGACGTTTTGGCGGAGTTAGTCGAGGGGAAATTGAGAAGCATTGCAGGGCGGAACTACGCAGACACTGTCAGGGCGGATCAGCAAGCAAGAATTCGCGTGGGGAATGAATGGAGCGAAAACGCTTCAATTTGGGGCATGGGCAGTGTGGACAAGAGCGAGAACAGGGTGCGTCTCGTCAATGCGAGAGGCGCGTCCGCTGTGCACGTTGGAAACAGCTACGGGGGACGGGGCATTCTTGATGGCGTTTCTCGCCCCACTAGTGACTAGCTGGCTGGCTTTCATTGATTGGCACCGTGGCGTTGCCATGCGAATGAGTACGGATACCGAGTGCTTAGTTGGGTAAAATCTCACGCGACTGTCAGCTGTCGAATGTAACCGCAACTTGCCGCCCCACCTGCACTTGCATGTAGGCGTCTTGGAATTCCAATCAGTTCATGACGGATAGAGTACCCGTAAGTAAGCGGAACGTTCAAATTTATCGGACAGCAACGCTGAGCCTATCAATCGCCGTGGATGTGCCATTCCGCTGCAAACCGTGAGAATCATGGCACTGCCACCGAGCATTGCAGAGCGAGGTGTCAGTCTTAGTGGATGCAAGCCTTCCACTGATACCTCGCTTCATCACCAACTGGAACCTGGGGAACAGCCTGGAGATGCTGCGAGGGCTCAAAGCCTGACACCCACATGTCACTGTTGGGTGCCTACAAGAGGCAGCCATGAATATGTACAGGGATGTACCAATAAGTGTAAGAATCCGTGCCGCCTTGGCAGTAAGAAAGGATCCAATTGAGGATTTGCCAGTGCCCAGTAGGAGAAAAAGAAGGGAGAAAAGGGAGGAGGGGATGGGGCTGATTAATATGTGACCGAGTGAGTGCTGGAAAGGCGCCACTCGATGCAGCAAAAATATCCATCCATCATCTTTTTTCATACTTTCACAGGGACATACATACCTTTACAAACACTCGACAAACAATCATGGATTACTATCCCTCCAGGAACTCGGCTGATACCGTGAACGCCGACGGTCATGCCTCGGTTCACATTGGCCATACGACGACCCATAATCACTATTCATCACCATCTCATCTTCTTCCTTCCCGCGATCCTCGTGAAAGCAAAAGAAACATTGAGGATAGGAAGGGTGGCATCATCCAAGAAGCATACCAATAGATCTTGAAGCACGAGCGTTTCAAGAGACTGCAAGACAATGCCAAGTGCCGACTTCTCTAGATCAGGGGCGACGCTGGCAAGGGCAAGACTATGCTGTTATGTGGCATCGTTGACGAGCTACTGGAGCAAGAAAAGCATTGCTCATTCTTTTTCTGCCAGAACATGAATTCGGAGATGAATCACGCCACGGCTGTCTTAGGGGGCTTGGCACGCGGCTTGATTCAGAAGCATCCTAAACTAATCGATCATTTCGATAGATCGCATGGGTATTCTATTGACCGGCTGTCCGAGGGTCTTGATGCTTTCCGTGAACTTGCAAGCCGCTTTACCGACATGCTTAGAAACCCTCTCTCGAAAAATCTCTCGAAAGATTGCTACTTCGTTGTTGATGCCTTGGACGAGTGTGTCACAGGCCAGCGAGAGCTGGTTGATTTCATCGTCAAATGCGCCTCTTCCTTCAATGCAAAATGGATTCTATCCAGTCGCCACGAACAAGAGATCAGGCAGCGTCTTAGGTTTGAGCCTTCAGCCTTGACCATGAACCTTCAGGAGCAAGACGATTGCATCAATCAAGCCATTGGGGAATTCATTCACCGCAAGTTCCTCCCTCTACCACTCTTCCAGGATACGGAATTGCGAGACAGTATCCGAAGTCAAATTCAACGAAGAGCTGATGGCAACTTTCTCTGGGCTAGTCTGGTTGTTGGTCAAGTAGGAACAGCGAAAAGCAAGGGGGAACTGATGCTTATGCTCAAGAAAACTCCAAACGACTTGATGTCTTTCTATGAAAGCATAGCAACACGACTCTTCAAACAGGCTAATATATCGACCGATTTTCATCACTGCAGAGAGGTCCTCCAAATGGCGACTGTCGCGTATCGACCGCTAGCTTTGCGAGAAATCAGTTCAATGTTACAATGGGAAGGAAGAGTTGATGGAGATGATGGCGTTCGAGTCATCATTGAAAAATGCGGCGGTTTCCTCTCGGAACGAGAAGATTACGTCTGTCTTGTCCGTCAATCCGCCAAAGATTACCTGACAGGTTTTCTCGAATCTGTTTCTGGGGCGTCCGTCACAGAAATTCACCACACACTGGCCATCAGAGCTATCAGTCGCATGCAAAACGTGTTGAAACGGAACATCTTTGGACTTCTTGATTCCGGAACACCTATTCAATCGATAAACGATGGATCGATTAGTGTTCAGGAGAACACGTTGGCACAATTTCAATATTAGTGTTTGAATTGGGTCAACCACCTGGCTGATGGAGGCAGCAGACGCAGAGAAATGCACGATGACGAAGTTGTGCACCGTTTTCTCAAAGGTCATATTCTCTACTGGATGGAGGCTTTGAGCTTGACAAGAAACCTGTCGAATGGAATCCACATCTTATCGATGCTCTTATCTCTAGTCGAAGTAAGTTTTTGAAGGAGTCATTGAGAAACGGTATCTTACTCCCCGCAGCCGCAGACAGAGGCCGAGCAATTCGAAGAGCTTGTCCGAGACGCACTGCGATTCATTAGACACCATCGGGCAACAATCGAAGAGTGGCCCCTCCAAATCTACGACTCAGCACTCGTGTTCAGTCCAACGAAGAGCGTAGTTAGACAGTTGTTCAAATATCAAGAGCCAAGGTGGACAACAAAACCCAAAGTGGATGAGGAATGGAGTGTGTGCCTGCAAACGCTAGATGGCCACAGTGGATTCGTCAAATCTGCTAGGTTTTCCCCGGATGATCGTCAGATTGCATCAGCCTCGGACGATAAGACTATCAAGCTCTGGGACGCCTCCACGGGACAACATCAAATGACTCTGGAAGGTCATGTCGGGCCAGTCAAGTCAGCCGCTTTCTCCAACGATGCCAAGCGGCTAGCATCGGCTTCTGACCGTAACGTTAAAATCTGGGACACCACCACGGGTCGATGCCTATGGACTATCGAGAGCTACTTCGACTCCTTTTCGTTGGACTTGTCTTCAGCCACGCTGCCATCGGCCATAGCACCAAGCCCAGACACTGTGAAGCTTGTGCAAGGAGTTGTGCAAGGAGCCAGAGGTTTTTTCAGGAACGTTCTGTTGGATGACCAAGACTTGGTTTGGTCGGTGACTTTCTTCAAGAGCAAGTTGAGATTGGCTACGGCCGACGCCAAAATTGCTCAGACTTGGGACCCCACTACAGGAAGATGTCTCCAGACATTCAATGGCCATAAGGATCGAATCGATTCACTGTCGTTCTCTCCTGATGGGTCTCGCATAGCATCAGTATCGTGGGATCAGACTCTCAAGGTCTGGAGCACAGATACAGGCAATTGTCAATTGACACTGGATGGTCATAGCGGCTTAGCCACCTCGATTGCGTTTTCTCCAGATGGAAGTTATGTTGCTTCTGCCTCAAATGATGACAACGTTAAGCTCTGGCACATCGACTCGGGAAAGCAGATGTGGATGAAGAGTATTCATGGCAGGTCATTGAATTTCTCAAGCGACGGCAAGTATCTGGCGTTAACGTCAAATAAGACTGTTAAGGTTCTTGACACAGTCAATGGTGATATTTAGAGAGACCTCGAGGGTCATAGTGGCGACGTCTCCTCAGCTGTCTTCTCTTTAGACACAACTCGGGTTGTATCAACGTCACACGACAAGACCGTTAAGATTTGGGATATAGCAACAGGCGGATATCGCTGGAGACCCCGACGCGACCGCTACAGCCACAGAAGCTTTATCACCAAAATGGCCTTCTCTCCAGGCGGACGCAAACTCGCATCGGCCTCCAATGACAACACGATCAAAATATGGGACACTATGACGGGAAGTCCTCTTCAACGCCTTCAAGGGTCTGGTACCTATGTCGATCTGTTGGTTTTTTCCCCGGATGGTTCTCAGCTTGCGTTTGTATCAGGGGATGAGAGCATCGAGGTTTTTACCGTTGGTACCACGGTACCTCGGACTCTCAAAGCTCACAGAGGTCATGTGCACTTGGTTGCCTTCTCTCACGACAGTTCGCAGCTCGCATCAGCGTCCAAAGATCAGACTGTGAAGATCTGGGACGTCAGCACAGGTAAATGTCTTCACACTTTCGAGCGCTGCAATGGTTCTCTGGCCACATTGATAGTCTTTTCTCGAGACAAGACTCGACTGGCACTGGCATCCCGTGATAACAATATCACATTCTTGGAAGTCGCTTCAAACCGACACCAACGGACAAAGACATTATATCCCGGTCCCATAACTTCGATCGGCTTCTCTTTGGATGGTTATCAGCTCATGTCGTCCTCAGAAGACAAGACTGTGAAAGTTCTAGATGTGGCAACTGGCCAGTGTCAAATCGAGGAGAATTTCAGCAACGGTGGCCTACCTGGTCTGATGACATGGTCTCCAAACAAACGCCAGTTTACTTTGACTTCAGCAAAGGGCCACTGTCTACGGACACTGAGAGAACATAATGGCGTTGTCAGGTCTGTGGCATTGTCTTCAAATGGGCATCGGCTTGTGTCCGCCTCCGACGACAAGACTGTGAAGCTCTGGGATGTTGCCTCCGGAAACTGTCTTCAGACGCTCAGGAGTCACGATTCCTGTGTTTATTCAGTAGTCTTCTCGGCCTCTGGCCACTTACTGTGATTTTTACTTGGAACCTGTACTGCAACAACCTCCAACTTGCCCCTTCAGCTAACAACCTACAGGTCATATGATTCCAGACAGTCCTGTAGATTGCTATCTTCAGCTTCAGTCCCTTCCCCCCCAACGCGTACGCTTATGTATGCTAACTAACAGATAATCTCATCACTTTTAACGTCATTTCGACAACAACTTCACGACTTTAACTTAGTTCAATTACTATAGTAGACTCTCTTCGACTTTTTAACCTATCTTCCGACCCTCATGCACACCTTCTGTCGTTAGACTTGGCCGTCTTCTCTGCTGCCTACGCTACGCCCTCTGAGGCTGACGTCTCCTGTGACGTTCTCGGAGGCTGTTGTGCCGTCGCCATTCTATAGTTGTTAGCAACGCCCTCGATTAGTTGGGCCTGGTTAACTTACTAGCTATCCCGCCCTACTAAGGATGTTGTCAAAGTAGGTGTAATGGCCAGGATTAGCGGCAAACGTGGCCACCTCCTCTAGTGAGATTCGCTGAGGCAGATAGGTGCAGGCTGCAGCCATGACGTTAGCCTTCAGGACTACGAGGCAGGATGTAGCTATAGTTATCCTGTCCTCAGGGCTTTATATATTGAAAGGTGTTGTCTTGCTGATTGTAGCAAGCCTAGCCCTGTGGTTAGTATTAATATTCTCGTCTTGGGGTATGCCTCAGGCAAAGCCCTGCAGTATAAGCCCCTATAGATTGGGTAGGATGGAATATATCGTGAAGGAATCTGGGTGGTTTGCTTGAATTTGGGTGGTTTGCTTTGGTGGTATTGACTTGAGATTGAGGATGAGGAATAGGCTCACGGCTTGGCGCTAGCAGCGGCCTTAAGTATGCGGCCAAGACAAGCTTTTCCGTGGCTGAACACCTTGTGAAGCTATCTCTGCGTGAGTCACGCGGGCGAGGCTGTCGACCTTGCTGGTAACGAAGCCATTGTTAACGAGGCTGACAGCTATAACGGGCGGCTATAGTTAGGTTTGGCGTAGGTAGTTATTCCGGGCCCTTAGGTATGTATACTGCGATCTTCTTACTGGACGAAGCACTGGCTGAAGTGCTCTTACTGGATTTATCTACTGTGGACCCTCTTATAGGGTGGGCTATGAAACTTCCTCAACATTCAGTAGTCTTCTCTGAAGATGAGCGCCTGCTTGCATCGGCCTCGAACGATAAGACTGTGAAGCTCTGGAATGCTGCCTCAGGGAAATGTCTTCGGACGCTCGAAGGCCACAGTTCTCACGTCTACGCAGTGGCATTCTCTGCTGATAGCAGCTTGCTTGCATCAGCCTCAGACGACAAGACTGTGAAGGTTTGGGACGTGAACGATGGTAAGTGTCACTGGACACTTGATGGTCGCAACTTCAGGTTTATCTCAGTCGCCTTCTCTCGTGACGGGGATTTTCTTGCATTGGGATCGGAAGATAAGACTGTCAAGCTCTGGAAACCATGTTCGGCGGGGCCCTTTAAAACCCTAGATGGCCACAACGACAGCGTACGTTCAGTATCCTTCTCAGGCGACAGGAAACAACTAGCCTCTGCGTCTACGGACAAGACTGTCAAGATCTGGAACGTTCTCAGTGGACAATGTATACGGACGCTTGAAGGGCATAGTGACCTCATTTGGTCAGTGGCCTTTTCGAGGGACGGCACGTATCTAGCGTCTGCGTCAAACGACAAGACAGTCAAGGTTTGGGACGCTACTACTGGCGACTGTCTTCAGACACTCAAGGGCCACAGTGACAGAGTCTGGTCCGTGTCTCTATCGGGCGACAGCATGCTGGTCGCATCAGCGTCGAAAGACAAGACCATCAATCTCTGGAACCCAGCTATACGCCAACATCAGCGATCACTCGACGGTCACATCGATCATGCAAGGACTACTTTCTCTGGCATCATGACTCTGGAGTCAAGTCGATGGCCTAGGACCCAAGATTATACTGTTTCAGATGACAGTCTCTGGATTCAAGATGAATCCCGGAACGTGCTTCGATTAGCTCCAGAGTATCGGCCTGGATGTCACGCGACTGAGGGATCGAAAGTAGCTATCGGTTGTCCGTCAGGGCGGGTTTTGATCTTGGACCTGGCGTCGAACACGCAAACAGAATTGAACTGAGAGTGTGGCCCGTTCCGTGAGAGCGAGAACCAAGTTCGCAGTCGAGGTTGTCGTTAGGAACAAAGCTGACATCAACGGCCGAACTGTTGCTGAGATTACATGTGGGCATGAGTTGGAAGCGTGTGTCTGACCATAATTGAGAGAAACAGATTATCAATCACCTCTACTTAGGGGTGTCTCCGCAAGATAAATTAAAGCGCCGAAGCTTTGTTGACGGCATGTAGTGGCCTGGAAGCCTTTAGTCTTCTTAAGCTGTTTCACTACATGACTGGGATGGCATTTAGCTAGATGACAAAAAAAATCAATAGCGTCTCTCATTTCACGCGCGTCTCTCAAGATCAATTCGAACATGAAATAATGAATCAAAGACACAAATAATGAGGGTTAGGAAAGCGTTGTAATTTTGAGGGCATTCGCAGCTGTAAGCGAGGTGCACAGGCCTTAGCAGCGATAGTTGTGGCGCAAGAAATCCGACCGCTAAAAGAATCCGACCACTTAAAAATCCGACCTCTCAAAAGTCCGACCTCTTAAAAATCCAACCTCTCAAAAATTTGACCTCTCAAAAATTTGACCTTCTATTTAGCGGACCTGCACTAGAGCACTGTTCAGAGCGCACTATGCACTGTGTGGAATTTTTATCACGTGTGGAAGGGACCCCTCGGAATATCATACTTCCGCCCACCTGCGCACGTGCTATCTACCGCCTCATCTCCGGACGCATCCACCATCGGACAACGCAATGATTCACAGTCGGCACACTAATCAACAACATCAACCCAACCACAACGAGATGCCCGCCACAATGACGGCCTCCGCAGACAACCCGTACCTCCTGCGCGACGAGTACATCGACTCCAGGAATATCCAAGACCACCAGCTTAACGCTGAGCTCGCCTCAATCCGCACCTTCGTCCAAGCATGTTTCGACGCGACCGAGAAGAAGCTCATCCGCCGCATCGATGACTCGGACGCGAAACACGAGCAGAAGATGGCCTACATCCGGAACCAGAACCTGCGAAACCCCAACCTGCCCATCGAGCCCATCATCTCCCTCCGCGATGAGGGTCTCGTACTGCCCAACCCGACCCGCTTCCCGAAGCACGCGAAACAGTTTTACGCCCTGCGCAAACCGGACACTCCTCTGAGAGTGCGCATGCTCAGCTACCTTGTCGACTTCTACGATGTCCAATGGCAAACGTGGGAGGTCTCGGGCGCCGATGACCATGCAGACGATTACGAGAACTACACAGACGAGGACGAGAACGAGAACGCAGCCACTGCTGCCAAGCCGTCAAAATTGTCACTGTGGGACGCTGTTCAGACGTACCCAGAACTTGCCGTCAACGCCTTGGAGTCAATTCTGGGCTTGAACGAGCAAAACTTCATCAACTTCAGGGAATGCGCAAAGCTGAGATCGCCGCCCCAGGCAACAAAGAGGCGTCAATTGCTTGCTCCCGACCATGTTAACGAGGCCGGAGTACTGGTACCAGGGAAACAGTTCGACAGCGGTCGGGGCGCCGTGCCTCTTCCCCAGACTCGAGAGCTCACATGGGAGGACTTGATGGAGCCAAAGCAACCAGAGAAGGACAGGAGCATGTCGACACGTGTCGGCTGGGACTGCGCAGCACCGACGGCCCTCGACAGAATGCTCAATCTTTCCGAGAGGGGAGCGCGCTCAAGCGAAGGAAGCCCAACAAATGCGGACACTCTGTCGAGGGAGGAGAGGAGATCGCGGCATCGCACGCCTTCGGATCCCCTAGACCGGCGCTCTGCCTCTGCTCGTGAGGGATGAGGCTGGTGAAGGACACTGTTGTTTTGGGTGGACAAGTCATTTTTTGAGCGATGCATTGGATCGGCGTTTTGTTTCATGTTTAGGATACCCCTTAAGTCAGTCAATTTTCAGCATTTCTTCAATAATGCCGCTCCAGTCCCTGAAATCGGACAACCCACTGCACGGCGTCTTGCCGGACTCTCGAGGCGATTTCGCTCCCGTTCCCGGTCCGCCCTCTGACCAAAAAGAGGTCCACCAGAAAAGATGTGGAGGGAGCAAGGGGCAGAACGAGGACCAGTGAAAGGCGTGCACAAAAATGTTGCCACGGTTCGAAGGTAATGAAATGAATTGAGACGCACCGTCTTGTTGGATCCTACCCTCGAATTCCTAATTAATTGCGGCAGAATGTTTCGTGCGCCCATAGACGGAGCACGGCATAAGCCGTTCTACGACATGCCGTGCGTGCGAGGACGGTCACAGCGTCGGTTGTAAGCATCTTCCCAAAGGGAAACCTATGTCGAGCTTTGGCAAGACTCGAAAGCGGCGGAAGGGATGATCTAATGGGGTTGCTTGCGGTGGTATACACCTGCGCGGAATCGTCGCAACTCGGTGACTGTCCCCGGGGTGCTGGTCGTGGCGTTGCATCGTACTGTGTCACCTCACTCTGCGCATATCGTGGGACAGTGACAGTAAGTAGGTCCGTCGGATTACCCAGGGCAAAAGGTCGTGGTCGGTGGGAGCTTCTGCGGAAATAAACCCTCCCCCGTTAGTGGGAGTTTCCTGCGGGAGAGCAAAAGAAAAAGCTCCCCTGTCGGTGGGAGTTTTCTGTAAAGAAGCAAAAGCTCCCCTACTAGTGGGAGTTTCTGTAAAGGAACAGAAGAACGTCTCCTGTCTCACGGCGACCTACTCCCCGAAGCTGGGCGAGTGCGATCGGCTCCACTTTAAACACCCGGCGGCAGCCACGGCGCCGGCGACCGAGGAGGTGGGGCCGATGATCCGGGTGCTCGGAGTGAATACCATCTCAAGCAATCGCCTCACGCCCTTTTACTTCCACGGCCGACACATCATCGCCAATTATTACAGATGCCCGCTCCGAGTTATTGAGCGTAAGTTACAGTGGCAGCAGCCGAATCCCAGCACATTCTCTTTTGCCTCCAGGGATATCTATCACTTGCCGCAGCAAAAGGCCAGTGCTGGCGGGGGCTTCTCTTTGGCGCTTCCAGTCCAGTGTTACGCGACAGAAACACAAGGCAAGCACAATGACGGAGACTGTCTTCTGTATTTTCCATGATGCCTGCTGCTTACACGCGGGCAGCAGCCACGTATCACGACCAGGTCACTAGATTCCCAGCACAATGGCAATGACACTTCTGTCACTTCCACCACCTTCTCGCTGAGTCCAAATGAGGTCACTCTGCTGAAAAGTATATCTAAAACCCATTCAAATGCATGGCGATTGCATCTTGATGCTCCACCTCGATCCATCTCATTCTTGTCGCCTCCTGCTTCTCGTTGACGCTTTACTCGTTTTCAGTGACCGAATCCCCACCATCCTGATGATCCTACCTACATATCTGGAGTAACGCCCCCTGGAGTTGGGCAGAATGCCGAAAAATCCAGCGAGAGAGCGTCGCCGGCACCATTGACTTCCAACAGGTCCGTCTGCCGCTATACAACATACTGCATCCCCTCTCATCAGTGATGAAAATAATCCTGACGGTCAGATTCCTCACAGAATAAAACATCAGCCAATTCCCAGAGCTGTCAATTTCGTTGAGATTGGTGTCTGGGCAACGACGACGTACCCGAATCTGAGAGGACGGGATTCACAGCGATGACTCCTCCCACAGCCTGAACTTCGATGTCGATAATGATGTTCGAATCTCTAACCAACTTTGAATCCTTGAGTTGGCATTCGAGGCAGCCATCACTCACGGAAATATCGAGGCCGTGTCGTCATATCATAGCCACCGGTCCCCCGCCCCGATGACTGCAAAGATTCAGGCCTGGACAATGCCGCGATACGTTACGTCGTACTTGCTTCTAAGGAGTCTGAGGCCCATACCGACGGGGCCCTCTCGAAGTCGAATGGCCCTTGAATCGGCACCCAGCGCACTTGCCATGGTTGGATGCTTCTTTCAGTGCGGAAAGCTGAAGTGCATAGAGTGGCCCTGTTGCTGTACGAGAGAGTGCCGTTGTTTGAGAACACTTGGATCGAGTGCCTTTGTAGCCTTCGTTGAGTAATGCTGGAAGTTTCATTTTATCTTGGTCTAAGATTTAGGGGATTCACAACCTCTTTCCGGACGCTTAGTGTTTTTGTTTCCATGTTAATGAGTATGCTCACTGAGGTCGTCAGCCAGACGCTTGAGATAGGTTGTCACCTGTTAGCCTTCCGCACAACTGGGGGTAATCTACATTTCTTTATTTTTATTCTTTAAAATACTGTGTCACAAAAAAAAACGGAGTCAGCGGCGAGAAAGGCGAGGTATCTATTGGCAATTCTAAGTGAAGTTCAGAAGTAAATGAACTCTGATATAAGGCCCGCACACAAAGCACCGTCCACTGTAGACATTTCTAATTCTAAGTATTAGTCGTTGGTTGGCATCACGAACATAGTTTACAGAGTCATACTTCTTGAAGCCTTCTAAGGTGTAAGGTTGCATCCAAGATCCTTGTTGCATCTGTTCAGACACTTTTCGAAATCGGCGTTGCTTCCTCTGGTGAAAAAGCAATCTTCGCGGCACAGGGTGCACTGTATGTTGTCAGTCATGGCGAGCGCAGTCAGAACAGTGAGATAGCTTGCGTACCCCCGTGTCGATGCGAGGTGGGGCATTTT
This sequence comes from Colletotrichum camelliae, assembly GCA_018853505.1. Taxonomy (NCBI): domain Eukaryota; kingdom Fungi; phylum Ascomycota; class Sordariomycetes; order Glomerellales; family Glomerellaceae; genus Colletotrichum; species Colletotrichum camelliae. Next base: position 245,540 of record JAELVL010000011.1, read on the forward strand.
GAGGGCGTGCAACAGCAATGCCTGCGAAGAGGGCGATCAGGATAGTAGAGAAATGCATTATGTAACGGTAAAGCAGCGTCGGTCAACGACGACTATTGTAGCTTGGAAAAAGTGAATGAAACAGGTTAGAGAGAAATGTTGTAAGCTGGTTGTAGAGGGTGAGTAGATGTACTGGATGCCGTGAATCGTCAATCGAGCGAGTAACGCTTCTTTTAAACAAGTATTTCAAGGGTGATAATCTAGAAGCAATTAAATGATTACCGACCGTAGTATAGACAGGGTACTCTTTAGAGTTTTGTCTGGTGCGCCGAAACCTGACTCGATGCTATGTTCAGCTGACACAAACTTGACACAGCGCCAGGTGAAAGGCCAGCCAAGGACCCACCCCGCCCGCTGGCGCGCAAACCCGGTTGAAGCCCTTGTTGCGCGTAACGCTCCCGATGCGTCTGACTGAAGTCGTCGTTAAGCATGGGCTGGATGCCTCTGTTACAGGGCTGAGGGCCTGAACAGGCAAGATATCCAGCCTACCCCGGCAATCTAGTCGGTCTCGTGAGAAAACCACGGTTTCACAGTCTGTCGCTAATGACCGTGAGACGAACTCTCCCGTCGGCTGTCACTAGTGTACCGGCACTCTGGGACACTGACCAGTTCATCTGGACAACAAAAGAGTCGGCAGGGCTAAAATAGAGTTTCAGTGAAGCATTCTATTGCCTCGGATGCTATACTTATAAGAGGCCAACACTTCTCTTAATAAGTGCACGCTTTTTGATTTAAGAGGAAGGTCCATTGGTTTTGTGACATTTGGTAACACTGAACAGCTTAAGACTTTTCAGAAAGTGACAATTTGTGGATAATTCTGATGATGTCAAACCCAAGCAGCCCTCAAATTGAGTCTGCAGGCAGGCAACCAGGCTCCGGAACGTAAATGCCGTGATTTTTTCAACTGCTTTGTTGGTGCCCGCCTTCTCTTATCACAATTTTACTTTGCCGCAGATGAAGATATTTTTGACGTTGGAATGAACTGCAAACTGATATGTGCGCTTACCGGCCTTGGCCATGAGTACACACGTCTGACTCGTTGTCTCAAGGCCTGCAACCTTGAGTCCATTGTGTCATGGCACTTCGGAACAATACTTGGGGACACGCAGACGAGTGCGCATACATCAACGACTAATAGGCCAAGAGTCTCGATCCCGCTTTCCCAACCAGTCAAGCTTGAAATAGGCCAGTATGTGTTGTTATAATCTTAAGAGTCCGAATCCTCAACTTTGCGAGCGGAAAGGGGACAACCTATTTTTGATGTCTTCGCCAAGCCCCCGATAATTTCTTCCGGCATCATTTGGTGTTTCATGAACATGCTTTGCGCCCACATCTCGCCTAGGGAGTCATCAAGCCGCGGTTGGAGTAATTGAGACAAAAGAACCTTGTCGCCAGTTGAGAACGGGAACGATGCCCCTCGCTTGCGCTGCCCTCTCAGAGTTCTCGTTTTTTGGTTGAGTTTGAGCACGAATCCTACAAAGGCTGCGGGCGTCCCCCCCCCCCCCCCCCCCCCCCCATCGGTTGCAAACGTACAGGTTTGCGTCCAAGCCTTCTGCATGATTCAAAGGTCAGTGTTTGCCGGAGCCTAAAAGCAAGACGACTGATACTTGGTACCAAGATTTCCTAGACGTACTTCAATATCCCAAGACATTAGCAACCTGCGAAGCTCTGTTTAAAACAACTGCAGCGATACAACCGTCGACGTCTTAGTCACGACGAGGGACACCATGGCAGCGGCGCCATGCCTAACTTCTATCCTCTCCAAATTCACAAGGAAATCGCTGCATACGTCGAGGATTCGCGGACACCACAGTACAAAACTACTCTCTTTGTTCGATGGAGTGGGGGCCCTGCAGCCTGCAGTAGGTTGAATCTCGTGGGCTAAACTTGAACCGCTAAGTGCATGAATACTACTGCAGCGACTGACTTAATTGACTATTTTCAGCGTACGATCAGCCATTCAGTGATAAAAGTATAAACCCAGAGCCTCAATTGGATGCAGGGCTCAATTGAACGCTGAGCTCCCTCAACGACGTCTCTGACGATTCTATGGCGTTTTTGAGACATCATGAAGAGTACCGTCGATCTCAGCATTTCATCATATCTGATTGGGAGCCATCCTATTGTAGCGGCTGCTTGTGGTGTTTCCACCTCAACTTTCCTGCTTCTTGTATAACTGCTACCACGAGGCTTGACAGGATGGGCATCTCAATCTTCAAGCTGGTCATGCGGTATATTTTGTCCTTTAAATGTTTGATCAAGACGGTACCGCAAATTACCAACTACGTTCCACAGCATGGGCCTTTCGACATCATCGCAGCTCTTTTGGTTCCTGTCAATGAGGTGTTAACAGTTACGCAAAGACCATCAGCTACTGAATTTACCGGTGTGATGCTCTGATAAATAGAAAGAGATGACTGGTTTAATGTGTTGCATCATTTAAATAAGGTGATTCATGACCCGTGCTGGACTTGCTTGCATTGTGCCGTGAAAGGAACCCGCCAGAAATTGGCGCTGGTTACGCCGTACGCCTTCTTTGGTCTCGAATCTTCTGTGACTCTTGAGTGTTGGTCGCCAGTTGAAACAACCATCAGGGGACACCCAATCTCGTCGGGTACATTGCACCGGAAATTGAGCACCGGGCATTGAAATTGGTTGTTCAAGAGTCCGGTCAACCTTTTGTGATGGCTCGCCGCGCCCGTGATGACGTTTGAATGGGGCTGGGAACATTGGTCCGGACAAAAAAGAAAAATCGGATTTAGGCCTGAAAATCTGTTTTGAGTCTTCGCAAATCGTGAGATGACTGAATTGTTATAGCTCTCCGGACGCACTGGCCGATTTAGATGCGTCCGAACGAGGGCAAGGCCAAAAGACATCCATCAGCTCCAAACGAGGCCCCGCTTTCCCGGCCCCGCAGCTGCGTTCAACAGTCGACCAAGCTGACTTCATCTTCACCCGCGCCGGTAGCGCAAATTTGGCACCCCACCTGCACATCGCTAGATTGAAGAAATGTAGACTAGTCTCCAAGTCCTGCTATACTTACCGCTTTTAATGGCGCTTCTTCCATAGACACTTTGCGTTCTAATTGAGCATATGCAGATGTTGTCATGGAGGCTCTCGTGTTAGCATTGGCCTTGCCCAGCTGCGGTGAGATTGATGTGCGGAGGAATGAAGATTTGCCAAAGTCAGTGCCGCGTTTTAGAAGAATGGAAACCAACTTGCGGCGCAATTCATTGTGACTGCCGGAAGGCCTCTTTTGCCGTGTTTTCAAACTCACCTGGATGAAGAGTTGTTGCTAGGCGGATGCTAAATAAGGCGAACTACCCTCCTGTGACAATCATAGGCAGCTCGAACTCCATTAGCTACAAATACTCTGACTAATGAGTCTGATACCTTTTCCCTTCTTCGTGAGTTCTCTCGGTCGGATTTTCTACAGGTCGGATTTTCTGCAGGTCGGATTTTCTGCAGGTCGGATTTTCTGCAGGTCGGATTTTCTATAGGTCGGATTTTCTACAGGTCGGACACTCTACTCTGCTAGACCTTCAAAAGCTCCCACTAGTATAGGAGCTTTTAGGTGATTACATCATATAAACACTGGAGCGCATAGAAAAAGCTCTCACGCGAGTGGTAACTTCTATTATGTGGGAGCTTCTAGAGCTCTTCTTTTATGCTTTCTCCTCAGTCCTCCCTGATCCACCCTCTTCCTCATAACTCTTCCCCATCTCCTCAATATCATCCTGGATTTTGTGATTTCTCCTGCTTTTCTTTCCAATTCCACCTCCCTATCTGCAGCCTGCCACATTCAGTCACACAAGCCTCAGTTCTTCTTCCCATCATCGCCACGGCTTTGGCATCCTCGCCTGGTACGGGGTCTCCCCTCGGGCCCTGCTAATTCGGGTGGAAGCACAGGGTGATACTCCTGCAGTCGGGGGAAAGCACTAAGCCTTCGGTCTCTCCTGATTGGAATGTGACGTCGCCTGATGATGCTGGTGCCTGGGAAGGCAGTTTTCTTCAGGTAGGTAAGCTGTAGTTCAGCGCCTCACCTGCCTTCACAGTGTTTTGTGTTCATTAAGTCTGGAAGGTCAGATACCCACAACACTGTGAACATTCGGGTTCCACTTTGCCTCTGCAGCGTTTCTACTTTAACGTCACCTGAAAAGGTACCTCAGAGACATCAACCTTGCGTGCTTTCGAGTGCGCCCTTCTTCCCAACACCATCTTGCTCCTCAAATGTCATTTCCGAACGGTATCACAGATCGCCTTTCGTCAACACACGCTCTCGCCAGCGTCTTTACCAACACCAACTTCAGAATCAACAGCCTCTAATCTTCCATTCTGCAGCAGCGGTGCCACGCGAAACGATCCTCAACATGCGTTGAGCAGTCTGGTCCGCTTCACGACACCCTTGCAGTCTGAGAGGGTCCAAAAGTGCTTCCTAGCGATTACCTTAATACTGTCAGCCAGGCTTTTAACAGTCTAGTCGATGAAGTCAACAGATGCCGATTCCGTTGCGGTCATCGACTGAACGCGCATGAATAACTCTGTTGTTAAGAACCCTCGTGATGACGGTGTGCGCGATGGATATGCTCCGAAATATGGTTCGGCAATCTTGAGGGTCATGGCTGCAATTCGCTCACTGGATTATAAGAGGAGAACCAGGATCTCTCTCCCGCCAAACTCCTGGGTAATTTCTTCAGCGCTCCTCATGGTAACCGGAATATCTGGCCTGCACTCGGTGTGTCTGCACAGGGCTTTCACGGTATTTCAAATAACGTTAAACCTTACTTAATGCCGCAGTATGATGCACTTCACCCGCGGCAACACAACACGCGCAGCTCATGGCGACGGACTTCCAACTAGCTGGAGGACCTTACGGTATTTATTACTAGCCTTTCAATTTTAGAAGCATCTTAGATTGGTGTTGTTCACCGTTCTCCTCCACTATTCCCGTCGTGCTCCTGAGCGGTGAACATTCAGATCGATGTTCGTCTTTACTTGTGGCCATTCCAGTCACAAGTGATAACTACGTTTATCCTAATACAAATACACCTCCCTTTCCAACAGGAATAAAATCAGGGCCAGGAAAGCTGTTCTCTATGCTGGGTCTTTCACATTGTCAGTTGAGCGATGTGCCTCCGAGTGATTCAGCAGGATCTTCGAGCGGTCAGGCATCTGCTGTCGTTTGACCAACCTTTTGAATGAATTGGTCAAGTCATTCGTCGACTTGCCCTTAAATGAGCTCTGTCGGCCTAGATCGCGACGGCGAGCCGCACACCGACGTCATGTTTGGTCTCGAAGAGAATGAGAATCTGCATTACCGGTTGGACTGGCGCTGAAAAGCGAGATTGCCCAAATCTTCAGGGCAGGTGTGACAGCGGTGGAAGTCTTGACGGGTCCCAAGCCGTGCAGCTGTGGCAGCCACCTTCCGCGGTCCTCCTCTCCGGAGATACCAAGGCGTCAAGTCCAGAGGATTGCAAACCTAAAATACCATTTACTGAGACTGGACTCGAAATCGAAGCACAGTCACAAGAATTCGGGCATCTCAGCTCCATCGGCTTCATCAGAGTGGTGGTATAATTCATATACTGGCTCAAGAGAGTCTGATTTAGTCAAGATCGGTTTGTATGAATTAATATTATGTGGTCTGTCGTCTCTCGCAATGCCGCCGTGGCTCCCAAAATGTGATAGTCATGGACCGTCTCTTTTCTGCTCTCAGCTGTTTCAAATACCATGTCGGCTTCAACGTCCGATACCTCTCGGTCTGAAATACCAAGTCGACCACAACAGACCTTGATGCCATCCCCCGTCATGTTGCGTCCCGAGCAACTCCAAGAACATATCAGCGACAACAAATAAGATTCGCCGCTGTCATCTCAGACTTGGACTAGAATTAACGAATGACCAATTTGAAACGAGCTGGCGTTCCATGGGCATCCCATGGTGTGCTGACGGCGACATGGAGCCGGGCAAGACTTACGGTTGAGAAGTCTCGATTCCTGCAGTATCTGTGGCTTTAGGAAGAGAGGTGTCGCGCAGACTGTCGGAAAGGTTTGGGGCGGAAGCAGAGGTCGCCCAGCCCGTGCGGTCGGTCATCTTGTCGTCGGTCGATCAGGTGGAGAAGCGCGATGGACGAGGGCGTTGTGGGATGGAGAGTCGGTTCAAAATCTCATCAGATGAATCCGTTGGAGCGATGTATATCATGGGCAGCATGGGTAGCGACCAAAAAAGGACCAAAGGAGAAGGGGTCAAAAAAGACAGATGGTCTGGACAGTAAAAACATACAACACCGGGCATTCGCCGGTCGTCACCGACCCGACTACTACTCCAGCCCTCATTAGCTTATCTATGGGAGAGCGGACGGGATCCCGAGTTCTCCAATGGGTATGGTCGTATGTAGTGAACCTCAGTTGTAGAACTGTCCATATACCACAAAGACCTAACAAGCGGTTGGAGATTGCGGGACAATGTCGAGGCTCATCACCGAGGCGATGGGTTCCAGCGGACCGCGACAGGAGACATGGCGATGGTAACAGCGGGCATATGGAGTGTGTGGCGGTCCTGCTCTAAGCTGTCGCGTGCATACCACGTGCTCAACATGAGGTTAGGTTCAGAGCCTGTCGCGGGGTCGTTTGCACCGGTGGGATGCAGTGGTCCGTGGGGATGCGAATCGAACATCAACCCGGAGTGCTACCTTACCTACGTTACCTACGTTACCTACGTTACCTACGCTACCTACGCTACCTACGTTACCTACGTTACCTAAGTTACCTAAGTTACCTAAGTCAAGGTGAGGTAAGCTAAGCTACTGAGCGGATGGGCCCGGGGATGGCTGACGTAAGGCGCCCACCTATTTTCGGGATGGGTAATGGGCTGACCCGGATGGCGGATGGGTTGGGAGGCCCCAGCCGGGTCCAAGGCGAGGTCAGGTGCGTCTACGGATGGCTGCGTCCCCAGATGGCACTTAGCCGAGGGGCCTCGAGACTGCCGGACTGCCGTTCAGTGGCCCATGGCAGGACTTCTCCCAAAATTAACGTCCTGCATTATACAGCTGCTTTTAGACATCGTCCATTGAGTAAATGACAATGTTTCCAATTGACAAGCTTGATGGAAATGACCTCGAGAAAACTGCTTTTACATATGAGTAGAGAGCGCGCGAGAGTTGTCGGGTTGGTCAAATGTCCTTGAGCCTTCGCCGATCGCTCTACGTTCCTTCACCCACATTCTTTTTTAGAACGTACACTCTCGTTAATTGAATATGAAATTCGACGCCCAACGCTCCTTGTTTGTCATCTTGAGTTTCCTTTGCCTCTCTGCAGTAGCATCTGACCTGCAGGGCGAGCCATACCACGATGCTGTTCCGATCCTCCGACGAGCCACCCCCGTAAGGAACGGAACCCACACTGGAAGTGTCGTACCCTCATCCAGTCGCCGTCCTTCGTCCGTGCCACCGTCTTCTGTGCCACCGTCTTCTGTCACACCTACTACCCGCCCACCCACCATCACTAGCCCCCCCATCTCATCAGCAGCACCCACGAGCAGTGCCGCACCAGCAACTACTACGGTCAGCAATGGAGACACCATCGTTGTTCCCGTTGGCGTTGTCGTTGTCGGAGGAATCGGTGGTGGCTTCTTTACCGTCGCCGGTGCCGCTGCTGGGGCCGCCCCGGTTGCCGTGGCGGCCGGCGCATCCGTCACTGCCGGCTCTTCGTCCGGTGACAACCCTGACGACCCGAATGATCCGAACAAGCCGCCTAGCTCTGTACCCGAGGCGCCATCTTCCGCACCACCTTCATCTGCACCACCTCCGTCTTCCAGCTCAGTGGCACCTACGAGTACGGAAGCCCCAACGAGCACCTCGAGTGCCGTGCCGAGCGAAACGCCAGCACCGCATGTCATCTACCCCAAAGACAGTGCCACAGATCAGGACAAGAAAGACTTCCTCGCGCTGATCGACAAGGATCTTGGCCAAGGCAATTACAGGGTAACAGAGGGTAGAAAGGTTTCGTTCGTCGCCGCTAATATCACAACCACGCAACGTGACAACCTCATCAAAAATTCCTTGGTACGTTGAGTATTTTCGTCCCGCTGCACCACACCTTCGCATCTCATCTTGACCATCAGCTCACAAACTTACCAGGTCGGTGGAGCCGATCCTGATCAGCAGGATCGCAACAATAATGGTGCATCAGTGCTGATCACGGAAAGAGACCCCAGCGATGATGAGATCCACGAGAAGTGGTGGATGGAGTCGCTTGACAAGCTCGGGAGAATTCGAAAGCGCGCCGTGGTCAAGCAGGCCAGTGCCCCAACAGAACTCGTCATGCTTTCCCAGCCGCCGGGGGTAGACCTCAAAACTCTCAACACTTACGCATACGATGACAGTGCAGGAGCGGAGATTACTGTTTATGTTCTTGACAGCAGATATTACGCTAGAAATGCTGTAAGTACAATTCTTTCGAGTCTATTTACGCGCTGCAGGTGACTAACCTAAGTGAACAACCAGGAGTACACCGGCATGGCTGTGAAGCCCCGCTGGATATTCGCAGGCTCTCAGGAAGAAAAGTCTGTTGAAGAGAACCTCGATCCTGATGGACACGGTACTTGTGCCGGATCTAAGATCAACGGTCCCAAGTTCGGAGTCGCAAAGCAGGTCAACCTGGTCGTTGTCAAAGCCGGAACCCAGGCTTCCGATACCGATGACGCTCTTGACAGGATCGTGGAAGACGTCAGATTGAAGAAGCTACAGGGCAAAGCCATTGTCAACATTTCGCGATGTCGTACGTATGACCTTTCCGCCATCTGCAGCTTCTTCACTTCCATCGGATTCGAAGCCTCATCAGCTAACACACACGAAGGTTTGGACGATGCAACTGAATTCAGCAAGAAAACGATGAGAGAATATGTGAATGAGATGATTGCCGAGGACATTATCGTCATTGCGGCGGCTGGAAACGACAATCGCGCTGAAGTAGCTGTAAGTAGGCGGAGGTACCCACGCGTTAAGTCCTGTGAGCTGACTACATACGTCTAGAAAGGAACAGCAAAAGCTGCCGACATCGATAGCTGGCCAGGTCTGATGGCCAAAGACGGCGTTCCAGTCATCAACGTTGGAGCCGTTGACAACACGGGAAAGAATGCCAGCTTCTCTCAAGGAGGCCCTTTCGTTCACGTCATGGCACCTGGAGTTCAGCTCCAGTGTGCTGCCAATTCCTTCTTTAGTGGCACGCGAAAGAATGACGGCACGTCCTTTGGTTAGTCATTCAAGAGCAGAGTCGACATATTGGACGAAAGCAGTCTTTACTAACTGACGCATCCCAGCTGCACCCACCGTGGCCGGTCTTGCAGCGTACCTTCTTGCTGTAGGAGAATACCCAGAACTGTACGAGATTGGAAAGGTTGCCGCCAACATGCAAAAGCTCCTCATGGATATGGCCTACCAGCGATCTCCCGACGGAGGACAGGTTATCTTCAACGGCCAGGGTGCTGTCTGTAGCCGCCCTGGGCGGAGCGCCAAGTTCAAAAGACAGGACCTCAGTGGCGAGGCCTGCTCGGTAGTCTCGTCAACGACGACGCTACCCTCTGCAACTCCAAGTCCTCCTCCAGCGACAACCAGCAATCCGCCAGCGGCGACCACAACCGCGCCCCCGCCGCCGCCTCCGCCTCCGCCCGCACCCAAGGAGCTCTTCTCGCTAAACGGGCAAGTTAGCGCTGGTACTTCGGCATGTTTTCCCACGAATGACTTTAGTGTGACAGCCGGGACGACGTACGGCTTCTCATTCGATGTCAGCCCAGACATGATCGTGAGCATCGAGACCGGGGCCACGGACGAGGGATACCACCAATCCAAGGGACCATGGACAGGTACTTTCCTCGCCCAGTCAACTTCTTCGGTCAAGATCTGCGGATCTGGGGGTTCTGGTGCATTAGGTTTCAAGATAGCCGAGGCGCCGTCCGAAGCCATCAAAGCGCCAGCCGGCAAGGAGGTATTCAAGTTGGATGAGAAGGTTGCGAGTGGGACGACGTCTTGCTTCCCGACTACTGGTCTGAATATCCAAGAGGGGAACTATGGCTTCTCGTACACGACCTCTGATGGCATCGAAATCCAGATTGGAGACGATAGTTCCGGCCCAAAGTATTTCACTGGAAACAAAGCTTCAGGTGCAGGATTGATGTACATTGACTTCTCAGGGGGGAGTATCTCTGTTTGCGCGACAAACAACGGCGGCTCGGAGGCACCACTTTCTTTGACTATGACCCAGTAAGGTATATAATTTGGAAGAATGTATAGATGATTCAATGAAGGCATATGACAAAGACAGTCGCTCTCCTTGTTATGGTCAAAGGCGGGAAACAATTTCTTTGGTTCCTTTCGATGTGCTTTGATTCAAAGGATCCAGGGGAGAAAACCCCACGTCAGCAGCCATAAGTGGTGGGCGGCGGATCGGGAATTCTGCGGAAGCATCTACGTCACGTCCACTTTCGCGCTTCTTCCTGGGTTTTCAGAGTCAGGCGGATAGTTCGCGAGCGAGGTGGAAAAGGAGACGACGTCGGGAAGTTGCGTTGGTGCAAGTACAGACAAGACGCACAGTCGAGGAAGTCACACCTCACCGAGATGCCTTCCATTCCAGGCCTGCCTGCCTGCCTTACTTATCCAGCTGGGGACGTTGCAACCGACAGGCATCCACCCCTTCACCCCTTCACCCCTTCACCCCTTCACCCACATGCAACCCAACAACGCTCTGATTTCCGACAGGAGCCATGGTTGCCACCACCCGATCAGCATCCCTTCGGCCCCCCCGCTGCCCTTACTCTCTCGGAAATCGCCCGCAGCCTGTAAAGTCCCAGTCGCAGAAGCCCAAAGGTACGTTTCGCTGCTCTTTCGGGTATTTCAGATTCATGCCGGACTTCTTCTGATTTCTCTTCTCCAGCGATCAAGGCTGAGAGAACGCCCCTCGCCATCCCGAAGGAAACCGCGCCAAAGGAGAGCGCTCCAAAGGAAAGCGCCGGTCTCAAGATGGGCTATATCCGCATCATCGTCACGAAGTGTGCTGCAACAGACGAGACTGCCTCCACGTTGCTAGACCAACTACAGACTCTGAAGCCCATGGTTACCAAGGATTCTTTCTACAAGATTTTCGAGGGCAACGGCGAAAAGATACTCATCGAGGCAACAACATGCTCCGAGGTCACCAGTGCAGTTATGGGCGATTTTGGAGCTGCAATTCGGAAGGGTTTCCCGTACTCCAGCTACGAGATCCACGTCCGCCCCCTGGGAGGCCCTCCTTTCCTTCCCTATGTCTAGAAGGAGAAACCGAGGCGTGGGCTCAAAATCGGCTGAAGAGAATGACCGGGTGGATGCATGGACGAATGGAAGAGCAGGCAGTTAGGCAGTGACCGGACGTGTATTGGAGCGGGGGGGACAAAGATTTAGTCTGTGTCTTCGGGTTTTAGTGACAATGAAAGGGCATTTTCTGGCGGAAAATTCATTCACGGTGCCAACATCACGATGCAGAGTCGAGACAGTGTTCTGGACGGAACACCAGCCAGCTGGAAGGTCAGTTCTTCCAAAAGCTCCCACACCTGGGGGAGCTTTCCCAAAAGCTACCACTCGCGTGGGGGTTTCCCAAGTGGCAGCCGCCACCCGTGTGGGAGTTTCCCTGAAGGGAAGCTACTACTGCGGGAGTTTTCTCAAAAGCTCACACTGCTGTGGGGGTTTTCCGACAAGGCACCGAAGCTGCTACTGTGGGAGTTTTCTCAAAAGCTCCCACGGCTGGGGGTTTTCGAGAAGCTCCCACGCCCGGATCAGGCAGCACTCTCCTGCCAATCCAAAGTGTCTTGGCCGCAGAGGTGCCCAAACGACGTCATCGACGGTTGAGAACCACGACAAAAGTTACGTACCTCACCTACTTCATTCAAGGGGGAAAGACCTGAGGAGTCGCAACTGGGTCTTTCCGCGCGACCAGAGCACCAATGGTCAGGAAAGGGACCATCACATGCGCCACTAACTTCACTACTGCCTTCCCGTTTCCATCTTTCAGATTCCACATCGTCCAAACCACAGCCTTCACATGCCGCGTATCCAGTCCACTACAGGGACAACTCAGAAAAACATCTCAATGCTTCTTCTCCTTTGAGCCATTGTTTTATCGGCCTCGTGCATCAACCGCTTTCCTCTCCCGGTGCAACAACACCTATTCGCAGAACCTCGCAATCTCCCGACTGCCGGGCTATTTCCCTTGCATTTGCAACCAAGTTCCGCTAAGCCCTTTGGCCAATGATCACCGACGACGATACGGAAAAACTCATAATGTCCCAAACTCCACACTGCCGAAGGCAACGTGAGCAACAGACACCGTGATGTTGTCTGCTTCCAACACTGTGCCTCGCTGACCTTCCCAGCTTCAGGAACGGCCGAGACCAACGAGACGAGGTACTCAAATCAGATACATGGAAGGGTGGAAGTAAATTCAGAAACCGACCGAGAAGAGTGAGCTCATCCTTCCGGGGGCTTCCCTTGTGGTTTGAGCACGCTTGCACCTGTCAACGAGCCAGAGGAGTCGACCGCAGCCCGTGAATCTTCAAGCTGGCACCTGACTCTGTGATGACCCAATCAGGGGAAGAATGTTGAGGATGCTGAAGCATGAAGCACCGTGGCGGTGGCTAATAGTAGTTGGGCTAGAAGACAGACAGGAAGCAGATGGAAGGTATGACGAAGACGAGCAAAACAGCTGGTAATGGAGGCACTCGAGACACCAGAAACAGGGCCAAGATACTTGGGAGTTCAATCAGACCCATCGATCCCTGATGCGTAAGAGGTTCGAGCCTTGATGCTTTTACACGGAGTTTGTATGCGAGGTGGAAGGTACGCAGTAGGTCCCCAAAGAGGATGGGAGTAAAAGAACGTCATGGCCAATTTTTTGATGAAGACATACGACCTGCGAAACGGTTTGAAGCTGCGGGACTATTCCTCTCGGTAACCAAACACCGCAAGCCTCATTTCTTTCGATACGCAAGTGATTCGGTGACTCCACGCGGAGAAATCGCTTAATTGCAGACATCTGAGTAACAGACGCTTCAAGTCGAATCGTTAATTGGCGTGTTCTTTTATTGGGAATACTTCGCCGGATGGACTTTGGCAACCAAATTCACATTCGACAGGCTGGAGAAGACATCAACAAAGATACTGAGGGCAGGAATTCCGAGCCGAGTTGGACAGTTAGAAAGTCTTCCCATCGATTGACAGTGCCATTGCATGTAACCGAAAGAATCTGTCTATATAATGAGCGAAGGGCTCTGGGCAAAGGAAGAAGGCGGTGTTACTGGAGATGCTGATGAGCTTCGTCATGACCCGGCGAGCCTCGGCACTGCTTTGCGCACCTCTTCTAATAGAGGTTTTTACTAGTGGATTGGTTAATCGGGGTGTTCCGGGTAAGTTCAAAAGACCGTGCAAGTCTATAAAGCCGTGTAAGTACAAAGGAACGTGCAATAAGAAGGAACATGCAAGTGCAAAAGACTGTGCAAGTGCAAAAGACTGTGCAAGTGCAAAAGACTGTGCAAGTGCAAAAGCCTGTGTAACTCGATAAAACTTACGCGTAAGTCTAGACTTAACGGTTGCCCTTTCCTACTTATCTACTTCTTCTAGTGGCTGCGCACTAGGGATCTTCTGCTATTACATAGAATGCAAGTCGTCTCCTGTCTCATACGATCACATTGCAACGTTGAAGGTATTCAGAGCACTAACCTAGCTTGGAAAGCATTGCTTCTCTCATGTAAAGCTCATCACTATCGCTTTTTCCATCAAGAAGGCAGGGAGTCATTGCCGCCAGCATCAAGAACACACAAAAACAATCAAAACGAACAACTACTCATCTAACAACCTTTTCGCACTTCTGTTACTTCCCAACAAGATGAAGCATGAAGCCTTCGCGCTTTAAAAGACCGAGCATTTTCAAGCGTCTATGTGAGAAAATCCATGTGAAGGTCACAACCGATAAAAGCTTCTGCCTCTGATGGAATATCGGTCTTCGCGTGGCATCTGAACCCGGGCGTCAGATGCGGCCTGGCACAGCTTTGCGCATTAGTAGCGGCTCGTACTTCATGGAACGAGCGCTCACCTATGAGTTGTGCATGCGGAGTCTCATCTAATTATTAACTGTCCACATTCTCCGGCATCGTTCCCGGGTGCAGGATTTGTCCAGAGGCGCTGGCTGGTAAATTTCTTAAGATCGATCTCTACCTCTATGGCGTCACTGACAGCGTTTACCCTCTTGAGGCGTACCTTCCACTCGTGCTCAGCATCGCAAAGGCCAGCTTAGCGCTTAACGTAGGCGATTTCATTGCGGCTAAGCCGAGAGAAGCCATTGCGGGTAACTAAGCTTCGCCCGTTGGATTTGCAACCAGTGATGGCGTGCCAAGTCTCAAAGGCTTCTTGGTCGCCTCGGCGGTTATCGCGGGCCTTGCTACCAGTCACAGAGTCATAAAGAGGCCGTCTTCAATTCATCTTCTGCTCGTTTGCTCCGAAAGAAATCCCTGGAACCCACGAAAAGAACTCCTCAGATTCCCATCCCCACATCATACTTCCCGCTAATGAAGCGTCTGAGGAGTCTAATCACTGCCGCCAAGGAATGTGCTACTGGAGATCTTCAATTATCCTTCAACTTGCGTCAAGGTTGGGAAGAGGGCCATTTCTGCGGGTTTGTCGGCGAGACTATCACCATTGTCCTCCGTCATTTATCGTTGATGAACATTCAAGTGATCAGGCCGGTTGAAACTTCACTCGTTTCTGGATTTTCGCTTTCATTTTGGAACGAACTGTCTCTTTTGAGTATTCCTCGAATCACCTGCTATTGATTCATCGATATTGTAGGCAACATGAGTATCCGGCAAAGGGTTCGAACAGCATCTGGTGAGGACTGGTCTGAGACGAGCGCGGTTAGACTCTGGCTCATCGGCACGCCCGATTCAGGGCGCCCCACATTACTCTTGGTTCACAGTATCACTTTTCTCTTTTTGACCTGAAATAAGAGAAATGTAAATCGGAAGAAGAGCGAGGTAAACGGAACCTCAAGCAGATCCATATAATCAAAATATAGAAGTACGTCATCTCGTCACCTTGTTCAACGGCGGCATCGAGATGGCCTTCGCTCTCAAGACAAGCCACACAGCCATTCTTCAGTGTCACCCGGCCCAGCAATTCCAGCATACTGAACATCGGCTTTTTCTCCAGCCTTCATTCAAGCCCGAGCACACGATGAAATAACTTGTCAGGCTGGCCTCGTAATTGCCTATTCACGGCACTGCCCCTTTGGCGTGAGAACCTTTTACGACCGACTATTCTTATCTACGACGTCAACATGGATACCAACATGACCTTTGGGGTCGGTTGGCCTGTCGAGGAGGATATCAGCGAGGGAATGCAAAGCATCATGACAACATATGATCTTATTTAGACGGCAGCTGTGGTCATTATCGGGAATTTTAGTTCAAGCATGCACATCATTGCCCGAAACCCCTAGAAACGACACCTCAAGTCCCTTCCTGTCCAGATACACATTGAAGGCATGACAGAGTCTGGTTTTGGTTCTGGTTTCAAACTAGATATCTTGGCCCTGCAGAGGCTTCTCGGTTCCCTGAGCCAGCAGCCAGTGGTCCACGGTCATTCCTGTGGCTTGCACCTCGCCTATGAGTGGGATGCCACTCCATTGAGTTATTTGGCAGTGCTGTAATGGCCTCTTGATATGCCTAACCCAGACGTACAAATTCTACTTCAACCTCAAACTGGGGAGGCAACAGGGGGGAAGGTATGCTTCGCAAGTAGCAAGATGTTCTGGCCCCCAAGCTGAGAGACCCTGCTAGAGACGCTAAATAATTTAGCTTCTCCAACCACGCACAGCCGTTCGTAGAGATAAGCCGTTCACCTAACTTGCATTTTGTAAAGAACTGCATAGTATAGATTTATATAACTAGGGATATATAATAGGTCCCCTTTACTCTAACTACCCCCTATATATCTAACCCCTTCTATTAACTACTTCTACTTTATAGTAATTATATATATATTATTAAGTTCTTTAAACTAAGCTCTTAGTTTAAGTAATATAAAATACTTATATATTATTATTAAATTATTTATTATAAATTGTTTATTTATTATAAATTATTTATTTATTATTAAATTATTTATTTATTATAAATTATTTCTTAATTAATTTAAAATACTTCTATACTTTAGTTTAATAATATTTTTTTATATTAAAGAATATTAGTAAAAAGTAGTAGTATATAAAATATATTATTATATTTTTTATTCAAAGTTCTTATTATATATTTAAAAAACTATATACTTTAAATTAGTTCTTTTTAGTAATTTAAAAAAAACTATTACTATTCTTAAAATAGTTAAAAATAGTATTAATATAGTTTAGTATTAATATTTTAATATTAAATAAATATTAAGTTATAATAATATAAAAAAAGAGATATTTATTCCTTATAAATAATTTATACTTTTTTATATATTTTATAAATAACTATAGAAGTTTCTTTTTTAAACTATTCTTGCTTTTAAATACTTCTTTATAAGAGTTATATAGTAGTTAATAAGATATACTTCTAGGTAGTAAACTACAAAAAAGAAAAGTTAAAAGAGAAGAAAAGTTTACCTAACTTAATTATTCGTAAACATAGAATGCAAGAAGTTATTTCTATAATAACTGTTCCACCACACACAGAGGTTTCTAGCAGTTAAGAATCCACTTTTATTAAAGCCTTTTTCTTTTGCCTGCCCTCTTTATTACAGCTATACGTCAGAGACCATTCATTCCTTCTTTATAATGAGGGACTCTTCACCTCAGAAATAAGAGACAATACAAGCTCTAGTAGTTTAACACCAATGCCTCCCACAACTTCATCGCATTCATATATTCATTCGATCTCAGGTATAGCATTATCAATTCTTTAGGAGAACGTGAAATAATTTGATTCCTTCTAGAAGGTTCAACAAGATCTCAATCAAAGAGCAGCTAAGAAACCCATCCTCATCAGCGACACTGAGATGCTCTTCCCATCAGAGTTCTCCGTTACATATCAATTTGAATAGAAGTAGATGCATCAGAGTTCTGCATAGAAAGTCGCCAGGGTCTCAATTAAAGGTTGCCTGAAAGAATATTCAACCCTAAGGTCGCTTTTAGCAAATTCAAGCAATTCTGACTTTTCTTCAAAAGCTTAACTAAACCAACGTCTGAGTTTGACGTAGATGACGGGGACTACATATCGCATAGAGGGCTGAACAAGTTACTCCATTATTAATACTTGCCAAATACTCCCATTCTTACCAGCTACAACAAGATCGTCTGGCTTTTAGAAAGGTCATCGCCTCATTTCTTCATTAGAAATTTTGCGCTCAGTCTCAGCAGAAACGCTATTTAAAGTCTTCTCAGATTAGACGACATTCTCTCAGCACATACTCTCCATAACAACTCTCATCTCTCTTCCCAAGCTCCCAACTCCACCCTTAATGAAAACCTTAAACAAATTTGATTCCTACCCTTCTATTAAAATCCTGCACCAGGATGTCAAGCAGTTCCAAAAACATCAGTTGATAAATATCTTCATCATTATTTAGGCAAAATCACCCAAGATAGAGACAATATCTACGAAAGACATAGAATCCCGACTTTTGTTTCGCGAACACACTGTAGTAGGACGAGAGATAGTTCGTATCTTGTTGCTACTTAAGTTATTAGAAGCCAGTTTGAACGATTAGTAGTAGATAACAATGCTTTCAGTAGCAAAAGCATAGCTACAATAATACAGCCATATGTTTGTTACGACCCGTAAACAAGGATAACAGCTGAACGACCGACTCGGGCGTCGGGCGGCTAGAATAGGACATTTGTACTGCAGGATCACGGGAACAACAGGAACTCGCTTGAAAACGGAAGAACTATAGTATAAGTCATATAACGATAAGATAAGAGATTAGATCCGTATACTAAGAATACAGAGGCTATCCTTAGTATATATAGGTTCTATATAATTAAGGGATAGACCTTATTAGGATTAGGAATAGTAATAAGATAGAGGGTACTATTTAGGACTTATATATAGTATAACCTGAGCCTAGCTTATAGTTAGACTTCTATAGCTCTTTAGTAATTAACTTTATATTTATCTCTAGATACTTTCAGCTTACCTTCACTGTAAATACTTATTAAGTCTAAAACTAATCACTTTAGCCTCTAACTACCGATCTATAACATAGCTTACAACCTATAACCTAGTATACTATTACTATATATCAATCCCCAGCTTCTGTTAGTAAACCCTACTATCAGATAGCTAACTATAACACTTTAATTGCTCCTGTTTAGTAAGTTAACTATTGAAACCTACTAATAGTATAGATAAGATATCCTCTCGCGCCTCTACTAAGTCACTTACCCTAGGAAGCTCTTCTTCTTCTAAATAGCTAGTCAGAAACCTAGCTAAAGAACTTAAGGGAGCCCTAATAACCGTGGACTTAGATAATAAAGTTACTTTTAAAAAGGAGATCTATAATAAGCTCTAAGCCTAAGTTAAGAAAGGAGATAATAATATAACTAAGATATAAACTATATATAATAAGATAGCTAACAAACTCTAAAGCCTTAAGAGTATAATCTAAAAGCTTAGTAATAAACCCTAATAATTTCAGAACCTCGAAAACAAAATCGTATGCCTAAGAGGACAGAGTAATAACCTCCTTATATAGGAACTTCAGAATAAAGTTAACACTCTTCAGGCTACTGCTAATATTATTACTACCCCTATAAGAGGATACTAGAAACTTAAGCTCAGTACCCTAGTTACTTATAATAGAACCTCTGGAACCTTTAAAGGTTTTTTAATCTAGGTTAAGAACTACTAGAATTTTTATTACAGAGACTTCACTAATGAAACTAAAAAAGTAGTGTATATAGCTACCTATCTCTAAAGAAAAGCCTCTAAATAGTTTAAACTAATCTAAGAGGAATACTTTAAATATAAAACTCTCGATAAATATATTACAGAGACCTGTAATATCTATACTAATTTCTAGGGATTTAAGGATGTACTTCGGTCTCTCTTCCAGGACCTTAATAAGAAATAATAAGCTGAACGTAACCTCGTATAGCTTAGATAGACTAAGTCTGCTAAAGACTATTCTACTAACTTTAGACAACTTAGTATCTAACTTAACCTTACTAAAGAAACTAAGATCTTTATATTCTATCAAGGACTTAAAGACAAAGTTAAAAACGAGATCGTCAAGATTAATTAACTAGAAAACTTCCTCTAATACGCTAAACTCGCTATTAAGATTAATAACTACCTCTATAAGCAACAAAAAGAACAAGAAGACAAACAACAAAATCTAAACTCAGGATATAAATACTAGTAGCAACCTCAAAACAAGTTCAACAACTAGCAGAACAACAACAGACCCTGCAATAACTAGAACAACACTTAACAAAACACTTCCTACAGACAACACAGCAGACCTATAGTGTTACGAGCGGGTCAGGGCAACCAACTGTGGCACAAAGCAAAAGCTTCGATAATGACAAATCCGTTGTCATTGTCCCCTGTTCTGCACTATATAGTTACAATCCTACAGGGACCAACTGTAGCGGTCATAACATATAGATCTCAGTGCTGCTACTAAGAACAACAACAAAAAACCATAGAGCCCTAAATACTATAACTATAAAAAGATAGGACATATGTTACGACTGCTACAGTTGGTCACTGTAGGCTCGTCACTATATAGTGCAGAACAGGGGATAATAACAACGGATTTGTCATTATCGAAGCTTTTGCTTTGTGCCACAGTTGGTTGCCCTGACCCGCTCGTAACACAATGACAAATCCAACCTGCGTAGAGGGGTTGTAGGTTCAATTCCCGCACGCTGCGTCGGTAGTGTGATTATGCCTCCCACACTACGTAGGGCGACCCGACCGTGGGCAGGCTGTTATATGGGTTGGTGCCCTACTAGCCTGGAGTTTCCCTGTGTTATACCCGACTATTGCTGCTTGGTCCTCGGCATAGGGACATGCCTCTTGGAGGGGAGACATGGTGTTACGACTGCTACAGTTGGTCACTGTAGGCTCGTCACTATATAGTGCAGAACAGGGGATAATAACAACGGATTTGTCATTATCGAAGCTTTTGCTTTGTGCCACAGTTGGTTGCCCTGACCCGCTCGTAACAATATATTGCTAAAGATTGCAGGCAACCTAAGAAACTTAGCTGGAAACCTATATCTAAACAAACTAAGCAAGTCAGCATAGCAACTAAAACACCTTATATATCCCTATTATAGACCAGATGCTATAACAACAAATGCTTCACCTACTACAGCAATAAAGAAGCTACAGAACACTGGCCTAGCAACCCAGACTGCAGAAGAACAGGTTATAACATAACTATCCCAGAAGTCAAGACAAAGACCCTTGCAATAGCTTCCTAAGCTAACAGCAAGCTAGTCAGAAAGACTACTAAACAACTCAACAAAATGCTTCGCATCTAACAACTCAACATAGTCAACCCTAACCTTATAGGTTACAACATAGAAACCTAACAAACAATCCAAGAGTCAGAAGCCTAAGTCTAACAAAAAACAAACTAAATCTATCAGTATAAAATAAAACAGCAGACTATAAATAATAATAAACAACAGATCCTACACCTCAAAGTAGCATAAGCACTTCAGCTATAACAGGCATAAGAGGAACCAGACAATATTATATAGCATTGCTAAATTAGTGCCCTAATAGCATACCTCAAATAACAAAGAAATATATAAGGAAACCCTACTAGAATCAAGCAAATCAACTAAGAACTCAAAGAATAGGTTAAGGAAGAATCTAATGAAGAACCTGAACACTAACACAACCCCCTAGAAGAACAGCAACTACTCAGTCTTACTAGTAATTAGAACTTCAGCAAACTTGAATCTAAGTTTAATTTAAATAGAATCCCTTATAATTCTAACTCTCCTGCTAATATTACTAATTAAAACACTATAGCAGACTAATCCTAGGAATAGATAACACTAGTTCTAAAGAAGAATCTAATAATAAAGAAGAGACTTAGCAGCTTATCTAGTACTAGATAGTTAATATAAGCTGTAATAACTAACAGCAACACTTCTATAGTATCCTAGCAAATCAGAGAAATAAAGACTATACTTTAAAGCTTTACACAGAAGATTACCCTGTACTTAAATATAACTACTATAACTACTAAAACCTCTTCTAGCTATAATACTTCTTCAACAAATACAAGGAATATCTCAGAGATAAATATAAATACTAATTCTACTCTAGAAGATATAATAAGAACCCTATCTAGAACGTTTATACCTAAACTACTATAGTTAGATAGACTATAACTACGTTTAGTAACAATATAGTAATCTTCAGCCTAAGCCTATAATACCCTATAAGATGCTAATATAATAATATAATAAAATAAGAAGAATACTAAAGAGATAAATGCCTTATATATATAACTCAGAAGGCTAAGGCCTATAGACTTCTATAAGAAGGATTAAGCTCCCTAAGACTTTAATTCTAGGAAAGCCGCCTTATAAAGGTATAACAGAAAGGAAAGCAAATCACCTACCCTAGATAATAAAAGCAGTTAAAAAACTAGACTTACTTACTAACAAAGGACTAAGATAAGTAATAATAACAAGGTCTATATATCTAGTATCCCTAGACTAGAAAGTATATCTATAACTTATAGTTACTATTAATAACACTATAACTATTATACTTATTAATAGTAGAGCTGAAATAAACTTTATATTACTCTAAGCAGTAAACAAATTATAACTACTATAGTAAAGAAAGGAATATATATACTAGCTTAATAATATAGAAAGAGAATAAGTTTAGTATAAAGGAGGAACTATTAAAAATAAGACTATACTCCTTAAAATAAGTTACCTAGATCGAAATAAATAACTCTAATTTAATATTACTAAACTTAGTATATATAATATTATATTAGGAATGCTATAGCTTAAGAAGAATAACCTATAAATAGATTAGAGAACAGGCTAACTCTATTAGAATAATAATAATCTAGTCTCTAAGTAGCTTTATAGAACCTAGGCTTTAAATAGATCTACTTACTAAGAAGCAGTAAAACGATATATCTACTACCTTAAGGTAAAAGAAGCTATATTATAACTATTAAAGACTATAGATCTTAAATAAAAAGATAATCTCTTTCTATCTATCCTAGAAAAATACAGAGTTTATAAGAAACTCTTCGTAGCTGAACTAGAAACTAGACTGCCTAAACATATAAATTTCAATTATAAAATCCCTATAAAAGAAAGGATAGAGCTTAAATTTAATAAAATTTATAGACTTAACCTAACTAAAATAGAAGCTTTTAATAAGTATCTTAATAAAAACCTTAAGAAAGGCTATATTAGAGAATTAATATCACTAGCAGGAAGCCTAATCCTATTTATACTAAAAAAGAACAGCAAACTATAACTATATATTAATTACTAAATACTTAATAAAATAATAATTAAAAACTAGTACCTATTACCTTTAATTAATAAACTATAATAACTCCTCTATAGAGCTAACTACTTTATAGTACTAAACCTTAAAAATACTTATAACTTTATCTAAATAAAAAAAAGAAAAGAATAGAAGACTGCCTTCAGAACACGTAAAAGATATTTCAAGTACTTTATTATACCTTTTAGTCTCACTAATATACTAGCTACTTTCTAGAATATAATTAACTAAGTTCTAAGAAGATTTATAGATATTTTTATAGTTATCTACCTTAATAATATCCTTATCTTCTCTATAATAATAGAATAATATAAAGAATATATATATCTTATATTATAAGCCTTCTAAGATACTAAGCTCTTAGTTAAACTAGAGAAACGTATATTCTATACCTAGGAAGTAGAATACCTCAGATTTATAATCACCCCTAGATATATCAGTATATTAAAAAAGAAAGTCTAAGCTATATAAGAGTAGCTAATACTAACTAATCTTAAAGAAGTCTAAAGATTTCTTAGATTTGTTAACTTCTACTGAAAATTTATCAGACTCTATAGAAAAATTAATATACTTCTTATAAACCTTAGCTATAAAGATTAACTATTTAAATAGGAAGAAGCTTAGAATATAGCTTTCTAGACTATTAAAGACTATATTACTAGTAAACTAGTCCTAATAATCCTAAACCTAGAAGAATAGTTTAAAGTTAAAATAGATACTTTAAACTTTGCTCTTAGAGTATAACTATCCTAGAGAGACTTAGAAGGATATCTATACTTTTATACCTTCTTCTTATATAAGCTCTATAGACTAGAACTTAACTATTAGATCTATAATAAGGAACTTATAGTAATTATTAAAGCCTTTAAAGAATAGTAACCTTTACTCTTAGGAACTATTTACTAAGTACTTATATATACTGATTATAAGAACCTAGTATACTTCACTACTTCAAAAGAACTTAATAAACGACAAATTAGATAGTTAGAATTCCTCTCAGAATTTAACTTCTAAATTATTTATTAGAAAGGATTAGAGAATAGCAGAGCTAACGCTCTTAGCTAATAACTAGACTATAACATCCTAATACTAAAAGAAACCTAAGTAATTCTTAAATATAATAACAACAGAAACCTAGTGCCTACTATAAAAACTCTTATAATAACTAGACAATCTATAGCTAGCCTACTTAGTAAACTAGATAACAAAGCTATTAGAGAATTCCACAGCACACTAGCATATAGTCACTAAAGAATCACAAAGACCTAGAAATAACTACAACAACATTATAGAGAAAAGATCACTAGAAAATATATTACAATAGCAATTAAGGATTGCAAGGTTTGCCTGAAAGTAAACCAGTGTTACGACCTGTAAGCAAGGATAACAGTTGACCGACCCACTTAGGCGTCAGGCAGCTAGGACAGGACATTTGTACTGCAGGATCACGGGAACAACAGGGACTCACTTAGAAACGGAAGAACTATAGTATAAGTTACATAACAATAAGATAACAATTATTAGGGATCAGAATGATCTAACACGACTTAGAGGCTAAGCGATTATTCTGGGTCAGAATGATCCAGCTCGACTTAAGGTATAAAGGAATATATTCAGAATTAGACTTATATATAGTATAACCTGAGCCTGGCTTATAGTCAGACTTCTATAGCTCTTCAGTAATTAACTTTATATTTATCCTCAGGATACTTTCAGCTTACTTTTACTGCAAATACTTATTAAGTCTAAGATTAATCACCTTAGCTTCTAACTACTAATCTATAATATAAGCCTACAACCTATAACCCAGACCACAACCCCTTATATACTGTTACTATATATTAATCCCTAGCTTCTGTTAGCAGACCCTACTGTTAGATAGCTGACTGTAACACTTTGATTGCTCCTGTTCAGTAAGTTAACTATTGAAACCTACTAACAGTACAGACAAGATATCCTCTCGCACCTCTGCTAAGTCACCTACTCTAGGAAGCTCTTCTTCCTCTAAACAGCTAGTCAGAAACCTGGCTGAGGAACTTAAGGAAGCCCTGATAGCTGTGGACTCGGATGACGAGGTTACCCTCAAAAAGGAAACTTACAACAAGCTCTAAGCCTGAGTCAAGAAGGGAGACGACAATATAGCTAAGATATAAACTATATATAACGAAACAGCTAACAAACTCTAAGGCCTTAAAAACATGATCTAAGAACTTAGTAATAGACTCTAATGATTTCAGAACCTTGAAAATGAAATCGCACGCCTAGGAGGATAAGGTAATAACCTCCTTATATAGGAACTTCAGAACGAAGTTAACACTCTTTATGCTGCTGCTAATATTATTACTACCTCTATAGGAGGATAACAGAAGCTTAAGCTCAGTGCCCTAGTTATATATAATAGAACCCTAGGAACTCTTAAGGGATTTCTAATCCAGGTTAAGAACTACTAGAACTTCTACTATAGAGACTTCACTAATAAAACTGAGAAGGTAGTGTATACAGCTACCTACTTCAGAAAGAGAGCCTTTAAATAGTTTGAACTAATCTAAGAAGAATATCTTAAGTATAAGACCTTTAATAAGTGCTCTATAGAAACCTGCAATATCTATGCTAATTTCTAAAGATTTGAGGATATACTTAGGTTACTTTTCTAGGACCCTGATAAAAAACGACAAGCTGAGTGCAACCTTGCCCAGCTCAGACAGACTAAGTCTGCTAAAAACTACTCTGCTAACTTTAAACAACTCAGCATCTAACTTAACCTTACTAAAGAAACTAAGATCTTTATATTTTATTAAGAACTTAAAGATAAAGTTAAAAATAAGATTGTTAAGATTAATTAACTAGAAGACTTCTTCTAATATGCTGAACTTGCTATTAAAATTAACAATTGCCTCTATAAGCGACAAAGAGAACGAGGAGACAAACAACAAAATCTAAACTCAGGACGCAAGTACCAGTAGCAGCCCTAGAGCAAGTTCAACAACCAGCAGAATAACAACAGACCCCGCAACAATTAGAACAACACCTAGCAAAGCACTTCTTACAAATAACATAGCAGACCTATAAACCTTAGCGCTGCTACCAAAAACAACAACAAGAAACTATAGAACCTTAAATGCTATAACTGCGAAAAAATAGGACATATTGCTAGAGACTGCAGACAACCTAAGAAGCTTAACTGGAAACCTGTATTTAAACGGACTAAGTAAGTCAGCATAGCAACCAAAACACCTCATACATCTCTGTTATAGACTGGATGCTATAACGATGAATGCTTCACCTACTACAGCAACAAGGAAGCTATAGGGCACTAGCCTAGCAACCCAGACTGCAGAAGAACAGGCTACAATATAACTATTCCAGAAATCAAGACTAAGACCCTTATAATAGCTCCCTAAGCTAACAGCAAACTAGTCAGAAAGACTACTGAACAACTTAACGAAATGCTTTGCATCTAACAACTTAACACAGTCAACTTTAACCTTATAGGTTATAATATAGAAACCTAACAGACAATCTAAGAATCAGAAGTCTAAGTCTAGTAAGAAATAAACTAGATCTATTAATATAAAGCAAGACAGCAGGTTATGCATAACAACAAACAATAGATCCTACACCTCGAAATAGCACAGACACTTCAGCTATAATAAGCATAAGAGGAACTAGACAACATTATATAGTATTGCTAAATTAGCGCCCTCACAGCCTACCTCAAACAACAAAGACATATATATAGAAACCCTACTAGAATCAAGCAAATCAACTAAAAACTTAAAAAACAGGTTAAAAAAGAATCTAACAAAGAACCTGAATACTAATATAACCTCTTAACTGAATAACAGATCCTCAGTCTTACTAGTAATTAGACTTTTAGAGAAGGAGAGAGTTCCCTTTACAACTCAGATAAACCTTATAATATTGCCTGCTAACATGCTCAGGCAGGAATTGCTTATAGGTTCACCTCCAGCATAGACGACATCAGTTCTGAGGAAGAATCCAATAATAAAGAAGAAACTTAGCAACTTATCCAGCACCAGACAGTCGACATAAGCTGTGACGACTAACAGCAACACTTCTATAGTATCCTAGCAAATCAGAGAAATAAAGACTACACCTTAAAGCTTTATATAGAAGATTATCCCGCACTTAAGTATAACCACTATAACTACTGAAACTTCTTCTGGCTATAATGCTTCTTCGATAAGTATAAGGAACACCTTAGAGATAAATATAAGTACTAATTCTACCCCAGAAGATATAATAAGAACCCTATCTGGAATATTTACACTCAGACTACTATAGTTAGATAGACTGTGACCATATTTAATAACAACGTAGCAACCTTCAGCCTGAGCCCACAATACCCTATAAGATGCTAACATAACAATATAATGAAATAGGAGGAATGCTGAAGAGACGAATGCCTTATATATGCAACTTAGAAGGCTAAGGCCTACAGACTTCTGCAAGAAGGATCAAGCCTTCTAAGACTTCGATTCTAAGAAAGCTGCCTCACGAGAGCATGACAGGAAGGAAAGCAAATCACCTACTCCGGATAACAAAAGCAGTTAAAAAACTAGACTTACCTACTAATAAAAGACTAAGACAGGCAATAATAACAAGGTCTATATATCTAGCATCCTTAGAACAGAAGGTATACCTGCAACTTATAGTTACTATTAATAATACTACTACTATTATGCTTATTAACAGTAGAGCTGAAATAAACTTTATATCACCTTAAGCAGTAAACAGATTATAACTACTATAGCAAAGAAAAGAATATATATACTAGCTCAGCAATATAGAAAGAGAATAAGTCTAGTATAAAGGAGGAACTATTAAAAATAAGACTGCACTCCTTAAGATAAGTTACCTAGATTGAAACGAATAACTCTAATTTAATATTGCTGAACTTAGTATATACAACATTATATTAGGAATGCTATAGCTTGAGAAGAATAACCTCTGGATAGATTAGAGAACAGGCTAACTCTATTAGGACTATAACAATCTAGTCTCTAAGCAGCTCTGTAGAACCTAGGCCTCAAACAGATCTACCTACTAAGGAGCAACAAAACGATATATCTACTACCTCAAGGCAAAGGAAGCTGTGTTATAACTATTAAAGACTGCGGATCTCGAACGAAAGGATGATCTCTTTCTGTCTATCCCAGAAGAATATAGAGTTTACGAGAAACTCTTCGCAGCTGAATTAGAAACCAGACTGCCTGAACATATAAATTTTAATTATGAAATCCTTATTAAGGAGGGGAAGGAACCTAAGTTTAATAAAATCTATAGACTTAACCTAACAGAGATAGAAGCTTTTAATAAATACCTTAATAAAAACCTTAAGAAAGGCTATATCAGAGAATTAATATCACTAGCAGGAAGTCTAATCCTATTTATACCTAAGAAGAATAGTAAGCTATAACTATATATTAACTACTAAATACTTAATGAAATGATAATTAAAAACTAATACCTATTACTTCTAATTAATAAACTATAATAACTCCTCTACAGAGCTAACTACTTTATAGCACTAGACCTTAAAAATGCTTATAACCTTATCTGAATAAAGAAAGGAGAAGAATAGAAGACTGCCTTCAGAACATATAAAAGATATTTCAAATACCTTATTATGCTTTTCAGTCTCACTAACACCCCAGCTACTTTCCAGAATATAATTAACTAGGTTCTTAGGAAATTTATAGATATCTTTATAGTTATCTATCTTAATAATATCCTTATCTTCTCTGTAATAATAAAACAGCATAAGGAGCATATACACCTTGTACTCTAAGCTTTCTAAGATGCTAAGCTTTTAGTTAAACCAGAAAAAAGTATATTCCACACCTAGGAAGTGGAATACCTCGGATTTATAATCACTTCTAGATATATTAGCATATCAAAAAAGAAAGTCTAAGCTATATAAGAATAGCTAACACTAACCAACCTTAAAGAAGTCTAAGGATTTCTCAGATTTATTAACTTCTACTGAAAATTCATCAGACTCTACAGAAAAATCAATGCACTCTTTACAGACCTCAGCTGCAAGGATTAACTATTTAAATAGAAAGAAGCCTAGAACACAGCTTTCCAGACTATTAAGGACTGTATCACTAGCAAACCAGTTCTGATAATCCTAAACCTAGAAGAATAGTTTGAAGTTGAAACAGATGCCTCAGACTTCGCCCTCAGAGCATAACTATCCTAGAGAGACTTAGAAGGATGTCTGCATCCCTGCGCCTTCTTCTCACGCAAGCTCTGTAGACTAGAACTTAACTACTAGATCTATGACAAGGAACTTATAGCAATTATTGAAGCCTTTAAGGAATAGAGACCTTTACTCTTAGGAACTATTCACTAAGTACTTATATACACTAATCACAAGAACCTAGCATACTTTACTACTTCAAAAGAACTTAATAAACGATAAATCAGATGGTTAGAATTCCTCTCAGAATTTAATTTCTGAATTATCTATTGAAAAGGATTAGAAAATAGCAGAGCTAATGCTTTCAGCTAATAACTAGACTATAATATCCTAGTACTAAAAGAAACCTAAGTGATTCTTAAACATAATAATAATAGAGACCTTATGCTTGCTATAAAAGCTCTTATAATAACTGGACGATCCACAGCTAGCTATTATAGTCAGCTATCTAACAGTAGGGTTTGCTAACAGAAGCTAGAGATTAATATATAGTAATAATATACTAGGGTTGTAGTCTAGGTTATAGGTTGTAGGCTGTGTTATAGATCAGTAGTCAGAGGCTAAAGTGATCAGTCTTAGACTTAACAAGTATTTGCAGTGAAGGTAAGCTGAAAGTATCCTGAGGATGAATATAAAGTTGATTGCTGAAGAGCTATAGAAGTCTAACTATGAGCCAGGCTCAGGTTATACTATATATAAGTCCTGAACAGTACCTTTTGTCTAACCTAGGGGTGATCACCTAGGTGTATAAGGTGATTGTGATCAGTTGGTAAGGCTAACTGATCACTGAGCGCTTCTTGCTGCGCTCCACTGATCGTTCTTATCTTATTGTCACGTGACTTATACTATAGTTCTTCTGTTTCCGAGTGAGTCCCTGTTATTCCTGTGATCCTGTAGTATAAATGTCCTGTCCTAGCTGCCTGACGCCTGAGTGGGTTGTTCAGCTGTTATCCTTGTTTACGGGTTGTAACATCAGGTCCCCTCTAAAGGTCTTGTCCTTAAGACCTATTATAAGTAGGTTGTTAGTCCTAGGTTAGAGATCTGTTAATTATGTTTCCTGATTTTACTTATGATGCTGACACTATATCAGGTTACATTCAAAAATCGAAATTAAATTCTGTGTCCACTCTTTGTTATTGTAATTATGCGTTATATATTGCTGAGTTTAGATTTGCTGTTGATATGCCTTGTTTATATTATTATTCTTTAGGGAAGCATTGCAAGCTGCTTTTTAGGGGTGAAGTTTATAGTGAGTGTACTTGTTTAGGGTAGTCTTGTGATGCAGTGGCGGATGCTGTTTATGCTTATAGGTTTCCCTGTGCTTGTGCTGGTGTAGCTTGCTAAGCTTATTATAGTTAATTATTTGCTTAATAAGGCTGCTTATCTAGAGGATATAGAGGTGGCTGAAGAGGAAGTTTTGAGAAAGAAGGCTGCTGCTTTATATGCTGTATAGGCTGAGTTAGATAAGTCTATAGTATAGTTAGATTATTTATATAAGCAGAAGAAGATAGTGTTTTGGAAAAGTTAGGAGGTTACTAAGGAGGAGCTAGTAATATCTCTAGTGTTAGAGGTTCAGTTAATAGGTAGCTTTAGTGTAATAGACTTAGATGCTGTTTTTAGTGATTAGAATCTAAGTACTCCGAACTTTCTGTTAGGGGAGTTTTAGTTAGTTTCTAGTGTTCCTAGGCGAATAAATAGTTTTCCTTGTTATAGTCTGTCTGCTTCTGCTAGTGGTCTGATATGTTTATATAGGTGTCTAATATATTAGTAACTAGTTATATTTGTTAGGGGTGGTGTTGTTAGCGCTGTTAGTGTTATTTCTCGTTCTTAGTGTTATTACTAGTAAGCTGCGAGTTTATTCTTTGTATTAGTGATGTTCTTAGCTGGTTTCTATATGTTGTCTTTGTGATTATAACCTTTCTATTTGATGGGGTATTAGTATCCTTCTAGTTCTTCTAGGTAGTTAATAATCTGTTCAACTTTGTACTCTGGTTTGTTATCTTCTATAATAATAAGGTTGTTTGTTTATAATCTTTGTGGTGCTGGTTTGAGTAGCGAGATGTGAAATGTTGGAAAACATTTTATTGTGTTAGGTAGGTTGAGTTTGTAGTTGACTAGTGAGATTTTTTAGAGGATTTTAAAAGGTCTGAGTTTTTTGAAATCTAGTTTGTTGTTTAGTTGTTTTGTTTTGATGTTTTGCTGTATGAGATAGGTGCTATCTCCCTCTTTTAAGGTTAGTTCTTTAATCCTTTATTTGTTGCTGAAGTGTGTTATTTGTTATTATATAAATTTGAGTTCTTTGCATGCGTTTTCTTAGATATCTTTAATTTGTCTGATTATAGCGATAGCTTTTAGTGCTGCTGGGCCAGCTTAGGGTTCTCTATAGGTAGTTAGTTTAAATCTGTAGTTGAGGTAGAAGGAGGATTCCTTAGTACTTTCTCTTACTGCGCTGTTATAAGCAAATTAGGCTATTAGTAGTAGTACTACCTAATTATCTTAGTTATAGTTAACATAGGTGTAGAGGTAGGTTTTAAGGATCTAGTTAATTTGTTCTGTTTGTCTGTCAGTCTGCAGGTGAAAAGTAGTAGATATTGCTTGTTTGATGCTGAGTTATGATGTGATTGACTTCTAGAATTTAGAGGTGAAGATCTTATCTCTGTCTGATATAATTTCTTTAGGTGTTCTATAGTTAGCAATAATATACTTAAGGAATGTGTAGGCGAATTCTTCGGCATTGCTTGCTTCCTTATATAGGATGAAGTAGGTATACTTTGTAAGTCTGTTAATAATAATAAGAACGCTGTTATAGTAGACTCTTGTAAAGGGTTCTTAAGACTTTAGTAGTTTGATAATAAAGTCGAGTAATATAGAGTGCTAAGCAGTTTGCAGCATAAGCAAAAGTTATAACAATCTATAAGGTTAGTATTAGGCTGGTTTGCTTTTCAGGCAAACCTTGCAATCCTTAATTACTACTGCGATATATTCTCTAGTAACCTTTTCTCTATATTATTATTATAGTTATTTCTAGGTCTTTATAATTTCTTAGTGACTATATACTAGTGTGCTGTGGAATTCTCTGATAGTTTTATTATCCAGTTCGCTAGGCAGGCTAGCTATAGATTATCTAGTTATTATAAAAGCTTTTATAGCAGGCACTAGGTCTCTGTTATTATTATATTTAAGAATTATCTAGGTTTCTTTTAGTACTAGGATATTATAGTCTAGTTATCAGCTGAGAGCATTAGCTCTGCTATTTTCTGATCCTTTTTAATAGATAATTTAGAAATTAAATTCTGAGAGAAATTCTAACTATCTGATTTATCGTTTGTTAAGTTCCTTTAAAGTGGTGAAGTATACTAGGTTCTTATAATTAGTATATATAAGTACTTAGTGAATAGTTCCTAAGAGTAAGGGTCTCTATTCCTTGAAGGCTTCGATGATTGCTATGAGTTCCTTATTATAGATCTGGTAGTTAAGTTCTGGTCTGTGGAGCTTGCAGGAGAAGAAGGCGTAGGGATATAGACGTCCTTCTGAATCTCTCTGGGATAGTTGCGCTCTGAGGGTGAAATCTGAGGCGTCTGTCTTAACTTCGAACTATTCTTCTGGATTTGGAATCATTAGGACTGGTTTGCTGGTGATGCAGTTCTTAATAGTTTGGAAAGCTGTGCTCTAGGCTTCCTTCTATTTAAATAGTTGATCTTTACAGCTGAGGTCTATAAGAGGTATATTAATTTTTCTATAGAGTCTAATGAATTTTTAGTAGAAGTTAATAAATCTGAGAAATCTTTAAACCTCTTTAAGGTTAGTAGGTGTTAGCTATTCTTATATAGCTTAGACTTTCTTTTTTGATATACTAATATGTTTAAGGGTGATTGTGAATCTGAGGTATTCTACCTCCTAGGTGTGGAATATGCTTTTCTCTGGTTTAACTAAGAGCTTAGCATCTTAGAAAGCTTAGAATATAAGGTGTATATGCTCCTTATGCTGTTTTATTATTACAGAGAAGATAAGGATATTATTAAGATAGACGACTATAAAGATATCTATAAATTTCCTAAGAACTTAGTTAATTATGTTCTGGAAAGTGGCTGGGGCATTAGTGAGACTGAAGAGCATAATAAGGTACTCGAAATATCCTTTATATATTCTGAAGGTAGTCTTCTATTCTTCTCCTTTCTTTATTCAGATAAGGTTATAAGCACTTTTAAGGTCTAGTGCTGTGAAATAGTTAGCTCTGTAGAAGAGTTGTTGCAGTTCGTCGATCAAAGGTAATAGGTACTAGTTTTTAATCGTTATTTTATTAAGTATTCAGTAGTTAATATATAGTTATAGTTTGCTGTTCTTCTTTAGTATAAACAGGATTAAGCTTTCTATTAGTAATATTAATTCTCTAATATAGCTTTTCCTGAGGTTTTTATTGAAGTATTTATCAAGGGCTTCTATTTCTATTAGGTTAAGTCTATAAATTTTATTGAACTTAGGTTCTTTCTCCTTCTTAATAGGGATTTTATGATTGAAATTCGTGTGTTTAGGCAGTCTGGTTTCTAATTCAGCTGTAAAGAGTTTCTTATAAACTCTATATTTTTCTGGGATAAACAGAAGGAGATTATCTTTTTATTTGAGATCTGCAGTCTTTAATAGTTATGACATAGCTTTCTTTGCCTTGAAGTAGTAGATATATTGTTTTGTTGCTCTTTAGTGGGTAGATCTGTTTAAGGCCTAGGTTCTACAGGGCTGCTCAGGGACTAGATTATTATAGTCTTAATAGAGTTAGCCTGTTCTCTAATCTATTTAGAAGTTATTCTTCTCAAGCTATAGCATTCCTAATATAATATTATATATACTAAGTTTAGTAATATCGAATTAGAGTTGTTTGTTTTAATCTAAGTAACTTATCTCAAAGAGTATAGTCTCGTTTTTAATAGTTCCTCTTTTATACTAGACTTATTCTCCTTCTATATTGCTGAGCTAGTATATATATTCTTTTCTTTACTATAGTAGTTATAATCTGTTTACTACTTAAAGTAATATAAAGTTTATTTTAGCTCTGCTGTTAATAAGTATAATAGTAGTAGTATTATTAATAGTAACTGCAAGTTGCAGGTGTATCTTCTGTTCTAGGAATGCTAGATATATAGACCTTATTATTATTACCTGTCTTAGTCTTTTATTAGTAGGCGAGTCTAGTTTTTTGACTGCTTTTGTTGTCTGGAGTAGGTGATTTGCTTTCCTTCCTGTTATGCCTTTATGAGGCGGCTTTCTTAGAATCGAAGTCTTGGGGGGCTTGATCTTTCTTGCAGGAGTCTGTAGGCCTTAGCCTTCTGAGTTGCGTGTATGAGGCATTCATCTCTTCAGTATTCCTTCTATTTCATTGCGTTGTTATATTAGTATCTTATAGGGTATTATAGGCTCAGGCTGAAGGTTGCTATATTGTTGTTAAACGTAGTTATAGTCTATCTAACTATAGTAGTCTGGGTGTAGATATTCTGGATAGAGTTTTTATTATATCTTCTAGGGTAGAATTAGTACTTATATTTATCTCTAAGGTGTTCCTTGCACTTATCAAAGAAGCATTATAGCCAGAAGAGGTTTCAGTGGTTATAGTGGTTATACTTAAGTGTAGGATAATCTTCTGTGTGAAGCTTTAAGGTATAGTCCTTGTTTCTCTGATTTGCTGGGACACTATAGAAGTGTCGCTGTTAGTCGTCATAGTTTATATCAACTGTCTAGTGCTGGATAAGCTGCTAAGTCTCTTCTTTGTTATCAGATTCTTCTTCAGAACTGGTGTTGTCTATGCTGGAGGTGAACCTATAAGCAATTCCTGCCTGAGCATGTTAGCAGGCAATATTATAAGGTTTATCTGAGTTGTAAAGGGAACTCTCTCCTTCTCTAAAAGTCTAATTACTAGTGAGACTGAAGATCTGTTGTTCAGTTAAGAGGTTGTGTTAGTGTTTAGGTTCTTTATCAGATTCTTTTTTAACCTGTTCTTTAAGTTCTTAGTTGATTTGCTTAATTCTAGTAGGGTTTCTATATATATGTCTTTGTTGTTTGAGGTAGGCTGTAAGGGCGCTAATTTAGCAATGCTATATAATGTTATCTGGTTCCTCTTATACCTGTTATAGCTGAAGTGTTTATGCTACTTCAAGGCGTAGGATCTGTTATTCGTTATCACGCATAACCTGCTGTCTTGCTTTATATTAATAGATCCAGTTTATTTCTTGCTGGACTTAGGCTTCTGATTCTTAGATTATCTGTCAGGTTTCTATGTTATAACCTATAGGGTTAGGGTTAACTATGTCGAGTTATTAGACGCGAAGCATTTCGTTGAGTTGTTCAGTAGTCTTTCTGACTAGCTTGCTGTTAGCTTGGGAAGCTATTACAAGGGTCTTAGTCTTAATTTCTGGAATAGTTATATTATAGCCTGTTCTTCTGCAGTCTGGGTTGCTGGGCCAGTGCCCTGTAGCTTCCTTGTCGCTGCAGTAGGTGAAGCATTTGTTGTTATAGCATCCAGTCTATAACAAGGATGCGTGAGGTGTTTTAGTTGCTATGCTGACTTGCTTAGTCTGTTTAGGTATAGGTTTCTAGTTAAGCTTCTTAGGTTATCTGCAGTCTCTAGTAATATATCTTATTTTTTTGCAGTTATAGCATTTAGAGTTCTATAGTTTCTTGTTGTTATTTTTAGTAGCAGTGCTAAGGTTTATAAGTCTGCTATATTATCTATAAGAAATGCTTTGCTAGGTGTTATTCTAGTTATTATAGGGTCTGTTATTATTCTGCTGGTTATTAAACTTGTTCTAAGGCTGCTATTAATACTTATATCCTAAGTTTAGATTTTATTATTTATCTCCTCGTTCCCTTTATCACTTATAGAGGCAGTTATTAATTTTAATAGCAAGTTCAGTATATTAGAAGAAGTCTTCTAGTTAATTAATCTTAATAATCTTATCTTTAACTTTATCTTTAAGTCTTTAATAGAATATAAAGATCTTAGTTTCTTTAGTAAGGTTAAGTTAGATACTAAGTTATCTAAAGTTAGTAAAGTAGTCTTTAGCAGACTTAGTCTGTCTAAGCTAGGCAAGGTTATACTCAGCTTATTGTTTTTCGTTAGGGTCTTAGAAAAGTGATCTAATAATATCCTCAAATCCTTAGAAATTAGCGTAAATATTACAGGTTTCTGTAGAGTATTTATTGAGAGTCTTATACTTAAGGTATTCTTCCTAGATTAGTTCGAACTATTTAAAGGCTCTCCCTCTGAGATAGGTAGCTGCATGCACCACCTTCTCAGTTTTATTAGTGAAGTCTCTATAATAGAAGTTCTAGTAGTTCTTAACCTAGATTAGGAATCCCTTAAGAGTTCCTAGGGTTCTATTATATATAACTAAGACACTGAGCTTGAGCTTCTGTTATCCTCCTGTAGAGGTAGTAACAATATTAGCAGCAGCCTGGAGAGTGTTAACTTTGTTCTAGAGTTCCTATACGAGAGGGTTATTGCTTTGTCCTCCTAGGCGTGCGATTTTATTTTCAAGGTTCTGAAATCGTTAAGGTCTATTACTAAGTTCTTAGATCATATTTTTAAGGCCTTAGAGTTTGTTAGCTGTTTCGTTATATATAGTTTATATCTTAGCTATATTGTCGTCTCCCTTCTTAACTCAGGCTTAGAGCTTGTTATAAGTTTCTTTTTTAAGGGTGACCTTATTATCTAAGTCTATAGCTATCAGGGCTTCCTTAAGTTCCTTAGCTAGGTTTCTGACTAGCTGTTTAGAAGAAGAAAAGCTTCCCAGGGTAAGTGACTTAGTAGAGGCATAAGAAGATATCTTATCTATACTATTAGTAGGTTTCAATAGTTAACTTACTAAACAAGAGCAATCAAAGTGTTACAGTCAGCTATCTAACAGTAAGGTCTGCTAACAGAAGCTGGGGATTAATATATAGTAACAGTACACTAAAGTTATAGTCTAGGTTATAAGTCATAGGCTGTGTTATAAATCAGTAGTCAGAGGCTAAAGTGATCAGTCTTAGACTTAATAAGTATTTGCAGTAAAAGTAAGCTGAAAGTATCTTGAGGATAAATATAAAGTTGATTGCTGAAGAGCTATAGAAGTCTGACTATGAGCCAGGCTCAGGTTATACTATATATAAGTCCTGAACAGTACCCTTTATCTAACCCAGGGGTGATCACCTAGGTGTATGAGGTGATTGTGATCAGTTGGTAAGGCTAACTGATCACTGAGCGCTTCTCGCTGCGCTCTACTGATCGTTCTTATCTTATCGTCACGTGACTTATACTATAGTTCTTCTGTTTCCGAGTGAGTCCCTGTTATTCCTGTGATCCTGCAGTACAAATGTCCTGTCCTAGCCGCCCGACGCCTGAGTAGGTTGTTCAGCTGTTATTCTTGTTTACAGGTCGTAACACTAGCCTGCCTAGCAAACTAGATAATGAAACTATCAGAGAATTCTACAGCGCACTAGTATATAGTTACTAAGGAATTATAAAGACCTAGAAATAACTATAATAATAATATAGAGAAAAGGTTACTAGAGAATATATTGCAGTAGTAATTAAGAATTGCAAGGTTTGCCTGAAAAGCAAACCAGCCTAATACTAACTTTATAGATTATTATAACTTTTGCCTATGCTGCAAACTGCCTAGCACTCTATATTACTTAACTTCATTATTAAACTACTAAAGTCTTAAGAACCTCTTACAGAAGTCTACTATAACAGCATTCTTATTATTATTAATAGACTTACGAAGTATACCTACTTTATCTCGTATAAGGAAGCAAGCAATACCGAAGAATTCGCCTATATATTCCTTAAGTATATTATTGCTAACCACGGAACACTTAAGGAAATTATGTCAGACAGAGATAAGATCTTCACCTCTAAATTCTGGAAGTTAATTATATTATAACTCAGCATCAAACAAGCAATGTCCACTGCTTTTCACCCGCAGACTGACAGATAAATAGAACGAATTAACTAGATCTTCGAAACCTACCTCCACGCCTATATTAACTACAACTAAGACAATTAGGTGGTACTACTACTAATAGCCTAATTCGCCTATAACAGCGCAGTAAGAGAAA
Organism: Colletotrichum camelliae; assembly: GCA_018853505.1. NCBI lineage: Eukaryota > Fungi > Ascomycota > Sordariomycetes > Glomerellales > Glomerellaceae > Colletotrichum > Colletotrichum camelliae. The sequence continues at coordinate 283,461 of JAELVL010000011.1, forward strand.
GCACTAAGGAATCCCTCTTCTACCTCAACTATAGATTCGAACTAACTGCTTATAGAGAACCCTAAGCTGGCCTAGCAGCACTAAAAGCTGTTACTATAATCAGACAAATTAAAGATATCTAAGAAAACGTATGCAAAGAACTTGAATTTGTACGACAACGAATGATATACTTCAGTAATAAACGAAGGATTGAGGGACTAACCTTGAAAGAGGGAGATAGCACCTATCTTATACAGCGAAACATTAAAATAAAACGACTAAATAACAAACTAGATTTCAAAAAACTCAGACCTTTTAAAATCCTCTGAAAAATCTCACTAGTTAACTATAAACTCAACCTACTTAATATAATGAAATGTTTTCTGATATTTTATATCTTGCTACTTAAACCAGCATTATAAGGATTATAGATAAACAACCTTATTATTATAGAAGATAATAAACTAGAGTATAAAGTTGAACAGATTATTAACTACCTCGAAGAACTAGAAGGATATTAGTACCTTATTAAGTGGAAAAGATATAGTTATGAAGATAATATATAGGAACTAGCTAAGAATATTACTAATGCGAAGGGCAAACTTGCAACCTACTAGCAATAACACTAAGAGCGAGAAATAACACTTATAGCACTAATAACACTACTTCTAATAAATATTACTAGCTACCTATATATCAGACACCTATATAGATATATTAGACTACTAACAAAAGCAGACAGACTATAATAAGGAAAACTATTTATTTGCTTAGAGATACTAGAAACTAACTAAGACACCTCTAAAGAATTAACTACAGCTGGAATACCTAAGTTTATAACACTTATACCTAAAGAAGACCAGTCTAACTTATTTAAAGCACCTTATAACAACAAATTTTTAAGCATCTGAGACTCCTAAGCCTCTAAAGACTGCTCTTCCGCCTCCTATTCATTAATAGACTGCATCTTACAACAGATCAAGTCTAAACTATATTCTCTCAGAAACTTCTTCTGTTTACAAAGACGAGATAAGCAACTAAGGGCTGTTGCTAACTATGTCTGAAGAACCTCCAGCGCCTCTTCAGCCTCTTGCTCTTCCTGCTCCACTTTCTTTTGCTCTCTGAAACAATAATTCACTATAACTAATCAGCACCCACCCTAATCACCCAGGAAAACAACTTATAAGCGTTCGCTATGTCACTGCTATCACAGTCCATCAAACTATATTTAACACACTCACCACAACGCTTTGAGTTAGTGAGGTCTATCTTGCACATATAATTATGCTGGAAGCAAGGAGAACAAGGCATTGCGTCGTAACCACAGTAATCAACTAAAGCACTAAGGGCCTGCTGATTGCAACAAATCTGAGCGTGATAAGTTTCACAAGATTTAGATTTTTGAATACAACCTGATATAGTGTCAGCATTATAGGTAAATCAGGAAATATGATTGACAGATCCTTAATCTAGGACTAACGACCTACTTATGTTAGGTCTTGAGGATAAGACTTTTAGAGAGGGGACTTGATATTATGACCTGTAAGCAAGGATAACAGTTAACCAACCTACTTAGGCGTCAGGCGGCTAGGATAGGACATTTGTACTGCAGGATTATAGGAATAACAGGGACTTACTTAGAAACAGAAGAACTATAGTATAAGTCATATAATAATAAGATAATAATTATTAGGGATTAGAATAATCCAACATAACTTAGAGGCCGAGCGATCATTCTGGGTCAGAATGATCCAGCTCGACTCAAGGTACAAAGGAATATGTTCAGAATTAGACTTGTATATAGTATGACCTGAGCCTGGCTCATAGTCAGACTTCCATAGCTCTTCAGTAATCAACTTTGTATTCATCCTCAGGATACTTTCAGCTTACCTTCACTGCGAATACTTGTTAAGTCTAAGATTGATCACCTTAGCCTCTGACTACCGATCTACGATACAAGCCTATGACCTACAACCCAGACCACAACCCTAGTGTACTGTTACTACATATCAATCCCCAGCTTCTGTTAGCAGACCCTACTGTCGGATAGCTGACTGTAATAACCAGCTTAACACTAACCTTATAAATTATTACAACCTTTGCTTATACTATAAACTGCCTAGCACTTTATATCTCTTAACTTCATTATTAAATTACTAAAGTCTTAAGAACTTCTTATAAAAGTCTACTATAACAGCATTCTTATTATTATTAATAGACTCACGAAGTACACCTACTTCATCCTATACAAGAAAGCAAGCAATGCTGAAGAATTCGCCTATATATTCCTTAAGTATATCATCACTAACTACAGAACACCTAAGGAAATAGTATTAGACAGAGACAAGATCTTTACCTCTAAATTCTAGAAGTTAATTATATTATAACTCAGCATTAAATAAGTAATATCTACTACTTTTCACCTATAGACTAACAAACAAACAGAACAAATTAACCAGATCCTTAAAACCTACTTCTACGCCTATATTAATTATAACTAAGATAATTAGATAGTATTACTACTAATAGCCTAATTCGCTTATAACAGCGCAGTAAAAGAAAGCACTAAGGAATCCTCTTTCTACCTTAACTATAGATTCAAACTAACTACCTATAGAGAACCCTAAGCTAGCCTAGCAGCACTAAAAACTATTGCTATAATCAGATAAATCAAAGATATCTAAAACAACATATATAAAGAACTTAAATTTATATAACAACGAATAATATATTTCAGTAATAAACAAAGGATTAAAGGACTAACCTTAAAAGAGAGAGATAGCATCTATCTTATACAGCAAAACATTAAAATAAAACGACTAAACAATAAACTAGATTTTAAAAAACTCAGACCTTTTAAAATCCTTCGAAAAATCTCACTAGTTAACTATAAACTCAATCTACCTAACATAATAAAATGTTTTCTAACATTCTATATCTCGCTACTCAAACTAGCACTATAAAGATCACAGACAAATAACCTTATTATTATAAAAAACAATAAACTAGAGTATAAAGTTAAACAAATTATTAACTACCTTAAAGAACTAGAAGAATACTAATACTTTATTAAGTAGAAAAGATATAATCACAAAGATAATACATAGGAACTAGCTAAGAATATTACTAATATAAAGAACAAACTTATAACCTACTAGTAATAATACTAAGAATAAGAAGTAATACTAATAGCGCTAGTAATACTACCCCTAATAAATATAACTAGTTATTAATATATTAAGTACCTATATAAATATATCAGACTACTAATAGAAGTAGATAAATTATAATAAGGAAAACTATTTATTTACCTAGGAACGCTTAAAAATAACTAAGAACCCTTAGAAGATACTAGCTATAAGTCTCTTAATAGAGGACTAAGATCTATAAACTCCTCGCTAATACTAAAACTCACCTAATCTAGATTATTTTCAATACCCTGAAACTAAAGATTACTTATAATACTACTCTTATAAGTATCTAATATAGAAAGGATATTATCCTCTTCTAACTCTTATATCCCCTAAGAAAATATCTCTATATAATACTTCTTTACTTTCTTTTAAATCGTATAAATCTATAATAAATAACTAGCTACTTTAGCTACCTCTACCTAAACCTATACTAGCTTTTTATAAAGTTCTAGTAGTATATTACTAGCTTACTCCTCCTTTTCTTCCTATTCTTAATATTAATTACTCAGCCTTTTTACTATAACTAATCAGTATAACAAACACCTATAAAACATAGCAAACTTATAACTTAATATAACTACTAAACTATTATAAGGATACTTCAGGTTTTTATAACTCTAATAAGTTCTTATACCCTCTACTATCTAGTATATATGCTTTATATAGAAATAGTAAGTACAAAGCATAATATTATTAGAACTAAACTAGTAGAAAACATCTTTATAAGCAGAACAAAATACTAACTTAGATTACTTTAACTTTTAAATATAACCTGATATAGTATCAGTATTATAAGTAAATCAGGAAGTATAATTAATAGGTCCCTAACCTAAGACTAATAACCTACTTATATTAAGTCTTAAGGACAAGACCTTTAGAGAAAGGACCTAATATTACAACCTATAAACAAAGATAACAGCTAAATAACCCACTCAGGCGTCAAGTAGCTAGAACAGGACATTTATACTACAGGATTATAGGAATAACAAGAACTCGCTTAAAAACAGAAGAACTATAATATAAGTTATATAATAATAAGATAAGAGATTAGATCTATACGCTAAGAATATAGAGGCTATCCTTAGTATATATAGGTTCTATATAATTAAGGGATAGACCTCGTTAGGATTAGGAATAGTAATAAGATAGAGGGTACTATTTAGGACTTATATATAGTATAACCTGAGCCTAGTTTATAGTCAGACTTCTATAGCTCTTCAGTAATTAACTTTATATTCATCTCCGGATACTTTCAGCTTACCTTCACTGCGAATACTTATTAAGTCTAAGACTAATCACCTTAGCCTCTGACTACCGATCTACGACATAGCTCACGACCTACGACCCAGTGTACTGTTACTACGTATCAATCCCCAGCTTCTGTTAGCAGACCCTACTGTCGGATAGCTGACCGTAACAATGTTGTAGGATAGATCAGAGGCAACAGGCAAAGCATGAATTAGGGGAAAAGTTCTGAGGCGTTTGACGCCAGAATCACGCATGCACACCAAATTTATGGCCACAGAGGCCGGGGGTCCCTGTTGATCCTCCAGCCGGTAGGTCTATATCACTCCTTATCCACCATTATCTCGCCATTATCATCATTGCAACCCTCAAACACACAGTCAGCTGGCTTTCACACAACATGAAATGTTTTTGACGTACCTGAGTTATGACTGTGAAGTCCGCAATGCCAGCATAAGTACTCACAACACATAACCCACATAGTCCCGCAGCGTCTCAGTCTCGTTTACAAGAAGAGCAGCGACTATCGCATATACCAATTCCATATAAGTGACGCCTAGCTTCCTTCCCCTCACCCTGGCTTAGCCTTGATCGCCTTGCTGTGATCGCCATGCCCAATAGTGATTTCTAGTCCTAGCCCAGCATCCATAATCTTCATCAGACATATTTTCTTCTTAATCGTCCGCACTGACAGGGGAGAGAGTGGAGGGAGAGATCCTATGGCTATGGCAAAGGTACATGCAAAGACATACGAGTACTAGTGTTATGGCATTGACTACTCAGTGGCTCATCGCACGGCGTTCCTTTCGGATTCTCAACCCTACATGATGGGACGCAGCGCGGAGGTACGTTCATCTTAGGCAGACGATAATTCGGGTTGGTCGTGGATGATGCTCTGGGTTGGGTTGTCATAGTCATGGCTTGGATCAAGCGGTTGGCCGGGGGAGGGCTTCATATCGGGCAAACGGTGTGTGCCGTTCTCGTGTGGAGTCTGCATTTGAGTAAGGGTCATTTGGATGAACAATGCAAGCAGGATGACGACGAGGACTGACTGGTGGGCACAGGGTGGAGATGACGTCTTGTCTTTCAGCTTCAGGAGCTTAATGTCACTGCCCGCCGTCCTAGGCATCCCAGTTTCACATTTCATTCTAGATGTGCTCATGGGTTTCTTGTCATCTGAAGAGACCATGACCGTCTTGGGATTGCTGATCGAGCTTAGGCCTTCCCGCAGAATGAAACATGGTAGTGGGGGTTCTGAGGTTGGTCACGTCGTTGTCGCGAAGCAAACTTGGATTTGCAAACTTGAGTTCGGGGAGGGGCACTACGGCTGTGTCGCTGGCAGGTGTGCGTTGGTGCGGAAGGTTCGGCTGAAAGCAAGATGCAAGCATTCTTGGCAGAAGGAAAGTTCTCTCGGGTCAGAGGACGGAAGAGGTTGAGAAATTGTTGGGCCCCCAGGTACCTACCTAGGTAAAGGTAAGGTAGGTAAAGGTAGGAGCTGCCATCGCCAAAGTGGGGCACTTACCTTCCTTCTATGGGGACCTTGTGCGTTCCTGGTCAAAAGCTCCCACTGCAGTGGGAGCTTTTCAACACCAGGGGCCAGCTGTGGCCAATGAGATGCAGTTGTCTGGATTTGTCATCGTCCGTCCAAGGCCTCTTTCTCTCCAGGTCTTTCAAGAGACGATGTAGCCAGCGTCTGCCTGAAGCTTCCATGGTACCTAGGTACAGCAGGACGGTGATGACACCGTGGAACATCGTCGCTAAGTGTACCATCAGTTGCGCCGTAGTGTGGAGTCGATGCCATTCTAGGTAGCATTCACAGCTGGAGTCGCTACCATGGCACCGAGTCGCCGTGACAGCACAGTGGCTGCCACTGCACCGTTTGATGCAGTCACACTCACAACCTAGTGCAAGCGCACTGTGGGGTCAGTAAGTGGGGTCACTACCATGCCATGCGAGGGACACCCGGGACACTCGAGTCGCTGCCATCGTGTGATTCTGCTTCTCAGCAACTCAATCGCGACCTGGGATATATCGGCAGCTAGAAGCAGCATTTCATGCAGTAGGCGACAATCATTGATGGTTGGATGCACTCTTCCCGTAGTCTTGCGACTTCAGTAAACCAGACGGTCACGATGGTGTTCGTCTGCTGCAACGAAGGGGTCGAAGGGGTGGGTGCATGTGTCCAATCAGTGGGCAGCCAAAGGCTTGAAAAGGAAGTAGCAGGGGGCGAGTGCGCCTCCCTCGCCCGGCCCCGCCAGGACCAAAGATGACGTCAGGGTTCGACGCCGCACCCTTAACGGTCAACCGACGCCACCACATGGTGAAGTACGTCAAAGGCAACGAAACGCACGAGATTCAGACCTCTCAATCCGTCCTGCGCTGTCGCCCAGAAATGATCCCCCACTCCCGGCCCGTGCCTCAAGCTGTTCGAAGACTGCGACTACACGGAGAGTCTGCCTGCATTTTATCTCGACCCATCCGCCGACTGCATTGTAGACACAATCTTCCCAGACCTCAAACGGTACGAAATTTTCGTTTCGGCTGTCCGACTTCCTTTGGTCCCATGAGTTCTGTGATGGAATTTGCAACTGAAGGCTGGCATTTGGGAGTGAGGGGAGGATCCGCTACCTGATGGTTAGGATGGCAAGCCTGAGCGTCGAGTTCCTGTTTTAGCCGACCGTGTGAAACATGCGGAAATAACATGGGGGTCTCTACAATCGAGTACTCTCTTTTCGGGAATCTTGCTTCCGCAAGTGTTGTCCATCTCCAGCCATCACAGGGCATCCAGGCACCATGCCAAAAAGCTCCCACTGCTGTGGGAGTTTTTGAATGATGACGTAAGGAAGATGTCGAAAAACTCCCACAGTAGTGGGAGCTTTCAAGGGACCCACTCTCAAAAGCTCCCATCCACGTGCTCCTTCCGAAAGCTCCCACTCTGAAAAGCTCCCACTCTTGTGGGAGCCTTTAAGGGGTCCATCAGCGCCCAAAAGCTCCCGCTCCCAACTGCACTGAATTCGGCAAGGACAAATTTCATGCTCGTGACTTTTGTTTGACAGGCATTGCGAATGACCTCTCCTCGACTTGTTTCTACTATCGCACGAGCCACCAAGGCCGCGACGGCAAGGCAATCGCGCAGTCAATGAAGAAGATGGAGAATGTGCGAAACATGCGGAAACAACACGGAGTGATATCTTCAATCAAGATTTCTTGTGTGGATCTTGCTTTCGCAAGTGTTCTTCACCCGGATGGACTCAGCACCGGACACCACTCACAGGGCATCCAGGTACCATGGGAGTTTTACACATACGCTTCCAACATCTGCATTACATAATAATTCAAAAACCCCAACTCATGTGGGAGTTTTTGAGGGATCCACTCCCAAAAGCTCCCACACCATATCTGTGCACGTTCTCCTTCCAAAAGCTCCCCTTCCAAATGTGAAGCTCCCCTTTCCAAAAGCTCCCACACTTCCCAAAAGCTCCCACACTCAAAAGCCCACTCCACGTCTGTGCACGTGCTACTTCCAAAAGCTCCCACTCCTAAAAGCTCCCACTCCTAAAAGCTCCCACTCACGTGCTCCTCCAAAAGCTCCCACTCTCAAAAGCTCTCAACTTGCCGCTGCTGTCGCGCCAGCCACCAAGACTGACGACCGCGGTCAAATACGCGCCCGCTGTTTCCACAGCTTGGGTCAACCTTCCTCGCGTAGCGGTTATATCCAATGATGATGAGCTCCGCCGTATAAAACATCACACCCTCGAACCGTCCGAAAATTCGAGACGCAAGGCAAGGACGCATCGATGCACTCACTGTTCATATAGCTGCCGCATAAGCGAGGCTGACAGTCCTAACGCTCAACGCTTATGCAGTGGGCGAGAAGGGTGGAGACTGGCGTTGACAGATTGCATCTATTGTTGGGTGTTTCTTTGTCACAGGGCCAGCCTTTCACATCACTTCTTCAACTTTACTATCCTCGAACATCATTTCCCAACAGCTCCTTTGAACGATCAGGATGATGGCTAACGGCCTGTTTGGATGTCCTTAGTGCAGACATTGTTTTTCGGGGAGGCCTGGATTGGCCTGGCGAAGCTCACTGAGCCACGGGATGGCAGCGACTCCACCCAGCAGCAACACTAGAGGGAGTGGACAGGACGCATGGTGGACGGGACACTGAGTGTAGAGTTCGCAGAAATATATGGGTCATTGTGCTCCCCAGGGTGTACAATGGCCCACTTAAACCAACCGCATTACCTAAGTAAGGTACGGATACCTACCTACCTTAGGTAAGGTGCCTTGAAAGTGCAGTAGCAGCAACTTCAATGGCAGGACACCACCCGGGAGCAACCCTTGTGGGTGTATCCGTACACCACCCGGGAGCAACCCTTGTGGGTGTATCCGTACACCACATCCCTTCTCCATGCAAAGCCTGCGTCGAGCGCTTCCAACACTGTTTGCTGCTCACGCCTGTGGTCGCCAAGCACGCCACACCGAAAATCAAATTCGCCATCAATCCTCATTGCTAGCCACAGCAAACGCCAGATTGGCTCGCAGAGAATGCTAGCCCTCCCGAAGACAGGTTTCCATCGCGCTTGATCCAGGGTCTGTTGCCGCAATATCCAACCTAACGTCTACCAATCCCAACTTCCTCCGCAAGCCCAACCCAATTCCTCGGACATAGGGATCCCAAGAATCCACCACCATCCCCATCTGAACGTTGCCCTTTATCACCAGCCACATCGACATTTTTCCAACACGTCGGCAGTATCCTCAAGTGATGCGAACATAGAGGCCACTGCCCAGGGCAACCGCAGACGAGATCCGGGACCATCGCGACGTGGGAAACCAAGCAAGCGCAAGGAAGCAGAACCTATCCCCAAACCCGAACTTGAACAACCAGAGCCGAGACCAACAGACGTTCCCAAGCACCGCCTTGGCACACAGCGATCCTACTTCCCCGACAAACTATTGATTCAATCCTGAGTTGCTCTGAGGAATATGCTCACGATAATATTTCTTCTGGAATCGTTGCACCAATCGGACTGTGCAGACGGCTGTCCCAAACTGGAAAGCCCGGGTGTGTCTGTCAACGGCTTGAAACCAACGAAAAACGAATTGCATCTGGGACTATGAGGCGTTTTTGGCTCTTTTGCTGTTTGCTTCTAGCTCGGCGGCAGTTTAATGGTCTGGTCCGACGACAACTGTGGGTCCATCGTGGGGATCCAGCGTTCGAGGACACGCCTTGATCGCAGCCATTCACATATATACCAGAAAGGGAGTGCATTCAAACATCGCCCAAATATGATGCTCGACGAAAAGATCAATCTCTCCTTGGCTCATGCAGGCTGTGGCACAGCTCCCGATTTGCGTGCCAAACGGAAGGCCGACCTGTGTAGGGCCACGGAAAATGCATTGAAATCTGGTTGCCCACGACGCTTCTTCCTCAACGGCAAGCTTATCCACCCCTGCCTCGGACCTGCAAGGCACTTCATGATCTAACCGCTTGTCTCCCAGATCGAACATTCTCCACTCTACGCTATGGATCTCTCTCGGTATCGACTTCTACAGACCATTTCTCCGCTTCGGTAGCATTCCCTGTGAGCCCGTCCCGGTAACGATACTGGCAAACAGACAGCCGAATATTCCGCATTGCCCCATCACCAACCTTTCTGACAACGCCAACCAGAGCCAACCTCCTTGCCGCCGAAGTTTATTCCGTCTTCTAGGAACTTTCCGTCATTTCAACCTCACGACGAGTCAGACTCTCAGCGTACACGAATTCGAACCCTCTACCTTGCCTAAGATCAATATGGCTCAAACTACGGTGGGCGGTCATGATGCGACGTCTGCCGTCATGTTCGTCACGTCTCCCCCTTACAGCTAAGCTATCATGCCGGCAGGTACATCTTGAAAGCGAAACGAGAAACTTACAGACACCAAAGATGCACAATCCTGGCCGACGGACTTCATGTTGATCCTTTCTGCGCATGAATCCCATTGGCAGCCTTCTACCCGAGTCGGATGCCAATTGCACCGAGCACAGAGTGCGATCCAACTATCACACCTGTCACTGGCCAGTTTTCCAGCTTCAACAACCATTTAACCCCCGCTGCGAGATACCGCGTCATCGGTGACGCCTACGCAGCCCTTGCCAAATAGATACACCATTCTGCGTTCCATGCACCAACATATCCTGGATTACCAGGCCACATGGAAAGTTGCCTCCTCTCGCATTGTCGATACCATCAAAGTCCCTCACGCCGAAGAGAAGCGCACCTTTCCATATAGGTCATGCAGCTTACAGAGTCTTGGAACGAGGGCAAAGTGGTCGTCCACGAGATCCCTCTGCTCAAGCTCATCGACGAGCATGCTACTGTCGGAAAGACAATATTACGCCCCATCTACTGGTTCACCTCCAACTGCAACCAGAGAAATCGGACGCTTCGTACTTGGAGCTTCGTCGCAGAACTCATCCAAACGAAGGTTCGTTCAGGTGTGAGACGGCGGTGGCCGCAACAATCGCATCAACATGGGGCTAGACCCTATCCGTCAGGCCAACATTTGCAACTCCGCTACAACTTCCAGCCCTCAGCTTGTTTCTAGTACGTTCTCATGACTCTCGCAAATGCTCCGTATGCTTTGCACAAACAGCCACAAGCCAGACATAGCTGCAGCTTCCCTCTCTTTCCTTGGCTCGCCTCTTGCGTTACATCCAACCAGCGGCATTTTCCAGTGCCTCTCCGCAAGTCGGAACCCCAACGTATGCCTAAAAAATGACTCTGAGGTTTGTCAAACAGCAGTATGCTGCCCTTCGACTGAGTCCAGCTCCCGCTAACAGTCGTAACCTCTGCAGTAAGCCCTCCTCTGTTTCAAAGGCGCCAAGAGTGTTCGCTTCAAAGTCAGTGCGGGATGCATCCGCACAATGTACTAATACTTCGTTCTGACACACCCTATAGGACGGTAACGTACGCCTAACCACTGGAAATATCTCGAACAAGCAATTTTCCCTGTAAATAACGTCGACGAACCCCACAGCCCAGCTTTCAAGCGCAGCACTGTCTCGCCAGGCCACTTGAAGCCAATTTAATCAAGCTGTTACACCTTGGCGCGATGAGACTGGTTGGGAAGAAGGATTGCACTGTCAGTTTTGCTTACGAAGACTGGATATGTGCCTAGCTGCGGCAGGACTGGTATAGCAGGGCCGCAGGTCGGATCACGGAGAGCTCCACGAAGCTTCTAGGCAGGAATGATCCGAGCCAGCGAAACAGCCGCAAACTCGGTGATGATGATGAGCGGAAGGGATAGAATATTTCACCACCGGTGGCCTCCAAAACTCCTCGAACGTCAACCGAGTCCTGACAGCCAGAGGACGGCTGGCATTTGGCTCACCTGCCGCCAGCCTCCGCGTCGGCACCGCCCCTGTTCACTGCCTGTCGTATTTTCGTCGACTCTGTCTCTGCTTTTGCATGAGCGGTCCGCATACTCAGCTCCAACGGCCGTCTCGGGTCATGCGTGGCGATCCACCTGCCCAAACATACGACATAAGCATCCAGCAGTGAAGTCGCATCCGCAGCCTCTCCCCTCGAAGAAGGGAGGTATCTGCTTCTAGAGTTCGCATGGAGTCTCTTCCTGTCACACTATCATCAGGATCCACCGACAGGGCAGTCCGGGCTTGAGATGCAGGTTGCTGATTTTAGGGTCCCAGGGACCAGGTGCTGGCGCTGAGGGAGGGAGAACACACTGGAAGATGAGTACCAGGCCTTGTATGCGGCGGCAGGCAAAGAAAGTCATTCCTGTTGCGGCGATGCCATGCGAGCCCTTGCTTGCCTTCCCGGCCTCCTGGAACACCATTCACACGCAGCCACGGCCGGCCGCTTCTGAATCGAAGCCGGACGGGATTTAGAAGCCTCCTTGGGGCATGGCAGCTAGCACGCTCCATCGGCGGGTCACGGCAAAGAGATGGCCGCATATTGCATGCATCTCTCTATAAGGGGGCAAACAGCACGTATTTCTATCGGAGGACAGTATCTGAGTCGGCGTTCATTGCCGCTCACTAACAGTAGTAGCGCAAGCAGGACAGGAGGTTCAAGCGACTGCATGTCATTTCCAAGCAACCTTCAACAGAAATTTGAGAGTCTGAGTGTTAATATTAGCAAGACCTCTATGGATGAACAGTCTGCTCTCTGTGGCACTCTGTCTAGGTAATGCATTTGGGGGAGGAATTTGATGGAACCGGTGAATTAAGGCGCCGGAAGACGGGAAAGAATTGAACGAATGGTGGAAAACACGAGCACCAAGTCCGGGAAATATTGCCCCTTTCTTCGCCGAACCCTGGTCTGTGATGGTCCCCATTGATTCAAGTCTGTTCAAAATTGACTGGAGCATTGCATCGCAGCCGCAGAAAGAAGAGCGGCACTGCGTCGACTAGCACCCATGACAACTAATTCGAGCATAACCTCAGCTGACGATAAGATGCCCTCGATGCAGCAAACTCAATACCAACTCCATCCCCGCCTCTCATAGCAGCGGCAGCAGCAAAATGCAAAGCTCCCTACGTTGATAGTTCTCCTCAACGTCCAAATCGGAGCCGAATCCTCCGAAACATGACTGGTTGAGGGGGTCTTCCACTCAACCCAGAAACCCCTTGCCATTGCCGCGTCTAGCTTCATTTCCGGAAGTGACCGGAATAGGCAGAAGCAGTATCATCTTCGTCACCTTCCATCTCCCAATAGCAACCATATCTCCCGATTCGATCCCATCCGCAAGCAAGGATATGAGGCTGACGCTGCCGCCAATGACGAAGCCAAAGCTAAGGTCGAGTACATTGATGACGACAGACGAGGACGAAAATGAAACGATCAACGCTTGACGCGCATAAGCCAGCCGTTATCCTTGCGATATGATTGGATCAGCGCGTTGCCTTTGCCTTAGTCCAATTCCTTTTCGTCCTTAACGCCGTCACCCACCCCATGCTCCCCTTGGCAATGCATCTCATCCAGACTGTATTGGCTGTCTCGACATAATCTCCGGCAACTACTTCGCTGCCGTCCGGTAGTTTTCCACAAACGAGCCTCTTAACAATAGAAGTCCGAACTGACTGCTGGGCCAAGTTATAGACCAGCTGGCAAAGGAGATGGGCACAAGCTGCCTCACCATATCTGCAATCCAAAGGTATGAAGGCTGTCTGGCAGGTTTCACCTCCATCAAGATGCAGACGACACTCGCAGAACGCGAGGGCGCAGCAAGCAAAGCCCCTGAGATCCTGGTCCTTCCGCTTTGCCATGATCACCGTGTCGAGATCTCCTCTCCCATTCCTCACCATCTCCCTTAATATTCTCTATATTTGCCAGAAGATACAGGCAGGTGATGATATTGGCGTGTCAAGAGCACCCTAGAGGGAGTTGGCAGGCCCGTCGGTCCGCAAAACATCTTGTTTCCATCATGCGAGGGTGAAAATAATCCATGACGACGGCGGGGTCTCGTACGCGCTTCTTCTGTAGAATCTAGCGTCGGCGAGAGAGCTCGAGCGCCGGGTTGTACTGCCGTAGCTCGCCGCGTTTGAAAAATATATGGCGGACGATAAGCCTCGAATGTAAGTCCATCCGCTAACCCGATCGGCATCTTCCCCCTTGCAGCAGACATACGAGGACCAGCTTCAATGCTTTGGCTTTCTTTTCCACCCATCAGCAACAATGTGATTGGGATTGGCGCGTGACCCACAAAGTCTCGACCGCATACATTCCCCCCTCGACCCCGTCCCGACACTGACTGCCGATGAAGTCCAGAAACCAGCCTTCGCCTGTATTCACGTCGAACGGCTGGTGGAGAAGCCCACGAAGCCCGTCGCCAGCACATCCGCATTCCCACTGATCACGGCGCAACAAGTCGTCACAGGAGAGGCAGTATCCAGGCAGCATATTCTTGGCAAGGCTACAAGAGGTGCTTGTCTGATCAGGTGAGATAGCACTTTGAGAACGTGGCCGGAGCCAAGAATAAAGTTTCGCAGCTGAGGAGCAGGTCAAGGAGGATACCCGAGGCGGAAAGGTTTGGGGAAAGCTCACAAAGGAGCAACCTGCGGATGAGGACATGCGGGGGTTGGTTGGGAGACCATAGGAGGCAAAGGGAGGAGGCAGGCAAGAACAGAACACTTCGCACACCAGAAATCTTGTTGGTAAAATCGTGATACATCTGCGCAAGATCAACACAAGTTCAGGTAAAGTTCACGTCATGGCAAGAGTCCCATTTCCCCAGTCAACCCTCAACAGACGTCTGCCGAAAAGCGTGCCGGGATACTTGAACAGGCCCGCCGTGTCAGCTACCTCTTGAAGACCCAGAATCGGAGGGGCATGCCCAAGAATGGAGACGAGAGTGACGGGAGGATCAGGCAGCCGTCGCCGCCAGAGGCATCTCTTCGGGATTTTCCTCCGCCTCAGCCGCGGGTGATAGTGTATGGATCCGAGGTGAACGAGCGAGACGTAATTCGATGGACAGAATTCCCATGGGAACAACAGAGGAGCAATGTCAAAGCTCACTTCGAAAACAAAAGGAGATGCCACAAGTCTGGGCCCGCTAGGCGGCAAGATTGCCTGAGGAAACAAGTCGCCTCGATCTGAACATCTTGCGGCCATTCCTGACGCGCAGATGCATTAGAGTTGGCCTCCTAAGCCTGTCTTCTACTACTCGCGAAAACCGCAAATCTTCGTCCACGTGAGCGAGTCTCATCGTCTCCTTGTGATCTGTGATAAGTTCGACCAGAGCACAGATGAATTGGTAGTCGCGCTTCGTGTACAAGAATAGCTTCTTCTTGATCAGACGGGAATCTCCTGAGAAAAAATTAACAGAGTCGACGGACAAGTCCCAAACATGGGGTGTAGGCGGCTTCGGGAGAAACTTGTGAGGATGAAGAGATTGACCAGGTTTGATGTTGGACGAGCGCAGGCGAAGTGAAGCAGAGTCTGTGTTGGTGTTAGTGTTGACGACGGTGTCGGTGTCGATTGCAGGGAACGGACCGTCGTCGGATTTCGTGGCCTCAGTATGCGCAGTTGGCGTGATGATGGGCGGCAGACTTTCGGCGGAAAGGAAGTTCGACGTAGTCGTGCACTTCTCGACATAGGCCCTCGCAGACTTAAAGGGGTCTCCCTTGAGGGCCGTTTGTTTGTTGAGCCGACGCTCTAGTTACTGTAATTTGTAATTTGTGGCCGATCGATTGCGACGGAGCCCGAGGCATACCAGAAGGTGCTAATTTCGAGCGATGGCCGGTTAGATTGAGTTTGGATTCATTTGAATGATTTCTTACCTTGAACAGATACTTGATTGTCTCAAGCGGTGGTCGCGGGAGTCGAGGATCAGCAGACCCTGAGAAAAGATGCGAGGCAAAGTTTTCGGAGGACTGACTGCGCGATGCGATATGATGCGGGATGGCGACCAGTTTGATCAGCGTCAGTTGCCCCTGAGCTCAGCTGGGTTGGAAGAAGAAGTTTGATTAATCAATCAAGTGCATTTGCCCAGTTCGGAAGTATTGTTTGCTCAGGATGCTGGCCACAGTCTGATCCATGTCCTAGGTTGTTTGCCATGGCCAAGGGCCCAAGAGTTGGAAGCCAATGCGGACGATGATTTGGGGGACGTATCGCGCTACCTCAGCGTTACCCCCGGAACATTTGGCCAGCAGTGCTCCAAGAGCACGTCCAGGGTCTCTCTGATTGTTGGCGTGCGAACGAGCAAGCGGACTGCATAAAATTGGAAAATCACGAGTGGTCCTTGGAGCTGAAACGGAAATTGCTACGAGGTGCAGCTCCTTCTTTCAACAACACCAACAAACTGGATTTCCCTGGTGGGCACGGCAGGTGCAGCAGGTTTGCCACCCGCCGCCACTTCCCACCGCACAACTACAAGTCAAATGCCCCTGCTCCATTCACCAGCACTGAACCTTCCAACTCTGGGAATGAAAACGGCAGTCGTGTCTTTTTTGCCGATGAGCTGCTTTCTGGTGGTGTCGTCGACGCTTTGCCAGCATTTAGACTTCATATCTGTCGTTCATTCGTAGATTTGGATCCGCCATAGTCAGCAGTTCGTAGGCTGCAATCTTTGGGGGGAAACTTGACGTGCACGTGATTCATTGTCCGATTTTTTGGAAAAGTCAGGGTTAATCACCAAGAGTTTGGGCTTTAACTTGCAGTCAACATGTGGCGCAGATAGGCTTAGGAAGGAGATTAAGTAGGCAATATTAGGGCGTAGGGGATGTACGACCATGGCTTAGATGCTTTTGAAGACGACGTTACGTTGAGGAGAAAGCAGAGAGAGACAGACGTGGATGCCACCATTCCGACAACTTTGTTGGAGTTTTGGACATTCATTGACGGAAAAGAATATGCACCACGGTGCCTGCCTTCGCATGCAGGTTAGATGTACCCCAACAGCAGTGCCCCGTCCATCCAGCCGAGTGCTTTCTCTAATATCCACCCCTGTATGGTCCTTCACTTCGGGTTATGGGGATGGAACCACAGTGCCGGGATGGCGTCTCGGCCGAAGCCTCTCGCTGTCGGTGTCCTGAGCTGGCTCATGGGGAAGGCGACGATTGCTGGGCAAGACGGTGTCTGTGACAGTGGAGAGCACAAGCGGGAGCCGGGACAAGACGCAGGTAATTGTCTGAGGGAAAGAGAAAGGCAGATGCAAAAATCTGGGAGGTGGCCGGGATGCTCAGCAGCAAAGGCGTCGAATTTGGCCGATGTCTAGGGACGGTTCGTCGTTGTTGAGCCGAACAGAGGAAAAACTCCCACTGGAAGGTGAAAAGCTCCCACTAAGTACATGCCTTTGGAAGGAAAGCTCCTACTCAAAAGCTCCCACTCCAAAGGCTCCCACTCCAAAAGCTCCCACTCCAAAAGCTCCCACTCCAAAAGCTCCCACTATGTACATACCTTTGGTAGGAACACTGCGGTGCGTGAAAGCTCCCACTCAAATGCTTGGACCCACAAGCAAAGCTCAAAAGCTCCCACTGCTGTGGGAGCTTTTGGACGCGGACACATGCAGAGCCCACTTAAAACTCCCACCAAGGTACCTACTCTAGATTTCTAAAACATTGAAGCTCCTACCTTATTCCTTCCAAAAGCTCCCACTCATTCCAGAAGCTCAAAAGCTCCCACTTCAAAAGCTCCCACTCATGTGGGAGTTTTTGAGGGATCCATCAGCGCCCAAAAGATCCCACTCCCAAAAGCTCCCACTGCATGCATATACCTTCAGTGGTTCACAGTGTTCTTTTGCCCGAGGAAAGCTCCGACTTAAATACCTGGACCCACAAGTAAAAAGCTCCCACGCTCACGGTGCATTGACGCTCAATCAACCGTGCGAACGCGACAAGCTTATCGCTGCTCTTATCAGAGCCAGGTACCTTCAATCAAATAGACAGACCAAAGATCGATTTTTTGCAAGCAGCATTTTCCAACTCGCAGACAATGACAAGGTAACGAAAGCTCGTGACCAAAAATCCGGCATTCGCAGCCGTGAAGGAGGTTGATGTCGAGCTGGGTGGCTGGGTGTTGGGTGTTTGAGACGGCGCTTCACCTGTTTTCTGCTGACATAATTATTCCTTGGCCACCCTGTGCCCCCGACGCTGCAATGTGTCCGAAGTTCAGCCGGCGGAACACTTTAATAGTACAGTTGTGACGGAACACCGTGCCGTCCACGCAGTGTTTGGGTCCACTGTGCGCGTGCTCCCACCTCACAGACAGCGCTTTCAACTTGGTGCTGGCCGCTGACGTCTATCGCGACCTTCACCTCAGCGAACTCCGACTTTCTCTTGGGACGCGCGACAACCTCTAAATGGTGCGCCGTTTTCGTCGCCGCAATTGCTACTCGAAGCCTCTGAAACGGTTCGAGACCCCTGGTTACCTTCCAGCAGCTCCCTTCGAACCCATCGTCAACCGAACCCCAGCCTCAGTAGCAAGGCACACGAGCGCGCAACGACCCGATCGATCGAGTTCCCTCCTCCAAGATCCCAGATACGGCAGCCCGAGAAGCGAAAAGAAGGAGATTACAGGGCCTCGAGATCCAATCGCATCAATTCACTCCTCGCTCCTCAATCGAGCCTCAGCGCAGGCGTCTACGCGTCTGAACTGGCTATACCCGCCACCCAGCGTCCACAAAGAGTGGCAGCCGGGAGCGGGGCGATGAGCATCATCAAGATTTCCATCGCCCAAGTACACCCGCCAGCTTCGCCTTTGCTCGATCCGCTGAGAGAAGCCGCAGCGGAGGGGTTGATCCCGATCGAGACGAGTGTCAAGGTTTGGAGACGAGTGTCTTCGCGGGATGTCCAAGCCACTTGGCATAGCTCAGTGTTTTCAATAGGCCGCCCTGCAAACAAGTGTTTAGCGCAGTCTTCATGAAGTCATGCACCGTTCGTGCGAGAGGGATGAAAGCTCATACCGCGAGACCAAGCATTGATGGCGGCCGGGCGGGTATTGGATGCCGCTTCGTTCATGTTGGCTTGGATGCGTCGGCGGCTGAGACGGATGCGTGCCTCGTCACTTCTCATCCATCGACGATGCAGCCAGTCTCCCTGTGGCTTGCCTCAACCCACGAGTATCCGCCAAGGCAGGGCAACGTCAGTGATACTTGCCCACACTGGAGAGTGAGGGCATCCGGCCCGATGGGCACGAAAAATGGTGTAATCATCGTGAATGATCCTGGTGCTTCCCTTCTCCGTCTTGGTCTTTTGTTTGCTCAATCACGTCAGGGGTTCGCCCGTGCTTCGAGGCAACGGCGGGAGCGTTGTGGTGAGGCATGGCTTGGTTGGACCCGGTGCGATGGGACGGCAGCACCTCAGCAGGGGGTGGTGACCCCAAGTCACCTTCATGAATTTCAATCTCTCTTCTGAAATAATCCCGTTGCATCCGCTATAATTAGCAGGCGCAGTCGCCCCCGTTTAGCCTCCAGCCACTACCCATCCCATCTTCCCGTCTCTCTCCACGTTTGCCCTGTACCGTGCCGTGGGAGCTTTCCTAAAAGCTACCACTACTGGAGGGCCTTTCCTTAAAAGCTACCACTGGGGGGAGCTTTCCCAACTACCACTTAGAGTCTTCTCAAAAGCTCCACTCGTGGGAGCTTTTGAGATCAGGGACCCGGATGGTGCTTTCGACAGTCCAGCTGACAAATGCTTCCGTCGGTTCCTGCCCACATCGTTGCGGCAACTGCTCCAACATCAAGCGCTGGGCTCCAACTCAGCAAACGATCTTTCCCGCAAAAGCATTTGCCCGATGCGGGACACCATCCACCTCCCAACCGACAACGAGCTGCTCCCACCATCATGGCCACCATCAAAGGCCACCATCAAAGGCCACTTCTGCTAAGCATGAGAATCAGTCCCTGAATATGTCCACATTTACGCGACGCATTTTTGGCTTTATTCGACCTGCAGCTCTTTGCCGCCACCTCCACCACGTCCGAAGTCAGCAGCTCTTTCCGCTAGCTCGATCCTCCTGATTTCTTTGCTCTCGCTGAGCCTCCTGCCGTACGGCCCAACCACATCAGTTTGCTGGGTAGCCTGAAGGTATCTCCACCCTCTGCATCTCCTCGGCCACCCACACCCAAGCTGACCTTGGGCTCTGCAGCCAGCCTTCCCGGCCATGCCCTCCGTCCACCGCAAGCATCTCCGACAGTCGTGTCCCCAATCGTGCTCAAAGCCCTCAATCACAGATCCCACGTTGCCAGACTTGTCAGCCAAGGCCAGCGCCGATTCCAGGGAACCTCGTCAACGCGCAACTTCCGACAGCGTTACTAGTGGCATCTCGTACGAGAGAACAGCCGATGACATCTCTGCAAGTTTCGCTACATCAAGATGGACCACGCCTGGTCCTGAAGCCCAGCTTGCTACGTTTGCAACACATCACAACAAGGTACTGCGACTGGCGCGATGGCCTTCTAGGGTCGTTGAAGTCGAAGCTCACGATGTGGCTATTGAAAGCGAGTCCGTGGCCTTCAAAACTTTCCCCTCGAGCGATGTGCCGCCGGCTGACGGCGCAAAGGTGACTCAAGAACACAATCAGCTCCAGGCAGACCTATTCTGGTTGTCCGCATTCTTTGCGAACTCTGTTTGGCTCTTGTGGGCCTGATTAAACCCCCGTATACCAGCCACAGCTGATCTCGCCCTTTGGCGGTACTGCTGCCTTCGAACTTCAAACGTTGGGTGCGTCGCAGCGCGTCATGACAGCCTGGTCAAACTCGATGCCTGCGGCACGAACACCAGACGATGAGGCAGACGAAGCATCTGCTTGATGCCGGACGTGGTCGGGGTGGGAAGCCAATCTGTCGCTATTGTCCTGTGCGAGGTCATCGCTGAGTTGATTGGCTGCTATTCCAAAATTCGTCGTCCTCAGGGATCTATCCCGAGAAGGTAGTCGTCGTCGAGTGGCGTTTTCTGGTCCGCTTTGACACCCACGCACATCATGCTGCCTCTTCATCTGCATCACCACGGCTGGTTCACCCCTTGAAGTCCCGTTCGAGGTACATTGCGCCTTATACACCCCCGAGACACGCTCCTAGCGTGGAGGCCGACGCTCCTTGTCTTGGTGGTTTTCTAGTGATTTCCACCACAGACTCTGGCCGCGAGCTTATTGGTATTGGGTCGTCCCACACCGCCTGCGCCTGACATTCGGCCAGGCTAGGGTCCGTCGGATCGTCGAGAAACCGCGGGACTTGTTGGGCGGTGGGGGCCCGTGGTGCGAACTGTCTGGCTGGAGTCGCCTGGCTATCTATTCAACCGCGTATTCGGCTCGTTGTGAGCATGAAGGGAGGAGGGCGACTGCTGAGCACCATGTGGGCCCTGGTTTGGAGATGACTACTATAGGCTTACGGAGCATTGATCGACGCGGGTTCCTTGGTTGGCGTTTGCTCGCATTCTTTGGGCGCCTAGACGCGATTCCCCATGTTCGATACATAATCACGTTGTACTGACGAGTTTGAGGACGGATCCGAAGAATAAGGCAAAGCCGCTGCTCTGGATTGCGAATTGCGTGGGGATCCCTCGCCCCAGCGACGCTGAGAGGTATCAAGGCCCTTTTCTATCTTGATTGGAGATTTGGTCAAGTGGCAAACGGTAGTGGAACAAGTTGTGCTGCACCGAAGCCTGCGGTTCGAGCGGGCCATGTAGTCAGAAGTGACTACAGCTGCCCGAGACCTCTCTCGTGTTGATGGGCAATGTCATAATCAGACTAGCGAGAATCATGTCGAGCGGTAGGGTTCCGTCGCTGCTTTCGTGGCCATCTACGTCAGATCTATCAGGTAGTCATTCAACCGATTCTCATCCTCGTCCTCTTCCTCCTCGTGGTGGTTACTCCAGGCAAGCACCAAACCATGCTGTCTCCGGTGTGCAACATACTCTTCACAAACGTCCACGAAAGACTAGGCATCAGCGTTGACTGACCACACCGTCCGTCATCAACATCAACCCACGGCCGACGTCTTCGTCGCCCCGCACGCCCAGAGTCTCACGCTCGACTCGGTTGTATCTCCGTCATCTCGAGGAAGGAGACTCTTGCCACACAGTCACGGACCACGGTGTGCTGCTGCACGTCCATCGGCCCTGTGTGCCTACTCCATCCCAATTGCTAGCCCGCATTCCCATTCCCAGGTCCATCATCTTGTCTGGAAACTTGCCAGGAAGAGTCTGGCCGACGAGCGCGCAACACTAATCAAGAAACGTTTCCTGCCCAACCAGCCAGAACATAATCGCGAGGTCCTGCTCTGACCGTTCGTGCTACCTTGTTGTCTAGAACGCCGTGAATGCTCAAACGCCTCATGTGCAACACACTTGCGGGTACCCCTCTGGTCAATTGAGGACCTGAATGGATGCGCTGTGTGAGCACGAGAAGGGATACTTCTTCCAGGCTGTCAAGGTCCATTGGAACTTCCCTGCCCAAGAGGTGGTCTTTGACAACCAGATTGAAAGTCTCTGGCTGTGAACACACAATCACAAACCCGGCCTGCCTCCTGTATCACATCTGAAGACTTCTCTCAACCTTACTTCATCGCGGAAATGGTCCAAACGCTCGGTCAATCACACAATGTTTTCAATACCACCTGACGAGAAGCAAGGTGTGTCAACATGGTATCGCTTGCCCAGGGAGAGTCGGCTTCTTATCTTCCGGACTTAGTGCAAGAAGGCTGAGCCTGCCTTTTCTTTGGTGAACTTTCTCGTCAAATTGACCGACACGGCCTGCTCCGCCGACATTCAAGCCCCTGCCTCAGAAAGCGCCGTCGCCATCATCACCCCCTTGCACTATCGCCGTCTCCCTCCTTCCCAAACCCATCTGCACCACATGCCGACCGCCAGTCAGAGTCCAAACCTATGTTGACTGAGCCCAATTTCTCCGCCATCTCAAACCCCTCCGCGTCGAGGTTCTGGTGAACGGAGCAGCGCGGGCAGTCCGCTCATAGTCGCGCAGTAGGTAGTCACGGCGGGGACTTTGTTAGTGTCAAGGAGTTGCGCGTACCACTTCCCGTCTTAGCTATTGGGCACTGGGATTGCTGGTCCGCGCTAATGGATAGCACTCGCAGAGGGATGTGCCCCTAGAGCACCGCTGGCCGGCAGTATCCATGACCGACATCAATAACACACACGACAACATCGACGCTGGGCAGTCTCAACGTCGAACACACCTCCTCTTCGACCAGCGAGAGTATGACCGCAAGGTCAACATTCGTGTGCCCTTGGCTGTTCATCCTACCTTGCCGGCCAGAACGTCGTAAATGTTCGCACGAGACTACATGCAACATACTTACGGGTACCCCTTTGGTTAACCGAGGGCCCGTATGAGAGATGCCTGCGCTGTGCCACCGCGCGAGGAGTTCGAAATTTTCCTTCCCGGCTGTCAAGGTACAATGCAAATTTGCTATAAGACGAATAAGACCGCCCCTGTATAAAAGAAGGCCCTTGACGACCAAGTTTCAAGCAAGTCCCTGGTTCCTCCTACACAATTACCATCACGACAAATCTAGCCTGCATCCCATTGTTCTGCACACCTGATAATTGCTGACACGTGTTTTGTTTTGCAGCACTCGCATACTCTCAGATCTAAACATTTCTACCTACATCGCTCTATCACCGAGTTGTAGTCTAAACGCTACGATGCTTTCAATGACACCCAACAAGACGCAGCGCGTGTCAACATGGCACCGCTTGCCCAGAGAGATTCGGCTTCTTATCCTCCAAGACCTAATGCAAGAAGGCTACGCGCTAAGTTGCTTGGCCACTATATCCCGAGAGTGGCAAACTGAGATCGAGCGACATAACTTCGCTCGAATCAGACTGACTCCGTCACGCCTCGTCAACTTTGATGCCATGGTTCAGAGAAATCGGGCTCTCGTCAGCTACATCTGGTTCTGCTTGGAGCTTGATGATTACAACTGCACCACATGCATGGGTAGAAGGCTTACACAAGAGGAGTGGGTAAAGGAATGTGAAATCAGCGATACAGATAAATGTCCCATCACCACGGGATTCCGAGATTTGTTTTCGATTCTCAGCACATGGGATCCTCACGGCGATTTGATACTTGATATTAGTATCTATTCACCTAGCGACTCGGAACATTGTTTTCCATATCTGACCTTTATGCCCGACACCCCTTCGAACATGCCATGTGGTTTTGGTACTCAAAAGGTAATATTGAGCTGAGACCACCATGACCCCCCATATGGTTGGGTTGCTGGGTTTCGACACGCCCCTCCGCCTCGATATGCCATGAGGAAGGTGTTCAGTTTGGTTATGGAGCTGGGGCTGTTTGACAGTGATCAGTTGGAGCTACAATGGTGGGATCAGCTTCTGGCAGTCCCAGCTGTGACTGGTTTACTTCTCTGGCAACAGAATCGCTGGAGATGGAAGCTGCTGTCACTGGCATATATGTTTGCCCGGTTTCCCAGACTCTAAGAACTCCACTATGAACTGTGGAGGGAATGGGACTACCTGCAACATATGACAGATAGACGTGAGTATTGCCACACCACCACCCTACTCTTCAAGTTATTACTCGCTCTGATTTGGTGGTGTACATATGCATTTACTGATATTTACATCCTCTGTTTAGAATACCAATATCTTTTTGAGTCTATCTGTTGCTCTAACAATAGTCTCAAGAGACTTGTAGTCTTCGAGAACTTCAATCAACAGTATCCAGTTTTTAGGCAGCGATTTCACAACGGAGTCGACTTGGCTGGATGCGACAGTATCTGCAAACCTGCCCTAGCTGTTAGCCAGATGGTCGCTCTCGCTGGCCTCAAGCTGGAGCATCTCGCAGCATCCTTCATTGTAGATGCCAGCAGTTTCTTTGAGATCTAACCCGCTTGGGAGTGGCTGAACCTTACCTTGCTTACTCTTACTTCGAGATTACTCACGCCTGATGAGAACTTGGATGAGATTGAAGCAATGCTTCGGGCAGCGGCGGCTGCGGCTATGAGAATGCCCCGGTTAGAAACAATGGAGATTTGGAACGGACGAAAGGGGTTGGCAGCGCTATTTAGGTATCAGGTGAGTCGCAACAACCCGCAAGCTGTCATTCTTTGGAGAGGCATATGGAAGTTGGCCATGCAACCATCCGTCATCTAAGCTTGGGAAGCTGTGATGCATCAGTACAATGGTTGGAGGCTCGATGTCGTTCAGGAACAGCTGGACGAAGCGGGTATCAAGTCTCACGGCGATGCGGTTCGCCACTTGATGCTTGCAAACCAGGTCATTCGGCCAGTCTCGTTGCAGCAGATCCAAATCGAACAGGAAGCTCTACAAGGTGTAGTCACTATATAACATTAATAAAGGATGAACCATGGAAGAAAAGTAGCCCATCTAATTCTGGCTGACACAGATCACTATGAGTGTCATCCAACCTGCTCAAGTTTGAGCCAGGCTGACAGCAGCAGACAGGCCTGCTACTTAATTAGAGCAAGCCCCTAACATCAACCAACAAAGAACGAATCTCCACGGTCTAGTCTCGTTTTGTTCGATGGTTTTGCTGGACGTCTTGTCCGCTGCGAGCATTGTCTCGCCGACCAAGACTCGGCTGCACTTGTAAGGCCCACGGGTTGTAGATCGGGACATGTGAAAACTGAAGTCAACCCCCCCATCCATGCCGATTCCAAGGTCGACACCCGCTTTGCAGGCAGACACCAGACGGCAAGCCCCTTGAAGACACCGTCATCGCAAGCATGGCGAATTGAGTCTCTGACGCCTCCCAGACGCCAAGATGAACCCAACGAGATTGTTTAACACAGACACGCTGTTGACTCTGCCCGGTCAGAGTCTCGTTAACGCTCCTCGCATCCATCGGCCTAAGAATCTAGGCTTGCCGAGATCAGGGCGACCTCTTCTTTGCCGACGAGTCGTTGTTCTTGGCTCGGACGACGTTAGCAACGCAAGCCCCGGTCCCCGGAGCATTCGACTCGAATATGGCAGCGAAGTTTCAAGTTGCCATCGAGCGAGACGCAGTCAAGAATCTCTTCAACAACGGCTCCGGGACCCAGGTGGTGGATGATGTGGCTTGCTCGCTGCAACAGGTAATTGTTCATGGCGGTGTTCAGGCTTAACTCCGCGAAGTGACGCGACAATGAGAGATGTCATCGGACCAGACCGATCGTGATGCGCAGTACGAACAGTTACATGCAAGAAAAAGAGTGGCTGGGCAATCGGATTCCTACAGTAAAAAAAAGATTGCCAGAAGGACCAAAAACATACAACACCGGGTATTCGCTGGTCGTCACCGACCCAACTACTAATCCAGCCCTCACTGGCTTGTCTATGGGAGAGCGGACGGGATCCCGAGTTCTCCAGTGGGTATGGTCGTATGTGATGGACATGCCTGGTTAACAGTCTTGTATACTAAGGAATACAATTTTGGGCTACACCCTGGCCTCGGGGTGACGAGGAAGCCATCACGGAGTCCATCGTCCGTGGCTTCATGGTCTGCTGCTTGGGATCTCCTGTTCTTCTTATGCTAAAGCAACTATTCCACATCTGAGTTCCCGTATGCTTTATTCCGTGTCATCGCCGTCGCCGTCGCATCAAGCCCGTCGGCGTTCAATTAGCGATAAGCGCATGTCGTGGCGCATGTCGAGTCCGAGACCCCCATCATTTTGCCGAGGTGACAGCCCTCAGGCGCTGAGTGGACCCCGGGGATGCAGTCTGCGGCTGCTGACTGTATGGAGAGCGTCCGGTGCATCCATCCTGATTCACGGCCACTGGATGTTAGATTGCGAGCCGATCTGGAAGAGCGCCACATCGCTGCTAATGATTCTCGGTTTCCCAGGGTGCGACGTGTCACGCGCGAATGCTGGAGAGGACCCGCAGGTCGCGGTGGCCAGCAAGGTGACTACCTAAGGTGACTTCGCCTTGCTCGGTGAGGCGTGTCGGTGTGTTGTGGTACGCGCTCTCCAGCCACAGCCATGTGCATAAGGGTGGGTGCACAGATTATGCCATCAGTCAACCAGGTGGCAGTCGGTCCACACTCTGTATGCAAAAGCCTCAGTGCCACACGCGCACTGTAGGCCCACTAAAGTGCTATCAGAGGTTCCCCTTGTACCTCGCCCGTCAGGGTACCTCATAGGGGGACCGTGCCTATCGCGTCGCGCACATCGCCGCGCAACGATTGGAGAGCACTGACGTCACTTTTTATCCTCCACAGCAATGTGTCTCCAGAATGGTCAACTCGCGACCGCAGTCAATCTCGGCCTCGTGCTCGTCAAACACATCCCACGCCCTCACTTATCCTCGCTGAGGAAGGCAGGCTATGCAGCTTCTAGCTAGTGGAGGCGATCACCATGCCCCGGTGGCGCATAGGAACAACCACGCAGCGGACAGACGGGAGGAGCCCGGGCAGCTGCTTCGACTAATTGGCCAAAAATGAGATGCAGTATTCCAGCCTCTCTCTGGGTTCTTGCTGACGCCCAAAGCAACGCACCTCCTTCAAGCCTGTGGTGCGTCAACCGTGACAAGATTTCTCCTACAGCTCCTCCGAAACCAGCGAAAGCTATGAAAACCTCATCACCACCTACGGCTTAATCGCACCTTTGTTCGTCCTCCCGTGAGGCCTCTGGCCAGCTACTGTGATTTTTACCTGGAACCTGTACTGCAACGACCTCCGACTTGCCCCTTCAGCTAACGGCCTACTAGTCACGTGATCCTAGATAGTCCCGCAGATCGCTATCTCTTCAGCCCTATCCCCCCCCCGGGCGCGCGCTAACGTGCGCTATCGTTAACAATCTCATTACTTATAACGTTACTTTGATAATAACTTCACAACTTTAACTAGATTTAATTACTATAGTAAACTTTCTTCTACTTTTTAACCTATCTTCTAACTCTTATTTATACCTTCTATTAACTTAGCTATCTTCTCTACTACTTACTTAGAATCTTTAAATTTAAGTAGTTTAGTTAATAAAAAATAAGCTTAAGGCTTAGTATAAGTAGTATCTTAAATATATAGCTAAGATAAGCTTTTCTATAGCTAAAAACCTTATAAAGCTATCTTTAATATATATCTTACTTATAAGTTATATAAATAAAATTATAGGCTGCTGGCCTATTATTATGAGATTTGACTGGTATTAGCTGCAAAAGCTAGGCTAGTCCCCCCGCCCACTGCTAACGACCTTCGGGTCACGTGACTTTCAGACTCAGACTTCTTGACTTCGACCATTACAACGAGCTAAGTCAACCGCCTTCCTCCAGCCGTCTCCATCTTCAAGGCTCCTCCGAGCCGCACCCGCCCTTCACGCTATATTTGGTTCGCGCCCGTATTTCTCTCCTCCGCTGGTCGGAAGTCTACGTCGCTCCGCTAAGCGTAGGGGCCCGAGACCTCCGTGCCGTCGCGCCGTTTAGATAATATCTTCCGCCCTGCTATGTAGTCTCAATAGCCCTGCTGCTATTAGCTATACTCTCGATATATTTACCTTTCCTAACTTACTAACCTCTCAGGCTACCTTAGCTATCTTAAAGAAGCCTATAAAGTAATTATAGGTATTAGGATTACTATTAGTAGCTTTAACTATATCTATATTAATCTTAAGGCTATATAAGAGTGAAATATCTTTATTAGATATAGTTTTATATAGGTACTTAAATATAAAATTAAGGAGAATTATCTTATTAGTATAAAAAAGATTACTATATATATTGCTCTTAATTTTATTAACTTTAGTTTTATAGATTAAGTTATCTAGTTTAGCTTTCCTTAGGTTATATATATATTTAAAGAGAGAGAAGGATATTATATTTAGTTACTACGTATATAAGAGGATATAAGGAATAGGCTTAAAGCCTTAAAACCTTGTTTAAATAGTTAAGTTTTTATACTTATAGCTATAATAACCCTTTTAGCTATAATAACCCTTTTAGCTATAATAACCCTTTTAGCTATAATAACCCTTTTAGCTATAATAACCCTTTTAGCTATAATAACCCTTTTAGCTATAATAACCCTTTTAGCTATAATAACCCTTTTAGCTATAATAACCCTTTTAGCTATAATAACCCTTCTAGCTATAGTAGCAAAGAGTTATACTATTAAGTTTATACCTTTAAGTATAGGTTTAAGCTATTACTAGGCAGCTAATAATAGTATTATAGATAATGCTCTTACTAGTATATTTTGCTGCCTACTTACCTACCCTCTTCTATATAGCTAAAGCTAGGGATAAGTTAAGCTAAGTATTAATAACTAGTTATAATATAAGATTTTATTTATTTGCTTTATTAAGATTAGGTATAAGTTAAAGTACTACTATTAGGTTTAGAGTATTATAATATACTATATAGGGTGAACTGCAATACCTGCTTATACAGGTTAAGCACTCCATAAAACATATAAATAAAATTATTACTTTTATAAGTAATAAAGCTATTATTAAGAAAGCTTATAAATATAATAGTATATATATCTAGCTTAAATACTTTTACTTTATAGCTATAGTTAAGGTTATTATAAGTAATTATTTTAGACCTCTATATATATATATATTATAAAGCTATTAAACTAAATAGTAACTAAAATACTTTTATTACTTTTTATTCTATTAGAAGAATCTCTACTAAATAGGCTTAAAACTTCTTTAATATAGATAAAGAAATTTATTTATTAACTTTAAGGTTATATAAATAGAATTTACTTCAATAAAGTTTTAAAATTACTAAAAGCTTTATATAGTTTAAAATAAAGCTTTAAGCTTTAGTATAAATATATAGCTATATAACTAGTTAAATTAAGGTTTATAATATTTTATATAATAATAATATATTTATTAATATTATAACTAGCGTTATATTATTATGCTATATTAATAATATTTAATATTAGGTTTTGAAGAATAAGTTAATAACTTAGCTATAGAAATAACTATTTTAATTAAATTAGAACCTATAAGAGAGGTTAATACTTCTTTAGGATAATAGATTAATATTAATAAAAATGAAAAATAAAAAATATTTTACTATTTCTCTATATAATTATACTAAAAATATAATTAAGAAATTTTAATAATTAAAATATATAATATATTATACTAGTAGACCTTATATTAAAATAAACTAAAAATAAAAATTATGCTACTAAAAAAGAAATATAAGTTTATTAATAATAAGTAAAGTTTTTAATTTAGTTAACTATAACACTTAAGCTTAATATAGCTTTTACTATAAATTAAATAGCTTAATTTACTATACTTTAAACCTTTAAATAGAATTTAAGGTTATTTAAGTTATAATATTAATATATTAATATTTTATTATAATTTTTATTTATTTAGAATATAAGGTTTTTCTGATTTAGATTAGAGAAACTATATATTAAAAAGAAAATCTACTACTAGCTATATATTTCTTTTAAGATAAAATATAATTAGCTAGAATACTAGCTTATATAAAAGCTTTATAGATAGCACTTATAAAGCTAAATATATAGCTTTAAAAGAAACTACTAAAGAAGCTATTTATTTAAATAATATACTAGTTTATATTAATAATTTACTATAATTTAATTATAAACTTACTATAATTTAATTATAACTTACTATATTTAGTATAATTACTAATTTATAATCAGCTTAATACTACTCTATTTAGGCAATTTACTATATATTTAAGCTTATATAACCCTAAAAGTCTTTAAAGGAATTTAATAGAGTTTAAGTAAAATTAAGTATTACTTAACTTCTAGAAAGCTATAATAACTACTAACTTTTAACTAAGTACTTCTAGATTAAGAATTTAAATAAAACTAAATATAACTAACGCTATAAGATATATATAGAGCTAAAATTAATATATATAATAATTATATATATTATATCTAATAATTAGATAAGTAACTTTATACCTATTAATTATATATTAATAAAACTAAAAGAAGAAAAATAACTATAACTTTATAAAATTAGCTTAAAAAGTATAATTATTTAAATTACTACTACTAGTAATTCCTATAATTAGCTAAAAGTAATAAAATTAATATATAAAGTTAATAACTATAAAAAATATTAATAGAAAATAAAGTCTTTAAAGTTAATACTATAGTTAATATTAATAAAGCTAATATTAAGTTAGAATTTAAAACTAAAATAAAGTAAAGTAGAAACCTATTATAAACTATAACTATTAACTTAAAATAACTAGTATAGAAAGAAAATAACTATATAATTAACTTTATAATAAAGTTTTAACAGTTAATTACCTATTATAGTAATTACTAAATTAAGTAATTATTTAATTTAGTAAGGCTTTATAAAGAAAAAATATATATATATAAAGGATTTTTCTACTAAGAACAGATTTTAAGAAGTAAATAATTTAATAGTTTTATTTATTAAACTACTTACTCTACTATCTATTAAACCTTTATTACTATTTTATTTCTACTATATTAATAATAATAGCTTATACTAATTATAAATAGTTATTATTAAATATAAGGAATATTATTATAATAATATTAAAAATAAACAGTTTCCCCCCTTTAGTAATTAATACTATTTCTAATTTTAATAATATTCCTTCTATTATATATACTTTTATAGTTTCTCTTATTAATATAAAACTTTAAACTATTTAAAAACTTTATCTTTTATAAGATATTATTACTAAAAGTAGAATTAAAAGCTGAAAAGATTATTTATAATAAATACTATATATATATATTTCTCTTTAAGAATAAAAAAAACTTATAAGATTTATATAAAGACTTAAGCTTATAATAAATATACTTAAGATCTCTTTAAGAAAAGCTATATAATAATAAGAAAAAGTTTATATTATCTAAAAAAGTGATATACTACTTATAAGTTAAAAGACTATTACTTATAAAGTTGTATAACTTTATATAATATTAAATAACTTCTAATTAGCTATATTATAATCATTAAAAATATTCATAAATATATAAATACTATAGTAATAATAATAATATTTATAAAAATACTAAATAAGCTAGTATTATAAATAGTAAATAGAATAGAAATATTAAAATTAAAAGTAAAATAAGAAGTTTTATAAGAGATCTTTTAAGTAACTATAAAGATAACTTTAAAAAGAGCTTTAATAGTTTAAAAATATAAATACTATTCTTTTAAGCTTTAATAGTATTTTTCTCTTATACTATAGTAGTCTTATTTTCTTAAGTTTTAATAGCTTTCCTCTTATACTTAATAGTTTTTTTCTCTTTTTTTTATAAGTTTTATAAAATATCTAAAGAATAATAGCAAAGTTAAATATATTAAGTATAATTATATAGATATTTTTAAGAGAGAAACAGATATAGTAATAGTTATAAAGAGTAAACTTAATAACTAAAGTTAAAAAAATATAAATAAGCTTTTAAATAATAGTTTCCTTATTAATAACTATATAAAACTTAATAAAGTGTAATATATAAATATATCTTCTTTTAAATAGATTATTTAGAAATTTTAATAATTTTAGAAGTATCTCTATATAAGTTATATAAGTAAAGCTGTTCACCTTACTAGTAATAAAGCTATTATTAATAAATCTAACAGCTATAATAATATAGCAGCTATAGTTAGAGATAATATAAGCAGTTATTTTAGACCTCTATATATATATACTATAAATATATTAGACTAAATACTAACTAAAGTGTTTTTACTGCTTTTTACTCTACTGAGAAAACCTCTACTAAGTAGGCTTAAAACTTCTTTAATAATAACTTTAGAGGTATATTTTATTAACTTATCTTAAATAATAATCTTCTATTTATAAGTAGTAAAAGAGACTTAATAAATAATATTAGTTTTATAGATTCTATAAGCTTTTTTAGTTAAATTATTATCTAAAAGGCTAATAATATATATATAAATTAGGTTAGCTTTATAAGAAGTATTAAAGCTTATTATAAATATCAGAAAAAGTATTATATAGTGAGAACTTATTAATAAGCTTAGTTTTAATTTTAATAATTTATTTAAAAGTAATAAACTTAAGCTTTTTAGGAAAGCTAAAGAGGTTTATTAAAGCATTTTTGCTTTAAAAAACGCTTATATTATAACTAATATATTAAATACTATATTAATAAGTATTTCACCTTTCTATTTATAACTTATAGCGATCTATCTTATAATATACCTACCTTATATAGCTTCTTAGTGAGGACTTACTGAAGAGCAGGTTATATAATTAGTATAAGCCCTATAAACTTACGATTTAAAGATACTTAAGAGGGTAACTTCTTCCTAAATAATATATACTTTTTTATAAACTTTTTAGGTTTTTTCTAACTATTAGCTCTTAGTAGTTATAAGTTTAGCTTATTAGAACTTTAATCTTACTCTTTTATTACTATTAGAATATCTTATAAAGTAAGTAGGTTTTTTTCTTCTCTTTTTTATATTTCTATATTTATATATAACTATCTTTTACTCTTTATAAGATATCTCTTTTATTTATAAAAGCTTTAGAGATTAATACTTATTTTAAAGTTAATAAGATTATTCTAAAGACTTATAAAGACTAGCTAGTTTAGTATAATTACTTTAAAGTTATTTATATTACTTATAATATCTAGGACTCTATTAATCTAAATAGCTTAGATATTTCTAACTTTAGGAGTAATAATAGTTTTAATATACTTTTTCTTAAAAACTACTTTAAAGCTTTTAATACTTAAAAAAGAGATAACTATAATAAATAAATTATAGAGTAAGTAAATAAGTAAAATATTATAAACTTAGAGGATAAAGTTACTAACTTTTAATAGTAGACTATAAACCTTTAGTAGTAAGTACTTTTTTAGTAGTAACTATTTACTAAAGCTAATACTACTAAGTAGCTTACTAATAAAGATAAAGTTAATTAAATCTCTAATATTTCTATACTTACTGCTTTTTTATTAGCTTAAAGTTAAGCTTAAAATTAAGACTTTATTAAGCTTACTAAGCTAGTACCTACTAAAATTAAAGATCTTTTCTTTTAAATTAGATATAAAATATTTATTAAATAGTAAAGCTATACTACTATAGAGGTTAAAATATAGAAGCTTTATAAGTTATTTTTAAGATAAGTTTTAGACTAGGTCTTTATAAATATAGATACTAAGCTTTTAACTATAGTTAAGCTATAAGTTATAAATAAGCTAAAAAAAGCTTATTTTATACTAACTAATTTTTTATATAAAGCTTTCTTAAGCTTTAACTTAAATACTCTAAATATTTCTAAATTAGATAAAAGTATAGATTAATTTCTAGGGTTTTTATTCTTATAAAAACTTTTTAACTTCTCTATTTTAAATATCTTATATTAAACTATTTTTATTTTAGATACTAGTAAGATTTCTTAAGTATAGATTAATTTTTATTTTATTTTATAAAAACTTTTTAACTTCTCTATTTTAAATTTATATTAAAACTTATTTTTTTTTTAACTTTTATAAATAATAGCTTAATTATTATTATTAAGTATTAACTTATAAGATTTCTAAAGTCTAAAGAAACTTTATAGCTAAGACTTTTTTCTAGGCTATTAAGGTATAAATTACTCTTAAATAAGCTTATTAATAACTTTAAGAACTTATTAGTTATAAAGAAAATAATTAAAAGTATCTAATTCCTAGTATTAAGGAATATATTAAGGTCTTCTTTAGGATCTTTTATATAAATACTTATTAGAAGAAAATAAAGGTTATATTTACTATAACTAGTAGATAACTAAATAACGTATAGTTATAAAGTGTTAAGTAAATAGCGTCTTAAGGGGCGAATTTTAAAGGAATTAAAAGCGTTAATTTCTAGGAAAAAGAGAAGGGAAATTCCAGCTCCTTAAATACTTTTTAGGAGGCGGATTTCCCCACTTTTAATCCGTTTTACTAAGCTAGTTAGTAAGCTAAACTATAACTATTAATAGTAATTATACTAAAAATAGATTATTATCTATTTCTAATTATTATTAAAAATAAGTAATATACTATTTTTAGTATAATTAGAGTTTTATATAAACCTTAAATAAAGATTTAAATATAATATTAATTAAATATAATTTATTAAATAATAATAATATATAACTTTACTAAAGTTTATAAAATATATAAATTATATTTTACATAAAGCTTTAATTTAAGAGGTTTTAATTCTAATTTAAGAGGATTAAACTCTATAAAATTAAGGTTTAATAAGAATAAGAAGTTTTAAGAACTTAGAGGAGCTCTAAAAGAAACTAAAGAATATCTTTACTAAGAGTTTATTAGAGAAAAACAGTCTTTATAATATTTTTAGCTTCTAAAAGATTATATAAGAATAGAACTTATTTTAACTAATAAGACCTTTTATTAGCTAGCTTTATAAGTAACTTCTAAAGTTTTTAATAATATTAAGACTAAGATACTTTTAAAGAAGTAGAAAATAATTTATTAAAACTTATTAGTAAGGGATAGATTAAGCTAGAAAATATTATAGGAGTAAATATAGTAGGGTAAATTATATTTAAATAAGCTTATTACTATTATTTTTAAGCTACTATACTTTATTATATCTACTTTTAAGGAACTAAATATTATTTTTAAGTTAATTTTTAGTATTACTAATAAAGATAAAAGCTTTCTTTAGTATTATACTATTTATAATACTATAGCTTTAAACTATATAGTTAATAATTTTTTATATTTATAAGACTATTAATAACTTAAATTTTTT
Organism: Colletotrichum camelliae; assembly: GCA_018853505.1. NCBI lineage: Eukaryota > Fungi > Ascomycota > Sordariomycetes > Glomerellales > Glomerellaceae > Colletotrichum > Colletotrichum camelliae. The sequence goes on from JAELVL010000011.1 coordinate 319,040, forward strand.
AAAAGGGTTACTATAAGAAACTAAGTTTTTATAGTTTATAAAGTAAGTATTAAGGTCTTCTTAAAAGCTTTTTATAAACTAGGAGAAAGGTATATAGAAGACTTTACTCTTAAGAATATCTATTATATTAAGAGTTTTAAGACTAATATTATTTCTAAGTTCTTACTTAAGAGAGTAGATATTTAGTTTAATAAGAAAACTAAAATATATTATAGAAAGTTTCGTATTCTATTTAAATAGCTTATATATATTAATAATATTTTATTTTTTAAATATAAGTCTATTTCTAATTACTCTATTTTATTTTTATTATAAATCTATATTAATATAAACTATTTAGAAGTTATAAATATTATTTAGCTAGTAGCTATAACTTCTTAAGAATATCCTTCTTATAATCTTAAGTTTATATATAAAGATAATATATATCTCTAGTATTTATAAGCTAGATATTTTAGCTAGAAAGCTTTTAAGTATTTAGTTTAAAATACTTAAGAAGTAAAGATTAAAAGATTAACTTATCTAAAATATAAAAATTACTTTACTATTTATATATAATAAGTAATTTTATAAGAACTATTTAAATCTAAAAGTAGATAACTATATTAGTATATCTCTTAAAACCTATTTAATTACTTAGAAGCTTATTTAAAAGCTTTATAGTTTCTTATTATTAAGGATAAATATATAGAAAAGCTTTTTAGGTTTTACTTTATAAATAAAACTTACTATAAAATCTTCTAAATATTTTAAACTTTTAAGAACTAAGTTTTTAGGTAGAAAGAGCTCTTTATATATAAGATTAAATAGAATATAAAGAGATCTATTATTATAATTTAAAGAGAAACTAAATATTAATAGTAGGTTTAAGAGAATAATATTAATATTAAACTTCTCTCTTTTTATATAAAAAAACTAGTTAGAAGTAAGAAGAAAGTAGAAAAAGAAGTAATTATATAAAGTATATAGATACTTAACTTAGTAAGATTTCTACTTAAGCTATAAAATAAATTAGTATTTATAGGAATCTTTTTATTTAATATAAGTTTATAAGTATTAATAAACTAGAAGTCTCCTAATAAAGTTAAAGAAGAATAGTTTAAAAGATATCTTAATATATAGGTATTAGCTTATAATATCCTTAAAAACCTAGAAACTTAACTTTACTAAAGAGAAATATATATTTATAGTTATAAAATATATATCCTTAAAAAAGAAAAAGAAAAAAAGATAGAGAGAAGAGAGTTTAAAATAGTTTTATATAGCTATATTAGATACTTTATAAGGTATATACTTAATATATATAACTTTTATAAGATTTAGATTCTAATATTTAAAAGAGTTATTATCTTATAAAATATTATATTTAATAAGAGTAAGTTCTATTTAAAAAATAATATGCTAAGAGCTAGTAGTTAGAAGAGACCTGAAGAGTTTATAAAAAGGCGTGTATTGCTTAGGAGGAAGTTACTCTCCTAAGTATCTTTAAATTATAAGTTTATAAAGCTTATACTAATTATATAACCTGCTCTCTAGTAAGTACTTACTGAGAAGTTATATAAGATAGGTGTATTATAAGATAGATTACTATATACCTCTTTAGTTATAAGAGTAGCTAAAAATACTTTATATATATAGAAAAAGACTTATAAACTAAAAATATTATATAAAGATATAAATTTTATAAGAAAGATTAATATATACTCCTAAAAAAGACTTATTTAGGAGCTTACTCCCTACGTTATTACTAAAAGAACCTTTAAAAGTACTTTTAACTTATAATATATTTAGTTAGCTTTATAAATACCTAAACTATACTAGTTTATAAGTAAAATATACTTATAAATAAGAAATAGTTAGTTCTAAGTAACTAGATATAAATAAAAGTTAAAAATTTCCTAAGCTTATATATAAAATCTTTTTCTTTTTTATATATCTTAATATAACTTTTTAAGAAGTTATTTTTATAAGTTTTCTACTTCTCTATCTATTACTTCTTATAAATTTATATAACTTTGTAAAATATAATTATATATATTTTATAAACTTTAGTAAAGTTATATATTATTATTTAATAAATAATATTTAATAAATATTATATTTAAATCTTTATTTAAGGTTTATATAAAACTCTAATTATACTAAAAATAGTATTACTTATTTTAATAATAATTAGAAATAGATAATAATCTATTTTTAGTATAATTACTATTAATAGTTATAGTTTAGCTTACTAACTAGCTTAGTAAAACGGATTAAAAGTAGGGAAATCCGCCTCCTAAAAAGTATTTAAGGAGCTGGAATTTCCCTTCTCTTTTTCCTAGAAATCAACGCTTTTAATTCCTTTAAAATTCGCCCCTTAAGACGCTATTTAATTAACAATAGTTATTCTGGAATACGAAGAATACTATTATAAAAATATTAAAAGCGAACAGTTTCCCCCTTTTGCTATAATTAATACTGCTCCTACTCTCGATAATATATCCTCTTTTATATACGCTTTTATATATATACTATTAAACTTCTTTATATGCTTTTCCTAGTTATAGCTTATCTTTAGCTTATAGCTTTGTTCTATCTTAAAAGATAATAAACTTATAGTATTACTAAGTAGGTAAGCTTATATAAAATCAGTAGCTAGGAGTAGCTTACTCTAGTTATCTATATATTTATTAACTAAAACCTATAACTATTACTAAAGGTATTAGTTTATAACTTCTATTTATTTATTAGTTTATAGGTAGCCTACTATTAATAAGCTAATCTTAATATTAGTGATTTTGCAAAGTTTATTCTAGAATCTAGAAATAAACTAAGCTCTATAATTAGAGATAATCTTATTAGGAAATCTAAAATAGAGAAATATATAGTAGAAAAATATCTAAGCTATATCCTATATTATAACTATTTTATAGTAGAGGACTAATACTAGGCATTTAGAAAAGTAGTAAATTATAACTTAAATAGTATTAAAACTATACTAATTCTATAGTAAAGCTATAAAATCTATTATAATAAACTACTAAGGCTATACAGGGATTAGTAGTAGCTATAGCTTATTAGGAGTTATATTATATAGCTTCTAAACTCTTTAGCATATATAATAGTTATAGATATATTACTCTATATCTCTTATAAAGCCTTGCTAGTAATACTAATTTTTAATGATTTTTATAGTTTTATTCTAACTAGAGTAGGCTAGAAACTACTAGTTATAGACTTCTTATATAATATATATCTATAGATTTTCTTTTAATAGTATTATAATATAGCTGTTTATAAGCAGTAGTTTTTTCCCCTCTCTAATAGTTTAATACCTAGGCTTTTTACTAACTAGAGAGTAGTAAGCCTTAAGAGATAGAGTATTTAGGTTTCTATTTAGCTGCAAAATTTATTCTATAAGCAGCTAGCTTTATAGCTTATTTGCTAGTTTGAGGGTACTAATAATAAGGTCTAGAGTAGCTATAATAATAATAAATATCTATTATAGTTCTTTTAGAACTTTAAGTAATAATATAGTTAGCTTAATTATAACTTATATATAGCTAGTATCTTTAATCTCCTACTATACATATAGATCCTTAGCTTTATATAATAATATATCTACTAATATATTTTTATAGCTAGGCTAGTATTAAATTATAAAGTTATAGTTAGATAGTAAGCCTATCTATTAAGCTTAGTATATATTTAAAGGCTACTTAGTTATAAAGAATAGAAAGGCTTAGTAGTTTATAATTATATTAAAATGCTATAAAATAGATATTAACTCTATATACTATTCTTCTAGTACTAAGATAATTGCTAATATCTTATAATTATAAATAGAATAGTTTATTTCTATAAAGCTTATAATCTTTAAGAAGAAAGCTACTAAATACTAAAGGTTATTATCAGGCTATTACTATAGAAAGGCGCTTATATAGATAGAGATTAAGATATCTATCTCTATATATATAAGCAGTATAGGATTCTAATATTATAGAATAGGTACTAAGGATAGAGTAGCCTTCAGGCTAGTAAACCCTTTCTTATAGTTACTTATCTATTTATATTTTATACTTTTAGTAGTAAAGCAGTTTAGTAGCCTAGCTATTTTACTATAATTATAAATAAATCACTAATAAAAGTTATAAAAGCTAAGAAATAACTATATACTCTTAATATTCTTAAGTAGTAGCTATATATAAATAACTTTAACTTTCTTAGACTTAAGTTATAAGCTTTCTATTAAGATAATAAAGCTAAGGTATTTTATATAGATTATACTAAACTTACACTTCTTAATATTAGCTTATAATCCTGCTTCTTAAAGCTTATCTAGCACTTTAATAATATAAGTATAATGCTCTTTAGGATTATCTAAGTAGATTAAAATATTATCTATATATACTATACAGAAGTTATTAAGATATTTTATTAGAACTTTATTTATATAGCGCTAGTATATAGATAAGCTATTATAAAGCCTAAAGAGTAAAACTAGGTATTTATATATACTAAGCTAGGTTTTAAATATTATAAGATCTTTATACTTTTTAGTAATATAGATATAGTAAAAAGCTTATCTAATATTAAGCTTAGTATAAATCTTAGCTTTGCTTAGGTATATAAGTATATTTTCTATTAGTAGTAATAAGTATTAATTTTTTTTTATTTTAGCGTTCAGCTAGTAGTAGTTAATATAGAACTATAAGCTATTATTATACTTATAAATAAACAGAGTAGATAAGGCCTAAAAAGTATTACTAGTAGTAATAAATCTCTTATCTAGGTTATTTTTTAGGTACTTATATATAGCTTTAAGCCTTTTTAGTAACTATTTATAGAATAGAAAGTATTATAACCTATCCTATTTACTTTTTATAAGCTTAATCTTATAGTTATATAGTTAGTATAGTACTAGCTTTTTACTAGTAGCTTTACTGAAAATATCTACCTATAGTTATAATTTTAGTAGTAATTTCTCTGTAATTAAGTACTAAGTTTCTTTAGTATTATTATATAGCAGATCTTCTACAGTATATTATTCAGCCTTCTTCTTATTAATAATCTTATTAAGCTTATATAGTAAAATAACACTAACTTTAGCAGTCTTATATTCTATCTAACACTTAAAAACAATATATTAATAATTAGGTTTAGTATTAGCTTAATAGATATAGCTTTAAATAGTGCTAGGTTTTATAGCTATAATAAGTATTTCTCTTTATATTAGATAGTCTTACTCTATAAGGTATACTCTATCTTATCTATAAACTTAGCTATATTTTCATGCTATATATATAATAGTAAGATGAGCTATTTTAAGATTTTTATAAGCTAGGCTACTATCTTCTTATTATAAGCTAAGGTATTAGCTTTAAAAGCTTTCTAGTAGTATTCTATATTAAGTTAATAGTTTAGATTAATCTTATTTAGTATAAGAAAATCCTCTATTTACTAAATAATAGTTAATAAAAAATCTCTAAGTAGAGGTATATCTTTAAGCTATCCTAAGTATCTACTATATATATTCAGAGATATATTATAATACTTAAACTATTTATAGCTAAGTATTAAGTTATACTATCTAATATTAAGCTATAGAAGAGGTATCTTTAAAAATACCTAGTAGTTAATATATAAATTAATAGTTTATACTATATCTATAGTATCTAATTACTTTCTATTAAATCTAGATATAGAGATAAGTTATTCTAGTATATATTAGAAAGCCTAGTAAAAGTCCTTTAGTAGTATTTATAGGTATAGATATATAAATCTATAACTATTCGCTCTAGTATTAAGTAATATATATAAGAATTCTATATCTATTAAATACTATAATTAGTTCTATTTTAAGAAGCTGTCTACTAATTAGATATTATAAGTTAATAGGTAAAAATATAAAGTATAAGTTTTATATATTATTAGTTTCCTCTAGCTAGAAGTTTGCTTTAGCTAGAAGCTCTAGTTTTCTAAGCTATTACTTTCTATAGTAAGATCTTTAGGCTTTATAATATTTACAGAGGCCTTCTTTATAGAACACTCCTTAGAGATATATCTAGGCTTACTATAGCTATAATAAGCTTTAGTAGCTTTTAAGGTTTTATATAGCTCTATATCTATATAAGTTTTTATTTTATTAGTACTAAGCTGAGTGCTACTAAAGCTAGAGCTAGTAGTAGCTATAGAATATATTCCAGAAGCTATAGTAGTATAAGTATTACTAGAATATCTCTTATTCCACTTATAGCTAGCGTTTATAAAGTTAGTAACTTTAGTAATATAATTAGTATACTAGAAAAAGTTAAAACTATCCTTAGTAAAGTACTAATTAATAATAGTATTCTATAACTATAGTAGTAACTTATTATAGAATATATAGCGCTAGTAATTATTTTTAATCTTAGCTTTATAAGCTTTCTATATAAAGATATTATACTAGGCTAGAATATTATTATATAAAATAGAGAGCTTTTCTAGGTTATTATAAAAGCGTATATAAAAGAGGATATATTATCGAGAGTAGGGGTAGTATTAATTATAGCAAAAGGGGGAAACTGTTCGTTTTTAATATTTTTATAATAGTATTCTTCGTATTCCAGAATAACTATTTATAACCAGTATAAATAGTTATTATATAATAGGAATAATAATAAAGAGTAGAGTAATAAGTAGTTGAATAGGTAAAACTGTTGAATTGCTTGCTTCCTGAAATCTATTCTAAGTGGAAAAATCCTTCGTATATATAATACAATTTTTCCTCGCAAAGCCTTACTAAATTAAGTAATTACTTAATTTAGTAATTACTAGAATAGGTAATTAATCGTAAAACCTTTATTATAAAGTTAATTATACGGTTATTTTCTTTCCGTATCGGTTATTCTAGTTCCGTAGTATTATTTTAGGTTAATAGTTATAGTTTGTTACAAGTTTCTGTTTTACCTTGTTTCGGTTTTAAATTCTAACTTAATATTAGCTTTCTTAATATTAACTGTAATATTAACTTTAGGGACTTTATTTTCCGTAAATATATACTTTTTATGGTTATTAACCTTATATATAAGTTTTATTCTTTTTAGCTAATCGTAGTAATTACTATAAGCAGTAATTTAAAGGATTGTTCTTTTTAAGCTAATTAGACAAAGTTATGGTTACTTTTCTTCTTTTAGTTCTATTAATATGTAATTAATAGATAGGTATAAGATTAATTGTTTAATTATTAGGTGTAATATATATAAGTGTATTATATAGATTAATTATAGCTCTATATATATTTTATAGCACTAGTTATATTTAGTTTTACTTAAATTCTCACTCCAGGGGTACTTAGTTAAGACTTAGTGGTTTTTATAGCTATACTTACTAATATTCTCTTAGAAAGCTATTTCTACTTTAGTATAATAGAGGGCTTATTTAAAGAAGGGCTACTCTATAAAGTACGTAAGAACCTTAGTAACTTCTACTACTATATTATATTTCTAGTTAAATAACTAGTATATTATAAAGTCCCCTTTAGAAGTATTAATAAGAGCTTTCTTAAGTATTATTCTAATAATATACTCTTTATATATATTAGATTATAAAAAAAAAGTATATTTTTGTTAAGTAAATAGCGTCTTAAGGGGCGAATTTTAAAGGAATTAAAAGCGTTGATTTCTAGGAAAAAGAGAAGGGAAATTCCAGCTCCTTAAATACTTTTTAGGAGGCGGATTTCCCCACTTTTAATCCGTTTTACTAAGCTAGTTAGTAAGCTAAACTATAACTATTAATAGTAATTATACTAAAAATAGATTATTATCTATTTCTAATTATTATTAAAAATAAGTAATATACTATTTTTAGTATAATTAGAGTTTTATATAAACCTTAAATAAAGATTTAAATATAATATTAATTAAATATAATTTATTAAATAATAATAATATATAACTTTACTAAAGTTTATAAAATATATATAATTATATTTTACAATTTTATTAATTATTAAGGTTAAACTTAATAGTAATCTATTATATATTATTAATATTAATAAATATACTAAGTTTAGAGTATTTATAAGTAACTTAAAGTATAGCTATTATAAAAGATTTATTATAAGTTATAAGAACAGGTTATTAATATAGGTTTCAAAATGAAGAAGAGGAAGAGAGATAGGTATAAAGCTCTGTTTATAGTAGAGCTTTTATACTTCTAGCTATAAGAACCTCTTAAGATAACCTCTTTAGTTAAGGAGTTATCTCTTATATAGTAGTATTATTATAAAACCTTAGTAACTTTTTTAGCTCTAATATAATTAGCCCTACTATATATATTACTATACTATTTAGCTCTACACTATATAGCTAGCGCTATTACTATTTAGCTAATCTATTTAGCTAAAACGTATATATATCTTTATAAAGTTTAGAAGCTTTGCTTACTAGTAGGAATATATAGGGTTTCTATATTATTTTCCTTGATTAGTAGAAAGTATAGGTTATAATACCTACATAATGTTTCTAAAATTATACCTATAAATAGGGTGAATTTTGCTGTAGTCTTTTTATAAGGGGGCTATATTATAATTATAAACTTAATTACTTCTCTATTATTCTTTCTAAAGTTTAATACTAATAATAAAGTATTTAGATATATATTATTAATAAAGTTAAAATACTTAATAATACTTTTAATATATATATTATAATCTAAATAAATCTTCTCAGTAGTATAGTTATATATAATATATACTTTAAAATAGTTTTTAAAAAAACTAAGTTTTTTTATTTTATATACCTTCTTAATTTCTTTAATTATTAAGTTTGTAATTATAATACAGCCTCTCTGCAAAAGAACTACAGCAAAATTCACTCTATTTGCAGGTATAATTCTGGAAACACTATATAAGCACTTTAATTTCTTTAATTATATTTATACTATTTACTTATTATTTAGATTATAAACTATAAATATATTATCTATATAAGAAAATATAAGTATTTTATATTTTTTATCATAGAAGAAATATAGCTTTTCTTTATTAAATATAAGTTTTAGTTTTAATAGAGTTAAAAAGAATTTATATACTATAAGATAGATATATTATATAATCTATAAAAAGCTTCATTTAGCTTTAGAAGTTTATTAATATTTTTAAATCTATTTAGTAAGTAACAAGTTATAAGGTTTTTATTAAAATCTTTAGAAATATTAAGAATATATTAGTAATATTAAACTATAAAATATTTAAGTTAAACTAAACTACTAGTAATATTACTATATATAAGCTATATAAAATAGGTATTATAATATATATATATATATAAGATTTTTAATTTCTTATAGATCTTTATATATATAGAGTTATATTTTATAATATTTAAATTAACCTAAAAAATTAAAATTATATATAAATACTTATTTTAGAAGAATTAGTTTAAAATATATTTAATTTCTATTAATCTCTTTAAAAGCTTCTATTTAATAATATAATATATCTCTTTATAAGTACTTATAAATATATTAAAGCTTAAATAGAAGTTTATCTATTTCTATTTAGTTCTTTAGAGGTTTTATTAGATCTTTTATATAATATATTATTTATTTATTATACTTAGTTAAAGCGTTAAAGTTATTTATATAGCCTCTAAAATAGTAAAAAAGAAAGTTTTAAGCTTAATATTAATATTATTATATTTATACTACTAATTAAGTAAGTGTATAGTAGTAAAAGTATTCTAGCTATATTTAAAAATACTTAACATATTCTTAAAGAATATTAATGTTAAATATAATATAAGCTTTATATTCTCTAAATTAGAAACTCTTAAGTTTTCTTAATATATTTATACTTAAGTAGCTTTTAAAGATTTATTATTTCTATAGAGAAATTAGCTTTAAATATCTCTTAAGTAATAGCTATACTTCTAGATATTATAGTTATACTACTTATAGTACTTTTTTATTTAATTAATACTAAAGTATTAAAAACTAAGAAATAATAATCTCTTTCTCTATATATTTTAATATATTTATACTTTTATTGTTCTTAGCTATATTAAAGCTATTGTATAAGAAGTTATTCTATATATTTAGGTTTCTTTTTATATTCTACTAGAGATCTTTTATAACTATAAAGTTTATTTAAAAATAAATAGTCTTCTCTATATTAGTAATAATACTTATAAGTATAGTAATAGTAGTTCTAAATATCTCTAAAAATTAGAATACTGTTAAAGTAAAAACTTTTATTTCTTTAAAGTTATTATTATTACTTTACTAGTAGTTTATATTAATATTATTAAGTATTTTTAGTACTTATAAAGTAAGAATAGTTATTTAAATTAGTTTTTAGATATTAATAATTAGCTTTTTTATTTTAAAGATTTATAATTTATATTTCTTACTTTTTAAAAAGTAGACATATATTATATTAAAGTATATATTATATATAGTAATAACTTAGTTAAATATTAATATCTATATTTTATAAAAGCTATATAATTTTAATATATACTCTATAAAATAACTAATATATCCTCTAAAGTTAATCTTAAAATAATACTTCTTAATATTTTTCTTATATTTCTAATTAAGTAAGTATACTTAAAATCTATATATATAGATTTTGCTTTAGTATAAATAAAAGTTTAATTTAATTATAACTTAATATTTTAGTATTTACTATCTAAAGTACTATTAATATTATAGTATTTTAAACTTATTTAAACTCTTTTAACTATTAGCTTTATAAAAGTATATATTATATATAAAATAGCTACTAACTTTATTTTTAATTATAAGTAAATAGAAAAGTAAACTACTAAATATATCTTTATTACTTTTATAATTACTTTTTATCTAATATATTTTATACTTCTATTAAGTTTCTTAATATATATAGAAATAAGTTTTAAACTTAGACTATTTTAAGTAGCTTATTTCTTATATTTAGTATAGCTATTAATACTAATAACTAAATATTTATTATTTTATTAAATCCTATAGATAAATAGTTTATATTACTTTTTAACTTATCTCTAAATATTCTAAGTATAAAGAATACTTTATTAGTTTATTTCCTTATTAAGCGAAAACTAAAGAGTTTAAAGTTAATAAGTATAATCCTCTAATCTACTATATAAGATTACTTATTTAGTATAAGTTTAAATATAGTTTTTATATTAAATATATAATTATGTTTTTTCTTACTTCTTAAGTATTATAATTAGTTTCTATAGTATAATAAGTTTAAAATATCTATTTAAAGATACTATAAATAAGTATTAAAGTTTCTTTTACTACTTTATAGTAGTAGAAGTTTTTTTTATTTGAAATATTCTAATAAAATTATTATTACTATAATATTAGTAGTATTTATAAGAAATCTAATAGTAGAGTAATAATATATATTTATATTTAAAAAAGTAAAATTATTTTAAATATATAGCTTATATAGAACTATATTTTATTTATTATTTTTAATATATAAGGTGTTATTATAGCTATATACTTAAGCTTTACTAGCTTTCTAAAGTATAATTTAAAAGATAATATTAATATAGAAATCTCTTATAAATACTATATATATAAGTTTTAGTTCTCTAAAAAGCTTATTATCTTTTTTAAATATATAGTTCTTAATAACTCTAATATTATATCTCTTTATAAGAAGAGATATACTTCTAATTAAAACTTTATTAAGTATAGTAGTAAGTTTAAAAGATCTTTCTATATATTAATCTAAATAGTTTATAATATAATAAATACTATAATTATTTAGAATTATACTCTTAAAATAAGTATAAAGAATTATAGATATTATAAAAAACTTATAAATAATATTTTATTTTAGTTTATTTAAAACGTTATAATAAGGGTTCTAAATAGAATAGATCTTTTAAAACTAAAGTTCTCTAGTTCTAAGTTTATTACTAATATAAATTATTATTATAAGTTTCTTTAATATTTATTATACCTTTTTTTATCTTTCTCTATATACTTAATAACTTATATTTTTCTTTATCCTCTATAATTTATTTATTATTTTTATATAAAGGTTTTAAATATACTTATAATCTTAATATTATAATCTTATAAATATATTATACTTCTTTTTTTTAACTCTTTTATCTTTTATTCTTAAACTTAATAGAGCTTTTAAAAATAATCTCTATATATTTATATTTTATAAGTAGCTATTTATAAGTTATTATATATAAATAACCTATTAATATTTTATAAAGTAATAGTTAAATTAAACCTTTAATTATAAATATCTTAAAACTTTTAAAAGTTTAAATTAAACCTCTTCGTAAATATTATAAATTAACTAAAACTTTTTTTTTCTCTCTTAAGTATTATTCTAATAATACGCTCTTTATATATACTAGATTACACAAGGAAAGAGCGCGTTTTAGTAATTATACTCAGGTTAAACTTAATAGCAATCTATTATATATTATTAATATAAATAAGTATACTAAGCTTAAAATACTTATAAGTAGGCTAAGGTATAGCTATTATAAAGGATTTATTATAAGTTAATAAAAAAGAGGAAGAGGGATAAGTATAAAGCCCTACTTATAATAGAGCTTTTATACTTCTAGCTATAAGAACCTCTTAGGATAACCTCTTTAGTTAAGAAGTTATCTCTTATATAGTAGTATTTCTAGGCTATAAGAGCTTTAATAACCTATTTAGTTCTAATATAATTAGCTTTATACTACTTAGCTAGCACTATTACTATTTAGCTAATCTATTTAGCTAGAGTATATATATATTGTAAAAGCGTATATAAAAGAGGATATATTATCGAGAGTAGGGGTAGTATTAATTATAGCAAAAGGGGGAAACTGTTCGTTTTTAATATTTTTATAATAGTATTCTTCGTATTCCAGAATAACTATTTATAACCAGTATAAATAGTTATTATATAATAGGAATAATAAAGAGTAGAGTAATAAGTAGTTAAATAGGTAAAACTGTTAAATTGCTTGCTTCCTCAAATCTATTCTAAGTGGAAAAATCCTTCGTATATATAATACAATTTTTCCTCGCAAAGCCTTACTAAATTAAGTAATTACTTAATTTAGTAATTACTAGAATAGGTAATTAATCGTAAAACCTTTATTATAAAGTTAATTATACGGTTATTTTTCCGTATCGGTTATTCTAGTTCCGTAGTATTATTTTAGGTTAATAGTTATAGTTTGTTACAAGTTTCTGTTTTACCTTGTTTCGGTTTTAAATTCTAACTTAATATTAGCTTTCTTAATATTAACTGTAATATTAACTTTAGGGACTTTATTTTCCGTAAATATATACTTTTTATGGTTATTAACCTTATATATAAGTTTTATTCTTTTTAGCCAATCGTAGTAATTACTATAAGCAGTAATTTAAACGATTGTTCTTTTTAAGCTAATTAGACAAAGTTATGGTTACTTTTCTTCTTTTTGTTCTATTAATATGTAATTAATAGTTATAAGGTTAATTATTTAATTATTAGGTGTAATATATATAATTGTATTATATATATAATTTATAGCCCTATATATATTTTATAACGCTAGTTATATTTAGTTTTACTTAAATTCTCACTCCAGGGGTACTTAGTTAAGACTTAGTGGTTTTTATATATATCTTTATAATATTTAGAAGCTTTACTTACTAATAGGAATATATAGAGTTTCTATATTATATTCTTTAATTAGTAGAGGATATAAGTTAAAATACCTATATAGTGTTTCTAGAATTATGCTTGCAAATAGGGTGAATTTTACTATAGTTTTTTTATAGGGAGGCTGCGTTATAATTATAAACTTAATTTCTATTTTTATAAAAAGTAGGTTTACTATAGATCTTAATAATATGAACTATTTTTAGTTGTTTTAAGCTTAATATTTACTATTAAAGCAACTTTATTTCTAAAAATCTATTAAGTTAAATATTAACTTAAGTTAGAGTAATTTAAAAGTATATAATATTAAAAGATTTATACTTTTTATAGCTTTTAAATACTTTAGAGAGTTAGTAACTAATAAATACCTATACTATAAGGTGTATTAATAAGTATAAATAAAGATACTTTCCTAATAGCTATCTTTAAAGCTATAAGGAAGGTTATACTTATAGCTATACTTATAGCTATACTTATAGCTATATTTATAGCTTTATCTATAGCTTTATCTATAGCTTTATCTATAGCTAATACTATAGCTATATTAATACCTATAAGTAGAGCTATTACTTAGGCATATTAAATAGATTAAATAAAAGAAAAATAACTATCTCTAATTATTAATCTCTATATTAAAAAAAGCTAGAAATAAATAATCTAAAATATCTACTTACTATAAAATAAATATTATAGTTATAGCTGAAAATAACTAAAGAAAACTTATACTTATAGATTTAAAACTCTATACTTCTATTTTTTATATTATATTAATATCTATCTATCTAATTTATACTTTTTATTCCTAAATATATTATAACTTTTCTAAATAATACTTATAAATACTAATAAATACTTTTAAGAAAAGTAATTTATACTAATTAGGTCTATTTATTTTATCTTCTTTATTATTATCTATTTCTTTAAAGAGAATAGCTTTTAGTTATTTATTACTAGTATTAAAGTCAAGAACTTTAAATATTAAAACTTTATTAGTATTATTTATAACAGTTTTAAAGATTATAAAGTATATAATAGCTTAGTAGTAATAATAGATATTACTAGTAGTACTTTTATACTTAGCTATATATATTAAGTTTATTAGAGTATTATAAATTTTATTTATTAAGAACTATTTATTAATTATTTAAACTTTTTTAGTAGCTCTTTTAATATTAGCTATAAATAGTTTATAATAAATAATATAAATAAAGTTATTAGCTATTTTAATAACTAATATATTTAATATTAAAGCTATAAAAAAGAGAACTTTATTAAAAGTTAGCTTATTATAATAGTAATGAATAAAGTTTTTAGTAATAAAGTAAATAAAAGTATAGCTAATAATATTAAAGAAAAGTATAGCTTAATATAGTATTATATAAATATCTAATTTTTATTTATAGTATTTATTTCAGTTAGTATAATATATCTCTCGTTTTAGATTTAATAAACTAAGTTCTTAATAACTTTTTTATAAGTTAAAACTTAAAAATAGATAATACTTATATAAACTTATTAAGTTATTAGATTATACTAAGTATTCTCTAGTTTCTTAGTAGTATTAGTAAAAGCTTTCTCTTAGTTATTAAGTTTAAATATCTAAAAGAGAATAATATTAATTTTAAAAATTAGGTTTTTAATAATAAGGAGATTAGCTTTAAACTACTTATAATAAAAAAAAGCTATTTATTAAGTATAAGCTTAGCTATAGTAAACTTATTAAGATTATAAGCTTTTACTAGAAAAGATTTAGTTAGTATATAAAAATATTTACTCTAAGTAATTATAAAGTATATATAAATACCTAACTTAGCTTTCTATTTAGTTATATTATTATAAAACTTAATAGCTATTATATTAGTAAACTAAACTTTCTTAGCTATTTCTATTATAACTAAAAAGCTAATAATAAGGTTAGCTAGCTTAAGTATAAATAGGTTAGCTTACTAGCTAATATTATAACTATCTACTTAGGTATTTCTATAGCTATTACTATAATTAGTTCTCTAGCTATTATTTTAGTTATTACTATAGATATTACTATAGTTAGTTCTCTAGCTATTATTTTAGCTATTACTATAGCTAATATTCTATCTAAATATCTATCTATTACCTTAGCTATTATTTTAAGTTTACTAATAAACTTTAGGTTTAGAAGTTAAGTATTCTTAGTAGCTAGTAAGTATATTAAAAACTAAGGTATTATTTATATAATAGAGCTAAAGCTTAAATTAGAAGATTTTCTAATTACTTAGTAAAAGTTTTATTTTACTTTATAGGTATTATATATTTATTAAAAGTGTTTTAGTTCACTTTAATACTACTAAGAAGAATACTTCCTCTATAAACTAAGATAGTAAAATAATAGAACTCTTTAGAAATAAATCTATTATTAAACTAATAAAACTAGTTACTACTAATATAGATATAACTATTCTTAAGGTTAATAATAAGCTTTTTAGTTATATTATTATAGTTATATTTATTACTAAATAGAGTTCTAGCTACTATAATAAGAGATAAAGTTAATAAAAGTATAAATAAGTCTATACTAGATATTAAAAAGGTTTTATAAGAGTTATATAAAGAGTATTTTTTACTATAATTTATTATAAGCTATTACTAACTTTTACTAGTATAGTTAGTAAGTTTATTACTAGTATATTAAATAACTTTATTAATAGTAATATTAATAGCTTTAGTAAAAAGGTTCTTAATAAGTTTTAGTAAAAATGCTCTTAATAGCTTTAATAAAGGTATTTTTAATAGCTTTAATAATAGTATTCTTAATATCTTTAGTAAGCTTAAGTAAAGAGGTATTAAATAGTTATTAAGATATAAGTAAGTAAATATAAAGATAACAATAGAGTAAGAGTATAGTAATATATTTATAATAGTTAATAATAATAAGCTTTAAGTAGTTTATATAAGAATAGTGTTATATAAGAGAAAGAAAAAAGTAATAAGCTATTCTTTAGTAAAAGATATACTAATAATATAATATAGAGTAATATTACCTAGAGTAATCTATATATTAAGCGTTATAATAGTATTTAAATAAAAATTCTAATATAAATAAATAGGTTAGTATATCTCTTTATAAAAGTAGTTAAGTAATCTTATATACTTTACTTACTATTATACTTAACTAATACTTTAATAAGTATAAATAAAGCTATTTATCTAAACCTATTATATTAAAAGTATTATCCTTTTTATTTACTTTTCTTATACTTTAAAATAGAACTTTTAGTAGTTTTCCCTTTTACTTAGAGATCTTTAATATACTTAATAAACTATTTAGTTATTTAAGTAACTAATTATAAATATTATAGCATTATCCTACCTATTAATAACTTTATTTATAGCTTTATTTATAACTTTATTTATAGCTTTATTTATAACTTTATTTATAGCTTTATTTATAACTTTATTTATAACTTTATTTATAGTTTTATCTATAGTTTTATCTATAGCTTTATTTATAACCTTATTTATAGCTTTATTTATAAAGTTAATAATTTCTTTAATAGGTTTCTTTATTAATATTTCTTTTAGCTTATATTATTCTAATATAATAATATCTTCTAATAGAAGCTTTATTTCTATATTAAGGTTTACTAACTTATTTTAGCTAACTTTATAGTTCTAAATAGCTTTATTTACTTTTAGGCTATTTTTTAATATTTAAGTATTATATACTAGCTAACTCTTCTATTAAACTAAATACTTAACTTTTAGCTTTTTAAATCTCTATATATAAAATAATTATTTAGAACTTTTTTTAGTTTATAATACTAATATAGATCTATTTATAATACTTTATTTTAGTTTTTATCTATATTTACTAAGCTTTAATATCTAAGAGATCTATTCTAGTTTAAGTTTAGTAATATTACTATTAAGAGTTAAGTTACTAAAATAACTAGATATATATTTATATTTAGTAGAAGCTTTAATCTATAAACTAGTTTACTTATACTTTTAAGAACTCTAATTAGCTTAAAATATTACTAGCTAAATATCTTTTTAAATTATTTAGAAAGTAATAATTATATTTAAGCTATATATTAATAAAGTTATTAAAGTTAAATACTATCTATTTATATTTTTTATATATCTTTTTTAAATATATTTAAGCTAATATAGAAAGTTTTACTTTTTTAGAATATCTCTCTATTTTAAGTATAATTAGTATCTCTAAATAGAAATAAAGATATATTTATTTTAAACTTAAATAAAACTTTATTTAGAACTAAGTTAATAATACTTAAGTAAGTATTATTTAGATCAGTTTATAAGTTTAAAATTACTTTATATTAGTTAGTTATTAGATTAGCTATAAAGAATATTCTAATAATAATCTTAACAGTTTAATTTTTATATTAGAAAACCTATCTATTAAGAGATAGTATACTATTAAGGATAATAGCTTAATATCTATTTTAGTTTAAAAACCTCTTTAGAAAAATAATTAAAAGTTTTATTTTAATTTAAAATAATAGTTTTGAGTATCTCCTAGTTATTTAGTTATAGATAGTAAAATAAGGCTTTTACTTAATATTAGCTATATATTTTATATTTTTTAAGATTAATAGAAAGCTTTTAATAAACTTATTTATAGTAAATAGAGTATTAAATATTAGAAATCTTTTTAGTTTTTATAATATATATCTTACTTAAACTTCTAGTATAATTATAATAAAATCTATAGTAATAATATAGAATAATAGTAATAGTATTTAATAAGTTAAAATATACTTAATAGTTTTAACCTATAAATACTATTTATTTTATATTTATATATTACTCTATATATTAAATAACTTTTTATTTAAGATTTCTTATAGAGAACTAGTAAACTAGAGATTTAAACATTTATTAAACTCCTTAGTAATAATACTAATTATATTTTAGTAATAAAGGTTTTATTTAGAAGTAATAATATATATAGTTATTATTTATTACTAAACTCCTTAAAATAAAAGAAGTTATTATTAAGTAAAAAGAGAATATAAAAGTTATTTTTTTAAACTTTAAAACTAGTTAATAATTATTGCTTATTTATTATTACTTAAATAAGCTTTTATAATTTTAAATCTAAGAGAATTATTTATAAGAACTTTAGTAATATAGTTAATAGCCTTATTATTCTATACTTTATCTAGTTTATTTTTATCTTTAATTAATATTTTATCCTTAAGTAGCTTTAATAAAGTATTAATAATAATATTTATATATCCTAAAATATAGTAATACTAAGTAGAATTAACTAAAATATTTAGAAGTTAATATAAAGTAAAGGTTTATTTTTTACTTATTTATTATAAATAGAGAGACTTACTTTATAATTATAGATATTATAATATAATTAGTAAATATATATATAAGATTAGTTAATACTAACTAGATATAGTTTTTATTTTATAGATTATCTATATAAAATAAGTAGTCTCTAATTTAGCTAATAATACTTCTATTCTATTTAGTTAATTATTTTACTAAGATATATAATAAATAGTATATCTATTTTTAAAATTAGCTTAAATAGTTTCTATTTTAATCTATCTTTTAATTAAAAAAGTATAATACTAACCTAAGTTTATAGGATATATCTAGTTAAATAAATAATAGCTTATTTAAGTTATAATAGTAAGTACTATTTCTTTTATAAAAGTAGTAGTATTTTAGAAAACTACTAGCTTTTATTTATAGCTATAAAGGTTATATTTTAAAGTATTTATAAACTAAACTTAAATATTTATTTATTCTTATTTTTATAAATAGTTTAGTCTTTTATTATTAAGAACTACTATTTAGATAGAATAATAGGAAACTATATATCTAATGTATTTTATTATATTAATATATTATTTTAATTTTAAAGTTCTTAGTATTTTTATTTAAAATAAAGCTATTATTATTTCTTAATATTAGTTAATATTAATATATTTACTTTGAAACTAAAAAGCTATACTAATAGGAAACTAAAAAATAAACTTAGATCTAAATAGAAAAAATCTTTTACTAATAAATAGCTTAATATAATATTTAAATACTTAAAGTGTTTAATAGTATTAAATACTATAATAATATTATTAATTAATATATTTATATAGTTTTTATAGAGATAGAATAAGTTATTTATAGTATTAAATATAAGCTAGTAAGTTATAGAAACCTATAAAAACTACTTTAGTTCTTTTTTATTTCTTATAATAATAGTAAAATATTTATAATAAGGTTTATAGATTAAAAACTAATAAAAAGAGATTTTATATCTATTACTAAGATAAATTTCTTTTTATAAAGTTAATAAATAACCTCTAATTAAAGTAGTATAAGATATATATTAAGTATAATAACTTTATTAAGTACTTAAAAGTTAATTACTATTTATCCCTTATATTTTCTGTTTACTATTTACTATATAATAAAACTAAAGCACTAAATAATATTAGCTAAGTAATAAATTTAAGTTATCTTTTAGTATAAAAAGTATTTATTACTTTATTTATAACTTTTTAGTTCTTAATATTAATAAAGTATAACTTCTAGTTAATATTATAGTTTTACTATCTCTTAATAAAGTTAAATATATATAGTTTAATAGGTTTATTTTAATAGTATTTTAATCTTTTTAAATCTTAATATTTAGCTATAATAGCTATAACCTTAGCTACTATATATTTATTCTTATTAAAATATAGATATTTTTAGCTATTTAGATTATTTACTATTAAGTTTTATTCTAGACTTATTTTTCTATTTTATATTAGACTTCTTAAAAAGATATTTAGTAAGTATAGCGCTTTTATTTATCTTTAGTAGATACTAAAAATATATAGTTAGTTTCTAATAGTATAACTTAGCTAATTTTCTAGTTTCTATAAATATAAAGTAGTTTAGCTATTATATTATTAATAACTATAATTAGTTATTAACTTATAATAAAGTTTATTATACTTCTTATTTAAGTTTAAATAAAAAAATTCTATTTCAAACTTTTTAGAGAAGTTATTAGAATATAAGAAGTATATAGTAGAATAGTAATTATAGTATTTACTCTAATATAAAACTATTATTAGTTTTTTTAATATAAATAATATATAGAACTTTTATATTATTATAAGATTTTAAAATAATTAAACTTTTAGAGTTTAATATCTACTCTATTTAGAATATTAAACTTCTATTCTAAGAGAAATCTTATTTAAAGGTTTTTAACTACTTAAGTATTAATATAGACTTAAGCTATTATTAATACTATTAATATAGCTTTTAATAAGTAATGAAAAAGTAGTTTATCTTAATATCTTTTAGTTATTAATACTATAAATATAATTTTAACTTTATAGTTTAAGTTATAATTAGAAATAGTTTAAAAGAAGCTATTAGTAATTATAATATTAAGCTTCTAAGTTAATATAACTTATAAAAAGTATTTTATATAGTATTATTTTAAATATAATCTTAGTATATAATACTATATAGTTCTTAGTTTAAGTTATAAATAGTCTATAAGATATTAGTAATAGTTAGCTTATTCTAGTTATCTTTTACTACTAAATAAATTTAAATATATTTATAATACTAAAACTACTAAATAATATCTAATATAGTATTATAGTTATTATATATAGTAGAGAAGCTATATATATTAGTATATTTATTAAAGAAAAAAGTACTTATTAAGAGTAAACTTAGTTTATTAACTATATTAATATATTTAATATCTAATAAGTTATAGTTTAAGTTTAATTTATTCTCTTTTTTAATAGGAGTATTCTAATTATTACTAATAAAGAAGACTTTAGTAACTTAATAGCTTTTAGTAGTTATTAATAAATAGACTATTAAGTTATAATCCTCTTTATTATCTTAAGCTTTAAATATTATGATTTCTATAACAAAGCTAGCTATATTAATACTTTTCTTTAGTATATATTAGTAGTATATCTTATTATTAAAACTATACTTTATAGATAATTAGTTAGCTATCTATATAAATAACTTCTTATTTTAATTTTAAGTGTTATATATTTATAGTTTTTATTTCTTCTTATTAATAAGAGAAAGCTATTTAATTAGCTTAAGTAAAAAGTTTAATCTAAGTTTACTTATTTATAGATACTTTAGTTATTTATTATTTATTCTAATAGATTATTTTCTATTAGTATACTATTAACTGAAGCTACTTAGTATAGTAAGTCTAGTTATTATAATAAACTATTATAACTTTTTATTATAGTTAATAAAGTCTTTTTATTAATTATTATAGTAATTTCTTTACTATTTATAAAAACTACTGAGTTTTAACTAAGTACCCCTGGAGTGAGAATTTAAGTAAAACTAAATATAACTAGCGTTATAAAATATATATAGGGCTATAAATTATATATAATACAATTATATATATTACACCTAATAATTAAATAATTAACCTTATAACTATTAATTACATATTAATAGAACAAAAAAGAAGAAAGTAACCATAACTTTGTCTAATTAGCTTAAAAGAACAATCCTTTAAATTACTGCTTATAGTAATTACTACGATTAGCTAAAAAGAATAAAACTTATATATAAGGTTAATAACCATAAAAAGTATATTTACGGAAAATAAAGTCCCTAAAGTTAATATTACAGTTAATATTAAGAAAGCTAATATTAAGTTAGAATTTAAAACCGAAACAAGGTAAAACAGAAACTTGTAACAAACTATAACTATTAACCTAAATAATACTACGGAACTAGAATAACCGATACGGAAAGAAAATAACCGTATAATTAACTTTATAATAAAGGTTTTACGATTAATTACCTATTCTAGTAATTACTAAATTAAGTAATTACTTAATTTAGTAAGGCTTTGCGAGGAAAAATTATATTATATATACGAAGGATTTTTCCACTTAGAATAGATTTCAGGAAGCAAGCAATTCAACAGTTTTATCTATTTAACTACCTATCACTCTACTCTTTATTATTATTCCTATTATATAATAACTATTTATACTGGTTATAAATAGTTATTCTGGAATACGAAGAATACTATTATAAAAATATTAAAAACGAACAGTTTCCCCCTTTTGCTATAATTAATACTACCCCTACTCTCGATAATATATCCTCTTTTATATACGCTTTTACACTTTACTTATACTTTCTATTAATTTAACTATTTTCTCCACTATTTACTTAGAATTCTATAGTTATTAGTAATACTTATTATATTATTTAGCTAAATTAGTTTACTAGCTATACTACTCCATAAAAAATATTATTAAAACTACTATAATAACTAGAATTAATAGTAAATATAGCTATATTACTTAGCTAAAGTATATAAGTATTTCTTATAACTTTACTACTAATATTAGCTTTTAAAATTATAAAGTAAAACCTAGCTATAGCTAATTAATCTTTAAAGTTTTATAATTTAAAAAGTATTATTTAACTAATTATAGTAAGTTTAGCTCTATAATTAGTATTAATCTTAGTAGTTTAAGGTATATTTTATTTAAAGCCTTATAGTATAAAACTCTATAGATTAAGTAAGATAAAATATATTATAAAGAAATCTAAGTAGTTTTCTTAAATCAACGTAGTTTATTTAATAAAGAATAAGCTTAAAGCTTAGCATAAATAATATCTTAAATATATAGCTAAAATAAGCTTTTCTATAGCTAAAGACTTTATAAAACTATCTCTATATAGTATAAGTTATATAAGTAAAGCTATTAACCTTACTAGTAATAAAGCTATTATTAATAAAGCTAATAGCTATAATAAGTAGCTATAATTAGAGTTAGCATAAGTAGTTATTCTAAACCTCTAAGTATTTATATTATAAAGCTATTAAACTAAATACTAACTAAGATACTTTTACTGCTTTTTACTTTATTATAAAAACTCTTATTAGGTAGGCTTAAAACTTCCTTAATATTAATATATTTTAAGTAAGTATGTATTTTTACTCTTTTACTTATAATAAGTCTAATTATTTACTAGTTATTATAATAGATATTCTATATATTACTAAGTTTAAGTTTAATATTTTTAAATAACTTCTAGAAAGCTACTATTTTTTTTATAATTCTTATTAAATTTAAAACTTTATTTTAGGTATTAAAGTTATAAACTATTACTTATTGAATTATTTTTTTATTAAAATTAGTTTTTTAGATAGTAATATAAGATATCTTTATAAGATCTATATATAGCTTTATTATCTCTAAAAGAAATATCTATTACTATAAAAAGAATTTAAATATCTATAAGTTTACTTTTTAAAATACTAAATAAATTATAGAGTATTAAATCCTATAAATACTAAATAGTATATTTTATAGCTACTAAATACTTTTAAAATAAGTTTATAAAGAATTAGAATAGAAGTATTACTATAAAAATAATATCTATTTTAATAAAAATAGCTATATATCATATTAAGTTAATTATTTTTTAATAAATTCTAACTTCTTAAACTATTATTTATTTTAAATTCTTCTTAAAGTTTATTTAAAATAATAATATTAATAAGTAAGTAATATCTTATAAATTAAACTTCTAAGTAACTTTCTTAATATATAAGTTATAAACTAAAAAAATCTTTTAAGCTTTTTAGTTTTTTATTATTTTATTTTTAAATACTATTTATTATCTTTTTAATTTTTAATTTTATACTTTTTTTTAATTTTATTAATAATTTTATAAACTTTTAATTTATTATTTACATAAAAATAAAAAAAAGTTATTAATATAGAAAATAACTATAATTATTTAGTTTAAGTTTTAGAAGAAATAGAACTTCTTTTTTAAATATTATAAATAAATCTTTTAAAAGTTAAACTAAATTCTTTATATTAGAAGAATAAAATATTTTAAAAACTATAAAAAGTTTTATTTAGTTTAATAATATATTTTATAGGGGACTTTAGATATTTTATAAAAATTTTAATATTTTAAAGTATTTTATAAATAACTAGATCTCTATTTCTTAATATTCTTATATTTAAAAATATTAATAATATTATATTAATAAATCTTATAATTAAATTATATAGTAATTACTATTACTACTTAGAAAGTTTATACTATAAAAGTAATAAAATAATATAAATATTTTCTAAATCTCTTAGTTAAAAATCCTTTTTTATAATAATTTATATTCTTATTTTAATAAAATATCTATTTATATTTAGTTTATAAATAAAAATATTTTAAAAACAGAAGTTTTAAATATATTTTTAAATAATTTAATATTTCTTAAGTTTAAAGTCAATAATTTCTTTAAGTTGTTTATAGTTTATAATAAAAAAGAATTCTAAAACTACTTAAAGAATTTCTCAATATCTCTTTAAGATTTTAGTAGTAATAATAGTTATAAATAATAGATTTTTATAAATTATAAATAAAGTTTAAAAAATAAATTTAAAATCATTTTTTATATTTATAGTTTTTATAGAAGTTTTTAGAAATAAGTTTTATTATTTTATAAAAGGTTTAATATTATTTTTTATAGTTTCTAGCTGTTTATAGTGATTTTTACCTACTTAGAGCGATAGACCTCCTAACTTTACGATTATATAATATATATAGCCTTTAGTTATATAATTATAATTTCTAACTACTTCTCCTAACTATAGCTATATTTATATATATCTATTATATTAAATAACCTTATAATCTTTAACTTCACTTTAATAATAATATAGTTTATAATTACTTAATTACTATAGACTACTAAACTATTAACCTATCCTCTTATATATCACCTATACTACTAACACTATCTCTATTACTACTTTACTATTTACTAGAGTAATACTTTTAGAAGTTATTACTAGTATTATTTTCTTCTTTAGTTAGACTAGCTAACACCTTTATAGTAGTTATATTATTATTAGTAACATTCTTTTAGTTAGTATAAGCTATACTTACTAATCTCTAAAAAGCTACTTCTATTTTAGTATTATAGAGGGTTTATTTAAAGAAAGGCTACTTTATAAGGTATATAAGAACCTTAATAACTTCTACTACTATAGGCTGCTAGCCTAATATTATAAGATTTAATTAATATTAGCTATAAAAGCTAGGCGAGTCCCCCGCCTACTACTAATAATCTTTAGGTTATATAACTACTTAGACTTCTTAACCTTCTAAAGCTTCGCCTTTACGCTCTTCTAACTTCAACTATTATAATAAGCCTTAACTACCTTTCTCTAGCTGCTTCTATCTTTATCAGTCTCTTCTATCTCCTAAAGCTCTTCTAAGCTATACCTACTCTTTACACTATATTTAGTTTACACTTATCTTTCTTTCCTCTACTATTTAGAAGTCTATATTATAAGCTCTACTAAGCGTAAGGGCCTTAAGGCTTCTATGCTATTATACTATTTAGATAATATCTTCTACTCTACTATATAGTTTTAATAGCTCTACTACTCTTAGCTATACTCTTACTATATTCACTCTTCTTAACTTATTAATATTTAAGCTTTTAAACTACTTTAGCTATCTTAAAGAAGCTTGTAAAGTAATTATAGGCGTTAAAATTACTATTACTAGCCTTAACTATATCTATATTAATCTTAAAACTTTATAGCTACTATTTATTATCTTCTTTAGTTATAGCTTTAACTAGATATAGCTAAATAAACTTAAAAAAAGTTATTTTATTAGTATAAGTAAAGTTAATATATTTAGAGCTTTTAATATCTTTAACTTTAGTCTTATAGATTAAGTTATCTAAGTTAGCTTTACTTAGTTTATATATATATTTAAAGAAAGAGAAGGATATTATAGTTACTATATATATAAGAGGATATAAGGAATAAGCTTAAAGCTTTATTTAAAGTAGTAATTAAGTTCTTATACCTATAGCTATAATAACTTTTTTAGCTATAATAACCCTTCTAGCTATATAAAGAGTTATATTATTAAGTTTATACCTTTAAGTATAGGTTTAAGCTATTACTAAGTAGCTACGTTATAGATAACGCTTTTATAAAATTATAAATAAAGCGTTTAGACGCTTTTATAAATAATAGTATTATAGATAATACTCTTATTAGTATATTTTACTATTTACTTACTTACCCTCTTCTATTAGAACTAAAGATAAGTTAAGCTAAGTATTAATAACTAGTTATAATATAAGATTTTATTTATTTACTTTATTAAGATTAGGTATAAGTTAAAGTACTACTATTAGGTTTAGAGTATTATAAAATATTATATTAGGTGAACTATAATACCTGCTTATATAGGTTAAGCACTGTATAAAACAACTTCTATTATTATATTATGTTTTTAGTTAAGTAATTAGTATATTATAAAGTTTCTTTTAGAAGTATTAATAAAAGCTCTCTTAAGTATTATTCTAATAATATACTCTTTATATATATTAGATTATATAAGGAAAAAGTATTTTATTAATTATACTAAAGTTAAACTTAATAGTAATCTATTATATATTATTAATATAGATAAATATACTAAGCTTAAAGTATTTATAAGTAAGCTAGAGTATAGCTATTATAAAAGATTTATTATAGGTTATAAAATAAAGAAGAGAAAGAGAAATAGATATAAAGCTTTACTTATAGTAGAGCTTTCATACGTCTAGCTATAAAAACCTCTTAAAATAACTTCTTTAGTTAAAGAGTTATCTTTTATATAGTAGTATTTGTTTTACTCGAAAGTTTAGTAAAGCTATTATTATAAAAGCTTTAGTAACTTATTTAGCTTTAATATAATTAGCTCTATACTACTTAGCTAGTACTATTACTGTTTAGTTAATTTATTTAGCTAAGGTATATATATATCTTTATATAAAGCTTTACTTACTAGTAGGAATATATAGGGTTTCTATATTATTTTCTTTAATTAGTAGAAGGTATAAGTTAAAATACTTATATAGTGTTTCTAGAATTATACCTATAAATAAAGTGAATTTTGCTATAGTCTTTTTATAGGAGGGCTGCGTTATAATTACAAACTTAATACTATTTTTATAGTTTTTTATAGTTTTTATTTTAAATATAGAAATAATAAAAAAGTAATTTTAATCTTTTTTATTAGATATTATAACTTTCTCTACTAAATTAATATAATTATCTATATAATCGTAAAAATCTTTTTAAATTATTCTAAAAACTATTTTTTTATAAATATAAATTTAAATATAAATCTCTTTTATATATAAATACTTTTATTTTAGCTTAGAAGGTCTTTCTTATATATCTCTAAAGTTAAGCTAATCTTTAAAAAGAAGTATATTTTTATAAAAGCTATCTATTTCTATTAGTCTAAAGTTTTCTATATTTCTTCATAAGAACTTTATTCTATTAGTATATTTTAGTTCTTATTAAAGTTTAAAAATAGTAGTAGCTATTACTTCTAAAACTTCTATTACTTAAAAGGTTTAAAGTTTATTTAGAAAAGCTATTTTTAAATTATTATTTTATAAGTTTAAAAGATTATTGAAAAATAAAAAGTTTATATTAAGTTCTCTTATAAAATCAAGTTTTTTAAATATAATCTTTTTATTTTCTATATTTTATAGTAATTATTATATATTAATTCTTTTATTAAAAGTAAAGTTATTTTTATTTAAAATACTAAAGCTTAAAAATATAATATAAGCTAAGAGAAGCTTTTTAATTTCTTTTACTAGTATTTTTATAACTATAAGTTTAATATTTTCTTTAATATTCTTTTTAAGTAGGACTTATTTTTATTAAATATAATATTTTATAAAATAATAACCCTCTTAAATATTAGAATTTAAATCTTATAAAGGTTATATATAAGTATATACTTTATAACTATATATATATTCTCTTTAATAAGATTAAGTTTTTAGGTTTTTAGAAATATTAAAAATTAATATTTATATATTAAGATATCTTTAAACTATTCTTTTTAACTTTATTAAAGAATATCTAGTTTATTAATACTTATAAATTTATATTTCATAAGATAATTCCTATAAGTTAATTCATTTTATAGCTTAAGTAGAAATTCAATTAAATTAAATATATTCCTTATATAATTACTTTTCTATTTACTCTCTTTTTATTTTTAATTAGTTTTATTAGATAAAAAAGGAGAAGTTTAATATTATACTATTCTTTTAAGTTTATTATTAGTATTTAGTTTCTCTTTAGATTATTATAATAGATCTATTTATATTCTATTTAATTTAATATTTAAGAAGCTTTTTTTATTTAAAAACTTAGTTTTTAAAAGTTTATAATATTTAAAAAACTCTATAAGAAGTTTATATATAAAATAAAACCTAAAAAGGTTTTTTATATATTTATTTTAATAATAAAAAACTATAAAGGTTTTAAGTAAGTTTCTAAGTAATTAAATAGATTTGAAAAAATATATTAGTATAGTTATTTACTTTTAGATTAAATAGTTCTTATAAAATCACTTATTATATATAAGTAATAGAGTAATCTTTATATTTTCGAGATGTTAGTTTTTTAATCTTTATTTCTTAAATATTTTAAACTAAATATTTAGAAACTTTCTAACTAAAATATCTAATTTATAAATATTAGAAATATATATTATTTTATATATAAACTTAAAATTATAAAAGAAATACTTGTCAAATATTATAGCTACTAGCTAAATAGTATTTATAACTTCTAAGTAGTTATATTAATATAGATTTATAATAAAAATAAAATAGAGTAATTAGAAATAGATTATATTTAAAAAATAAAGAATTATTAATATATATAAGTTATCTAAGTAAAATATTAAACTCTTTATAGTATATTTTATTAGTTCTTTTATTGAACTAAATATTAACTTTTTAAGTAAAAGCTTAAAAATAATATTAATTTTAAAACTCTTAATATAGTAAAATTTTTAAGAGTAAGATCTTCTATATATTATATCTTAAGTTATAATAAGTATTTAGAAAAACTTTAATATTTACTCTATAAACTATAAAGATTTGTTTTTTATAGTAACTTTTTTAAAACTCTTAGATTATTAATAGTTTTATAATATAATATATTATTTATTATATAGTTTAAAGCTATAATATTATAAATAATATAATATTAAAAAAAGCTTTGATTTTATTAGTAATACTAAAACTTAACTTATAAGTAGTATTTAGATCTTTTAAAATAGATATAATAAAATATAGTAATTTAAAAGTAATAAGCTTCTTTAGATATAATTTACTTTTTACTATATATTTTTTACTTTTATATTATTTTTAGTTAATTTATTCTTATTAATAAAGTTTTAATAAATTAAGTTCTATTTCTTTAAAAGTATTTTGTTTTAATATTATTAAAAACTTTAGTAGTTACTTATCGAGCTAGCTAATAAAAAGTTTTATTAGTTAATATAAGTTTTATTTTTATATAATTCTTTAGAAACTAAAAGTATTATAAAGACTATTCTTCTAAACTTTTAAAACTTTTTATTTTTATTAAACCGTAATTTTATAGAGTTTAAACCTCTTAAATTAGAATTAAAGCTTCTTCAGTTAAAGCTTTATAATTATAAGTTATTTGGTTATTTACTAATTATAATAAATATAACTTTTATTTTTTTTATAAGTATTTATATAGAGGATTTTAAAAAAGAACTTTAGTATATTTCTTAATATTAAGAATTAAGTATTTTTAATTAATAAGTTTTAAAGCTATTAATATGTTTATTTAAAAGTAATTTATTAATACGCCTGAGTAATAGCCCTACTTATAGGTATTAATATAGCTATAGCATTAGCTATTAATAAAGCTATAGATAAAGCTATAGATAAAGCTAAAGATAAAGCTATAAGTATAGTTATAAGTATAGCTATAGGTATAACCTTCCCTATAGCTTTAGAGATAGCTATTAAGAAGGTATCTTTATTTATACTTATTAATATACCCTATAGTATAGGTTTTTATTAAATAGTAGTATAACTTTAAAGATTATAGCTATATTAATTCTCCTAATTAGAAACTTTAACTTATATATAGCTAATCTTTATATATATATATCCTTCTTAACTTAAAGAATATAACTTTAACTTAGTTAATAATAATAATACTAAAATCTTTATTAAATATTTAGTAGATATTATAAGTTCTAGTAATATCTCTTAAATAGTAAGATTTCTAGTTTACTAACTACTAGAACTTAAAGATCTAAACTAAGTTATAAAGTTTTATATAGCTTTATAGAAAAATCTCAATCTATTTATAAATTAATTATTATTAGATAAAAAGAACCTCTTAGAAGTAATATATTATATTATTTATTAAAGGACTTATTAGAGGATTAAAATAGAATTTTAAGTTTTATACTTTTAATAGATAGTAAACTATATTAACTAAATAGTATAATTAAAAGTAAGAGGAAATCTAGAAACTTTTAAAAAATAATTAAATATCTTATTTAGATTTTATATAAGCTATAACTACTAGATTTAACTTAATTTAATAAATATTATATATTTAAATTTAAATATTTTAAAATTTATAACTAAAGATAAAAGATATTAAAGATCTAGTATATAGTAATTACTAAATTTAAAACTATTAATACTATAAAAACTAAGAATTTACTTTTATTAGTAAGATCTCTATTAAACTTTATAAAGAACTTTATATTAAATAGTTATACTTCTTATTTATATTAATAGTAATTCTAATATTGATTGAATCTCTTATTAGAAATTTAATATTTATTAAACTTTATAAACTTTTAACTATTTATAATATAATTATTATTTAATTTTCTTTTTAGTTAAAATTAATCTTCTTGATAACTTATTATTAAGATAATAAATTCTTAGGAAGAGTAACTAAGCTAGTATAAGTAGTATAAAAATATAAGTAAAAGTAACTAAATACTAAAACTATTACTTTTTAGAGAATAATACTAAAATGCTAAAGAAGTTTTATAAAAAATATATATAACTTAATATAAAACTTAGTTTAAACTTTTATATTATTACTTAAGATAGCTTTTATTAGCTTTTTACTTAAGAGATACTTTTAATTAGTTACTAACTTATACTTTAGTTTTAATAAAATAAATAAATATATAAGATTTTACTTAGAAAATATAGAATAGTTTAATCTATTAAAGTATTTTAAAAATAAACTATATTAGTAAATAGAAAGAATTAAAATAATATAATAAGAAGTATTTATATTCTTAGACTTTATTAACTAATATATAGAATATAGTTTTAAGTATTATAATATACTAATATTAAACCTCTATTAATACTTCTTTAGAGTTATAGTAAAATAGTATAATAGAGATCTAAATAATTTTATATATTAATAGCTATAGTATAGAGATATAGTAATTAACTATTAGAAATAGTTTCTTAAAGAAAGATTCTAGTTACTCTATAAGAAAGCTAAAATATACTTTAAAAAAGAATAATATATTCTAGATAAAACTACTAATAACTATAATTCAAGTATATAGCTATAGTTTATAATAAGCTAGTATTATTATTAGTAATAAGAATAGAACGTCTAATATTAATTACTAACTATAAGGAATTTATTAAAATGCTTTATAGATAAAATAAGGCCTCTAGCTGTTTATAGTGATTTTTACCTGCTTAGAGCGATAGACTTCTTAACTCTGCACCTCCTGATAATATATATAGCCTTTAGTTATATAATATAACTGTTCTAACTACAGCTACACTTATATATACTTATTATATCAGATAACTTTATAATCTTTAACTTCACTTTAATAATAATATAGTTTGTGATTACTTAATTACAAACTACTAAACTGTCGACCTATCCTCTTATATATTACTTATACTGCTAATACTGTCTCTATTACTGCTTTGCTATCTGCTAGTTCTCTTGTTTAGTTAGGCTGGCTAACACTTTTATAGCTATGCTGTCGTTAGTAATACTTTCTGTTTAGCGTAAGCTGTACTTATTGATCCCTACTAGGCTGCCTCAGCTTTAGTATTATAGAGGGTCTATATAAAGAAGGGCTACTCCTCGGGATAGCTAGAAACCTGTATAGCCTCTATTTTAATACTTTTATTAGTAGCTATCGTTCTAACTATAATATAAATAGGGCCTCTTAAGGTATTCTTAGAGGCTCTACTTAGTGCTATCCTAATAATATATTACTTTTAGTAATAAAGTATTTACTAAAATTAAAGGTTTTATTTAGTATATAGATATTAGGATCTAAAATACTTTTAATATAGGGTATACTTTATATAAAGTTAGTATACTTATATTCTTTATATAGTATAAATATTATAAAAGATTTATTATAGGTTAATAAGGAAGAGAAAGAAGGATAAGTATAAAGCTTTACTTATAGTAAAGCTTTTATACTTTTAGCTATAAAAACTTCTTAGAATAATCTTTTTAGTTAAAGAGTTATCTCTTATATAGTAGTATTACTATAAAAGCTTTAGTAATCTATTTAGCTCTAATATAATTAGCTTTATACTACTTAGCTAGTACTATTATTATTTAGCTAATCTATTTAGCTAAGGTATATATAATATTTAGAGGCTTTACTTATTAGTAAGAATATATAGGGTTTCTATATTGTTTTCCTTAATTAGTAGAGGATATATGTTAAAGTGCTTATATAGTGTTTCTAGAATTATACTTATAAATAGGGTGAATTTTGCTATAGTTTTTTTATAGGGGGGCTGGATTATAATTATAAACTTAATAGATAAAATAAAGAATAGTGTAAAAGCGTATATAAAAGAGGATATATTATCGAGAGTAGGAGTAGTATTAATTATAGCAAAAGGGGGAAACTGTTCGTTTTTAATATTTTTATAATAGTATTCTTCGTATTCCAGAATAACTATTTATAACCAGTATAAATAGTTATTATATAATAGGAATAATAATAAAGAGTAGAGTAATAGGTAGTTAAATAGATAAAACTGTTGAATTGCTTGCTTCCTGAAATCTATTCTAAGTGGAAAAATCCTTCGTATATATAATACAATTTTTCCTCGCAAAGCCTTACTAAATTAAGTAATTACTTAATTTAGTAATTACTAGAATAGGTAATTAATCGTAAAACCTTTATTATAAAGTTAATTATACGGTTATTTTCTTTCCGTATCGGTTATTCTAGTTCCGTAGTATTATTTAGGTTAATAGTTATAGTTTGTTACAAGTTTCTGTTTTACCTTGTTTCGGTTTTAATTCTAACTTAATATTAGCTTTCTTAATATTAACTGTAATATTAACTTTAGGGACTTTATTTCCGTAAATATATACTTTTTATGGTTATTAACCTTATATATAAGTTTTATTCTTTTTAGCCAATCGTAGTAATTACTATAAGCAGTAATTTAAACGATTGTTCTTTTAAGCTAATTAGACAAAGTTATGGTTTTTCTTCTTTTGTTCTATTAATATGTAATTAATAGTTATAAGGTTAATTATTTAATTATTAGGTGTAATATATATAATTGTATTATATATATAATTTATAGCCCTATTGTAAAATATAATTATATATATTTTATAAACTTTAGTAAAGTTATATATTATTATTATTTAATAAATAATATTTAATATTATATTTAAATCTTATTTAAGGTTTATATAAAACTCTAATTATACTAAAAATAGTATATTACTTATTTTAATAATAATTAGAAATAGATAATAATCTATTTAGTATAATTACTATTAATAGTTATAGTTTAGCTTACTAACTAGCTTAGTAAAACGGATTAAAAGTGGGAAATCCGCCTCCTAAAAAGTATTTAAGGAGCTGGAATTTCCCTTCTCTTTTTCCTAGAAATTAACGCTTTTAATTCCTTTAAAATTCGCCCCTTAAGACGCTATTTACTTAACAGGTTATAAGCCCAGGTTAGCTCTTAATTTTTCTATTATATATTATTCTTTTATAATATATACTTATTATATTTATTTATTTTATAAGAATATACTTCTTTAATAGATATTCTTTAAAGTAAACTTATCTTAAGAAAAGTTAAACTTTTAGAAACACTTTAAGAAGATATTTATATAAAAGAATAAAGTATAATAATATATTCTTATAAGAATATAGGTTTTAAAGGAACTTAATAAAATTATAATATATAAAAGTATATTATATATTATATCTTATAAGAGAATATTCTTATAAATAATATAAGTTTTTAATAAATTTAATAAAGGTTAAATATAAAATAGATAAATATTTTATATTATATTATAAGAAAATATTCTTATAATAGTTATAAGTAATTCTTAAAGTTAATAAAACTTTAGTATAATATATAAAAATATAAATTATATTATTCTTATAAAAATATTCTTATAAAAGAAAATAAACTATAAGTAGTTTATAATAACTTTATATATAATATAACTATATTAGGTATATCCTTATAATAAATATCCTTATAAAAGGTATATTTATAAAACTATAAGCTATTAAAAAGGCTTAAATATATAAATAGTATATTTATTATACTGTATATAAAGATATTCTTAAATATTATAAATATTTAATAAATTAAATAATAAATAATAAAATAACTTATTATTATATAACAAAGATATATATATATATAATATTAATTATTTATTATTTAGCTTATATAAATATTTTTATATTTTATAAGATTTTATAAAATTTATTATTCTTAGAGTTATATATTAAAATATTAATAAGTTATATTAATAAATAAATATATTTCTTATATAAATATAAATTTATAAACTTAAAATAAAAGTTATTATTTTAAATAAGTTATATATCTTATAGATTCTAATTTATAAACTATTAATAAAGATTAATATATATATATTAATATATCTCTCTAATATTAATTTTATAATTAAAATATTATATAAAGCTTAGAAAACCTAATAAAGTTAATATATCATACTTTATATTATAACTAATAATATATATAGAGAAATATATAAAGAAATAAAATAACTTTTTAGTATAATATTATTTATTTCTTTTAGAATTATAATACATAACTTTCTATATAATATAAGAGAGATATATAATAACTAATTATATATATATAATTTAAAAAAGAAAATAATATATAAAATTTTATAAAACTTAATAAAGTTATATTTAAGTTTTAATTTATAATATTATATAAATTAAAAGAAAGAATATTCTATTATTAATATTAATAGTTATTAAAATACTATATAATAAATACTTTATTTTACAAAATAATATTATAATAAGTTTATATTATAATAATACTTTAAGAATTAAAAAATAAAATATATTATAATAAATTTTAATGTTTTTTAATATAATATATATTTAATATTATTTTAATTAAAAAACTATTTTATTTTAAAATAATAAAATTGACTATATAATAATATTTTTTATATAATATAATAAAAATATAGAAAGTATTTAATTATTAAAAATAAAACTTAAATTTATTAAATTAACTATATATCTCTTCTGTAATTTAGAGGGAGTTATATATATAGTTATTAATAAATTAAATTATATTATAAAGTTTTATTAATTTAATATTTATATATTTTAATTATTATAATATTTATTAATTAAGTATATATATAGAAATACTTTATTATAATAATTTAAACTCTTATAAGGTAAAGAACTTTTACTTATATTATTAAATATATATAGTATATAAATACTTTTTAAAATATAAGTAAATATAACTATTACTATTAAGTATAAATAGTAACTATTACTATATACTAATTACTTTATAAAAAGATAAAATATAATAAAATAATTCTTATTAAATTAAACTATTAAATTATTAATCTTACTATATTTATATTAATAATATACTAAGTTAATATATTATAAAAGTATATTTTAAAAGATAGTTTTAAAAATAAAAAGATAAACTATTTAATTTATTATAAAATATATATTAAAAAAAAACCACTATAATATATAAACTTATTACATTTAAAAATAAAATAAATATAAATAAAGTAATATTTATAAAACAGCTTTTAGAAATAAATAAATATTATATCTTAAAAAGCTTTAATTATATTAAATTAAATAAATAAATTATACTTATTTTACTATATATATAATAATATAATTATAAAAAGAAACTTAAAATAGAAATAATTATTAATAAAAGTTATTTAAAATAAAAGTTTAATATATAGATATATAAATATATCTATTAAATAGAGAAACATATATATATTTATTATTAAAGCAGTCTTTTATAATAAATATTTATTATAATATAGTTTCTATTAAATTAAAATATTAAAGTATTAATATTATAAGATTATTAGTATTAGTATAACTAATTAAACTACACCTAATAATTAAATAAGTAACCTTATAACTATTAATTATTTATCAATATAATTAAAAGTAATAAAGTAACTATAACTTTAGCTATATATAATAAAATATATAATTATAAAATTACTTACTATTATAATTCCTATAACTAGCTAAAATAAATAAAACCTATATATTAGGTTAGTTACTAGAAAAAGTATATATTAACTAATAATAAATAATAATACTATTATAAATAGTTTAAAGAATAAATAAAAGTAAAATAAGATAAAGAAATATATATATATTAAAAACTATATATAAATAAATTTCTAAAAATAAAAATAAAGTAAAATATATAATTTAATATTATAAAATATCTTCTATTAACAAATAAGCATATTTATTATTAAAATAAATAATATTTATTATTAAAGCAGTCCTTTTAATAAGTATTTATTAAATATTTAATAATAATAATAATATTATAAGTTAAAATAATAACTTTATAACTAAATATATATATATATATATATATATATATATATACTAAAGCTTATTTTATATAAGATTAATATAAATATTCTTTTTATATAATTTTAAGTTTAAAGTAAAACTAAAAATATTTTACTAAAAGTTTAATTTCTCTTAAAAACAAAAGATTAATAAAAATAATAATTTAATAATTAAATAGTTTTAATTACTATATAATCTATAATTATAAATAATAATATATATAGTTTAAGAGGGAGAATACAAATAACTATATTTTAATAACTTATTATAGTAAACTATTATATATAATAATAATATCTATTTATAAATATAATATATATATATTAAAATAAAATAATAATAAGATAAAAGAGAATAAATAATATTATATAAAAATATAATATATTAAATTAAACTAAAAATAAAAAGAAGTTATAACTTTTAAATTAAATAAAGATGTTTTAATAATTACACAGCTTTATTATTATATAACTAAATACTTATATATAGTTTATTAAGGAAATAATAATAATAACCTTTTAAATATTATTAAAATATCTAATATTATATAATACTTTAATAAGGGAAATTAAATAATTATATTAAATAATATATAAACTTATATTTAAAGAGTTTTCTTTATAATTAAATAATAAAGAAGTTTTTCCTATATTAAAAATAAAATAGGTTTTTAGCTTGTAAGAATATTAATATCTCTAAGTTAATAAATAATACCTTTAGATTAATAGTTATTATAATAATATCTATTATAATAAGTCTATTTTAAAACATATAAAAATATATAATAAAATAAACTATAAAAATATAATATATCTATATAAAGCTATAGAATATAAATAAATATAATATTATAATACATTTATAGTATTTATATAAAGAGATATTAATAATATAGAGAATATAAAAATAAATTATAATACATTTATAGTATTTATAAAGAGATATTAATAAATTATAAAAAATATAAATAAAAATAATATATAATACATTTATAATATTTTTAAAAAAGGATATTAAAAAAAATAATAATATTAATTATTTATTTCTTATTAAATAATAATAGTATACTTTAAGAGGGAGTGTAAAATATAATTATATATATTTTATAAACTTTAGTAAAGTTATATATATTATTATTTAATAATAATATTTAATTAATATTATATTTAAATCTTATTTAAGGTTTATATAAAACTCTAATTATACTAAAAATAGTATATTACTTATTTTTAATAATAATTAGAAATAGATAATAATCTATTTTTAGTATAATTACTATTAATAGTTATAGTTTAGCTTACTAACTAGCTTAGTAAAACGGATTCAAAGTGGGGAAATCCGCCTCCTAAAAAGTATTTAAGGAGCTGGAATTTCCCTTCTCTTTTTCCTAGAAATTAAACGCTTTTAATTCCTTTAAAATTCGCCCCTTAAGACGCTATTTACTTAACACCTATATATATTTTATAACGCTAGTTATATTTAGTTTTACTTAAATTCTCACTCCAGGGGTACTTAGTTAAGACTTAGTGGTTTTTATATAAAGATTAGAAAATAGATTAAAAAGTAAAAGAAAGCCTATAGTAATTAAACCTAATTAAAGTTATAAAGTTATTATTAAAGTAACGTTATAAATAATAAGATTATCTAATAAATAGTATATATTAGCATATATAGGAGGGGATAAAGCTAAAGCTGAAATTATATAACTAGTAAGCTATTAGCTAAAGAGGTAAGTTAGAGGTTATTATAGTATAAGTTCTAAATAAAAATTATAGTAGCTAGCTAGAAGCCTAGCTTTATATTATATAGCTAGTATTATTACTATTTAGCTCATCTATTTAGCTAAAGTATATAAATATTTAGAGGCTTTATTTATTAGTAAAAATATATAAGATTTCTATATTATTTTCTTTAATTAGTAGAAAGTATAAGTTAAAGTATTTATATAATATTTCTAGAATTATACCTATAAATAGAGTGAATTTTACTATAGTCTTTTTATAAGAAAGCTATATTATAATTATAAATTTAAATAATTTAAAATAACTACTTACTATAAAGTTAATATAACAGCTATAGCTTAAATTAAGTTTATAATTATAATATAGCTTTTTCCTATAAAAAGACTATAGCAAAATTCACTTTATTTATAGATATAATTCTAGAAATATTATATAAGTATTTTAACTTAAACTTTCTACTAATTAAGGGAAATAATATAGAAACCCTATATATTTCTATTAGTAAATAAAGTTTCTAAATATTACTATATAAAGATACATATATATTATAAATAGATTAGCTAAATAATAATAGTAATAGCTATATAATATAAAGCTAAATATAAAGTAATATATAGTAAAGCTAATTATATTAAAGCTAATTATATTAAAGCTAATTATATTAAAGCTAAATAAGTTATTCAAGCTTTTATAGCTTAAAAATAGCTTTATTAAACCTTCTAGTAAAGTACTATAAATACTACTATATAAGAAATAACTTTATAACTAAAAAGGGTATTTTAAGAGCTTTTTATAGTTAGAAGTATAAAAGCTTTACTATTATAAGTAAAGCTTTATATCTATCTCTTTTCCTCTTTTTTATTACTTTATAATAAATCCTTTATAATATCTATACTATATAAGAAATATAAAAATACTAACTTTATACTAAATATACCTTTTTTTAAAAATAATATTATAGCTATTACTAAGAAGTATAATATCTATATACTAAATAAAACCCTTTTATTTAGTATATATACTTTTTTTAATTAGTAATATATTATTAAAATAATACTAAATAAAGCTTTTAAAAATACTTTAAAAAACTTTATTTATATTATAATTAGAGTAATAGCTACTACTAAAAGTATTAAAATAGAAGCTATATAGGTTTCTAGCTATTCTAAAGAGTAGCTTTTCTTTATATAAACTTTCTATAATATTAAAAACTAAATAATTATATAAAGTTTATTAATAAGTATAGCTTATACTAAATAGAAAGTATTACTAATAATAGTATAGCTATTATAAAAGTATTAGCTAGCTTAACTAAATAAAAGAACTATTTAAACTAATAATAGTAATAAATAGTAAATAGTAAAGTAGTAATAGAGATAGTATTAGTAGTATAAGTAATATATAAGAAAATAGGTTAATAGTTTAGTAGTCTATAGTAATTAAGTAATTATAAACTATATTACTATTAAAGTGAAGTTAAAGATTATAAAGTTATCTAATAAGGTATATAAGTATAGCTATAGTTAGAGGAAGTATTTAGAAACTTAAGAGGTTATTAAGTTATAATTATAGAACTAAAAGCTATATATATTATTAAAAGATATAGAGTTAGGAGGTCTATTGCTCTAAATAGATAAAAGTCACTATAACAGCTAGAAGCTTATAATTTATATATAAGTAAATTTATTTATTATAAATCTATTATATTAAGTAAGATTAAGTCTACTCTATAAGATAGTTTATAATATATAAATTTAATAAAATCACTTTAGTTAATACTTTATCTAATAAAAAGATTATATATATACCTAAAGGCTTAAAATAACTACTTATACTAAATCTAACTATAGCTATTATACTATTATAGCTATTAGCTTTATTAATAGCTTTATTACTAATAAGTTAATAGCTTTATATATAACTTATATTATTTAGACATAGCTTTATAAGTATTTAGCTATAGAAAAGCTTATTTTAGCGATATATTTAAAGCTATTATTAGTATTAACCTATAAATCTATTCTTTTGTTTTAATTTTAAGTTATACTATTAAAGTAAACTACTTAGATTTCTATAAATAAACTATTCAAATTTCTATAATTTTATGATATATTCTATTCTATTTGATTTATAGAGGTTTATACTATAAAGCTTTACTTAAGGTATATTTAAAATAAGACGATTAATACTAAATATTAAGCTAAGCTTATTATAATTAGTAAAATAACACTACTTTATATAAAGCCTTATAAATATAATAACTATAGCTATATCCTACTTTATAATCCTAAAAGCTAACGTTATAGCTATAGCTTATACCTATCTACTTTAGTAAATCTTATTAGAAGAGGTAGCTATATTTACTACTAATTCTAGCTATTATACTTACTTTAATAATATCCTTAATAAAATAGTATAACTAGTAAGTTAATTAGGCTTAAATTAAAAGTATTGCTAATAATATCTTATAAAGAACTGCTTTATATAGATATATATAACTAAAGATATATAATAAGTGTTCTTTATTCTAACTACCCTCTATATATCTAATAAACTAGCTCTATTAACTATAACTATATTATAGTAATTATATATATATTATTAAGTTCTTTTAGCTAGGTCCTATACTTTAGTAGTTTAAATACTTAATCTATATATACTTAATTAGCTTAACTTTATAAAAGCTTCTTTAGATTTATTTAAAATATTTCTAAGTTTTAGTTTAATAATATTTTAATATATTAAAAAAGTAAATAGATAATATTAATATATTAAATTCTTTATTAAGCTTTAATTTAAGAAATAGTATTATAAGTTTAAAAAACTATATTTAATACTTATTATTCTAAGTAATCTTTAAAAAGCTATTACTCTTAAAGTAATAGTTAAAAATGGTATTAATATAGTTTATTAATAATATTTTAATATTAAAGAGTAATTAGTTAAAGTTATATAAAAAAAAGAGAAGCTTACTTCTTATAAAGTAATTTACACTCTCTTTATATCTCTATAAATAGCTATAAAAATATCCTTATAAAGCTTAAGCTACTAATGCTTTTAAATATTTCCCTATAAGAGTTATATAGTAGTTAATAAAGTATACTTCTAAGTAGTAAACTATTAAGAAGAAAAGTTAAAAGAGAAGAAAGAGAGGTATTACTAATAACTATAGAACTATAAGGATTTTAGCTTAGTTAATAAAAAGCTTAGCTTAAGTATAAGTAGTAAAGAAAATAGCTAAGTTAATAGAAAGTATATATAAAGGTTAGAAAATAAGTTAAAAAGTTAAAGAGAGTTTATAGTAATTAAACTAAGTTAAAGTTATAAAGTTATTATTAAAGTAATATTAAAAATAATAAAATTATATTAATGTATATAAGCGTGCGTATTAAGTAGAGAGAGAAGGGACTAAAGAATGAT
Source organism: Colletotrichum camelliae (assembly GCA_018853505.1). Taxonomy (NCBI): domain Eukaryota; kingdom Fungi; phylum Ascomycota; class Sordariomycetes; order Glomerellales; family Glomerellaceae; genus Colletotrichum; species Colletotrichum camelliae. The sequence continues at coordinate 361,658 of JAELVL010000011.1, forward strand.
ATAACTTATAAGTTATTAGCTAAAGAAGTAAGTTAGAGGTTATTATAATATAAGTTCTAAGTAAAAATTATAGTAAATAGCTAGAAGCTTTATATATTTCTTATTTAATAAGTAGTTCTTTATAACTTAAATAGAGAGATAGTAAAAAAAAAAGCTAAGTTAATAAAAACAGCTTTACTTAGCTTATATACCTCTAGAATATCTCTATAATATTAATACTAATAGTATACCTAGCTTAATAGTTAGCTTACTAAATAACACTAAAGGAATAAATAATACTTAGAGTCTAGCACCTGTTAGGTATATACTAAAGTATCTTAATAAGGTTTATGCAGTGTGAGTAATAACCCTCATACTATGATATTAAAGCAGACCTGCTAGAGATACTGCTGCTAATTAGCTACTACTAATAACCCCTAAAAGATATTTAACTCTTAGGATGCTGCTTATAGCTTGCCTTAATAGTTAATAATTTCTCTCTATATTATAACCTATAAATAAAGATAATAGCTAAATAACCTACTTAGGTATTAGGCAGCTATAATAGGATATTTATACTATAGGAATATAGGAATAATAGGGACTTACTTAGAAATAGAAGAACTATAATATAAGTTATATAATAATAAGATAAGGAACGATTAGTAAGGTATATTAGGAAGTACTTAGTAATTAGTTAGTAATACTAACTAATTATAATTACTTTATATACCTAGGTAATTACTTATAACTAGATAAAAGGTACTATTTAGACTTATATATAGTATAACTCAAGCTTTATTTATAGTTAGACTTCTATAGCTTTTTAGTAATTAACTTTATATTTATTTTTTAGATATTTTTAGCTTACTTTTATTATAAATACTTATTAAGTCTAAAACTAATTATTTTAGCTTCTAACTACTAATCTATAATATAGCTTATAACTTATAACTTAGATTATAACTAGTATACTATTATTATATATTAATCCCTAGCTTCTATTAGTAAACCTTACTATTAGATAGCTAACTATAATATTTTAATTACTCCTATTTAGTAAATTAACTATTAATACTTACTAAATAGTATAGATAAAATATCTTTTATACTTCTACTAAGTTACTTATTTTAAGTTTCTCTACTAAGTAAGTAATTTATAACCTAGTTTAAGAACTTAGTAACTATAAAATAAAAGAAGACTTAAAAGAAAATAATAGTAATAAAGAACTTAAGTAACAGCTAGCTAAAGCTAATAGTAATATTAAGTAGATATAAGATATATTTAATAAAAACGCTTAAGCTATTAATAAGCTTTAAAAAGCTTTTTAGTAAGTTATTTAGTAAGTAGCTAAGCTTAAGAATAAAAACTAAACCTTTTAAGCTATTATTAATATTATTACTATACTTCTCTATAGAAGATAATAGAAACTTAAGCTTAGTATACCTATTATTTATAATAGAACTTCTAGAACTTTTAAAAGATTTCTAATCTAAATTAAAAATTATTAGAACTTCTATTATAGAGACTTTACTAATAAGACTAAAAAAGTAGTATATATAGCTATTTACTTCTAAAGAAAAACTTTTAAATAGTTTAAACTAATTTAAGAAGAATACTTGAAATATAAAACTCTTAATAAATATATTATAGAGACCTATAATATTTATACTAATTTCTAAGAATTTAAAGATATACTCTAATTATTTTTCTAGAACTCTAATAAAAAATAATAAGCTAAAAGAGACCTCTTATAGTTTTAATAAACTAAGTTTACTAAAAACTATTTTACTAATTTTAGATAGCTTAATATCTAATTTAACTTTACTAAAAAACTAAGATCTTTATATTTTATTAAAAACTTAAAAAAAAATTAAAAACAAGATTATTAAAGTTAACTAACCTAATAACTTCTTCTAATATACTAAACTTATTATTAAGATTAATAACTAACTTTTTAAATAATAAAAAGAATAAAGTAATAAATAATAAAACTTAAACTTAAGATATAAATATTAATAGTAACTCTAGTATAAGTTTAATAACTAGTAGAATAATAATAAACCTTATAATAATAGAAATAATACTTAATAAAATATTTCTTATAAATAATATAGTAAACCTATAGATCTTAGTATTACTACTAAAAATAATAATAAGAAACTATAAAACTTTAAATATTATAACTATAAAAGATAGGATATTACTAAAAACTATAAATAACTTAAAAAACTTAGTTAGAAACTTATACTTAAGTAAACTAAATAAGCTAGTATAGTAACTAAAATACCTTATATATCTCTATTATAAACTAGATATTATAATAATAAATATTTTACTTATTATAGTAATAAAGAAGCTATAAGATATTAGCTTAATAACTTAAACTATAGAAAAATAGGTTATAATATAACTATTCTAGAAATTAAAACTAAAACTTTTATAATAGCTTTATAAGTAAATAATAAAATAATCTAAAAAACTACTAAATAACTTAATAAAATACTTTATATCTAATAACTTAAAATAGTTACTTTAAACTTTATAAGTTATAATAAAGAAACTTAGTAAATAATCTAAGAATTAGAAGCTTAAGTTTAATAAGAAATAAATTAGATCTATTAATATAAAGTAAGATAGTAAGTTATAAGTAATAATAAATAATAGATTTTATACTTTAAAGTAGTATAAACACTTTAGCTATAATAAGCTTAAGAAGAGCTAGATAATACTATATAATATTACTAAATTAGCGCTTTTATAGCTTACTTTAAATAATATAAATATATATATAGAAACTTTATTAGAATTAAATAAATTAACTAAGAGCTTAAAGAATAAGTTAAAGAAGAATCTAATAAAGAACTTAAATACTAATATAACTTCTTAACTAAGTAATAGGTTTTTAGTTTTATTAGTAACTAGATTTTTAGAGAAAAAGAAAGTTTACTTTATAACTTAAATAAACTTTATAATATTATTTATTAATATGTTTAAGTAGAGATTACTTATAGGTTTACCTCTAGTATAGATAATACTAGCTTTAAAAAGGAATCTAATAAAGAGGAAAGAATTTAATAACTTACTTAGTATTAAGCTATTAATATAGATAGTAATAACTAATAATAGTATTTTTATAGTGTTTTAGTAGCTTAATAAAATAAGAATTATACTTTTTAACTTTATATAGAAGATTACCTAGCTTTTTATACTTAATACTAATACTACTAAATATTTTTCTAGCTATAATACTTCTTTAATAAATATAAGGAATACTTTAGAGATAAGTATAAGTATTAGTTCTACTTTAGAAAGTATAATAAAAACCCTATTTAATATATATATATTACTTCTACTATAATTAGATAGATTATAATTATATTTAATAATAACTTAGTAACTTTTAGCTTAAGCTTATAATATTTTATAAGATATTAGTATAATAATATAAAATAGGAAGAATACTAGAAAGATAAATATTTTATATATATAACTTAGAAAGTAAAGGTTTATAAACTTTTATAGGAAGGATTAAATCTCTTAAAACTCTAATTCTAGGAAAGAAAGCTACTTTATAAAAGTATAATAAGAAGGAAAATATATTATTTATTTAGAACAGCTAGACTAGTTAAAAAACTAAACTTACTTACTAATAAAAGACTAAAATAAGTAATAATAATAAGGTTTATTTATCTAGTATTTTTAAACTAGAAAATATATCTATAGTTTATAGTTATTATTAATAATATTATAACTATTATACTTATTAATAGTAAAGCTAAAATAAATTTTATATTATTTTAAGTAGTAAATAGATTATAATTATTATAGTAAAGAAAGAAATATATATACTAACTTAGTAATATAGAAAGAGAATAAGTTTAGTATAAAAGAAGAACTATTAAAAATAAAACTATACTTCTTAAGATAAGTTATTTAAATTAAAATAAATAACTCTAATTTAATATTACTAAACTTAATATATATAATATTATATTAGGAATATTATAGTTTAAAAAGAATAACTTATAAATAGATTAGAAAATAAGTTAACTTCATTAAGATAATAATAATTTAGTTTCTAAGTAACTTTATAGAACTTTAACTTTAAATATATTTACTTATTAAGAAATAGTAGAATAATATATTTACTATTTTGAAATAAAAAAACTATATTATAACTACTAAAAATAATAGATTTTAAATAGAAAAATAATCTATTTCTATTTATTTTAGAAAAGTATAAAGTTTATAAAAACTCTTTATAGCTAAATTAGAAACTAAACTACTTAAATATATAAATTTTAATTATAAAATCCTTATTAAAAGGAGAAAAACTTAAATTTAATAAAATTTATAGACTTAACTTAATAGAAATAGAAGCTTTTAATAAATATCTTAATAAAATCTTAAAAAAAGATATATTAGAGAATAAATATATTAGTAAGAAGCTTAATTCTATTTATACTAAAAAAGAATAGTAAATTATAACTATATATTAACTATTAAATACTTAATAAATAATAATTAAGAATTAGTATTTATTATTTTTAATTAATAAACTATAACTTCTCTATAAAGCTAACTACTTTATAATACTTAATTTTAAAAGTATTTATAACTTTATTTAAATAAAAAAAGGAGAAAAATAGAAAACTACTTTTAGAATTTAATTAACTAAGTTCTTAGGAAATTTATAGATATCTTTATAGTTCTACTTTAATAATATTTTTTATCTTTTTATTTATATTAGATAATATAGGAAATATATATACTTTATATTATAAGCTTTTTAAAATATTAAACTTTTAGTTAAACTAGAGAAAAGTATATTTTATATATAGAAAGTAGAATACTTTAGATTTATTATTATTTCTAGATATATTAGTATATTAGAAAAGAAAGTCTAAGCTATTAAAGAATAGCTAATACTAATAAACCTTAAAAAATATAAAGCTTTTTTAAACTAGTTAACTTCTACTAAAAGTTTATTAAGTATTATAATAAAATTAATATACTTTTTATAGATTTTAGTTATAAAGATTAACTATTTAAGTAGAAAGAAACTTAAAGTATAGTTTTCTAGAAAATTAAGAACTATATATCTAGTAAACTAGTTCTAATAATTTTAAACCTATAAAAATAATTTAAATTTAAAATAAATATCTTAGACTTTACTTTTAAAGTATAACTATTCTAGAAAGACTTAAAAAGATATTTATTTCTATACTTTCTTTTTATATAAGCTTTATAAACTAAAGCTTAACTACTAAATCTATAATAAAAAGCTTATAGTAATTATTAAAGCTTTTAAAGAATAATAATTTAAACTTTTAAGAACTATCTATAAAGTATTTATATATAGACTATAAAAACCTAGTATACTTTACTATATTAAAAATACTTAATAAATAATAGATTAGATAGTTAGAATTCTTCTTAGAATTTAACTTCTAAATTATCTATTAGAAAGGATTAGAAAATAGTAAAGCTAATACTTTTAGCTAATAACTAGACTATAATATCCTAGTACTTAAAGAAACCTAAGTAATTCTTAAATAGAATAATAATAGAGACCTAGTACTAATAACTAAACTCTTAATAATAGCTAGATAATCTATAGCTAGCCTAACTAGTAAACTAGATACTAAAGTAATTATAAAGTTTTATACTTAACTTATATATAAGATTAAGGAATTATAAAACTTAGAAATAATTATAATAATAATAGAGAAAAAGTTATAAAAAACTATTATAATAGTAATTAAGAATTATAAAGTTTATTTAAAAAGTAAACTAACTTAATATTAACTTTATAAATTATTATAATTTTTATTTATACTATAAACTATTTAATATTCTATATTTTTTAACTTTATTATTAAACTACTAAAGTTTTAAAAACTTCTTATAGGAGTTTATTATAATAATATTTTTATTATTATTAATAAACTTATAAAGTATACTTATTTTATTCTATATAAAGAAGTAAGTAATACTAAAGAATTTATTTATATATTCTTTAAATATATTATTACTAACTATAAAATATCTAAAGAAATTATATTAAATAGAAATAAGATTTTTATTTCTAAGTTTTAGAAATTAATTATATTATAACTTAGTATTAAGTAAGTAATATCTACTATATTTTACTTATAAACTAATAGATAAATAGAATAAATTAACTAGATCTTTAAAACTTATTTATATACTTATATTAATTATAACTAAGATAATTAAATAGTATTATTATTAATAGTTTAATTTACTTATAATAATATAATAAGAGAAAGTATTAAAAAATCCTCTTTTTATTTTAATTATAGATTTAAACTAACTACTTATAGAGAACTATAAACTAGCTTAGTAGTACTAAAAGCTATTACTATAATTAGATAAATTAAAAATATCTAAGAAAATATATATAAAGAACTTAAATTTATATAATAATATATAATATAATTTAGTAATAGATAAAAGATTAACTTTAAAAAAGAGAGATAGTATTTATTTTATATAGTAAAATATTAAAATAAAATAACTAAATAATAAACTAGATTTTAAAAAACTTAGACTTTTTAAAATCCTCTAAAAAGTTTCACTAATTAATTACGAACTTAACTTACTTAATATAATAAAATATTTTCTAATATTTTATATCTTACTACTTAAACTAGTATTATAAAGATTATAAATAAATAACTTTATTATTATAGAAGATAATAAACTAGAATATAAAGTTAAACAAATTATTAACTATTTAATACTAAATAAAGAAAAGTTTTACTTTCTTATTAAATAGAAAGAGTATAGCTATAAAGAAAATATATAAGAACTATAGTCTAATTTCACTTATACAAAAGAAAAACTTAATAAATATTAGTATTAATACTAGAAATAAATAGAAAAAACTTACTATTTAATACTATACTTAGTAATATTAACTATAATAAATATTATTAGTTATTAATATATTAAGTAGTATATAAATATTATATTACTTATAGAAGTAGATAGATTATAATAAGGAAAACTATTTATTTACTTAGAAATACTAGAAACTAACTAAGACTTCTCTAAAAGGAAGTTTAGAGTACTAGGGTTCTAACTACTTAGAATAGTATCTAAGTCTATTATACTAAAACTACTTATAGACTAAACCTCTAATATAGGAGATATTACTAGCTCTTCTTTAGTAACTTTATAACCTTTATAAAATACTATCTTTTTCTATTTCTTTAAATAATCTAACTATACTATAAACTTATCTAACTTAACCTATATAGTATATAAAGTAGTAGCTTTTTTCCTTAATACCTCTTCTTTAGCTACCTTAGTATCTTTAAAATAAGCTACTTTATCTAATAAGTAATCTACTATATATAGTTAGCTAAACTTAGATATTAATTAAATAAGAAAATTTATAAGTATATATAGTATTTTTAGCTATATTACAAAATTACTCTAAATAACTATATTTACTATAAATTTTACTTCTTAGAAATAGCTTATCATATTTTTCTAATAAATAATAGTATAAATAAGGTATATTAATAATAAAACTAAATTTAGTAATATAAAGTATATAGTTATAATAATAAAGAGTAAATATAGAATTTAGTTTTAATTTTTAAATATAACTTAATATAGTATTAGTATTATAGGTAAATTAAGAAGTATAATTAATAGATCTCTAATCTAAGACTAATAACTTATTTATATTAAGTTTTAAAGATAAAACTTTTAGAGAAAGGACTTAATATTATAACTTATAAATAAAGATAATAGCTAAATAACTTATTTAGGTATTAAGTAGCTAAAATAAAATATTTATATTATAGAATTATAGGAATAATAAAGACTTACTTAGAAATAGAAGAACTATAGTATAAGTTATACAATAAAATAAGAAATAATTAATAAAGTATATTAAGAAATACTTAGTAATTAGTTAGTAATATTAACTAATTATAATTACTTTATATATTTAGGTAATTACTTATAACTAGATAAAAAGTATTATTTAAACTTTATATAGTATAACTTAAGCTTTATTTATAGTTAGACTTTTATAGTTTTTTAGTAATTAACTTTATATTTATTTTTTAGATATTTTTAGCTTATTTTTACGACGAATATTTATTAAGTTTAAAATTAATTACTTTAGTTTCTAACTACTGATCTATAATATAGTTTATAACTTATAACCTAGACCACGACTAGTATACTGTTACTACGTATTAATCCCCAGCTTCTATTAGTAGACCCTACTATTAGATAGCTGACTGTAACACTCTGCTTCTTATTCACTGAGTTGGCGCTGACGATTCGTCGCCATATTATTTGACCGCGCCATCCGGATGGGAGACTGAAACGGCGTAAGACCGACTTATTCAGCTTGCTGCCAGGCCAGCCCTGCCTGGAGCGGTATGACGCGGGCGGCGACGGGCTTGGTGGCGCGACGGAATCGGCATCTTGCGGTGTATGTCTCAAATGAAACTTGAGCTATCGGACCGGTGGTAACGTGAGTGTGCCTTGTTGTCTGACGGCAGGGACATCTTGTTCCCGGTTGGAGACTTTCGACGGGATGCACTGAAAATAGGTGCGCGCTATAATTGCGAAGACTCTGACGTGTCATCGCAAACAAAACCTTTCGGTGGATTTCAATCCGAAAATGCAACAGCATGTATTCAGATGATTCATGTAATCGCGTGCACCGGCTTTAGAGGAGCTTGATACAAGAAAACTACCGGCACTTCGGCCCTTTCTATTGGTGTTTGGAAGAGTGAATACTTCCATTTTGTCAACCCAGCGCCCTATCGACGTGTAAGATGTGGCTAGACTAACGACCTTGCTGTTTTATTAAGCGGAGCGATGGTCATCAAGGCTTTGCCTGCGAGGATCGTCGTACCCTCGGCCGTCCCAACTTCGTGATGGCCATCTTTTGATAGACAACCTATGACCGCAGTTGTTCCGGTCCAGATGGAGCCGACAGCAATCATTATTTGGGAGGAACGAATGGCTGGTCAACGAAGTAAATGGAGACCTGAAGACTTAAGGCAGGATAGTCTGGCTGAGCGCGCTTACTAGCGAGCTCCACTGTTGAAGCTATCCATCCCAATGTAGCAGCAGTTCTTTTCGACGTTCCGATACATGCTGCAGAGGCACTTCATCTGGAGAGTTGGTGTTGGTGTGCTATCTCTGACATAGGCGCAGCTCAGAAGAGCGTTGCGGGCACGCTTGGCGGTAATTTCCTACGCCTTCCGCGGCAGGTGAAAAGAATCGACATCAGTCCTTGGAGCATGGGATCTGGAAGAGCTGTGAGTCGTTGAAGATCGGAGATTCCTTGTTCAAAGATTCCAGGCTGTAGAGCCGGTGACCGTAGAATCTGAGATGGGAATTCAGCCAAGGCACTGATCTCTCGCCCAAGGGCGAGCACTTCGGAAAGGACTTGCTTTGGTGAACTCTCGGGGCAAACTGCTGCGGGCCTGGTCATCGCATGAGGAAGGTATGTGATTGGCACGGCGGACGCCTCGAATGCCCGATTATAAGCTGTGAGCAAACCTTTGCAGACTGGCACTTCAAGGTAAGAATCAGGCTAAATACGCAATTAAGGTCTAATTAAACTATAGAAACACTAGACTGAGGACTTAAATTCCCCGCACTCGCCCATCGCCAGTATTTAAAGCTTGTAGTCCTCAGCCTCAGACAATTCGGACTGATTGTGCGTGCACAGCTGAAGTGCACTTTGAGTGGGACCCCAGGCGCTTAATTCTTCACAGAACACAGAGAAACTCCGTTATACAAAAAGCTGGCGAGGGATCTCTTCCGGATAACTCTGAAGTTAAGCGTCAACACCCAACGACCAAGCGAATTCCATTACGAATATCCAAGTCGAATACCAAGAAACTTGCCTCGTGGGCCCGGGAAATGAACTTCCATCGGGATCCTCCATCGCCGCCTGTTGAGTTGCACTTCCCAGTGGGCTACTCCAGGGCCGCTAACATTCTTCCACATGGATTTCCAATAAGAGCTGCTGTCCTGACGGCCTGCCAGTTTGACTAAGAGCCTGTGAAGTATAGAAGCGCCTCCAGGGCCTCTATATCGCTATCTATTGCGGATGAGAATTATGAAAGTTGATGAGACAGCTGGGTTCTCAGCATTATTATTAGTGTTAGCTGCCTGCTAAGCATTATGCTTTTCATATCACAGGGAGCAGATCGCCTAGCTATAGTAAGGAAACCTCTTATTATTAATTTATTACTAGATCTAAGAAGCAGTGTAAAAGAGCGTGCAGTGCAAAAGAGCGTGCAGTGCAAAAGAGCGTGCAGTGCAAAAGAGCGTGCAGTGCAAAAGAGCGTGCAGTGCAAAAGAGCGTGCAGTGCAAAAGAGCGTGCAGTGCAAAAGAGCGTGCAGTGCAAAAGAGCGTGCAGTGCAAAAGAGCGTGCAGTGCAAAAGACCGTGCAGTGCAAAAGAGCGTGCAGTGTAAAAGAGCGTGCAAGAGAGAAGGACGTGCACACACCTTAGGTGTAGGATGTAGGGAAGGCACTAAGTAGTGCAATTCCCATCGCAGGCATCTTTTAAAAACCTATGTGATCACTGCCTTCATAGAATTCTACCTCTCCTGTGTCATTCCTTTCAACCCAATCCTAGCTGCTGTGACCGCTACCAATATGGGTGGTCCTGCCCACTGCTGACACATGCAATGCGATAAGTGTCGATCAATCAACTGGGCCGCAATGAAGACGCCCTGCAACCCCAATGCTTCCAACATCTTGCTCACGGTCGCGCTCGTAGCAGTTGCGCCGCCGATCTACTCCTGCTTCCAACTTCTTCAGTCCTCTCGGTCCCCTGACTCCCTCGACGTCCAAAGTTGCTACTTGCAGCTCAACACATCCCGCATTCGCATCTGCGCTGATTTTGCCAAGTTCAGGTGGAGGGCGTAGGTGAGTTCTGCGACAGCAATGGAACTGCTGCTGGATGTTGCTGACGGTATAGAAGTACGGGGTACCTACCTTCTGCAGACCTGGCCGACAAAGCCTACCAAACAAGAACACGCCAGACACCCACCACGCCACGTTCAAGCCAACCATCATGGCCTCCATTGTCTAATCCCTGAGATGATTCTACCACCGTCCTACAGCGCCCTCCTTAGCCATTCTGTCGACATGGAAAAACAAGAGACATTCCTTGTTCTTGTCCAACAGCCACGTCTGGTTCTCCGCCAAGATGGCACATGGCCCTCAAGATTATTTCGCATAAATTCTTTGACCGTCCCCTAAAACTCTCGCCTTCGCAGATCTCTCCTCGTAATCTCCTCATTCTCTCCTCGACGGGTGCCGACGGCGAGTTTTATACCGCAACTCTGCCATATATCCCCGAACGCCGCGCGTCTGACAGTATTTACCTGAAAGCCAATGAAACCACCCTTCCACAAACTGCCACTATCTTCTACATTAAGACCGCAAAATTCAGTGTGATCATCTGCGACGGGAAGCCTCTTACTGTGGCTAGGTACAAGCCTGCCTCGGGGGAACTCAGTTGAGAATGAACCCTAAGGAAACGGGATACTTAATGAAGTACGGATGCTTCGCGAAGTAGTTCCTCCCAATTTCAAACCATCATGTTACTCGTTGCAGTTACAAACTCATTGGTGGTGGTGCAACAGGGCTGAGCTCCCGGAAGGGTCCAGTTCTTGCCTCAGTATGCATGCCCTAGAGAGGAAGGAGGTAACCTGTCTGAGGTAGGCACTCAGCTAGCACCTGCCCTCTTCCAGGTCTAGGTCTGTTGGCACTCCTGTGGAAGGCCTGGATGGTGAATGCACCACCGCCACTGGCTCTTGCTGGCGCTGCCTTGAAATTCACTTGAGTACCTACTTTTTGTTTTCCATCAACCACCCACCCATCTACCCATCCATCCACCTGCCTTGACCCGGACAGCACCATCCCAACGGCGCTCCCTCCTCATTTAGAACTGTCGACGCGAGATCAGACGGCGAACAGTGTGCTTCCGGTTTCATGATGGCAGGGCCCAGACTGTTGACAACCGACTTCAAGTCGTCCCTGCTGCCGACAAACGAACACGACTGGGCTCAGTTGCTAGGCTTTTTGACCTGGTTTGGCAGTGACGCACAGCAAGCCTCGCCGCCCTTTGCCCAGACGATTCTCCTTGTCTCGAATCAAGTGCTGTCGCGGCTTCTTCAGTCATTGACCCAGGACAAGGTCACCGCCGCCCTCGGCCTCGATCTCGACATCAACATCCATTTCTGTACCTCGAACGTTGCCTACAAGGATGTGCAGACGCCTTCGCGCGACGACTGTGTCTGGAAGAATACCGTGCAGGATCGCGTGACCACATCAGGTCTGAAAGGATGGTGCGACGCCCAGGACAAGAGCTCGAAGCTGGTGAGTTGGACCGCGCTGATGACTTCATTCCCTTTCCCCTCCTTTCCTTTGACTTCCACGTCCTCTAACTCCATTTTCCATGATTCTAGACTGCTCAAACCATCATCTTCTGTGACATTGACCAGGCCATGAAGCCTGATGCCTGGGGACCAGCAGCGCTGGAGTTTTTCGAGACAGACAACAACGGCAACATCAACGAGATGGAGGAATTGTCGGAGGACTTAGAGCTTGAGCAGAAGAGCGACTCGGGATCGTCGGCAACCGCTGACGGCGAGGAGCCGGAATGGTCGAAATGCTTGAAAGAAAACTATGGCGAAGATGCGATGGAGGCTGCAGTTGATTTGGAATGAAGGGGGACTTGAGAGGTATGCCTTCGGTCTGCTGAAGGGCGAACATACAGAAGAGCAGGCCAGTAGGCCCCAAGATGTACCAGTCCAATGATGTCTAGAGGAATTCAAGGACTTCAAGTCATTCGTTCATCACGAGAAAGCATGCAAGCACACAACGATTCACTAGTTTCTTCTTTCGTGCGAGAGGACATTATGCTGCTGCATCAAGTCAAATTGCATGCTGATAATCCAATTGATGCCTGATTACCTTAAAACGTGGTGGCTGGGGAACCAGCCGGCGAGGTGTTCTGCAACCCGGTACTGGGCAGTCGAATTGGAGGCGATGAGCCTGAGACGAGACACAGAAGATGGTGGTGTCCGATGCGGACGGAAACCTTAGCCGACGACCACCGCCAGCAACCACGCCAGAGGATGTCCAACGAGCTCAAGCTTTCCACCCGGGGCTCCCTTGCAAAAAGTTTCGTGTAAGCCCAGCCCTCAAGTACATTTACTGACAAGATCTAAATACAGAGAGGACTTCTGCCGAATGGGCCGAATCCGAATCCCATAGAATCCGAGCGCAGATGGAACGAAATGCGCAAACGTGGTCTTGTACAGAAACGAAGGCCGGAACGCAGACAGAATTCGCCGCCAATGGCTCATCGACATGTTACGGTTGCGGACGTGATCAATGCCACAGATCTACGTTCATAACACAAACTCGCCAAGTTTCGATCATCAATTGAGTCGGTAACCTCAATCTCTCTTGTGTGCCTTCTTCTGTCTACGATCCACGCCATCAGGGATACTATGCGGCTGGGTATTATCAGATTGGGATGCACCAACACCGGACACATCTGTGGCACCGCATTCCTGGTCCGGCCACTGGTTTCGAGAACTGCCATATCACTGCTTTGAAGAATGCCAAAGTTAATCTGCTGATCATGAAGCTTACGCCATTGCAGCACCTCCGTCATGGTCCCAAACCCATGATCTCTCTCGCAACCTGTTTCAGCCCCATTCTCCAAGCAGAAGCAGCGACGTCCGCCCTCATCGCGTGCCCAATGCCACCAAAGCCTCTTTTCATTTGTTGCTCTAAGACTGCCCCCTCTCCTCGAAGCCGCTTGCACCGCTCTCCCTCTTCCAAACATTCTCGTTCATATCTCTAATGGATGCCGGCTCTCTGTTTCTGAAGTCTCCTAGGCCCAAAATCTTCGAAAATCTCAACCATTTCTTGATAACCTTGACTGGACGGCCGCATACCAGGTCTCTCACGGAATGCTTGGCCGTATGAGGCCATACATGAACAAGTTGAGGACCTGAGACCTGGATTATTGTGTGGTAAAGTGTGTATATGTCATTCATTGCAATGAAAAAGAGATAACTGACCAATATCCCGAGCTCGGGAACCTGTACCTCATCCAGGGTAAATGTGACAACCATGTGATGAAGGAGATGAACGACACCAGCATCTCACATTCTAACGAGACCGAGGCCAGAACGTGTCAGCTAATTCCCCGTTTGAGTTCACAGAAAGCCAGATTTCATGTCGCGAGATCAGGCTGCAACATTCTGCTACATATTGTGCATCAATGTTGGTGTCGTTCATATTCCTCGTTAAAGTCACAGATTAAGAATTCCAGGGCTTTGATGAGAGATAAAAGGACCTCCTACAACTTGACCGCAACGTACCACGCACCCCGCCCTCAGTTGACTTGTTTATTCCTCCTGCTGGCCAAAAATGTGAGCCCGTCAAGGCTCCAATACGTCAGTACTTGGTCATGGCTTCTCTTGACCCCGAGCATGTGTGAAGCAATTCGTCAGACGTTGAAATTCCTTGCAGAATTCTTTGGTAAAACCAACGGCTACTCAGAAGAAGGTCATCGTGAGCATGCAGCGTACCTATTTATGGGGCCGGGCAGGTTGCGTCCTCACCCACCCTCTGTGCTTCCTTGCGAGACTTGGTGTTGCTGCCTTTCAGGTCACCAGGGAGCCTGAATGGCGAATGATCATCAAAGGTAAAGACCGGGCTGACAAAATCATCTTTTGGTCGTGATCAGGTGGGTTCAGAAATGTACATGTTTATCTCCATCATGAAAGCGTAACCTATGTACATGATGCCAGAACTCTAAAACCCTCAGGTGGCAATTGCGTCTCAATAAAATGCCTTTTTGCCATAATTTCCATGCGCCCCTTCTCATAAAAGCCATCTTTCTACTCCATGCAACTAATTGAACACATTATAATGATACTCTTCACCTTCAGAACGACCCAAAACTTGGCACGGACATTGCCCGGCGTGCTTGTAAGGCTGAAAATTCGCGCTCAGCTTCCTGCCATTTCCGACTGGAGTTCATCACCTTTTGCGTAGCGTAAGACAGAATCATGATGAGGACTGTTGGCATGCAAGCCGTTTCGTTTGACAGCTCAACGCGTTCCACGACGCCACTTTTGTGGTCTTCGTCAGTGAAAGACTCCTACTCCTTCGCTGCTTCTGACGCGGTCATGGCTGCCATACGAAGGCTGGTCATTTGTGCTGGCGTAATAGACATTGGCACGACCGACTGTGCAGAGCTTTGGAGTATCTCATCCGCCCGTCGATACAAAGAGCAAAGGTTGTTCAGTTCGTCTAGCACATTAAATGCTATGGCGTCACATTGTAGCCCTTTCCAGGCGCGGCGCGCTGATTGCGCAGCCCCGATATGCATTGCATGGAGACTATTCACCGTGGCCACTCCGATTCTGGCTTCAATCAAAAGCCTCTTAGACCTCGCACACGCGGCTTCGATTGATTCGGGGCTGACGTTCTTCTCCATCGCTCTGAGAGTGGCTTGTCGGGTCCAGAGCTTGCGCATCAGAGCTAATGTGCCCTCTTGTACGGCGGTGCTGTATGAGGTTGGGTCAACGGCCGGGGGAGGCAATGATGGACTCAAGCGTTGAACCCACACGGGCAGAGCTCTGCCGCGGAGCAGCCGATGCTGCAGATGGTGGCGCCATGCAACCCCGTCAATCGAAAGTCCGATGGGACCGAGGGCGTCGATGCTTCCATTTCTTGCAATTGCAGATGCAAAGGCAATGACAAGAATACCTGAGTCGTGCTCGTATTGTCCAACCTGGTGGCAGGGTACCTAATGCATCGATAGTTAGTACCATAATCCGGGATAAACAATAAACACACCGCTACCTCACCTTCTTGACATCAGTCAATGAGTCCATCCGAAACAATTGTTGAAGTTGAGGAAGAACCTCCTTCTTGCCGACATCGCTCATGGCATTCATAGGATCGAACTCCTGGAGTAGGGGTTGACCTCGCTTTACGGCAAATAGCCGCCAGAGACCGTTTGCTTGGTGTGGAATCAGGACAATGTCCTTGGCTTGAAGCTCCATCGCCTGCTGGGCTGCATCTTCAAGCTCGGCATTTGAGAGGAAAGCGTCCACAACACCGACCTCAGCACTGCCCAAAGCGACGACAAAGTGGATGATGGCGTCGGTGATGTGGTTTTGCTCTGATAGACATCGCCAATCCATCGACGGCAAGAATTGGGAGTTGCAGGCACTTGAACCCTGACCAAGTTGGTAGACAGACTTTTGTCGCTTAGGCGAGATAGAACTGGGCTTGGCGCCTCCCTCTGAGGAAGAAGAGAAGGTCTCTCGAAAGGAGGAAAACAAAGGGGAACAACTGCGAGAGTTTCCCGAGTCCTCTCGAAGAAGAGAAAATGGCCGCTTCAGGCCCTGCTGCACGGGAGTGCAAAAGCTCATACTGATGGAGGGATCTTCTGCTTCGTGATGTGGCGAATGATCCTGGTGTTGTGAAAGTAGAGGACTACTTGGAGAATCTTGGATATTGATTGGAGACTCTGTGGCTAGGCGCCGACGGCAGCTCACTGGAGTCTGATGGTGGCTTGTGTGTAAATGACCGTCGTTAGGAAAGAAAGAACGAGGGAGGGGGGAACTCTCGCTGGTAGAAACGTGGCGATGGTCGGAGATGTAGTTCTTGTCGGCTAAGTCCTCGTAGTGGTAATAGTTTTCGTCGAATGAGTAGCTGTTCTCTTCACGCCCGAAGTCGTGAGCAAGAAATCGCTGCTCTATCGAAGATTGATCAACGCAGGCTTGGGAATCCCGCCTGGACTGCTCGATGGAGTCGTCGAAAAGATCGTCGTTCTGGAAAGGGTCGAAATCGACTGCTTCAAGGTCGTGAGCAACTGACTGATTGTTGGAACAATACGCGTCAGGTTGCTCGGAGTCGGGATGATTGAAACTGTGCTGAAGGTGCTGAGGCTCCTCGGTCTCTGGAAGTTCCGATGACAAACTCTGCCGTGGTACAGATATCTGTTTCTTTTGCGCTCTGAGTTTCGAAGCCTTATCCTGCGTCTGGGTGTATCTGTTGTGTCTGAAAGTAACGTTTCGGAGCTCGGGTGTCACTGGAAGAAAGTTGCTGTTAGCTTTATTCGCCATGAAAGACCAGCGAGACTGGAACTTGGAGACAAAGGAAATGGGACGGGCGGTTGGGCAGGCCTACATTTCTTGATCACGCGCCGGATGATGGTAGCCGGCTTGGGGACGGGGGCCTTTGGACTTTTGGGCTGCGCCTTGGCACGCTCTTTGTGGTAGGCGGTTGCAAGGTCAAGAAATCGGATTTCGGGGCGGAGATTGATGAGCTCTTGTAGGTTGGTAAGCACGTCGCGGCTGAAGGCAATTTTGGGGCCGAAGCATTCGTAGAAGACGGCTGATTCGCAGTGGAGTTTGGAAGCGAGAGAGGCCAAACGCTTGGCGAGTTTGTCCTTTTTGCCAGCGGTCGCAATGGTAGCAGAGTGTTCTAAACAACAGGCTTTGCTGACAAGTGAGGAAGGCAGCTGTTGGGAGACCCACAAGCAAAAGGGGAGGGGCTGAGGACGGGTGTCGAGAGGCTGGGGTGATGACTCGACGTTGTCTGTATCGATTGTTTTTCTTGATTGGAATGCAGACTCAGGCGGGGCGGCGCTGTAAGACTTCTTCAGGTCTTGCCAAAGGTCAAGGATGTCTGCATCGGTAGTCTCAATCTGGCAGAGCCGGTCGATCAGCAAGTCGACGTCTTGTTGTTCCGCTGCGGATGCCGTCTGCTTGGCCTTGCCTCTCGTAAGCATCTTGGTGGCAGTAGGGTGAAGCTTCATGCAGACCTGCTTGAATGGATTAAATGTCCGGCTAGAAGTACGGCGGGCAGGGAGGATTGGATGGTAGAGAAGACTGATAAACACAAAGAAACCGTTGCTTTGATGGATTGGCTTAGGTAGGTCGGCTGCTGAAGGCGAAAAAGAAAGGAGATGCGGATGAATGGTGGGTGGTTGATGGCGGGTGGTGTGGTTGTTCCTTCCGCCCCAATGGTGACTGTGTCTGGATCGGCAGGTTAGGTTCATTCAAGCCCAGTGTGACTGCCCAACCCGCGAATTGCAGTGGCCCGACGACTTGGCACTGGACCAGGACCTGGTCCTGCCCTTTCAGGTAAGGTAGGTTGAGATTGGGTCCCATGCACCAGGTGCGGAAATGCCTGGGCCTGCCCTTGACCGAAATGTAAACCCAAGGGATGTGGAACATGGAGGCTTTCAGGTGGGATTTCCAATGGGAATGATGCCAAAAAGGACGTGCCTCAGCAATGCCCACGAGTTGGTTAATATCAGGCTGCTTTTTTAGTGTTGCTGCAAGACCCTTTGTCAAAACCTCCCACAGCAGTGGTAGCTTTTAGACCAGCGCCTCTTTGATTCTTCAAAAAATATCAGCATTCCCCATTTATCCTCCTCGGAATCATGAATGCATCCTTTTGCGTGACAATTTCTCTACTTAAGCTTCCAGTGGGCTCTCACTCATTCAAAGCCAAAGAAACTAGAGGATGCTTCGACAATTTACAGGCGACATGCCGAGTATTTCCCACCAAGATACCAGGCCTACAAAGTCAATACATGCCATGCTCCTAACCTCCGCCGTCATGAGTCCCATCTCTAGATACCAGCTGGCAAGGAAAAGAACCCCAGACCGACGCTCAGGCAGGCTGAGAGTAAATGTGACTGCGAGTAGAGACAGCCGCGCCTCTTGACTTATCTGTCGCTGCCGCCGTACGCCTCTTTCACAGTGCACTTTTGTCAACAAGTTCTCTCCCTCCCCAAAACCTGAACATTGAATCATACTGATTCATCGCCGAAACATCCATGGCAGCCATCCTCTCTGATCGGTGCGTGCATCTCGTCGAGGCGTCGGGATAAGTCGGAGCTGGGTTCAGCCATCCCATAGGGGTCTGATAGAAATGCCGGCAAGTACTCATCGTCTTCATGTCCTTCTGCTTCTACCGCCCACCGCGCCACCGCCTAGGAGACCCAGAGAAAGACGAGAACCCCGGAAACGAAGGCCTCGATCCGTTCCCGTAGTGTTCTACGGATGAAGCGCACCCCTTGCAGTCCCTCTTCTCTTTGAATCTCCGACCAATGCAACATTTGACTGATATGAATAGGCAGCCGGTCTGCCGGTGTGTTGGCATGGGTTTCCGTGTGCTCGATTGGCTGCTCGGAGGACTTGGAGGATTTGAGATGCTCGGAGGACAACGACTGTGCGAGATGCGTGGACCAGTCGGCCTGGAACTCGCACGCGGACTGGAAATCGGAGTGGGATTCTGTCTGTATTGTGTAAGTCTAGTCGGTGGAAACACGCATGCACACTTGTCTACTTACGACGCTGTCCTGCTCAAAGGAAGCCGTTTGATTGTGGGAGGCGTCGGGCTCTGGAGCAGTAGGCATGTCGAACGCCAGCTCGAAATTATCGTCGACAGCTCCGTCAAAGCGACTTGGAGTCGAATGGGCTGGATCGAAGGAAACCCAACGATCTCGGGGGCGCAGCGCATGAAGACGGGCGTCGGTGATGGAGCTAGGTGCCATGTTGTCGGGGTGCGAGGCGACTGAGAAGAAGTTGGGTGAGAATGGAGGAATCTGATTATTCGCTGTCGCGATCGACGGTGGCAGCTCGTTGCCTAGTCTTGGAACAATTAAAGCAGTGTGCTGTGGAGGCAAGTTACCTACCTTAGTGGAGGTAAGTACCTTACCTGAAGTGGCTTCTACCCACTAACGCTAAGGCCCAGAGCAGCTGAGTCAGCAGCTACACCTTATTTCGTCTCCCGGTGACTGCCGTACATTCAGTCCGCACGGAGAAGAGGCATCGAACTTGTCAGCCTTTAAGAACGCTTTTCTAAGATGCTGCCGAAAGCTCAACTTGCCCCAATAAGCTTACAGGATCCCGGTGAGCTTCACTCGCAATGACTTGGCGTGGCTTGTTGTCAGCCTTGAGATCTATAGTGGCGGCGATGCGGTTGAGCTCCCTGTCATCCGAAGATTCGGGGAGACTTGGAAACGGTGGAGCTCGCGGGTAGTGTGATGTGTGGTTGGGCACTTGTGGAAGGTGGAGACCGTGCTTGAATTAACCATGGGACGTGGAGATAGCGCTTAACTGAAATGGGGAAAGAGAGATGGATGATCATCAGAAAGCTCCCACAGAAGTGGTAGCTTTTGACCAGGTCCAGCAGCATCGTCGGGCAATCGTATGCCTGCTTATGTCATACATCAAAAGCTCCCACAGAAATGGGAGCTTTTCACCAGGTTCGCATGGAGCAGATGACCTGTGCACAACACCTGCTTATGTCATACATCAAAAACGCCCACAGCAGTGGGAGCTTTTGGGCGCTGTCGGCTGATGACGTAATGCCGCGTGACCACCTGCTGACTTCAGGTCTGGATTCGGCAGGTGGTCCCTGTCCCAATCCAAACAAGGAAAGGTAAGATACCTACCTAGGTACCTCGTGCCTGCCATACCTTACTTGTCATGGAAAACGGGAGACCTCCACACACCGGGACCATCTGAGTGCGACCTTCTATCGCCCCGTTTGCCGATGTCACAACACTGAATCTGTGAATCGTTGGATATGGCCAGGCTAATGTAACAGCCACTGGGCCCGTAGAACTAAGGCTCTGGTAAATGTCCAACGCCGTCTGCTTCATATTATCGTACTTATCCGCTTCAATTTCCGTCCTATTGCATAGAGTCAATTCAGTGTTGTTCAAGACTCTTGGGGGTCTCGATAAACCCATTTGGGAGGAAGAATCGGATGGAGAATGCTATCAGTCCAGGCTGGAGTTCTTTACATGCACCGCTCTGGCACCATAGGCAAGTGTGTCTCGCTGTGGATGGCTCTGCTGATAAGGAAAGAATAGGCTCCCAACCTTGGGAATATGTCTCCACTCCGTGTCATGGCCCTTGATGGTTGACTCCTGACTCGCCACACTGAGAGTCGCGGGCGAGGGGGTTCAGACTACTTGTAAGGTTAATCGAGAATTTGAGAATTACTGCCGGCTGGAGAATCCATGTCGTTAGAATGTCACGGTCTGACAATCTGTCATGACATGTTAAGAATCGTCATGTCAGACTTTGTGACCTTGCAAAGCAGCCGGCTTGGATTGAGAATATGTGTGGACGGTATGATGGGGCCAACTAATTCGAGTAGAAGTGGTCGGCATACAGTTTTGTCTGCGCGACTCCGACAGCGTGAGGTTCTTTTGAGCGTGCCTCACTTAGTTATGCATCTCCTTGACAGTGCAAATTTTATTGGTATGTCTGTTGAGCAGGCCGAAATAGGCCTTGGTTTGTCCGGGAAACCGCAAAGTTAGCACTGAGGTTTATGGACAGAAAGGTAACAATCCAAATGAAACCACCAAGAGTAGAACAAATCTTTCTCTCCTCCTAGGACCTCAACATCAACTCATCGTGAGAGCGAGTCTGATATTTTCTCTCTCCCACAACCACTCGACAAAAATGTTGGCGAGGTGAATGATGAGGAAATCTTCATTGGTGACAGAGTCAAGGTCGATGAAATTGTTCCCGGCAAATGTGTGGTACAACAACAGAGGTGACATTTTCAAATAAATGCATGGGTAAGCTTCTATTAACATACTCTGGAAATTGTGGGACAGAGGCCTTCATAATCCTGCTTTCAACCCATCTGACTGTGCCTTTCAGGACAAGCATCTTCTAAGCAGAGAGAAGCGTGGTCTAGCACCTTCTCCAAGTGCACAAATAGTGAGATCGATACTTAAATGTATAGTCAGAAACCCTCAGCCAATATTTAGGCTCTGTAACATCAGTCGCAACCAGTTGGTCTAAGTTTTTAATGGAACTGGGTCCCCGTTTTATACAGATCAGAAACCGAATTTTACTGGCCGAACCAAATTTTCAAACTTTAGAGGAAAAAGCGCCATGGTTGATGTGCATCTCCCATGACACCGGTGACTGGGCCTGGTAAAAAGCTCCGACCAAAGTGTGAGTGGGAGGCTTTCCGTTCCAAAAGCCACAAGCACCGTTGGGGAAAAGCCACCACAGCCGCGGACATGTTGGGCCAACCTTGGGGTCCTAACCTACTCTATCTGTATAAAATTTCGAGAAATCTCGTTCGTTACTGCTGACAACGCTGCTATTGCATCACCAGTTCACCCCCATATCAGGTCGTTGTTCAGCCATGGAGAATAATCGCCGTAAGTCATTTGCAGGCAGCCCCCATGAATGCAATGTGCGCGTGTGTGTTCAGAACACAATCTAACCATTTATATTATAAAGAGTCGACGGAGTACGTCGGTCACGGGAGCCCGGACCACTATGTCTCCGATGGTTGCTCTCAGGACAGCCAACAAAGCTACACGGAGTGCGGCGACGATTGCCAACACTGCTACGAACACTGCTGCGAGCCCTGCTACGAACAGTCCTGCGAACAGTCTTGCGAACAGTCTTGCGAACCCTGCTTCGAACAGTCCTTCGAACACGGAGAACAATCCCATGACAACGATTGTGTTGGAAACTGCCGAATCAGTCTTCAAAACCTCGACAGCCGCCATGATGCCACTTCTGTTCCACCCCCTGGTGCATCTGACAGGGCCATTGATTTCAGTTTCACTCCCTCCGATGTTTTTGACTTTATCGGTCGGGCTAGCCCCTTGCCTTTCTTTGCGTCTAACCACCCGCCTAGCTCTCCGCCTAGCCACCCGTCTGGCTATCCGTTCAACTATCCGCCTCTCGTTTGGCCTAGCTATCCCCTTCAACCTAATTACCATAAGTTTGAGTTACCTCCTCTCGTCGACGATGATGGTCACATCAGCTGTAATTGTTTCAGACGGTGGCTTGAAGAGGACGAAGACTCTTCCTCCGACGAGGATGATGAATCTTATGTATACCCCCCCGACGAGAGCAACTCCTCCTCCGACGAGGAGAAATGGAACTCCTCTGACGAGTTGGAATCCTCTGGCGAGGTGAAATGGGAAGGGTTACAGGACTCCTCCGCCTCCTTATCCGAGGAGTATGCTGTTGAGACAACCAAGGAGAATGGAAACACGACAAACGAGACCTCAGCGTCTGGAGAGAGCCAAGGACAAAGCCACAGGTTGTCCGACAGCACTAATAGCCGCATAAACATGTCTGACGCAAATGAGGAGCGCACGCAGTCTCAAGAGGATGGATATGATGATGTTGTGTTCCTCTATGCCACCAAGATATCTGAGAGTGACCATGTCGGTCGGCGAGGTAAGCTATCAGCTCCAAAGCGGTTGCATCCCCTTTAGCTGAGTGGTTCTTGCTAACAATATATTGCAGACAACCCCAAGGGTGAGACGACGATGCGTCCCTCCGGTGTATGCAAGCGCAAGCCGGAGGTAGAAGTGACTGCAAAGCACCAAGCGGACAGTGGTAGCAACAACGAGAACCCGCGTGCGACTAAACGGGTATGCATTGCCCGAACGCCCCAAAAGGATGACCACGGGGATGAAGTTCATCTTCTCGAGACGCTTTTACAAGATCCCGAGAAGTTCTTGGGTGAGACGACCAACCCCGGTGACAGCCGTCTTGTTCAAAACGAAGGCATGCCGACCATGAGCGGAAGGGATCAAGACAATAGTGAGCTACTGTATGACCAGCTCAAGCTTCTCTGTGAGCTTTCTCGGATGGGGCCAGCGGTTCCCAGCTCCGACGCACCCATCTACGGTGGCATCTGCACCGCCATTTCGGGCATGGCAGTGGCAGCTCTGCAGGCAGCCCACAGCGAGGGACTCTTGGGCCGATTGGAGTCGCGGCGTCTGGAGGCACAGGAGAAGGAGAAGGTGAAGATCCGTGACCCTGACAGGGTGAATGGGGAGGCTGGTGGTCTGAACGTTCATGTTGGAGAATCTGCCGGCGAGGACCTTAGGGACATCTATTCAAGTTCGGGTTGAGTGTTTACGAATGTGTCTCAGTTCAGATAACATCTATTTGTAATTACCTAGTTTCGAGTCAGGCTTTGTTTTCCTTTGACGTGCGCGACAACGATGGACCGTGGTTTGTGTCGGCGCAAAAGCTCCCACAACAGTGGGAGCTTTTGTCTCTAGGGACCTTAACGGACTCTGGAACTGGACGCGACAGTACTTTCCTTTCATTGTAATCTTGCCTTGGGGAGTGGAAGCGATAGAATTGTCCTACAAACATGGGTACCAACAGACGATGAGAACCCTTCGTCAGCGCGGCATATTTTGCCTCGTACAGAGAAAATCTTCTCTGGGGCTTTGAGTGTTATCCCCAACCCGGAAGGCCACTCCGAGCGACGACGACGAATCCCAACGGGTGCTGTGGCACTTTAATCAAGCATAAACGGGCGATGATGACACCGGCGCTAGACCAATGCCTCACCCACCAGGGACATGTTCGAACTCGGGACATAGCAAAATGGCGCCAAGGCAACAAAGTCGGCGCTAAAGATGACAATGCAGGTGACCGTTGTCACCTTGACCAATCTTCTGGGCCACGCTGAAAACTGGCGAACCATGCCGACATTACTGCTATTTTCTACTGTCGCTATCAGGCCGGCCTAGCCTCATGAGGACAGCAACCATGACGGCAACAAAGGTGACGAACTTGCGTTGAGTCAGAGTTAGCTGCTGTGGCGCCGAGGCGGAGGTTCTTTTTGGCCGGGCTATGGATGAATCGAAGGAGGCATGTCCAAACCGAGGGTCTGAATACGGTTGGTGACCAAGAACACTGCCAGCGAAGAAGTTTCGGCATGCTTCAATTCATTGAACTGTGATGAATAGACGAGCATGGAAGGCCGAGACGAGCGTCCGCTCCTCAGGTCCATCCCAGACAAGAGGCTGAAATGGAGGGAGGCCAGTATTAGTGCTTTAGAGCGTCTTTCATCGATGAATGACCCAGCAGAGCCTGGTGCCTACTCGCCGAGAATGCTGCTCAATGAAATTGAGTAGAGAGTGTTGGTACCTGGTTTTCTTGACGTCAAGGTTCCTGGTATGGCTACAAAGAGGCCAGATTCCAATTCCAAGGGTGCTTCCACCTGAAAGTATGTGATGGTAAGAACTGCGCCTTGTGGTATTTACTTCCAAAACTAGCTTTTAAGGGGTGATGGGTGCTATCCACGGATTTGATCTCAGCTGTTGATGTTCCCAACTCCACAGCCGGAATCGGCGAACAACCACGTACAGTAAACAATGTCCGCGTCGAGCCGAGTGTTACGACCTGTGAACAAGGATAATAGCTGAACGACCTACTCGGGCGCCGGGCGGCTAGGACAGGACATTTATACTATAGGATCACGGGAACAACAGGAACTCGCTTAGAAACAGAAGAACTATAGTATAAGTTATATAATAATAAGATAAGAAGATTAGATCTATACGCTAAGAATATAGAGGCTATCCTTAGTATATATAGGTTCTATATAGTTAATAAATAGACTTTATTAGGATTAGAAATAGTAATAAGATAAAAAGTACTATTCAGACTTATATATAGTATAACCTAAGCTAGGCTTATAGTTAGACTCCTATAGCTCTTTAGTAATTAACTTATAAATATCTTTATATTTATCCTTAGGATACTTTTAGCTTACCTTTACTATAAATACTTATTAAGTCTAAGATTAATTACTTTAGCCTCTAACTACTAATCTATAATATAAGCTTATAACTTATAACCTAGACTATACCCTCTATATACTATTACTATATATTAATCCCTAGCTTCTATTAGTAGATCCTATTATTAGATAGCTAACTATAACACTTTAATTACTTCTATTTAGTAAGTTAACTATTAATACCTACTAAATAGTATAGATAAGATATTTTCTTATACTTCTACTAAATTACTTACTCTAGGAAGCTCTATTTCTTCTAAATAACTAGTTAAGAACCTAGCTAAAGAACTCAAAAGAGCTCTAATAATAGTTAACTTAAATAATAAAGTTACTTTTAAGAAAGAAACCTATAATAAACTCTAAAACTAAGTTAAGAAAAGAGATAAAGATATTATTAAAATCTAGGAAATATATAATAATACTACTACTAAACTCTAAGAACTTAAAGGAATAATCTAAGAACTTAGTAATAAACCTTAATATATCCTAGATCTTAAAAATAAAGTTCTCTAGCTAGGAGAACAGAATAACACTCTCTAGGCTACTACTAACATTATTACTATATCCCTCTATAAAAGACAATAGAAACTTAAGCTTAGTATACCTGTTATATATAATAGAACCCTTAGAACCCTCAAAAGATTCTTAATCTAAGTTAAAAACTACTAAAACTTCTACTACAGAGATTTCACTAACAAAACTGAGAAAGTAGTGTATACAGCTACCTATTTTTAAAGAAAAGCCTTCTAATAGTTCAAACTAATTTAAGAAGAGTATCTTAAATATAAAACCTTTAATAAATATACTATAGAGACCTATAATATCTATACTAGTTTCTAGGGATTTAAGGATATATTTTATTCACTTTTCTAAGACCTAGATAAGAAATAATAAGCTAAGTAAAACCTCTTATAGCTTTAATAGACTAAGTCTACTAAAAACTACTCTACTAACTTTAGATAACTTAGTATTTAACTTAACCTTACTAAAGAAACTAAGATCTTTATATTCTATTAAAGACTTAAAGATAAAGTTAAAGATAAGATTATTAAGATTAATTAACTAGAGGACTTCTTCTAATATATTAAACTTACTATTAAAATTAATAACTAACTCTATAAGCAATAAAAGGAATAAAGAGATAAATAATAAAACTTAAACTTAGGACGTAAATACTAGTAATACTCTTAAAATAAGTTTAATAACTAGTAGAATAATAATAAACCTTATAATAATATTATAACCTGTAAGCAAAGATAACAGTTAACCAACCTATTTAGGCGTCGGGCGGCTAGGACAGAACATTTATACTACAGGATCATAGGAATAACAGGGACTTACTTAGAAACAGAAGAACTATAGTATAAGTCACGTAACGATAAGATAATAATCATTAGGGATCAGAATAATCCAACACAACTTGAGGGCTGAGCAATCATTCTAGGTCAGAATGATCCAGCTCGACTTAAGGTATAAAGGAACATATTCAGAATTAGACTTATATATAGTATAACCAGAGCCTAGCTCATAGTCAGACTTCTATAGCTCTTCAGCAATTAACTTTGTATTTATCCTCAGGATATTTTCAGCTTACCTTCACTGCGAATACTTATTAAGTCTAAGACTAATCACTTTAGCCTCTGACTACTGATCTATAACACAGCCTACAACCTATAACTCAGACTACAACCCTAGTATACTGTTACTATATATCAATCCCTAGCTTCTGTTAGCAGACCCTACTATTAGATAGCTGACTATAACACTTTAATTGCTTCTATTCAGTAAGTTAACTATTAAAACCTACTAATAGTATAGATAAGATATCCTCTTACGCTTCTGCTAAGTTATCTACCCTAGAAAGCTCTTCTTCTTCTAAACAGCTAGTTAGAAACCTGGCTGAAGAACTTAAGGAAGCCCTAATAGCTGTGGACTTAGATAACAAGGTCACCCTCAAAAAAGATATATATAACAAGCTCTAAGCCTAAGTTAAGAAAGAAGATAATAATATAGCTAAGATATAAACTATATATAATAAAACAGCTAATAAACTTTAAAGCCTCAAAAATATAATCTAAGAACTTAGTAATAGACCCTAATAATTTCAGAATCTTGAAAACAAAATCGCACGCCTAGGAGGACAAGGTAACAACCCTCTCATACAGGAACTCCAGAACGAAGTCAACACTCTTCAGGCTGCTGCTAACATTATTACTACCCCTATAAGAGGACAACAGAAGCTTAAGCTCAGTACTCTAGTTATATATAACAGAACCCTAGGAACTTTTAAAGGATTCCTAATCCAGGTTAAAAACTACTAGAACTTCTACTATAGAGACTTTATTAATAAAACTGAGAAGGTAGTATACACAGCTACCTACCTCAGAAGGAGAGCTTTTAAATAGTTTAAACTAATCCAGGAAGAATACCTTAAGTATAAGACCCTTAATAAGTGCTCTACAGAAACCTGCGATATTTATGCTAATTTCTAAAGATTTAAGGACGTACTTAGGTCACTTTTCTAGGACCCTAACGAAAAATAATAAGCTGAGCATAACCTCGCCCAGCTCAGATAAACTAAGTCTGCTAAAGACTACTCTGCTAACTTCAGATAACTTAGCATCTAACTTAACCTCACTAAAGAAACTAAGATCTTTATATTCTATTAAGGACTTAAGGATAAAGTTAAAGATAAGATTATTAAGATTAATTAACTAGAAGACTTCCTCTAATATACTAAACTTGCTATTAAAATTAATAACTACCTCTATAAGCAATAAAAAGAATAAAGAAACAAATAACAAAATCTAAACTCAAGATGCAAATACTAATAGCAACCTTAAAATAAGTTTAATAACCAGCAGAACAACAACAGACCCTGCAATAATAGGAATAACACTTAATAAAGCACTTCTTATAGATAACACAGCAGACCTATAGACCTCAGCACTGCTACTAAAAGCAACAGTAAGAAACCCTGGAACCCTAAATGCTATAACTGTAAAAAAATAAGATATATCGCTAAAGACTGCAGACAACCTAAGAAACTTAGCTGGAAACCTATACCTAAACAAACTAAGCAAGTCAGCATAGCAACTAAAACACCTTATATATCCCTGTTATAGACCGGATACTATAACAATAAATACTTCACCTACTGCAGTAATAAGGAAGCTACAGGACACTAGCCCAGCAACCCAGACTGCGGAAGAACAGGTTATAATATAACTATCCTAGAAGTTAAGATAAAGACCCTTGCGATAGCTTCCTAAGCTAATAGTAAGCTAGTCAGAAAGACTACTGAACAACTCAACAAAATGCTTCGCATCCAACAACTCAACATAGTTAACCCTAACCCTATAGGTTACAACATAGAAACCTAACAAACAATCCAAAAGTCAGAAGCCTAAGTCTAACAAAAAACAAACTAAATCTATCAGCATAAAATAAAACAGCAGACTATAAATAACAACAAACAACAGATCCTACACCTCAAAGTAGCATAAGCACTTCAGCTATAACAGGCATAAGAGGAACCAGACAATATTATATAGTATCGCTAAATTAGTGCCCTAATAGTATACCTCAAATAACAAAGAAATACATAAGGAAACCTTACTAGAATTAAGCAAATCAACTAAGAACTCAAAGAACAGGTTAAGGAAGAATCTAACGAAGAACCTGAATACTAATATAACCCTCTAGAAGAACAGCAACTACTCAGTCTTACTAGTAATTAGAACTTCAGCAAACTTGAATCTAAGTTTAATTTAAATAGAATCCCTTATAATTCTAACTCTCCTGCTAATATTACTAATTAAAATATAAAACACTATAGCAGACTAATCCTAGAAATAGATAACACTAGTTCTAAAGAAGAATCTAATAATAAAAAAGAGATTTAGCAGCTTATCTAGTACTAGATAGTTAATATAAGCTGTAATAACTAACAGCAACACTTCTATAGTATCCTAGCAAATCAGAGAAACAAAGACTACACTTTAAAGCTTCACACAGAAGATTATCCTGCACTTAGATATAACTACTATAACTACTAAAACCTCTTCTAGCTATAATACTTCTTCAACAAATACAAGGAATATCTCAGAGATAAATATAAATACTAATTCTACTCTAGAAGATATAATAAGAACCCTATCTAGAATATCTACACCTAGACCACTATAGTTAGATAGACTATAACTATATTTAATAACAATATAGCAACCTTCAGCCTAAGCCTATAATACCTTATAAGATACTAACATAACAATGTAATAAAATAGGAAGAATGCTAAAGAGATGAATGCCTTATATATGCAACTCAGAAGGCTAAAGCCTACAGACTCCTGCAAGAAAGATCAAGCCCCCTAAGACTTCGATTCCAGGAAAGCTGCCTCATAAAAGCATAATAGAAAGGAAAGCAAATCACCTACCCCAGATAATAAAAGCAGTCAAAAAACTAGACTTACCTACTAATAAAGGACTAAGACAGGCAATAACAACAAGGTCTATATATCTAGCATGCTTAGACCAGAAAGTATATCTGCAACTTATAGTTACTATTAATAACACTATAACTATTATACTTATTAACAGCAGAGCTAAAATAAACTTTATATCACTCTAAGCAGTAAATAGATTATAACTACTATAGCAAAGAAAAGAATATATATACCAGCTCAGTAATATAGAAAGAGAATAAGTCTAGTATAAAGGAGGAACTATTAAGAACGAGACTATACCCCTTAAGATAAGTTACCTAGATCGAAACGAATAACTCTAATTTGATATCGCCGAACTAGGTATATATAACATTATATTAGGAATGCTATAGCTAAAGAAGAACAACCTAAAGATAGATTAGAGAACAGGCTAACTCTATTAGAATAACAACGATCTAGTCCCTAAGCAGCCCTATAGAACCTAGGCCTTAAACAGATCTACTTACTAAGGAGCAGCAAAACAATATATCTGCTACCTTAAGGCGAAAGAAGCTGTATTATAACTATTAAAGACTGCAGATCTTGAATGAAAGGATGATCTCCTTCTGTCTATTCTAGAAGAGTACAGAGTTTATAAGAAACTCTTTGCAGCTGAATTAGAAACCAGACTGCCTAAACATATAAATTTCAATCATGAAATCCCTATTAAGAAAGAGAAAGAGCTTAAATTCAATAAAATTTACAGACTTAACCTAATAGAAATAGAAGCCCTTAATAAATACCTCGATAAAAACCTTAAGAAAGGCTATATCAGAGAATTAATATTACTAGTAGAAAGCTTAATCCTGTTTATACCTAAGAAGAACAGTAAGCTATAACTATATATTAACTACTAAATACTTAACAAAATAACGATCAAAAACTAGTACTTATTACTTCTAATTGATGAACTATAATAACTCCTCTATAGAGCTAACTACTTCATAGTACTAGACTTTAAAGGTGCCTATAACCTTATCTGAATAAAGAAAGGAGAAGAATAGAAGACTGCCTTCAAAACATATAAAGGATATTTTAAGTACCTTGTTATACCTTTCAGTCTTACTAACACCCTAGCTACTTTCTAGAACATAATTAACTAGGTTCTTAGGAAATTTATAGACATCTTTATAGTTATCTACCTTAATAATATTCTCATCTTCTCTATAATAATAGAACAGTATAAAGAGTATATATACCTTATATTCTAAGCCCTCTAAGATATTAAACTCCTAGTTAAACCAGAGAAAAGCATATTCCACACCTAGGAAGTAGAATACCTCGGATTTATAATCACCCCTAGATATATCAGCATGTTAAAAAAGAAAGTCCAAGCTATATAAGAATAGCTAACACTAACTAACCTCAAAGAAGTCTAAGGATTTCTCAGATTTATTAACTTCTACTAAAAATTCATCAGACTCTATAGAAAAATTAACGCACCTTTTACAGACCTTAGCTGCAAAGATCAACTATTCGAATAGAAAGAAGCCTAGAACACAGCTTTCCAGACTATTAAGGACTGTATCACTAGCGAACCAGTCCTGATAATCCTAAACCCAGAAGAACAGCTTGAAGTTGAAACGGATGCCTCAGACTTTGCCCTCGGAGCGCAACTATCCTAGAGAGACTCAGAAGGATAACTACACCCTTATGCTTTCTTCTCACGCAAGCTCTACAGACCAGAACTTAACTACTAGGTCTATAACAAGGAACTTATAGCAATCATCGAAGCCTTCAAGGAATAGAGACCTTTACTCTTAGGAACTATTCACTAAATACTTATATACACTAATTATAAGAACCTAGCCTACTTCACTACTTCGAAGGAACTTAACAAACAATAAATTAGATAGTTAGAATTCCTCTCAGAATTTAACTTCTGAATTATCTATTGAAAAGGATTAGAAAATAGCAGAGCTAATGCTTTCAGCTAATAACTAGACTATAACATCCTAGTACTAAAAGAAACCTAGGTGATTTTTAAATATAATAATAATAGAGACCTTATACTTGCTACGAAAGCTCTTATAATAACTGGACGATCTATAGCTAGCCTGCCTAGCGAACTGGATAATAAAACTATGAGAGAATTCCACAGCATACTAATATATAGTTACTAAGAAATTATAAAGACCTGGAAATAACTATGATAATAATATAGAGAAAAGGTTACTAGAGAACGTGTTGCAGTAGTAATTAAGGATTGCAAGGTTTGCTTGAAAAGCAAACCAGCCTAACACTAACCTTATAGATTGTTACAACTTTTGCCTGTGCTGTAAACTGCCTAGCACTCTATATTACTCGACTTTATCGTCAAACTACTGAAGTCTTAAGAACCTCTTACAGGAGTCCACTATAACAGCGTTCTCGTTATTATAGACAGACTCACGAAGTATACCTACTTTATCCTATATAAGGAAGCAAGCAATGCTGAAGAATTCGCCTATATATTCCTTAAGTATATTATTGCTAACTATAGAACACCTAAGGAAATTATGTTAGACAGAGATAAGATCTTCACCTCTAAATTCTAGAAGTTAATTATATTGCAACTCAGCATTAAATAAATAATATCTACTGCTTTTCACCTGCAGACTGATAGATAAACAGAACAAATCAACTAGATCCTTGAAACCTACCTCTACGCCTATATTAACTATAACTAAAACAATTAGGTAGTATTACTATTAATAGCTTAATTCGCTTATAACAGCGTAGTAAGAGAAAGCATTAAGGAATCCTCCTTCTATCTTAACTATAAATTCGAACTAATTATATATAGAGAACCTTAAACTAGCCCAGCAGCACTAAAAGCTGTTGCTATAACCAGACAAATCAAAGATATCCAAAATAACGCATGCAAAGAACTCGAATTTGTACGACAATAAATAATATATTTCAGTAATAAACAAAGGATTGAGGGACTAACCTTGAAAGAGAGAGATAGCATCTATCTTATATAGCAAAATATTAAAACAAAACAACTAAATAATAAACTAGATTTCAAGAAACTTAGACCTTTTAAAATCCTCTGAAAAATCTCACTAGTTAACTATAAACTCAACCTACCTGATATAATGAAATGTTTTCTAACATTTCATATCTCGCTACTTAAACTAGCACTATAAAGATCACAAACAAACAACCTTATTATTATAAAAGACAACAAACCAGAGTATAAAGTTAAATAAATTATTAACTACTTTAAAGAAACAGAAAGATACTAATACCTTATTAAATAGAAAAGGTACAGCTATAAAGACAATATATAGGAACCAGCTAAAAACATCACTAATACGAAGAATAAACTTACGACCTACTAGCAATAACACTAAGAACGAGAAATAATGCTAACAGCACTAATAAGGCCACCCCTAATAAACACTAAAGGTTACTAATATATCAGACACCTATATAGATATATCAGACTACTAACAGAGGCAGACAGACTATAATAAAGAAAACTATTTATTTGCCTAGGAACACTAGAAAATAACTAGAACTTCCCTAATAAAAAGTTTAGAGTAACTAGATCCTAATCACTAAAAATAGTATCCAGGTCTACTGCACTAAAAGCACCTATTAACTATGCCTCACGAACTAAGGAAGATTTAATAGAAGAAGGCTCTGCTACCCTCTCCTCTTTAGCTATTACTAAAGTCTCCTTATAACTCTTTTTAAATACTAGTTACTTAGCTTTGCAAATATAATCTAACTTTATAAGTGTCTTATTCACTTCAGCCTGCGCCTTCTGCAGCGCCTCTATCCTTTTTCGAAATAATTCCTTAGTTTCTTCCTCCTTATTATCTAAATGCTGAGATTTAGCTATTAAACGTTCTACTATGCACAGGTTAGTATGAATAATCATAAGGGGTTCAAGGCCACACGAACATTAGCAGATCATATTATCAGAAGTGTTGCATAAATAATAAGTGCTACCTACAGCCACACACTCTCTATAAACTAAGGAGCTAGGCAGTATCTTGCAGTGTAACTCTTTAGACTAATAATAATAATAAGGTATAACTTTGAAACTATTCTCTGCGATATTAAGAGAACGATGATAATGATGAAGAGTAGAAATTGCAGGATTTTCAGGAATGCAACCTGATATAGTGTCAGCATTATAAGTAAATCAGGAAGCATAATTAACAGCTTTCTAACCTAGGACTAACAACTTATTTATATTAGGTCTTGAGAATAAGACCTTTAGAGAGGGGACCTGATATTACGACCTGTGAACAAAGATAACAGCTGAACAACCTACTTAGGCATCAGGCGGCTAGGACAGGATATTTATACTACAGGATCATAGAAATAACAGGGACTTACTTAGAGATAGAAGAACTATAGTATAGGTTATATGATAATAAGATAAGACTAAGCAGGCAGTGTAGATCACTAAGTGCTCAGTCAGAGTTACTGAGCGCTCACTAATAACTACTGAGCGCTCACTAGTACCTGATCAGTAATCAGCAGTAAAGTAAAGGGACTGTTCAGGACTTATATATAGTATAACCTGAGTCTGGCTTATAGTCAGACTTCTATAGCTCTTCAGCAATCAACTTTATATTCATCCTCAGGATATTTTCAGCTTACCTTCACTGCGAATACTTGTTAAGTCTAAGACTGATCACTTTAGCCTCTAACTACTGATCTACGACACAGCCTACGACCTACGACCTAGACCACGACCCCAGTGTACTGTTACTACGTATCAATCCCCAGCTTCTGTTAGCAGACCCTACTGTCGGATAGCTGACCGTAACACTTTACTGCAAATACTTATTAAGTCTAAGACTGATCACCTTAGCTTCTAACTACTGATCTATAACACAGCCTACGACCTATAACTCAGACTATAACTTTAGTATACTGTTACTATATATTAATCCCTAGCTTTTATTAGCAGACCCTACTGTTAGATAGCTAACTATAATAAATAACTAGAATAACACTTAATAGAGTATTTCTTATAGATAATATATCAGACCTATAGACCTTAGTACTACTACTAAAAATAATAACAAAAAACTATAGAACCTAAAGTACTATAACTATAAAAAAATAGGATATATTACTAAAGACTGTAGATAACCTAAGAAACTTAGCTAGAAACCTATACCTAAACGAACTAAGTAGATTAATATAGTAACTAAAATACCTTATATATTCTTATTATAGACTAGATACTATAATAATAAATACTTTACTTACTATAGTAATAAAGAGGCTATAGGGTACTAGCCTAGTAACTCAGACTATAGAAAGACAGGTTATAATATAACTATCCTAGAAGTTAAGATAAAGACCTTTATAATAGCTTTATAAGTAAATAGTAAGATAGTTCGAAAGACTACTAAATAACTAGATAAAATACTCTAAGTATAGTAATTCGAACCTATTAATATATAAGAATAAGCTACTAATAATAACTTTATAGGTTATAATGAGAAAACTTAACAGATAATCTAAGAATTAGAAGCCTAAGTCTAATAGGAAATAAACTGAATCTATTAGTATAAAATAAGATAGTAGATTATAAGTAATAATAAATAATAGATCCTATACTTTAAAGTAGTATAAACGCTTTAACTATAATAAGCTTAGGAAGAACTAAATAATATTATATAGTATTACTAAATTAGTGCTTTTATAGCTTACCTCGAACAATATAGATATATATATAGAAACCCTACTAGAATCGAGCAAATTAACTAAGAACTTAAAGAACAGGTTAAGGAAAAATCTAATAAAGAACCTGAATACTAATATAACCCTTTAATAGAATAATAGATCCTTAATTTTACTAGTAATTAGACTTTCAGAGAAAGAGAGAGTTCCCTTTATAACTTAGATAAACCTTATAATATTACTTACTAATATACTTAGATAGAAATCGCTTATAAGTTCACTCCTAATATAGATAATATTAGCTTTAAAGAGGAATCTAATAACAAGGAAGAAACCTAATAGCTCTTCTAGTACTAAATAATTAATATAAATTATAATAACTTATTATAACCTGTGAACAAGGATAATAGCTAAACGACCTACTCAGGCGTCGGGCGGCTAGGACAGGATATTTATACTGTAGGATTATAGGAATAATAAGAACTCGCTCAGAAACAGAAGAACTATAGTATAAGTCACGTAATAATAAGATAAGAAGATTAGATCTGTACGCTAAGAATATAAAGGCTATCCTTAGTATATATAGGTTCTATATAGTTAATAAACAGACCTTACTAGGATTAGGAATAGTAATAAGATAAAAGGTACTGTTCAGGACTTATATATAGTATAACCTAAGCCTAGTGTTACAGTCAGCTATCTGACAGTAGGGTCTGCTAACAGAAGTTAGGGATTAACGCGTAGTAACAGTACACTGGGGTTGTGGTCTGGGTCGTAGGTTGTAGGCTGTATTATAGATCGGTAGTCAGAGGCTAAGGTGATCAGTCTTAGGCTTAACAAGTATTTGCAGTGAAGGTAAGCTGAAAGTATCCTGAGGATGAATACAAAGTTGATTGCTGAAGAGCTATGGAAGTCTGACTATGAGCCAGGCTCGGGGTCATACTATATACAAGTCTAATTCCGAACATGTTCCTTTGTACCTTGAGTCGATCTGGATCATTCTGATCCAGAATGATCGTTCGGCCCCTAAGTTATGTTGGATTATATTGATCTAATATGATTGTTATCTTATCGTCATATGACTTGGACTATAGTTCTTCTGTTTACTAAGTGAGTCCCTGTTGTTCCTGTGATCCTGCAGTACAAATGTCCTGTCCTAGCTGCCTGCTGCCTAAGTAGGTTAGTTATCTGTTATTCCTGCATATCAGGTTGTAATATCAGGTCTCCTCTCTAAAGGTCTTATCTTTAAGACCTAATATAAGTAGGTTGTTAGTCCTAGGTTAGAGTCCTATTAATTATACTTCCTGATTTATCTATAATGCTGATAATATATCAGGTTGCATTCAGAAGTCAGATTTTCGTAAGACTTATCATTCTTAGATTCAGCGCAATTATAAGGCTCTTAGTGCTCTGGTTGATCACTATAGTTACAATGTGATGCTTTATTCCCCTTATTTTTAGTATAATTAAGTGTGTAAAATAGACCTTACTAACTTGAAGCGTTGTAATAAGTGTGTGAAGCAGGGTTTTTTGAATTATAATAATAGTAATATAGTAAATGCTTGTGAGTTTCTTAGCATCTTAGTGTTTTCCTGGTGTTGCTGATCTTATCTTAATAGTGAATTATTGTTTTAATGAGCAAAAGAAAGTAGAGCAGGAGGAGGAAGAGGCTGAGGAGGTGTTAGAGGTGTTGCAGACTCAGCTTGCTGCTGCTCTGAGTTGTTTATCCTATCTTCAGAAACAGAAGAGGTTTTTAAAGGAATATAGGTTAGATTTAATTTATTAGGAGATATAATCTGTTGATAAATAGAAGGCTAAGGAGTATGCTCTAGAAGCTTAGAAATCTAGAGTAATAGAAGACTTATTATTATAGGAGGCTTAGAATAAATTAGACTGGTCTTCCCTAGGTATAGGGTTTGTGGATTTAGGTATTCCTTCTGATATAAGGTCTTCTAAGGTTTCTTAGTTATTCTCTAGTGTTCTTAAGCAGATGAATAGTTTTCCTTGTTATAGTTGATTTGCTTCTGTTAGTAGTTAGGTGAACTAATAAGAGTGTCTGATATATATATAGTAATAGACTGATAGTGTTAGTGATTTTATTGATAGTAGTAATAAGTATCAGTGTTTTTCTTTACGTTCCTAATACTGTTTCTAATATTTATTAAGTTCTTCTTTAGCGTTTTCTAAATTTAACTGGGGTTCCTATATATTATCTTCGTGACTATACCTTTTCCACTTAATAAGGTACTAATATCTTTCTAGTTCTTTGAGGTAGTTAATAATTCGTTCGACTTTATACTTTGGTTTGTTGTCTTCTATAATAATAAAGTTGTTTGTCTGTGATCCTTATAGTGCTGGTTTAAGTAGCGAAATATAAAATGTTAGGCAATATTTTATTATGTTAGGTAGGTCGAGTTCGTAGTTAACTGGTGAGACTTTTCAGAAGATCTTAAAAGGTCTGAGTTTTTTAAAGTCTAACTTATTGCTTAGTTATTTTATTTTGATGTTTCGCTGTATAAAATATACGCTATCTCCCTCTTTTAAGGTTAGTCTCTCAATCCTTTATTTATTACTGAAATATATTATTTATTGTCGTACAAATTCGAGTTCTTTATATGTATTATCTTAGATATCTTTGATTTGTCTAATTATAGCAACAGCTTTTAGTGCTGCTAGGCTAGCTTAAAGTTCTCTATAAGCAGTTAGTTCGAATCTATAGTTAAGATAGAAGGAGGATTCCTTAGTACTTTCTCCTACTATACTATTATAAGCAAATTAGGCCATTAATAGTAATACCACCTAGTTATCTTAGTTATAATTAATATAAGCGCAGAAATAAGTTTCAAGGATCTAGTTAATTCATTCTATTTATCTGTCAGTCTGCAAGTGAAAGGCAGTAGATATTACTTGCTTAATGCTAAGTTGCAATATAATTGATTTCTAGAACTTAGAAGTAAAGATTTTATCTCTATCTGATATAATTTCCTTAGGTGTTCTGTAGTTAGCAATAATATACTTAAGGAATATATAGGCAAATTCTTCAGCGTTGCTTGCTTCTTTATATAAGATAAAGTAGGCATACTTTATAAGTCTGTCGATAATAACAAGAACGCTGTTATTATAGACTCCTGTAAGAAGTTCTCAAGACTTCAGTAGCTTGACGATAAAGTCAAGTAATATAGAGTGCTAGGCAGTTTGCAGCATAAGCAAAGGTTATAACAATCTATAAGGTTAATATCAGGCTGGTTTGCTTTTCAGGCAAACCTCGCAGTCCTTAATCGCTATTATAACACGTTCTCTAGTAACCTTTTCTCTATATTATTATTATAGTTATTTCCAGGTCTTTATAATTCCTTAGTAACTATATACTAGCAGGCTGTAGAACTTTATAATTACTTTATTATCTAGTTTGCTAGTCAGGCTAGCACTAGATCGTCTGGCTATCATCAGAAGTTTCATAGCTAGCATAAGGTCTCTATTATTATTATGTTTGAGAATCACCTAGGTTTCAGCTAGTACTAAGATATTATAGTCCAGTCATCAGCTGAGAGCATCAGCTCTGCCGTTTTCTAATCCTTTTCAATAGATAATTCGAAAGTTGAATTCTGAGAGAAATTCTAACTATCTGATTTATTGTTTGTTAAGTTCTTTTGAAGTGGTGAAGTGTGCTAGGTTCTTATGATCAGTATATATAAGTACTTAGTAGATAGTTCCTGAAAGTAGAAGTCTCTATACCTTGAACGCTTTGATGATAGCTATAAGTTCCTTGTTATAGATCTGATAGTTAAGTTCTAGTCTGCAGAGCTTGCGTGAGAAGAAGGTGCAGAGGTGTAAGTATCCTTTTAAGTCTCTCTAAGATAGTTATGCTCTAAGGACGAAATCTGAGGCATCTGTTTCAACTTTGAATTATTTTTCTGGGTTTAGGATTATTAGGACTGGTTTGCTAGTAATGCAGTCCTTAATAGTCTGGAAAGCTATGTTCTAGGCTTCTTTCTATTCGAATGGTTGATCTTTGCGACTGAGATCTGTAAGAGATGTGTTGATTTTTCTATAGAATCTGATAAATTTCTAGTAGAAGTTAAT
Source organism: Colletotrichum camelliae (assembly GCA_018853505.1). Lineage (NCBI taxonomy): Eukaryota > Fungi > Ascomycota > Sordariomycetes > Glomerellales > Glomerellaceae > Colletotrichum > Colletotrichum camelliae. The sequence goes on from JAELVL010000011.1 coordinate 401,527, forward strand.
AAATCTGAGAAATCTTTAGACTTCTTTGAGGTTGGTTAGTGTTAGCTATTCTTATATAGCTTAGACTTTCTTTTTTAATATGCTGATATATTTAGGAGAGATTATAAATCTAAGGTATTCTACTTCCTAGGTATAGAATATGCTTTTCTCTGGTTTAACTAGAAGCTTAGCATTTTAGAAGGCTTATAATATAAAATAGATATACTTTTTATATTGTTCTATTATTACAGAGAAGATAAAGATGTTATCGAGGTAGATAACTATAAAAATATCTATAAATTTTCTCAGAACCTAGTTAATTATATTCTGGAAAGTAGCTAGTGCGTTAGTGAGACTGAAAAGCATAACAAGGTACTCAAAATATCCTTTATATATTCTGAAGGCAGTCTTCTATTCTTCTCCTTTCTTTATTCAGATAAGGTTATAGGCACCTTTAAAGTCTAGTGCTATAAAGTAGTTAGCTCTGTAAAGGAGTTGTTATAATTCATTGATCAAAGGTAATAGGTACTAGTTTTTAATCGTTATTTCGTTAAGCATATAGTAGTTAACATATAGTTATAGTTTGCCGTTCTTTTTTAGTACGAATAAAATTAGGCTTCCTGCTAGTAATATTAATTCTCTGATATAGCCTTTCTTAAGGTTTTCGTCAAGGTATTTATTAAGTGCTTCTATCTCTATTAGGTTAAGTCTATAAATTTTATTGAATTTAAGCTCTATCCCCTCTTTTACAAGGATTTCATAATCGAAATTCATATGTTCAGGCAGTCTGGTTTCCAGTTCAGCTGCAAAAAGTTTCTTATAAACTCTGTATTCTTCTGGGATAGATAGAAGGAGATTATTTTTTTGTTTGAGATCTACCTGTTTCAGTGGTTATAATACAGCTTCTTTTGCCTTGAGGTAGCAGATATATTATTTTGCTGCTTTTTAGTAAGTAGATCTGTTTAAGGCCTAGGTTCTGCAGGGCTGCTCAGAGACTAGATTATTATTATCCTAGTAGAGTTAGCCTGTTCTCTAATCTATCTATAGGTTGTTCTTCTCAAGCCATAGTATTCCTAATATAATGTTGTATACACTAAGTTCGGCAATATCGAATTAGAGTTGTTCTTTTCAATCTAAGTAACTCATCTCAAAGGGTGCAGTCTCGTTATTAATAGTTCCTCCTTCATACTAGACTTATTCTCCTTCTATATTATTAAGCTAGTATATATATTTCTTCTTCTGCTATAGTAGTTATAGTCTGTTCACTGCTTAAAGTGATATAAAATTTATTTCAGCTTTGCTATTAATAAGTGCGATAGTTATAGTGTTGTTAATAATAGCTGCAAGTTATAAATATACTTTTTAGTCTAGTGATGCTAGACAGATAGACCTTATTATTATTACCTGTTATAGTCCTTTATTAGTAAGTAAGTCTAGTTTTTTAACTGCTCTAGTTATCTGAGGTAGGTGATATGTTTTCCTTCCTGTTATGCCTTTATAAGGCTGTTTTCTCTGATCTTTGCATAGAGGATGCTAGGTCTGTCTTTTATAGTCCTCTATGCTCAGGCCTTGTCCTGATAGTAGACTTAGCATATATCTTTCTTACATTCATCCTATTTTATAGAGTTGTCGTACTGACATCTTATAGGGAATTATAGACTTAGTCTGAAGATTGCTAGGTAACTATTAAACACAATCATCGTCCATCCGATTATAGTGTAGGTAGTATAGATTTCCTTGATTAGTTCTTTATTATAACATCTAGGGTAAAACTAGTGTTTATGCTTGTCACTAAGATGTTCCTTACACTTGTTAAAGAAGCACTGAGGCTAGAAGAGGTTTCTGTGGCTGCGATAGTTAATTTGAAAAGCTAGGTGATCTTTAGTATATAGCCTAGAGGTGTAACTCTGGTCTCTTTAATTTGCTGGTGTTCTATAGAAATATCGCTGTTATTAATCCAGGAACATATTAATTTCCTTATATTAAGTAAGTTGTCTGATTCTTTCTTTATCCTCAGGTTCTTCTTCAGAGCTAGTGTCGTCTATATTAGGAGTGAACTTATAAGTGATTTCTGCCTGAGCATATTAGCAGGCAATATTATAAGGTTTGTCTGAGTTATAGGCTGTCCTTTCTTCTTTACTAAAGTTCCAGCTGTTAGTGAGGTAGAAGAGCCGTTGTTCTATTAAGAGGTTATAGTTCGTGATTTCTTCCTCCTTGATTTCTTGCTTAGTTTGCTAGTGAGCAGTAGGGACTAGTTCGAGTTGCTGGATATATAGCATTTCATCTAGTTATTTAATAGTCTTTCTAGTTATCTTACTGTTAGCTTGCGAGGCTATAGCAAGAGTCTTAGTCTTAACCTCTGGAATAGTTATATCATAACCCGTTCTTCTGCAGTTTAGGTTACTTAGGTAGTAGCCTGAGGCTTTCTTATTGCTGCAGTAGGTGAAGTATTTGTTATTATAGCATCCTGTCTAAGAGAGGGATATATAGAGTGCTTTAGTTGCTATACTAACTTGCTTGCTGCATTCCAGGACTGGTTGCTATCACTCTTTCTTAGGCGCTCTACATTTATATGCAAGGTAGCCTTTCTTATTACAGTTATAACATTGCTTGTCTTTTTTCTAACTGTTGTCCTTGCTAGCAGTGCTGAGGTCTATAAGCCTGCTATGCTGTCTATAAGCAGTGCTTTAGCAGTTGTTATTTCTATTATAATAGGGTCTGTTATCGTTTCGCTGGTTATTAAACTTATACTGCAGCTGCTACTAGTACTTGCATCCTGAATTAGAGTTCTGTCGCTTGTCGCCTCGTTCTTTTCATCGTTCGAATAGTTAGTTATCGATTTTAATAATAAGTTCAGCATATTAGAGGAAGTCCTCCAGCCAATCAATCTTAATAATTTCATCCTTAACTTCGTCCTTAAGTCCTTAGTAGAACATAAAGATCTTAGTTTCTTCAGTAAGGTCGAGTTAGATGCTAAGTTGTCTGAAGTTAGCAGAGTAGTCTTTAGCAGACTTAGTCTGTCTAAGCTAAGCTAGGTTGCGCTCGGCTTATTATTTTTCGTTAGGGTCCTAGAAAAGTAACCTGAGAGCATCCTCAAATCCCTAGAAATTAGCATAGATATCGCAGGTTTCTATAGTACACTCGTTAAAAGTTTCACACTTAAAATACTTCTCCTGGATTAGTTCAAACTACTTAAAAGCCTTTCCCTTAAAGTAAGTAGCTGCATACACTACCTTCTTAGTCTTATTAGTGAAGTCTCTATAGTAGAAGTTTTAGTAGTTCTTAACTTAGATTAAGAATCCTTTGAGGGTTCTAAAGGTCCTATTATAAGTAACAGATACACTAAGCTTAAGTTTCTGTTATCCTCCTTAGAGAGACATAGTAATAATATTAGCAGCAGCCTGAAAGGTCTGGTTTTCGCTCTCAAGCTTAGCTGCCTGTTAAGTGACTTGCTAGAAGGCTTCCTAGAGTTTGTTAATAGCTTAGGCACTCTTGTTAAACATACCCTGCATCTGTTTGATATTGCTGTTAGCTTTTGCTAGCTGTTATTTAAGTTCTTTATTATTATTATCTTCTTCTAAGTCTTCCTTTATCTTATAGTCACTGAGTTCCTAGGCTAGGTTGCAAGTTGCCTGCCTGGCAGAGGAGCCTAGAGTAAGTGACTTAGCAGAAGCGCAGGAAGACATCTTATCTATACTGTTTAGTAGGCGTTAATAGTCAACTTACTGAACAAAAGCAATCAAAGTGTTATAGTCAGCTATCTGATAGTAGGGTTTGCTAACAGAAGTTAGGGATTAACGCGTAGTAATAGTATACTAAGGTCGTAGTCTAGGTTATAGGTTGTAGGCTGTATTATAGATTAGTAGTCAGAGGCTAAAGTGATCAGTCTTAGGCTTAATAAGTATTCACAGTGAAGGTAAGCTGAAAGTATCCTGAGGATAAATACAAAGTTGATTGCTGAAGAGCTATAGAAGTCTGACCATAAGCCAGGCTCAGGGTCATACTATATACAAGTCTAATTCCAAACATATTCCTTTATACCTTAGGTCGATCTGGATCATTCTGATCCAGAATGATCGTTCGGCCCCCAAGTCGTGTTAGATCATATTGATCTAATATGATTGTTATCTTATCGTCACGTGACTTGGACTATAGTTCTTCTGTTTACCGAGTGAGTCCCTGTTGTTCCTGTGATCCTGCAGTATAAATGTCCTGTCCTAGCCGCCTGCTGCCTAAGTGGGTTGGTTATCTGTTATTCCTGTATATCAGGTTGTAACACCTAGCTTATAGTTAGACTTCTATAGCTCTCTAGTAATTAACTTATAAATATCTTTATATTTATCTCTAGATACTTTCAGCTTACTTTTACTGTGAATACTTATTAAGTCTAAGACTGATTATTTTAGCTTCTAACTACTGATCTATAATATAGCTTACGACTTATAACTTAGTATACTATTACTATATATTAATCTCTAGCTTCTATTAGCAGACCTTACTATTAGATAGCTAACTATAATACTTTAATTGCTCCTGTTCAGTAAGTTAACTATTAAGACTACTAATAATATAGATAATATATTAACTAATAATAATGCTTAGCGTGCACCTGTAACCTCTAGTACCCTAGTAGCTAGGCCTGCTACTACTACACTAGCTTAACTAGTTATACTACCTCCCCTAAACTAGTAACTATTTAATATACTTAACTAGCTTTAAGAGGAGAACGCTTAACTCTACACTCAGCTGAACGCTAGCTAAATGCCTATAACTCCTCGAGCTAAGTACTTAGAGCTAGAGCTATTCGATAGTACTACCAGACTTTTATAAAGGTTTCTCACTAGAACTTACGCCTACCTATACTACTATAGCAGTTCGTTCTTTACTAAAGCGGACAAGGTCTACTATATAACCTTATTCCTTAGGAAGGACGCTCTTACTTAGTTTAAACCTACTATATATAACTACTTTAAGAATACCTATAATAATTAAGAGGAAGATATCTAAGCTATCTTTAAAAAATATAATAAATTTAAGAAACAACTTAAGAATACTTTTAGAAACCTTAATAAGGAACGTATTACTAAGTAAAAGCTTATAAGCCTTACGTAGAAAGGATTAGCTAGTAAGTATACTTCTAAATTCTATTAAATTCTATTAAAACTAGGATAGGGCGACGAGGCCTTTATTACTAAGTTTTACTAAAGACTTTAAGAAGATATAAAAGATAAACTTATATATAATAATTAGCCTAAAGAACTTTACGTCTTTATTAATATAGCTATTAAGATTAATAACTAACTCTATAAAAGACATCTTAAACGAAAGGAATAATAGCTATAGACCTCTAGAAAAGCGAATACTTCTAAAAAATACACTTAGAAACCCTAGTATTAAGGTTAATAAGGATGAAGCACTGCTTCTAGATATTATAGTAGACCTATAAACCTTAGCGCTACTACTAAGAATAATAACAAAAAACTATAGAACCCTAAGTACTATAACTGCGAAAAGATAGGATATATTACTAAAGATTGCAGGTAACCTAAGAAGCTCAGCTAGAAGCCTGTCCCTGAACAGACTAAACAAATCAGTATAGTAACTAAAACCCCTCACACAGCCCTCTTATAGACAGAATACTATAATAATAAATACTTCACCCACCGTAGCGACAAGGAAGCTATAGAATACTAGCTTAGTAACCTAGACTACAGAAGAATAGGTTATAATATAACTATCCTAGAAGTCAAGACAAAGACCCTTACGATAGCTTCCTAAGCTAATAGCAAGCTAGTTAGAAAGACTACTAAATAACTCGACGAAATGCTTCGCATCTAACAACTTAACACAGTCAACCCTAACCCTATAGGTTATAACACGGAAACCTAACAAACAACCTAAAAATCAAAAGCCTAAGCCTAGTAAGAAATAAACTAGATCCGTTAATATAAAACAAGACAGCAGATTATAAGTAATAATAAACAATAGATCCTATACCTCGAAGTAGTATAAACACTTTAGCTATAATAGGTATAAGAAGAACTAGATAATATTATATAGTATTGCTAAATTAGTGCCTTAATAATATATCTTAAATAATAAAGAAATATATAAGGAAACCCTACTAGAATCGAGTAAATTAACTAAGAACTCAAAGAATAGGTTAAGGAAGAATCTAACGAAGAACCTGAACACTAATATAACCCTCTAGAAGAACAGCGACTACTTAGTCTCACTAGTAATTAGAACTTCAGTAAACCTAAGTCTAGGTTTAATTTAGATAGGATCCTTTATAATTCTAACTCTCTTACTAATATAGCTAATTAAAATACAAAACACTACAGCAAACTAATCCTAGGAATAGATAACACTAGTTCTAAAGAAAAATCTAATAATAAAGAAGAGACTTAATAACTTATCTAGTACTAGATAGTTAATATAAGCTGTGATAACTAACAGTAACACTTCTATAGTATCCTAGTAAATTAGAGAAACAAGGACTATACTTTAAAGCTTCACACAGAAGATCACCCTGCACTTAAATATAACTATTATAACTACTAAAACCTCTTCTAGCTATAATACTTCTTTAATAAATATAAAGAACACTTTAGAGATAAATATAAATACTAATTCTACTCTAGAAAACATAATAAGAACCCTATCTAGAACATCTACACTCAAACTACTATAGTTAGATAGACTATAACTACGTTCAGTAATAATATAGCAACCTTCAGCCTAAGCCTATAATACCCTATAAGATGCTAATATAACAACGCAATAAAATAAGAAGAATACTGAAGAGATAAATACCTTATATATATAACTCAGAAGGCTAAGGCCTATAAACTCCTATAAGAAAGATCAAGCCTTCTAAGACTTCGATTCTAGGAAAGCTGCCTTATAAAGGCGTAACAGGAAGGAAAGCAAATCACCTACCCTAGATAATAAAAGCAGTTAAAAAACTAGACTCACCTACTAATAAAGGACTAAGACAGGCAATAATAATAAGGTCTATATATCTAGCATCCCTAGACTAAAAAGTATACCTATAACTTACAGTTACTATTAATAACACTATAACTATTATACTTATTAACAGTAAAGCTGAAATAAACTTTATATCACTTTAAGCAGTAAACAGATTATAACTACTATAGCAAAGAAAGGAATATATATACTAGCTCAGCAATATAGAAGGAGAACAAGTCTAGTATAAAGGAGGAACTATTAAAAACAAGACTACACCCTTTAAGATAAGTTACCTAGATCAAAACAAATAACTCTAATTCGACATTACTGAACTTAGTATATATAATATTATATTAGGAATACTATAGCTTGAGAAGAATAACCTATAGATAGATTAGAGAATAGGCTAACTCTATTAGAATAACAATAATCTAGTCCTTGAGTAGCCCTGTAGAACCCAGGCCTTAAATAGATCCACCTACTAAAAAGTAGTAAAACGATATATCTGCTACCTTAAAGCAAAAGAAGCTATCTTATAACTATTAAAAACAGCAGATCTCAAATAAAAAGATAATCTCCTTCTGTCTATCCTAGAAGAGTACAGAGTTTATAAGAAACTCTTTGTAGCTGAATTAGAAACTAGACTGCCTAAACACACGAATTTCAATCATGAAATCCCTATTAAGGAAGGGAAGGAACCTAAGTTCAATAAAATTTACAGACTCAACCTAATAAAGATAGAAGCTCTTAATAAATACCTTAATAAAAACCTTAAGAAAAGCTATATTAGAGAATTAATATCACTAGCAGAAAGCTTAATCCTATTCATACTAAAGAAGAACAGCAAACTATAACTATACGTCGATTACTGAATACTTAACGAAATAACAATTAAAAACCAGTACTTATTACCTTTAATCGATGAACTATAACGACTCTTCTATAGAGCTAACTACTTTATAGTACTAGACCTTAAAGGTGCCTATAACCTCATCTGAATAAAGAAAGGAGAAGAATAGAAGACTGCCTTCAGAATATATAAAAGATATTTTAAGTACCTTATTATTATAGTCAGCTATCCGACAGTAGGGTCTGCTAACAGAAGCTGGGGATTGATACGTAGTAACAGTATACTAGGGTTGTGGTCTGGGTTGTAGGTTGTAGGCTGTGTTGTAGATCGGAGGTCAGAGGCTAAGGTGATCAGTCTTAGACTTAATAAGTATTCGCAGTGAAGGTAAGCTGAAAGTATCCTGAGGATGAATACAAAGTTGATTGCTGAAGAGCTATAGAAGTCTGACCATAAGCCAGGCTCAGGTCATACTATATATAAGTCCTAGACAGTACCTTTTGTCTAATCTGGGGGTGATCACCTAGGTATATAAGGTGATTGCGATTAGTTGGTAAGGCTAACTGATCACTGAGCGCTTCTTGCTATGCTCTACTGATTATTCTTATCTTATTGTCACGTGACTTATGCTATAGTTCTTCTGTTTCTAAGTGAGTCCCTGTTATTCCTGTGATCTTGCAGTATAAATATCCTGTCCTAGCCGCCTAACGCCTGAGTAGGTTGTTCAGCTGTTATCCTTGTTTACAGGTTGTAATATCAGGTCCCTTCTCTAAAGGTCTTATCCTTAAGACTTATTATAAGTAGGTTATTAGTCCTAGGTTAGAGATCTGTTAATTATGCTTCCTGATTTTACCTATAATGCTGATATTATATCAGGTTGCATTTAAAAATTGAAATTAAATTCTGTGTCCACTCTTTGTTGTTATAATTATATGTTATATATTGCTGAGTTTAGATTTGCTGTTAATATGCTTTGTTTATATTGTTGTTCTTTAGGGAAGTGTTGTAAGCTGCTTTCTAGAGGTGAAGTTTGTGGCGAGTATATTTATTTAGGGCAGTCTTATGATGCAGTAGCAGATGCTGTTTATACTTGTGGGTTCTCTTGTGCCTGTGCTAGTATAGCTTGCTAAGCTTGTTATAGTTGATTGTTTGCTTAATAAGGCTGCTTGTTTGGAGGATGTAGAGGTGGCTGAAGAGAAAGTTTTAAGAAAGAAGGCTGCTGCTTTGCATACTGTGCAGGCTAAGTTAGATAAGTCTATAGCATAGTTAGATCGTTTGTATAAGCAGAAGAGGATAGTGTTTTAGAAAGGTTAAGAAGTTACTGAGGAGAAGTTAGTAGTGTCTCTAGTATCAGAGGTTCAGTTAATAGGTGGTTTTAGTGTAATAGACTTAGATGCTGTTTTTAGTGATTAGAATCTAAGTATTCTAAACTTTCTATTAGAGGAGTCTTAGTTAGTTTCTAGTGTTCCTAGGCAAATAAACAGTTTTCTTTGTTATAGTCTGTCTGCTTTTGCTAGTAGTCTGACATGCTTATATAGGTGTCTAATATGTTAGTAACTAGTTATATTTGTTAGGGGTGTTGTTGCTAGCGCTGTTAGTGTTATTTCTTGTTCTTAGTGTTATTGCTAGTAAGTTGCGAGTTCACTCTTTGTATTAGTGATGTTCTTAGCTGGTTCCTATATGTTGTCTTTATGACTATACCTTTTCTACTTGATGAGGTATTAGTATCCTTCTGGTTCTTTGAGGTGGTTAATAATCTGTTCAACTTTGTACTCTGGTTTGTTGTCTTCTATAATAATAAGGTTGTTTGTCTGTAATCCTTATAATGCTGGTTTAAGTAGTAAGATATGGAATGTTAGGAAGTATTTTATCGTGTTGGGTAGGTTGAGTTTATAGTTGACTGGTGAGGTTTTTCAGAGGATTTTAAAAGGTCTAAGTTTTTTGAAATCTAGTTTATTATTTAGTTGTTTTATCTTAATATTTCGCTGTATAAGATAGGTGCTATCTCTCTCTTTCAAGGTTAGTCCCTCAATCCTTCGTTTATTACTAAAGTATATCATTCATTATTATATAAATTCAAGTTCTTTATATATATTTTCTTAGATATCTTTGATTTATCTGATTATAGCAACAGCTTTTAGTACTGCTAGGCTAGCTTAGGGTTCTCTATAGGTAGTTAGTTTGAATCTATAGTTAAGGTAGAAGGAGGATTCCTTAGTGCTTTCTCTTACTACGCTATTATAGGCGAATTAAGCTATTAGTAGTAATACTACCTAATTGTCTTGGTTATAGTTAATATAGGTGCAGAGGTAGGTTTCAAGGATCTGGTTGATTTGTTCTGTTTGTCTGTCAGTCTGCAGATAAAAAGCAGTAGATATTGCTTGTTTGATGCTGAGTTATAATATAATTAACTTCTAGAATTTAGAGGTGAAGATCTTATCTCTGTCTGATATAATTTCCTTAAGTATTCTATAGTTAGTAATAATATACTTAAGGAATATATAGGCGAATTCTTCGGCATTGCTTGCTTCCTTGTATAGGATGAAGTAGGTATACTTTGTGAGTCTGTTGATAATAATAAGAATGCTGTTATAGTAGACTCCTATAAAGGGTTCTTAAGACTTCAGTAGTTTGACGATGAAGTTAAGTGATATAGAGTGCTAGGTAGTTTGCAGCACAGGCAAAGGTTGTAATAATCTATAAGGTTAATATTAGGCTGGTTTGCTTTTCAGGCAAACCTTATAATTCTTAATTACTACTGTAATATATTCTCTAGTAAGTTTTTCTCTATATTATTATTATAGTTATTTCCAGGTCTTTATAATTCCTTAGTAACTATATGCTAGTATGCTGTGGAATTTTCTGATAGTTCTATTGTTTAGTTTGCTAGGCAGGCTAGCTGTAGATTGTCTAGTTATTATGAGAGCTTTTATAGCAGGCACTAGGTCTCTGTTATTATTATATTTAAGAATTATCTAGGTTTCTTTTAGTACTAGGATATTATAGTCTAGTTATCAGCTGAGAGCATTAGCTCTGCTATTTCCTGATCCTTTTTAATAGATAATTTAGAAATTAAATTCTGAGAGAAATTCTAACTATCTGATTTATTATTTGTTAAGTTCCTTTGAAGTGGTGAAGTATACCAGGTTCTTATAATTAGTATATATAAGTACTTAGTGAATAGTTCCTAAGAGTAAAAGTCTCTATTCCTTGAAGGCTTCGATGATTGCTATGAGTTCCTTATTATAGATCTGGTAGTTAAGTTCTAGTCTGCAGAGCTTGCGTGAGAAGAAGGTGTAAGAGTGTAGGTATCTTTTTAAATCTCTCTAGGATAGTTACGCTCTAAGAGCGAAGTCTAAGGTATCTGTTTCAACTTCAAACTGTTCTTCTGGGTTTAGGATTATTAGGACTAGTTTGCTAGTAATATAGTTCTTAATAGTCTAGAAAGCTGTGTTCTAGGCTTCTTTCTATTTAAATAGTTAATCTTTATAGCTGAGGTTTATAAGAGGTGCGTTGATTTTTCTGTAGAGTCTAATAAATTTTCAGTAGAAGTTAATAAGTCTGAGAAATCCTTAGACTTCCTTGAGGTTAGTTAGTGTTAGCTATTTTTATATAGCTTAGACTTTCTTTTTTGATATGCTGATATATCTAGAGGTGATTATAAATCTAAGGTATTCTACTTCCTAGGTGTGGAATATGCTTTTCTCTGGCTTAACTAGGAGCTTAGCATCTTAAAAGGCTTAGAGTATAAGATATATATGCTTTTTATGCTGTTCTATTATTACAGAGAAGATAAGGATGTTATTAAGGTAGATAACTATAAAGATATCTATATATTTCTTAAGAACTTAGTTAATTATATTCTGGAAAGTAGCTGGGGCGTTAGTAAGACTAAAAGGTATAACGAGGTACTTGAAATATCTTTTGTATATTCTGAAGGCGGTCTTCTATTCTTCTCTTTTCTTTATTTAGATAAGGTTATAAATATTTTTAAGGTCTAGTACTATGAAGTAGTTAGCTTTATAGAGAAGTTATTATAGTTTATTAATCAGAGGTAATAAGTACTAGTTTTTAATTATTATTTTATTAAGTATTTAGTAGTTAATATATAGTTATAGCTTACTATTCTTCTTAGGTATAAATAGGATTAGATTTCCTGCTAGTGATATTAATTCTCTGATATAGCCTTTCTTAAGGTTTTTATTAAGGTATTTATCGAGAGCTTCTATCTCTGTTAGGTTGAGTCTGTAGATTTTATTGAATTTAGGCTCCTTTCCCTCCTTAATAGGGATTTTATAATCGAAATTCATGTGTTCAGGCAGTCTAGTTTCTAATTCAGCTGTAAAGAGTTTTTTGTAAACTCTATACTCTTCTAGGATAGACAGAAAGAGATCATCCTTTTGTTTAAGATCTGCTGTCTTTAATAGTTATAATATAGCTTCTTTTGCCTTGAGGTAGCAGATATATTATTTTGCTGCCCTTTAGTAAGTGGATCTGTTTGAAGCCTGGGTTCTATAAGGCTGCTTAAGAACTAGATTGTTATAGTCTTAATAGAGTTAGCTTATTCTCTAATCTATCTATAGGTTGTTCTTCTTAAGCTATAGCATTCCTAACATAATATTATAGGCACTAAGTTTAGTAATATTGAATTAGAGTTGTTCGTTTCGATCTAGGTAACTTATCTTGAGAGGCATAGTCTTATTTTTAATAGTTCCTCCTTCTTATTAGACTTATTCTCTTTCTATATTGCTGAGCTAGTACGTATATTCCTTTCTTTGCTATAGTAGTTATAATCTGTTTACTACTTAGAGTAATATAAAGTTTATTTCAGCTCTGCTGTTAATAAGTATGATAGTTATAGTGTTGTTAATAGTAACTGCAAGTTGCAGGTATACTTTCTAGTCTAAGGATGCTAGATATATAGACCTTATTATTATTGCCTGTCTTAGCCTTTTGTTAGTAGGTGAGTCTAGTTTTTTGACTGCTCTAGTTATCTAGGGTAGGTGATTTGCTTTCCTTCCTATTATGCCTTTATAAGGCAGCTTTCCTAGAATTGAAGTCTTGGGAGGCTTAATCCTTCTTATAGGAGTCTGTAAGCCTTAGCCTTCTGAGTTGTATATATAAGGTATTCGTCTCTTCAGCATTCTTCCTATTTTATTACATTGTTATATTAGCATCTTATAGGGTATTATAGGCTTAGGCTGAAGGTTGCTATGTTGTTGCTGAACGTAGTTATAGTCTATCTAACTATAGTAGTCTGGGTATAGATATTCTAGATAGGGTTCTTATTATGTCTTCTAGAGTAGAATTAGTACTTATGTTTGTCTCTGAAGTGTTCCTTGCACTTATTGAAGAAGTATTATAGCTAGAAGAGGTTTTAGTAGTTATAGTAGTTATACTTAAGTGCAGGATAATTCTCTGTGTGAAGCTTTAAGGTATAGTCCTTGTTTCTCTGATTTGCTAGGATACTATAGAAGTGTTGCTGTTAGTTATTACAGCTTATATCGACTGTCTAGTGCTAGATAAGTTGCTGAGTCTCTTTTTTATTATTAGATTCTTCTTCAGAACTAGTGTTATCTATGCTAGGAGTGAACTTATAAGCGTTTTCTGCCTGAGCATGTTGGCAGGCAATGTTATGAGGTTTATCTGAGTTATAAGGGGAACTCTCTCTTTCTCTAAAAGTCTAATTACTAGTGAGACTGAGGATCTGTTGTTCAGTTAAGGGGTTATGTTAGTGTTCAGGTTCTTTGTTAGATTCTTCCTTGACCTGTTCTTTAAGTTCTTAGTTGATTTGCTTAATTTTAGTGGGGTTTCCTTATATATTTCTTTGTTGTTTGAGGTATGCTGTTAGGGCACTAATTTGGTGCTGCTATATGATGTTGTCTGGTTCCTCTTGTGCCTGTTACAGCTGAAGTGTTTGTGCTACTTCGAGGTGTAGGATCTGTTGTTCGTTATTACTTATAGTCTGCTGTCTTGTTTTATGCTGACGGGTTTGGTTTGTTTCCTGTTAGACTTAGGCTTCTGACTTTTGGATTGTTTGTTGGGTTTCTGTGTTGTAACCTGTGGGGTTAGGGTTGACTATGTTGAGTTGTTAGATGTGAAGTATTTCGTTGAGTTGTTTGGTGGTCTTTCTGACTAGCTTGCTGTTGGCTTGGGAAGCTATTGCAAAGGTCTTTGTTTTGACTTCTGGGATAGTTATGTTATAACCTGTTCTTCTACAGTCTAGGTTACTAGGCTAGTATTCTGTAGCTTCCTTGTTACTGCGGTAGGTGAAGCATTCGTTGTTATAGTATCTAGTTTATAATAGGGATGTGTGAGGTGTTTTAGTTGCTATGCTGACTTACTTAGTCTGTTCAGGTATAGGTTTCTAGTTAAGCTTTTTAAGTTGTCTGCAGTCTCTAGCGATATGTCTTATTTTTTTGCAGTTATAGCATTTAGGGTTCTATGGTTTCTTGTTGTTGTTTTTGGTAGCGGTGCTAAGGTCTATAGGTCTGCTATGTTGTCTGTAAGAAGTGCTTTGCTAGGTGTTATTCTAGTTATTGCAGGGTTTGTTGTTATTCTGCTAGTTATTAAACTTGCTCTAGGGCTGCTACTAGTACTTATGTCCTAAGTTTAGATTTTATTATTTGTCTTTCTGTTCTTTTTATTGCTTATAGAGGCAGTTATCAATTTTAATAGCAAGTTCAATATATTAGAAGAAGTTTTCTAGTCGATTAATCTTAATAATCTTATCTTTAACTTTATTTTTAAGTCCTTAATAAAACATAAAAATCTTAGTTTCTTTAGTGAGATTAAGCTGGATACTAAGTTGTCTGAAGTTAGCAGAGTAGTCTTTAGCAGACTTAGTCTGTCTGAGCTAGGCAAGGTTATGCTTAGCTTATTATTTTTTGTTAGAGTCCTAGAAAAGTGACCTAAATATATCCTCAAATCCTTAGAAATTAGTATAGATATTATAGGTTTCTGTAGAGTACTTATTAAGGTTCTTATACTTAAGGTATTCTTCCTGGATTAGTTTAAACTATTTAAAAGCTCTCCTTCTGAGGTAGGTAGCTGTGTATACTACCTTCTCAGTTTTATTAATAAAGTCTCTATAGTAGAAGTTCTAGTAGTTTTTAACCTGGATTAGGAATCCTTTAAAAGTTCCTAGGGTTCTGTTATATATAACTAGAGTACTGAGCTTAAGCTTCTGTTGTCCTCTTATAGGGGTAGTAATAATGTTAGCAGCAGCCTGAAGGGTCTGGTTCTTGCTTTTAAGCTTGGCTGCATGTTAGGTAAGCTGCTGGAAGGCCTTCTGAAGCTTGTTGATAGCCTGGGCGTTCTCGTTGAATATATCCTGCATCTGTTTGATGTCGTTATTAGCTTTAGCTAGCTGCTGCTTGAGTTCTTTATTGTTGTCGTCTTCTTCTGAGTCTTCCTTTATTTTGTGGTTGCTGAGTTCCTAGGCTAGGTTATAAGTTGCTTATCTAGTAGAGGAGCCTGGGGTAGGTAGCTTAGCAGAAGCGTAGGAAGACATCTTGTCTATACTATTAGTAGGTTTTAATAGTTAACTTACTGAACAGGAGCAATTAAAGTATTACAGTCAGCTATCTAACAGTAGGGTCTGCTAACAGAAGCTGGGGATTAATATATAGTAACAGTATACTAGGGTTGTGGTCTGGGTTGTAGGTTGTAGGCTGTGTTGTAGATCAGGAGTCAGAGGCTAAGGTGATCAGTCTTAGACTTAATAAGTATTCGCAGTGAAGGTAAGCTGAAAATATCCTGAGGATGAATATAAAGTTAATTGCTGAAGAGCTATAGAAGTCTGACTATGAGCCAGGCTCAGGTTATACTATATATAAGTCCTGGACAGTACCTTTTGTCTAACCTAGGGGTGATTACTTAGGTGTATGAGGTGATTGCAATCAGTTAGTAAGGCTAACTGATCACTGAGCGCTTCTCGCTGCGCTCCACTAATTATTCTTATCTTATCGTTATATGACTTATGCTGTAGTTCTTCTGTTTCTGAGTGAGTCCCTGTTATTCCTGTGATCCTGCAGTATAAATGTCCTGTCCTAGCCGCCTGACGCCTGAGTGGGTCGTTCAGCTGTTATTCTTGTTTATAGGTCGTAACACTTATTATGCCTTTCAGTCTCACTAACACCCTAGCTACTTTCTAGAATATAATTAACTAGATTCTTAGGAAATTTATAGATATCTTTATAGTTATCTATCTTAATAATATCTTTATCTTCTCTGTAATAATAGAATAGTATAAGGAGTATATATACTTTATATTCTAAGCTTTCTAAGATGCTAAGCTTCTAGTTAAACTAGAGAAAAGTATATTCTATACCTAGGAAGTAGAATACCTCAGATTTATAATCACTTCCAGATATATTAGTATATCAAAAAAGAAAGTCTAAGCTATACAGGAATAGCTAACACTAACTAACCTCAAAAAGGTCCAAGGATTTCTTAGATTTATTAACTTCTACTAAAAATTTATCAGACTCTATAGAAAAATCAATATACCTCTTACAAACCTTAGCTATAAAGATTAACTATTTAAATAGAAAGAAGCCTAGAATATAGCTTTCTAGACTATTAAGGACTATATTACTAGTAAACTAGTTTTAATAATCCTAAACCTAGAAGAATAGTTTAAAGTTGAAATAGATACCTCAGACTTCGCCTTTAGAGCGTAACTATCCTAGAGAGACTTAGAAGGACGCTTATACCTCTATACCTTCTTTTCACATAAGCTCTATAGACTAGAACTTAACTATCAGATCTATAATAAAGAACTTATAGCAATTATTAAAGCCTTCAAAGAATAGTAACCTCTACTATTAGGAACTATTCACTAAGTACTTATATACACTAATCATAAGAACCTAGCATACTTCACTACTTCAAAAGAACTCAACAAACGACAAATCAGATAGTCAGAATTCCTCTCGAAATTCAACTTCTAAATTATTTATCAGAAAGGATCAGAGAATAGCAGAGCTAACGCTCTTAGCTAACAATCAGACTATAATATCCTAGTACTAAAAGAAACCTAAGTAATTCTTAAATATAATAATAATAGAGTCCTAGTACCTACTATAAAAACTCTTATAATAACCAGATAATCTACAGCTAGCCTGCTTAGTAAACCAGATAACAAAGCCATCAGAAACTCCCACAGCACACTAGTATATAGTTACTAGGGAATTATAAAAACCTAGAAACAACTATAACAACAATATAGAGAAAAGGTTACTAGAGAATATATCGCAATAGTAATTAAGGATTGCAAGGTTTGCTTGAAAAGCAAACTAGCCTAACACTAACCTTATAGATTGTTATAACTATTACCTATGCTGCAAACCGCTTAGCACTCTATATCCCTCAACTTCATCATCAAACTACTAAAGTCTTAAGAACCTCTTATAGAAGCCTACTATAACAGCGTTCTTATTATTATTAACAGACTCACGAAGTACACCTACTTCATCCTATATAAAGAAGCAAGCAATACTAAAGAATTCGCCTATATATTCCTTAAGTATATTATTACTAACTATAGAACACTTAAGGAAATTATATTAGACAGAGATAAGATCTTCACCTCTAAATTCTAGAAGTTAATTATATTATAACTCAGTATTAAATAAGTAATATCTACTGCTTTTCACCTATAGACTGACAGATAAACAGAACAAATCAACCAGATCCTTAAAACCTACCTCTACACCTACGTTAACTACAACTAAGACAATTAGGTAGTACTACTACTAATAGCCTAATTAGCCTATAACAGCGCAGTAAGAGAAAGCACTAAGGAATCCTTCTTCTACCTCAACTACAGATTTGAACTAACTACCTATAGAGAACCCTAAGCTAGCCTAGCAGCACTAAAAGCTATCGCTATAATCAGATAAATCAAAGATATCTAAGATAACATATATAAAGAACTTGAATTTATACGATAACGAATAATATATTTTAGTAATAAACGAAGGATTGAGGGACTAACCTTAAAAGAGGGAGATAGCGCCTATCTTATATAGCAAAATATTAAAATAAAACGACTAAATAATAAACTAGATTTTAAGAAACTTAGACCTTTTAAAATCCTCTGAAAAATCTCACTAGTTAACTATAAACTCGATCTACTTGATATAATGAAATGTTTTCTAATATTCTATATCTTACTACTTAAACTAGTACTATAAAGATTATAGACGAATAACCTTACTATTATAGAAAACAACGAACTAGAGTATAAAGTCGAATAGATTATTAACTACTTTGAAGAACTAGAAATATACTAATACCTTATTAAGTGGAAAGGGTATAGTTATAAAGATAATATATAGGAACTAGCTAAGAATATCACTAGTATAAAGGATAAACTTACGACCTACTAGTAATAACACTAAGAACGAGAAATAACGCTAATAGTATTAGTAATACTACTCTTAATAAGCACTAAAGGTTACTAATATATTAGATACCTATATAGATATATCAGACTACTAATAGAAGCAGACAGACTATAATAGAGGAAACTGTTTATTTGCCTAGAAATACCTAAAAACTAAGAACCCCTAGAAGACACTAACTATAAGTCTCCTAGTAGAGGACTAAGGTCTGTAAACTTCTTACTAATACTAAAACTTACTTAATCTAGATTATTGTTAATATTTTAAAACTGAAGATTACTAACTACGCTACTCTTATAAGCGTCTAATATAGGAAGGATATTATCCTCTTCTAACTCCTATATCCTCTAAGAAAACGTTTCTATATAACGCTCTTTTACTTTCTTTTAAATCGCACGAATCTATAATAGACGACTAGCTACTTTAGCTACCTCTACCTGAACCTATACTAGCTTTTTATAAAGGTCTAGTAGTGTATTACTAGCTTGCTCCTCTTTCTCCTCCTATTCTTAACGCTAATTACTTAGCCTTTTTACTATAACTAATTAGTATAACGAATACCTGTAAAATATAGTGAACTCACAACTCGATATAACCACCAGACTATTATAAAGATGCTTCAGGTTTTTATAACCTTAATAAGTTCTTATACCCTCCGCTATCTAATATACACGCTTCGCATAGAAGTAGTAAGTGCAAAGCATAACGTTATCAGAACCAAACTAATAGAAAACATCTTTATAAGCAGAATAAAGTACTGACTTAGATTACTTCAACTTTTAAATATAACCTAATATAGTGTTAGTATTATAAGTAAATCAGGAAGTATAATTAACAGCTCTCTAACCTAGGACTAATAACCTACTTATATTAAGTCTTAAGGATAAGACCTTTAGAGAAAGGACCTGATATTACGACCTATGAATAAGGATAACAGCTGAATAACCTACTTAGGCGTCGGGCGGCTAGGATAGAATATTTATACTACAGGATTATAGGAATAATAGGAACTTGCTTAGAAACAGAAGAACTATAGTATAAGTTATATAATAATAAGATAAGAAGATTAGATCTATATACTAAGAATATAGAGGCTATCCTTAGTATATATAGGTTCTATATAGTTAATAAATAGACCTTACTAGGATCAGGAATAGTAATAAGATAAAAAGTACTATTCAGGAATTATATATAGTATAACCTGAGCCTAGCTTATAGTTAGACTTCTATAGCTCTTTAGTAATTAACTTATGAATATCTTTGTATTTATCTCCAGATACTTTCAGCTTACTTTCACTGCGAATACTTATTAAGTCTAAGACTGATTACTTTAGCCTCTGACTACCGATCTATAACATAGCTCACAACCTACGACCTAGTGTACTGTTACTACATATTAATCTCCAGCTTCTGTTAGCAGACCCCACTGTCGGATAGCTGACCATAACACCAAGTCTCTGCATGATGGTTCCATCCAGGTGAGGGAGTTCATGCCGTGCTACTGATAGTTGGTTGCATTAACTTGTTGTTCTCACATCTTACCGTGTATAACGTAGTAGTCCAGGTGGTCTAAAATGCCCACGTCTAGACCTTTACCCAGCACGAACATGTTCTCATACCTGGACGATACCTTGAGATGGCAATGATACGCACTGGAAGACCACCTTCTCCGCTTCTGCTAAGTTTGCATAAGTCATCTCTTATGAACGGCTCACGGAACCTGACAATCAACGGGCGGCAAAGTTAACACCTTGGAGAACATGACGAGATCGCCACTTGAACCCTCAAGAAAGGGACGGGGATCTCGGCGTCAAATCCACATCAAGGAGTACTTTTCCCCGGCGGGCCACATCCATAGCCCCCCGACCATGGGTTAGCCTGGAGTTTCAAGCGTTAAAAGAAACCTTGATTTGGAAGCTTCTTGCCAAGAGTGGCTGCTCTTCCAGCCACCCAAATTCAGGACACATGGGTTAATTAACACCAAGCCAGTAACTCCCGACCTTTTCAAATCTGGCCATGCTCACGTAAACAGTGCTGTAATGATGGGGGGGACTTCCACTACGGCAGCAATCGCAGCTCTCCCGCTGCAGATGCCTCAATGTGCTTGAGTCCAACGACCCTGTTGCGCTGCCCACGGAAATAGGCTGCCCCAGGACCACGGCCGCCAAATCCTAGGAGAAGGGCAAACGAGTGGGACAATGAGCTGGACTGCAATGACTGTTGCCACTTGTGATGCTTTCAAGGATTTGCGATGCGGGCATGGGTGCTGCGATGAAAAAGAAAAAATAGAAAAAACATTAGTGTGGAGCGGACCTCTCTGACTTGTACTTGCGTCACTGACGTTGCGTTCACGTCACGGTTGAACCTACGCAATGGTGTCATGTTCGCTCCAATTAGTTCTAAGCTCAGCAGTCAGAAAATCAGATTGTGACCTATGCTATCGCTGCTCTCTATCGTCGCTGCTCTCTATCGTCGCTGCTCTCTATCGTCGCTGCTCTCTATCGTCGCTGCTGCTTCTCAGATGCATGAGGATTTGATAATAATGACCATTCCTAGGTCTGTAACATTCGGGTGGCGCGAGAATGACTTTGGACTTTCCTTGCTTTCCAAATGTGTTGAAATATCCGAGTGCAAGACTTCATCAGCCTCATGACTCGGATCCTCGGATGGGAGTTCATAACTACCCATGTGTCATATGATCTGCAATCATCCTGTAATTCAAAGGTACCTCATCAATATCCGTCCCTGTAACCTATCGGAACAGACAGAGAAACTTAAGTCCCGCTGGGTAAGCTAGAACACCCTCAGTCTTAGCACGTTTGATGTCTGGCTGACTGTCATCCTTGGGCTGTCAGATTTGGGGCACATCTCAACTATAAACGACCGGAAGACTCACAATGGGAGTCAAACGTCATTTTGCATCACTGCCAAGCGGCCATTAGCGGTGTCTAGTACGCCATCTACCTCCTTCTCAGCCTCAGGGTCAATCCCAGCGGTGCCTCTGCGGGGGCGCTCGCTTGAGTTGTACTTCGCGTTGCATTGCCAGTGAGTGACATGAATCCAGGGTGAGTGTGAGAGTTGGGGGTGCGAATGCAAGCACCGGAAAAGCAACCAGCCCGCTCAATGATGATGAATGCCACAATAACAGGCTTCAAAGGTCCCTGTGCATCTTTTTTCTCTTTGTTATCAATAGAAACTCCGTTGAATAATAGTGGGATGCATGCATCCAAGTGCAATCTAGCCTAATGAAGCCTTTGAATCGAGTGTTGAATGTTGCGGTCGCTACTGGCGGAGTCCACGGTGCCGTCCTGGAATCTTCGCAGAACAAGTCACATGAAATCGGCTCAAATTCAGATGCTGTTGGAGTTGGAATTCTTGAAGACACATTTTGAGGTCAACAATCCCCAATGCCTAATCAAATGTGGCCACTGACACCGAAGATCTCGCGGCAAGGGGGTCATTAACCAGGGCCGACGAAATGGCATGCTTGAGGGCTGGCTCAGCTGCAAGCTTGTCGTAAGAGTCAAAATGGAGAGTTCAGTTGCTTTCGAGACTGTTTCTATAGGTCAGCAGTGACTCCTTCGGTACAAGCCCCAATGACATGAACAGGTGCATCGGATGAAAGTTAGTCATTGTTACCGAGGTGGTGCAGGAGAGAAAGAAATTTTGCGGTTGGAATGGTGATGGAATTGTGTCGATTGCTGATAGAAGAATGGTGCCTAATTTCGATGGGCATGAATCCAGGTTGACGTAGCGTGGGGAGCAGACAGTTCACTCGAAAGCACACAGACGTAGGCAGCGGAAAAGACCACGGCCCTGGTTTGAAGTGGGAAGCGGAAGCTTCTTGTGGTGAAATTTGACCTGTCACTTCCAACAGCGGTCTGCGCGAGTCCTGCTCGGCGAGATGAACTGGAACATTACTCGTTCGTACTTTAAATGGTTGAGATGGATTCGAATCTGGTTTGGGTTCATCTTTGAATATTGCTTCCCTTGCAAAACTGCAAATTGGTGCATTCATATCGATCTTCATCCACGGCAAGGTTAAATATGCGCAGCATGGCTGGCTTTGCACCGAGCTAAGAACTCTGCATTCTGAGCAGTTATTCATGCATCACCAATTTCGAGCACGCCCCATTTCAATTAAAAGTCTCAAAATGGAGCCCCATCTTTATTACTCTGGTAAACGCTGCTCTTAGTGTTCTGCAATAATCTTCAAAGCTCATTTCATAGCTTCCCAACGAGAAGCAATTTGACCCACAGTCGTCTGCCAGGCCGGTCTACTGCTAACCCTTTTCCACCAAGCAGCTAAGCTGGGCAGGTCTTGGAGAAAGCCGGGGTCGGTGTCCAGCAAGCAGTAAATGAAGATGGCCGACCAAACATCTATGAGGGAGAACTTGTTGCCTGCGAGGTACTGCCGCGCAGACAATATGCGGTCGAATACTTGCAAGTTGACCTTTACCTGACGCAGAGATTCCTCGATCGCCTCGGGTTGAACTGGAATACCGATTTTCCTAAAACTTTCATGTAAGTCAGGTTTCCCCTTTCGCAGCTGCGAAAAGGTCGGCTGGGTTACTTACGGGTGCACGACTTTCTGCTTGAGATACGTGACAGACGGTGTGGCAAGGTACGAGGACTCAAAACACGCAGCCTCCTCAAATTGAGCGACAGCTTCGTAATCGTCAAAGTTGGGCAGAAGGGCAGTGCCCTCGCTGGCGTACTTTACCGCCAGCCAGCGGGAAATAGCTCGACTTTCTATGTCGGGCCCAATTTGGTCAGCGCAACATTCTCGGCCTGATAACCCGGGTGGGCGGGGCTACCACAAATCTTCGTGATATTTCCATCAGTACCAATGTCCTCTATGATGGGCACTTTTCCAAATGGATGCTTGGCATTCATAACATCCCGCTGTACGCAATTATCAGCAGTGGACTGGGGCGGGGGACTGACTGACATTGTCATTGGCGGCGACCAGGGTCAGACTCATACCTTGGTTTCGTGACTGAAGAGCTTCACGTCGACATGCTCGTAGGGCAGACCCTTCTCATGAAGCGTGAAAAGAGAGATGATGGTGAAGGGGGAGAAGAAGTCTCCGTATAACTTGATAGTTGGAGCCATGGCAATGGAAGTAAGTGATGACAATTTGATGAGGCAGAGATAGAAGCGAGCTGACGACAACGCCGGGCGCAGAAGGATACTTGGCATGTGACAACACGGGCGAAGGGAGCTTTAAGATTCAAGAAACCAGTGAAAGAAATGCGAAATTTGTTCGGATTTTCCGGATAACCCCATGTAACCTGTTTTTCTCTAGGTCATATACCCATGCCGCCGCACAATCTGTCTGCCAGCGTGATGAGTAGGACCCCGCGGAACCCGGGCCACGGCTGCGGAAGGGCGCCGGGGCCGATGCATGCAAAGTTTAAGTCCATCCGGCCCCACATTCCGCAGGCGTTGGCCGTTCCGAAGTTTCAACGTTTCACGCAGAGGTGAGCTTATCCTAATCCAGTGTCAGTGTGAGGTTGCATTTGCGGGGGTTGCTGTTTGGGTCAAGCCAAAGTGAACCGCTTCCGAGGTAGTCTTGAACTCGCCGGAAACAAGCCATTCATGCCATGATCAAGCCGGGTTCCATACAATGAAAATTGGGAGTACCATGTTTAATTGAAGCTATATAGCCATAGAAGCAGGAAAAACCATCAATTTCGGGGTTAATTACGAGCAGCCAAAGAGTTGTGTGGGAGATCTCTGGAAGACCACAATTCAAAGCAGATTGAACTCGGGCGTATCATCAACCGCTGTGGCCTTCCCAAAGAGCCCCTGAAATTTGGAGAACAGCGTCAAAAGGTTCAGCCACTGGCCCGCAAAGAACAAGAATGCCCTTGAAGATATCTCACTAGTGTTCAAGGGCTTCGCGGAAGTTAGCTTACAGTGCTAAACATGCGTGCATCGCTTCAACCACGATGAAATGACTCTCAACTCACAATGAAGTTATCTCCACCGCTCTTCCTGACCCAATCGAACGCTCGTGGTATCATTTCACTCTCATACTCAGAAGCTGCCCTGCTTATTTCTTCAGACGACACGCCATTCTTGTCGGAATGTTGGCGCGCTAGCCCTGTCAGAAATGGAAGCATCTTGCCGGCGTCGTACATAGCTTGGTTTCCGCCCTGGCCACTATGCATCTATTAGCGAATACTCTGATGCGTCGAATATTGAGCGTTTTGGGGAGGATATCAAGCCGGAAAACTTCAGCAGGCAACGGGCATCCGGAAAGGGAACGGCTGCTGGAAGGGCTGTAGACTGAACTCACCGAGGCGGTAACATGGCGTGAATAGCGTCGCCCATGAGCCAAACCCGAGGATGACCGAGCTCTGGTTTATTCTCTGTGCGGACATTCTGCCGCCAGGTCTTGGCCGGTCGCTTTGCCACCCTGGGCACATAGATGTGAAGAGGAGCGCCTCTCATAAGGTCAATCATCTCGTGGCTGTTACTGTGTTAATACAAAACCGCCTAGTCTCGCGCTTGGAAAGGAACAGCGCGAATGATCTCGACTTACAACGGTGCCGCCCAATCCCTGATGGCCTCCACAAAAAAGTCATATTGTCCATCGAGAGAGCGCTCGTGGATGTCCTTTGGCAACATTTCTTTCGTGACGGCCAGGCTGAGCATGCACGAGGCTTCATCCTCGTCATACTCACGCCCTGCTTTCTTTCCTTCTTCCCGATGTTCTTATTCGGAAGATACACTAAGGATAGTTCTTAGCGGAGGGTCTGAAATGAGATTGATCGTGACTGAGGCCGGGATGCGGGCCGATATTTATTCTTTTGTCCATGGGGCTGCGACGTACCTCCGAAAAAGACATGTCTATTGTCTGCCCAGCACATTACTGGCCCACCGACCAACTCCTTGGACATGGTTGCGAACCGTTTGACCGGCAGACTACACTTGGCGGCGAGGGTTACGTGCCTGGGGATGTAGTCGACTGTCAAGGCACCAGCTTGTTGACCTTCGAGTAGCCACCATCCGCGCCGATAAGGATGTCACAGTCGTCGTAAGATCCATTGCTCAGCCAGACGCGGACCTGCTCATTGTTGGAGCCTGGATTCAGGATTTCGTAACGCTCCATGGCGGTGTCGTACTGAAGCCTGCCAGCCTCGTAAAGGGGGTCAGCGAGACAGTCGCGTAACAGACCGCGTGTGATGGGTGCGTTTTTTTGCCGTAGGCTGGGAAAGCGGCTCAGATCCATGAGCTGCGTCCAGTCTTATGGAAGACACGGGGGGCCGGCCTTGGCCTCGGTGGCTGGGCCGAACTTCTTGATGATGGACAGCATGTGGTCGGTCGAGACATGCGCGCATGCCAGCCAGTGCCAGTGCTGTGAGGCGGATTTGCAGACCTTCGCGCTTGGAATGGCGTTCTGCGCGCTCATAAACTTGCACGTTCACGCCGTCTTTCATCAGCCCGCAGCCAAGAAGGTTTCCTGCGAGGCCGCCGCCGATAATGACTACCCTGAAAGGCATGATGTTCGAGCTGTCAGTCAGACTCTGTTCTGAGAAAATGATGGTCGTCTGAAGTTGAAAAAAGATCAAAGGTCCCGGGTGCGTGTTCTACTTCGCGTCTTGCAAGTGCTGGAGGAGCTGACTGGAGCGGCTTTTGTACAGCGGTGGTCTTCCAATCTAGCACACTCATATTGAGCAGCACAAATCAAAGGTTACTCGGGCCCGAGCAGCATTGCCTAGCCAGCCATGCAGGGAAAGAGACGGAATATGCCGCATACGCTGACCTGTAGTTCATCGACTGACTCGTCATCTAGATTTTGGAAATCCCGAGCCGGCATTTCCGACGCTCCATGTAGTGGAATTACAGTGGCCGTATCAGGAGCAAGACTACAGGTACTTCCCATCGCAAGCCTACTAGCAAATTAACCTTCTTGGTACACTTAAATAGATATAAAGAAACCAAACGATGCGAGACACTGTATTCGAAGTACACATGAACAGACAGACATCGAAAGATAGCGTAGTCGCTCTCAATACTGCTCATTCGGCTTATTCCATCAGTCACGTCCTCCGTCAATTCTTTCGGTCTTTTCATTCTTTGGGTTGGATCCAAAGACCATGGCGGCGACTTTGCCATACGAAGGTCCGTTTCTACGTCTCTCAGTTGGCCGCTTCACAATTTCGCATGTTCATCCCGCACAGATTCGTTGGCATTGTCAGGACTGGTCCTTGACTGGGTCGACAGCTACGACAGCAAGGCATGTGTGACTCATCCCAGTTGCTTGTCTCCATTTTCTTACCCGGGGGACGGCGTCGATCACGGAATACTAATGTTGCGTCGTCAAGATAGGACTGGGACAGGCTGAAGTCCATCCTCGCGCCAAGACTCACGGTGAGTATTCGAATCACCGGTCTTCTCTAGACGAGGAGTGTCACAGCACCGGCCAAAGCTGAACACATTTCAAGGTTGATTACAGCAGTATTGGAGGCCCGAAACACGAAGACATGGCAGCGGAAGACTTTGTCGCCGTGATTAGCAGTCCCAAGATGTTTGGGGATGCTTCACTAGGTACGCAGCACCTCATTGGCGCCTCCAAGTGGGAGAGATTGGTGAGGACAAGGTCATTGGTCACCACCAGATGCGCTCCACCTCGGTACGCTTGGCTGGGGCTGACAGAAAGGAAGAAAAGGTCGAGGTGGATCGGAGGGTTGTTGTCATGCAGTCTTACGTCAAAGCAGGCGGAAAGTGGAAGTTGGCTGGGCTGAAGCCAATGGGTCGATGAGAATTACTTCATCAGAGGAGCTAAAATCCTTTTGAAAAGCAACGCAGCTGGTTGTCATGGTACGCATTGTTTCAGTGTCATATACAAGGATCAAAACCTCGCTTCGCCGCAGCACCGCCTTGTCGCCCAATCCCATGTTGATCTACACACATGCTCATGATTCATGTCCAAATAAAATACTCGCCAAGCTGTACAGCCTTTCATACATCAGTTCACGAGTCGTATTCTTACTACAGGGTTACAACATGCCAAGCACATCGCGGGACATTTGTACGCGGCTTGAACCGAAAATCCCAGCCTCTTCCTCGGGAACCCCTCACCACTTACCGTCAGGTTGTGCTATTCTGCAACACTAGCTGGAGCGAGCCACTAACATGACAATCACAGGGTAATGAGCGACAAAATCACTTAGCGACGCAGGCTTAGGTGTTGGGACTGCTCGGATAACCCAGTGATCCTGGAAGCCTGCCCATAGCCCTAAAGTCTTAGGTTTAGGTCGTTATAGTCGCCTTGTGTGACTCTATAGCCCTTTAAAGATACCCGAACCGTCAGTCTTCAACGTGCACGAAGGCAAACGACATCAATCAGATCACGACACATATGAGTTGAACAATCTGTTTTTCACTATCTATTACCCCTTTTTCTCTTTTTTGTGGACTCAGTCTCCTCGCTATTCCTCGCTATTACTTGCGATTTAGTATTCATTTGTTCCGAGAGAAGCATTTTATCCCATCATGGAGGCAGCTCCAACCCCACCCACGCTGCCCGCGACGGTCATCGCTGTGGCAGACCCCAAGGTTCGTCAGTCTCTTACAAATCCCATCTCAACTAAGAGCAACCGCATCCCCTTGAAACTTGAAGTCCCCTGCTAACAGACACTCCATTCTACAGTCATGGCCTCTCTGGTGGCGTCTCTGCATGTTGGCGTCTCTCAGCTGGTTCGTCCTGATGGGCCAAGTCATGAGTGCTTCACTTCCACCAATGTTGGGGCCCATCATGCATGACTTGCACGTCAGCGCCGCGCAAGCTTCTCAGCTGGCAAGCTGGGCTGTTCTAGCCCTTGGCTTTGGTGTAAGCCGTTCTGAATTTGTCCCTCTTAGCCTTGATCTCGCTGATGCACCATATCCAGAACCTCTGGGCTGTTCCCGCGGTCGCCAACTTTGGTGCTAGATACACGATGATCTTCGGGCTTGCTGTTTTCACGGCGGGCTTCTTTGGGCAAGCCGCTTCCGAAAACTACGACTGCCTGCTAGCGGCCCGAATTGTTGGCGGCCTCGGCGGCGGCGTCGTCGAGTCCATGGGCCCCATGATTGTCGTCATGCTATTTCCGCCGGAGTATCTTGGTCGGGCGATGAGTATCTACACCTGGTCACTCGGCGCCGGCACCGTATTCGGCCCGCTCTTTGCTGGCTACATGATCGAGGGCCTCGGCAGCTGGCGCTATCCGCAGTATCTTTTCGGCGTCATGTCGGCACTCAACATGGCCGGATCCATCCTCATGTTTCCCGAGCCCATCATGAACATACGCGTTCGAGGGGAACCGCCTCTGTTCTCTGCCCAGACTCAAGCTACGGAGAGGAAGACCCAGTAATTTCTAAGAAAGGGCGTGAGACAATCAGTCTGGAGAATCTAGGCCCCGAACGGTCTGTGCAAGACGAGCAGCGTGAGTTTGCTGCTCCATCGCCAATACCTTTAGCGACTTGGACAAACCTCTGGACGAAGCGGTCCTTTTTCTTGAGCTTTACGCACCATCATCCGGTCAGCGGCTGGTTATCCATGGCCCTAGCACCATACCGCATGCTGGCCGTGCCCGCTGTGGTGCTCACAGTCCTGCTCTTTGGTGTCTCCATCTCCACCAACATCGCAACCTCCATCCTCGTGTCCTTGACATTTTCAAAACCTCCTATGTTGTGGTCCACCGATCTTGTCGGTCTGTTCAACCTCTTTGTGCTCGGTGGCCTCTGCGCAGGGATCCTCATCGGCGGTCTGTTATCCGACAGGATGATCGCCTCATACACGCGGCGCAAGGGATACCACAAGCCCGAGTCGGCCTTGCCGCTGCTGCTACCACTTGGCATTGTCATCCCGCTGGCTACTGTACTGATCGGGCACGGATTGGCGAATGGATGGCACTGGGCAGCCATAGGCGTGCTCTGGGGTCTCGTCAATGTGAATATGACATCCGGATGCACTATCCTGATATCGTATGCGACCGATATTTACCCGGCGAAAGCTATAGACATAGGCGTCGTCGTCAACGTGTTGAAGAATGCGATCGCGGCGGGCATCTCCTTTGCTGTAGTGGATTGGTGGACGAAAGACGGCTGGTACATGTTCCTTGCACTGGCTCTTGTCAAATTCTTCATTTTTGTCTCGGTGGCACCCCTGTGGATCTGGGGCACCAAGATTGCTCAGGTTACGAGATCTTGGAAGTGGCTTCAAGGACACAATGTGAACTGAGAATCTCCCATGGCACAGTTACCGGCCACGATTGGGATGCATGTCACGGCACGGAGCGGGGGTGGAGGGAGGGGCCGGGGCTGCACCGGCGGGGCCGAAGATCCGCAACTTGGCAGGGAGGTAGAAGATACGAGGGGTCCAGGCGCAGAAACCTTGAAGTGTTTGCTTTGGAGTGTAGTGGGGTTCATCCGAGCCTGTCATGTCGTTCATGCATGGACAATGTAATATCTTGGACACATTTGCTGGGTTCGTAAACTACGTGTATGAGTATGAACGTTCAAAGTTCCTCCTTGCTAGGTTTACATATGCTACAGCCTCCCTAGCAAGTTCCGAAACATTCACACCGCATCAGGGACGGTCATTTGCTTCTGAAGAGAGGAAACGTCTTCAACTCTTGAGTAAGGTCATTCTCGATGCCAGGGTCAAATTTGAGTTTCGAAGGACTCCTCTGTATTCAAACCATTTAACGATGAACAGTACTCCCCGGAACTCCCGAAAACTTTCCCTGAGGATGTTCCGGTGGGGTGCTGAGTACGTCGCAGTCTTGATAATGGACCATGGTAGCTGTCCTGCAGTTGACCCCTGTTCTAGGTAAGCCATCTTGTGGTGAATGGATGACTTCTGATCTTGCGGCAGACTGATCGGCATTGATTTCCTTGTCGTTAAGGACAATGAAGATCAGCGGGAAGTCCGGGTTTCGCGGTTCATACTTGCTGAGCAAGTCCCGTACTCAACACTGAAGTGGGAAGGGGCATGTCCGTCTGACATCTCATGTTTTGCTATTTGCCGCTCCGGTATTTCATCTTTGGCGGTTTGGCAACCTCGACCGTTTCTGTGGAGCACGGTCTTGGATTGCAGTGTGGCTGTGTTGCGGCGGACGGGATGTTGAAGATGTGGTAATCGAAGGCCACCTGGGTGGACAATATCGACAGAGATGGAGAGCGGAAGCGAGGGAAAGATGTCGACAAGGGACGTTCGACTCGAGAAGCATCGTGTTTGAAAAGTGGGACATGAGACGAAGTTGAGCTTGCCGTGGAAGGAACCTCGCCTGCCCGGTGTGTGAGACTGGAGTTGCCTTGTCTGGAACGTGGCTTCTAACTGTGGGAAGGAGCAAGGGCACCTCAGTCGGGTGTGACCTTGAAGGGTCCTCGAAAGCTCCCACTCGTGTGGGAGTTTTCCCTCACGCCTCAGCGATCTGCCTTATGTAATCATCTAACAGCACCCCAAAAGCTCCCACCCGAGTGGGAGCTTTTCGAGGGACCGGTGCCATTGGATGGATGTGGCAGTGACGTAGGGTGTTCCACCGGAGTAAACTCCGGAACCTGCTTACGCACGGGCCGTGTCCAAAAGCTCCCACTGCAGTGGTAGCTTTTGGACCAGGCACAGGCACAATCACCAACCTTTATCATTCCACCCATCACAATTAATCCATCTGGAACCATGGCCCCTTGGTCCAAGCGAAGAAAAATCGACCAATGCAAAGGAACGAACTGCATGTGACTCCGTGCACTCGAGGGCACTCAACAGACTTCTGGCGCCTGCGACGTACCCTCTCATGAGATTGCAATACTCCGACGTTCATTTAAGCGTGGGATTCATGAATGCAACCTCATTCAGTGGCGGGACGGCCCGGTTATGCTGGTCCGTTGTACTAGTGGAATGGCTGAGAGTGGCCTTCCAGCGCTCCGCCTGCTCTTATGAGCCAGCTAGATCCAGACCAGTGCCTGATTTCAAGGAGTGGGCAACGGTCACGGAATTGACAGTGATGATGATGCAACTGGGCGGCAAGGACAGCGCGACAGAGCCCGTGCAATGAACCATCCATGGATGGTGCGCGGACAGCCTACGGCCGCGGTCACTGACCCGTGCAGTGTCTCCTTGAGGCGTTTCTCAGAAGGGCGGTCGTTGAGGGGTCGTGCGCGTACTCATCAAGGGTGCGAAGGGGAGAGGCAGAAAGGAAAGATTGGCAGATGGTGGAATCAAGGAATGCCTTGAAAATGGAACTCGTGGCCCCCAGTGGTACAGTGTATCGGCCCCCAGGCAGGTACCTCTTGTGAGATATTGTACCCCAGGCAGGACTTCGGAAAAGTGGGCCAATGTGCACCGTAGGTATGGTGTACAATGACCCACTTATACCATCCGGGTTACATAAGGGAGGGAGGTACCTGCCTGCTCAAGCATGCGTCGGTGCAGCCGCATCAGACTCAACCTCCAACCCTCTTGCTTAGGGTCTCTTGCTTGGGGTCTCAAATAGCTGATGCTTCCAGAGCCGCTGGTTTGTGGAAGCAAGGTACTTGGGTATGTTTCTATCAATTCACAGGTGTTGGTCGCTGACTTTGTGCACAGCTGCATTGCAATCACCCCGCCGGAGCAATCTGGGAGCAGACCCGACGATGTGCCGCACATCACCGCAAGTCGTCCTACCAGCCTACATAGCCATCTCATGGCCCATGATCTGTCACATACGACCATACCCATTGGAAAACTCGGGATCCCGTCCGCTCTCCCATAGATAAGCCAATGAGGGCTGGAGTAGTAGTCGGGTCGGTGACGACCGGCGAATGCCCGGTGTTGTATGTTTTTTTTGTTTGCATCCGGATCAGTCTATCCGTACCCGCACACGCGCTCACCCATTTCATCAGCGGGAGCTTTCGCCAGGCAGTGGGATCTTTCACTTGTGGGCCCGAGCTTTCCGGTGGGAGCTTTTTTTTTCTGGGTGTTGGACACAGTGGTGCTTTTGCTCGTGCCGCAGAGGTTGCATCATTCAAAAGCTCCCACAGGAGTGGGAGCTTTTGACACTACCTTACCTCGGAATGTGACGTAGTGGCCCTGTCTGCAACCAATCCGATGAAGTCGCCCGCGTACCTTAGACCACGGTGCGATGCATTTGTTGGGCTCCGATGGGCATCACCCGAAAGCTACCACTACTGTGGGAGCTTCTGGTTACACGGATTGCAGTGCACTTGATGCGTTGGACTTTGGACTCACTGCTACCGCAATTCAATCCTTCCCGACGAGTATCAGAGCATCCTTTTCTCGATCGAATGTATCGAGCGATCTCAAACAAGAGGCAGCCAGAAGAAATACTTCCGGGTTAATCGCGCGAGGAATTTGTTCGGTTCTTCGCTGAGCCCATGGCATAATCAAGTGACTGGGCCTGAAAGCTGCTAATGGTGGGGGGAAGAGGCATTCTGGGAGGAGCAGGAGCTTTTAGAAGGAGTGGAAGCCTTTGCTGTGTTACTGTGGGAGCTTTTGAAAGCAGTGTGTGGGAGCTTTTAGGAGCTTTTAGGAGCTTTTGGGAGGAGCACCTGAGTGGGAGCTTTTGAGGTGGGAGCTTTTAGGAGTGCTTCTGAGAGTGGATCCCTCAAAAACTCCCACACGCGTGGGAGCTTTTGGGAAGGGGAGCTGTCAGAAGGAGCATATGAGCGGGAGCATGTGAGTGGGAGCTTTTAGGGGTGCTTCTGAGGGCATCCTCAAAAGCTCCCACCCTTATGGGAGTTTTTGAGAAGAAGGAGCTTTGGGGAAGGGGAGCTTTTGGAAGGCGCGCGTGAGTGGGAGCATGTGAGTGGGAGTATGTGAGTGGGAGCTTTTGAAAGTGCTTCTGAGAGCGGATCCCTCAAAAACTCCCACAGGAGTGGGAGTTTTTGAAAGGAGCACGTGCGCCGTGTGGGAGCTTTTGGGAAGGGGGAGCTTTTGAGACGGGACCGGGTGTGGCGCGCCTTCCATTGTGGCGTCGTGGTGCTGCAGCCAACCAGGTGAAGAGCGGACACCCACCCCCGCCTCCACCGCCTGTGCTCGTCCGTTTCTCCATTGTTCTTGCACGACTTCCTGTTGGCGATCGAGACATTTCATTTCATCGGGATTCTCTGAATTCACGCCAGCTTCTCATCTATCTGCACAGGAAAGGCTTGCTTGGCGTAGCCGTTGAGGCCGCAACACAACCCAATGCAGCACCCACCTTACATCAACTACACCACCATATGACAACGACCGGTCTTCCATCACCGCTTGAAGATTGGCTTGCCACTTTTCGCACCAAGTCTGACCCGCCTTTCCTACGCCCTGACTGCTACTCGAGTTGCCGTCCTAGTATCCATGGAACTGATTCCGCCTTCTCTCCGCCATGGAGGCCACAACCATGGCGTTATCCACCATGACAACCCCCTTCGCTTCGTCTCCAAATCACCAATCCTCGCATATTTATCTCCTGATTCTCGCATTCCGAGACTTTGGCTTTTCCCGCAAGCTACCTTTGGTTCTGCCGCCGACGGTCGAGCTCAATTCTCCCGCCCGACTGTGCTCTCGCAACTGCATCATTTTGTACCCGATCTCCTCCACCAGTACCACTATCGCGCTGACACGCGACAACCTTGGAGCGTTTCTGTTCAGGCACAAGTAATAACAATACCCCCACAGGACCCAACATCGAGGCCAAGATACCGGCTGCAGCTTCCGATCCACGTCTCCTGACGAATTTTCACGGCTTTTGCGCTCCGGCTTGTCAACTCTTCAGGGAACCGGCCTCCATGACCACCCGAGATCCCAACATCGAACATGGCGCGCCAGACGACATCACTGCTTGGTGTTCTGTTTATTGCCTTTCGAAAGTTCGGGGACATACGGCAGCAGCAAAATAAAATTCGAAGGGCACGGCCTGGGTAAAGTCCGTTACCCAACCAAGAGCCTCGTTAGTTGGAAATATATCGTGCGACCCCAGGAAGAAGCAGCTGCGGCAGTGTTGGGGACAGTGCGGGATGTCCGCGTTGGCATGGATTCTACGGAGTACGCTTTGCCCAAACTGGCTGATAGCAGGTGCTGGGCACAAGACTACGGAATGAGGCGCCGATACGAATACCATCATGGCACATGTGCCCCGAATCAGCCGAGTGTTCGCACCGACGGCCAAGTGGCTGCGAGGAAGTTCGGATGGAGGCAATGGACGGGCAGATTTACAAAGCTCCCCACTGATGGACACCGACCGTCACCACTCGTTCTTGCTGATGGTCTCAACTTCAGACCCAAGCCAAACAAACCCATCGACGCCAATTCAGTCCCAGCACCACGCTCTGGGCATCCCCCAACATACCCGACAAGATGCACACGATGATGGCGACCAAAGGGAGGCCAGGCTTGGAAGAGGCGCACAGAATAGCATGGTGGCACGGTGGCGAGTTGGACAGGTGTTCCGAGATGACGGTCTTGGCGTTGGGCATGGGACTAGAATACTAAAACCGAAAATAGCCTGATCAACCGCCATGAATACACTGGCTGAAGCTGAGGACAAGGATATCCGGGCATGTTTGCATCTTATGGCTTCGCGGAGCATACCTGCCAACTTCTCTCGTTCATGCAAGCACAAAGTGCCCTTCAACAGGTCCCGTCGGCAGTGGATGCTGCAAATGAGTAAGGACCGGGAGATTGTCGGAAGCGTGGAGAGCTGTCTCTGGTTGGCTGAGACACCCAAGGTCACGTTATCGCAACTCCAGCTCAGAGACAGAATGTACGCTGGGGGTGCGACCCAATCTGGGCACCTTCCATCCAACCTGAAAGCTTTCCACTCTAGAAGTGAAGAAGTGGCAGGCAAGGCAGGCAAGGCAGGCAAGGCAGGCAACACCAAGACCACTCCTTCCTTCCTCGACTTAACGTTGTTGCCTTCCGGGTCTGCCTTGCTCTGCGCTGCCTGTAGAAACCACCAACCGTCATCATCGAGGTGCTCCATTGAACGTCGCCTCTCCCATCTATCAACGTCGCAGCCTTGAGACCCGCATAACTCCGTGTTTTGTTTTGTTTTCTTTTCTTTTGGACGCCCTTCTACCGACCTGCATTACTCAATCATGGCCAGGTTGTCCAAGGTACACCGATCCTCGAAGCCACTAATACCCATCACCCCTGCCCGCCCACCACCACCACCACCACCACCACCAAAACCGGCCCCTGAAGCAAATCTGGTCGCCATTGCCGCAACCTGCGCGTAGCAGCCTACGCGCCCTTCTCAAGGCCGTCGCTGACGTTTGGCATGTCGCTCCCGCAGCATTGACCGCCCGATTTGGCCACATCACCAGCGAGATTCTGCAAGGAACTGAAGACCCTCGCTTCGGCGTATTCATTCGACTCTGCTTGTGCCGCACTTGAAAAGGTCCGCTCCGAAAGACGTTCTGGAAAGATGTCTACACCAGGTGTTTCTCGTCGAGTAGACTGGGCCCCATCTGACGTTGTTCGTGCCCGAGATCTTCTTCGCCAACAAGACGAAGACAGCAAGACCGATGACAAGGAACCGTTGCTTCAGATCTTGATCCCGAGCTACCCCGCAACAATCAAACGAATCTGTCCATCGCTAAACCATGGGGGGCTTTTAATTCTCGGTTGCCTGCTGCTGATTTTGGAGACAACACGGTTGCATTCGACTTTAACGAGAAAGACCTCGACAAGGACGTCGATGCTTCTAGGCCACCCTCCAAAGATCAACTACTCGACGACAAACACCTCGAGAGAGACCACGATTCTTCTGCCCCGTCCGCCAGCAATCACCCGATCAACAACAATGTGTTTCAAGATGCTGAGAAAGAGCTCAATGGCGGCATCTCGCACAGCGGAGAGTCGGCATCACTTGAAAGCTCTCGCGTTAGCTTGGAGGGCACATTTGGTCATGGTTTGCACGACCTTGGCAATACATTTGGCAATCCCTCTGTGGACGATGTCAACGACTCTGGAAACGATCTCAGGAGCGAGTTTACTCCACCAGACGACGACGAAGATCCGCCATTCCCTGGTTTCGAAAGCATCAGTGAAGCTGGTAACGATCAGAAGCCTCCTCGAAACGCCTCGAACGAGGTCCCGCTCGATGAAGATGTCGATCTACACCTTGAGTCCCACCCAGATATGGACTGCAAGACAGACGGATCACCATCGAATCCTTCCAACTTCAAGCCCGTCGAAGCTACTGTCAACTTCCCCCTGTTCACAAGCAGCGCTCTCCACCAGAAGCCTACACCTATCATCAGGATGCCCAGAATATCATCCGAGAACGGTCTGGGCGACCCTCGGTCGACGTCTGATCTCTTTGGCAGCTTGGCCCCGGGCAGGCGATTGGATTTTCACGCAGTTGATGCATGTGTCCGCCTTCTCGTTGGAGCAGCAGACGCGAACTCATTTGCAAGGCTTGCATCCACCTGTGCCACCGACCACGAGAAGCATAGATGCCAGGTTGGACACGGCCAAAAGGCTATCTTTCCGCTGCACCTGTCTGAGGTGCATCATTGGGTCCTCCTGGTCGTCGAAAAGGGCGATCTCTGTGTCGACGTCTTCGATCCCAACCACATGACATCAACTGGGCGAAGCGACGTCACTGACCTTGTCGAGACCCTAATGAAGACATGCTGCTTTAAAGGTTCAAAAGAGAAGCCATGTTTGCGATACAAGCAGACGATTCAACAAATAGACGGAGTTGATTCCGGTGTTGTTGCTCTCGTCAACGCGGCGCACTTGGTTGCGGAAAAGGAACCAAACCAAACTATCGACGTAAACCTCTAGAGGAGGCTCTTCGGATCCTTTGCGGAGCATGCCGATAATGACCAAAGACATCCATGGGGCTTGTATGCAACTTTGGACGATCTGGTGGGCGATGTGGATGTCCAGGACACATTGCCCAAAGCTGCGAGAGTCACCCCCGACGACATTGGGAAAGCGAAGGCCCAACTCGCAAGATGGTCCGCAATGGCAAAGGAAAGCCTGCAGCACGCCTGTGCGGAGAACATCAAGAAGCTCGAGGCGTATTCAGGACACATCAAGGACGCGAAAGAAGTCGTCGTTGGGGCCAGCGTTACCGGGGACCAGAGTTTGATGCAGAGCTCACACGTCTTGAGGCCATCGCCCGTTCCCGCGAGAAAATATTTCAGGGTTTCCAAGAGCTGCCAGATCCATCGTCGGAGGACGTTTGCCAGACGGACCGTGCGAGATCCAAGTTTGAAGAAGACCGCCAAAGGTTCAAAGAATTTGCTGAGTCACGGAGAGGACTACGATCGGCGGAAATTGCGCTCCAGCTCGAATTGAATGACGTTGCGAGGAGGATAGAAGCCCTGCGAGAGAGGAGTAGGCGGCTAGAGGATGAGTAAGGATACGGTTGGTGTGATTGCTTCTCCTTCTGGTATCGCATAATGGGAGACGCAGGATATGGAAGGCCGCTTTACTTTTCTTCTGCGTGACTTGGTCGACTGGTGCCGAGACCAAAGCCTATGACTTATGAACGGAAATGCATTGAATTGGGGAACAGAAAGCTTTACAAATTCAAACAGACACATCTCACGTAGTCCAAAGACATGATGACCGCACCGCCTTCCCTGTGTATTTTGTCACCGTGTGACATAAATACAGCCAACAAGGGATCGCGATATTTTCTTGCGTGGGACTGACGGCATGACGAGGGCAGCAGTGGTCATTTGATGTTGTTCTCTCTGTGAGTGCTTCCACATGAGAAGGTCACATGAGGGAGGGTTGTGGTTATGAAAATTGGCGTCAGCACGAGCGAGCTGGCCGTCCATCTCTGGTTGGCATCACGCCCGCTACCAGCCTCAAATCACCACGACACTGCAACCCCAGCACTGCAGAAATCCAAGGCTCCAGGGTTAGTTTTGATTTTAGGAAATTTCGCCTCGTTGCACGGCCGAGGCTGATACAGTCTGCAGAGGTGCAGTGACCAGGGACCCACAATTGTCAAGTCTGCGCACGGTGTTGGTGTGCAATGAAGCAGGGTGACGGATAGAGGCAGTGTGCAAAGTACCTTCCTTAATAATTATATGCAGAGAGGTAGGTAGTGTGCAAAGAGGTACGTAGCGTGGTCTGTGCACATTGCACCTTCCCTTGGGGATAGTGCAAAGCAAAGCGCGTCATGTGCAAGCGAGGTCGTTGTGTAGAGGGAGGTGCAAAGGTACGTACCGGACGGGCGCTCCACTTTAGCCCTTTTCTGATTTGCTGAAGGCTCCCCAGACCCCTCCAGTGTCTCCACCCAGCCAGACAAGACGCTACCTTAATTAGGGAACGTGTGGTGGTTTAATCCTGGGCCGTGCTCTTCCTTTCGAGTCCAGCAATTTCTCCATCTCACACCTTCCTTCACTCTGCTCATCCGTCTGTGGAACCTCCCAATCCGAGGGGAGAAAAAAAAAAAAAAAAAAAAACCAACGGTGAAGCCGGCCCACACCACACCTGCTGCAGGCAATCAGGCAGTCTGTTTCCTCTCCTTCGTCAACGAGCAGGCAGGCGCGCCGTCTTCACCATGTCGACACCCAGGCGACGCGCGCTGCAAACGCCTAACGCGACCAGCCCCGGCCCGACACTTGACTCCATCACCGTCGCCGGCGACGGATCATCGTCCCGGAAACGCCAACAAGCGACAACCGCCCCGACGCGACAGTCGGCACCCCCATTCGCCCTACAACAGAGGCGTCTGCGTCTGCGTCTGCGTCTGCATCTGCACGTTCAGCTCGACCAAACCGTACGCCTGGCCCCACTCCTCGCCCATTCGCCGCCGAGACAAGTAATCGGAAAAACAACAATCGCTCGACTTTGGACTTGCTCTGGGGCAAGAACAGCTGGAACCCTCCGCCTTCCATCACTGGCCCGAAGCCCAAGGACCAGCTCGGCGTAAGGGACACGTCCATTCTGTGCAGCATATCGAATCTTGCCGTCGAAAACAACGTCGACCTCCCGTCCCTGTATCGTCCCGGCGGCGTCATCTATGACGCAGCCGCAGCACTTCACAATCCCATCCAATGGTCGTCAAAGGTCCTGTCCGAGGCCTACAAAAGGCTGAGAGAGCAGTATCCGGACACACATCTCAAGCGCAAGAAGCACGCCCACGTCTCACGCCTGTCGCTTTCCTCCCACCCAGACCCGCAAGGGACGCCCACCCCGCTCCACTTCACCGTTGAGACCCAGCCGACTGCCAATGCCCAGACTACTGTCGAGTCTTCAGGCACCAAGGCTACTGCCGAGTCACCAGGAGACCCCATGTCGCGACCCATTGTGCGCCGGGCCCGCAGCCTCGAAGCCGCGTCTTCGCTGGCACGGCTGCTAGAGCAGCGCACAGAGGGTATAGCTCAAGCAGCACTCCATTTCCATGACCGCGACTTGGTAGGTTTGACCGATCTGCAGAGGCGCTGCCTGGTCCAGTTGGAAGGCAACCTGCCTTTGACAATCGACTCAATGCGCCACCTTGGCAAATGTGTCCAACGCCGCATCGACGACCATCCGGATGCATTCTGCGCCGACTTTTCGTACATGACCGACGACGTTGATGGGTCGATCCCGGAGGCTCTGCCCGATGGTTGTGTTGACAGTGGCACAGATGTCCTCTTGTTGCCGATTCACCACAAAGCCGACGACGCATGGTCTCTTGCTATT
Organism: Colletotrichum camelliae; assembly: GCA_018853505.1. NCBI lineage: Eukaryota > Fungi > Ascomycota > Sordariomycetes > Glomerellales > Glomerellaceae > Colletotrichum > Colletotrichum camelliae. Next base: position 441,365 of record JAELVL010000011.1, read on the forward strand.
TGTGGCTTGGAGAGTGGTGTTTTGGAATGCTACTCGCCTACATCATCGGAAGATCGTCTGCAGTCTTTGCGCGACATTCTTCTTCCTTGGCTAGATGCCTTTTTCCCGCATGCAGACATAGATATGCATGTCCTGGTACGTCGTTCTTTATCCCATGCCCGGAGCCACAAAGCTGACCATGGCAACAGGAGGGAACAAGTTGCGAACGCCCTGCCGACAGTGGCGTTTACGTCCTTCTCGCGATTGAGAACCTGATGCGCGACAGCCAGTCCTGGGGACTGTTGGCGCAGCTCGAGGAACCCGCCGAAAGCCTTCGCAGAGTGTTGCGGCAGTACCTGGCTGAGCCCCCAGTCGCCGAGAGAAAGCCCAAGCATCGGCAGAGTGATGGCCCGCAACCGACTGCCAAGCGCCCCAATTCCCTTGTTAGCCCAGAACAACCGACTGCCAAGCGACCCTGCCTCGCACGTCCGGGGGATCGCCGCGCCAGCGCCAGTCCTGCGCTTTCAAGAGACAGCCTCGAGAGGGTCAAGTTCATGATCAGACAAGCCAAGGTCACTTACCAGGAGCAATTTCCTTGCTTGGAAGATCTGCAGACCTCTGTTGGAACGCTCGAAGGCAGGCTCGGCGACTTCAAGCAGGAAGTCTCCAAGTGGCAAGCAGCGAACGAAGCCAAGGAGGCCATCTTCAAAGAGGCGCAGCGCAAAGAGGAAGCAGCAAACAATGAGGTCCTGGATGCGCAACAAAAACTGGATGAAGTATTAGCAGTTGCAGCAACGCTGGAAAAGACCCCAGGGGCCAGTACCTCAAAGTCAATTGCCAATATCCTCGAGATCACACGCAAGGAAGTTCAGACATGTCGGAATGACCGGGAACTTGCCCAAGCAAGACTCGCTGACCAGTTGAATGCAATTGATGCGGCGAAAGAGGCATTCTGGGAAACACAGGAAAAGCTTAGCGGCGCTGAACAGGATGTGTTGGTCACGAAAGAAAAGTTGGACGATGCTGCTCAGGCAATCCAGCTGGGCAAGTATCTGGATGAGTTTAAGGGTTGAGTGCAGAAAGGATCATGGTTTTGAGCTCAAGGGGATACCCTGTTGGTGGCGTTTGTCATTGTTTGGCTGCGGATTTGGTTGCGAAGGAACCGTCTTTTCTGCGTATAAGGTTTGAGATACCCATGGACAGGGAACCGCCAATGAGCTTGTCATGGTAATTCGTCCCAAAGTTGGCGTGGAATTTACGGTTCCTGGCGTGCACCTTGTTGACCTGACACTGGCATGCTGAATACATCAAAGACTTTGCCCGAAATATGAAACTGCATTCCGAGGTTACAACGCCAGGGTTTATTCATCGCCCCAACCCCCGGCTGCCGCAACTGCTCCATTCCGATACCAAGAATTCGCAAAAGTAAAAGAAAGTTCGTCCCGTCCAAAATCACCAACAGGCCTTTGTCTCAGGTGATGATCGATTGTCTGACGGACGCGCCCAGCTTCGCTTACATCTTCAATTCGCCGTCCTTCCCGCGAGCGTGGACGGCGACCCAACCGTGGCCGCCGCGCTCTGCCTGCAGCATCTATTACGATGTGTCAAGGTCATGAATTTCGAAATGGGACTTCGAGAACGTTGAGCGCGATCCGCGTTGGGTCAACCCGCGGAGCGGGGGAGGCTGGGCCGATACGATGGATTCACGAAGCGCCCAAGAGTATTGAAGACCCGGCAACGCTCAAACGCCTCCAGCATTTCGAGTGAACGATCTCGCGTAACAGACGGTCGTGTTTTGTGCCCTTCCGTAGTGGCTGATGAATGTGGCCGTGGCTCGCGCTCAAGAGACGCGATATAAACCGATCAAGAAAGAACAGCGGAGACAAGACAATATCCCCATCAGAAAGAATTGAAAGGGGACAGAGCTCATCGCCGTCGTGAAACATCTCCAACAAGGTTGTCTCGATGCCTGTTGCAAACATCGCATCTCCTGTCATCTTGAAACTTGGAAGACTACTCGCTGGAGGTGATTCGGAACGAACAAAGAAGCTTGCTGAATCGCAGGCCAAGGCCAGGGGTGGACCCAATACGGGTCCTTTCAAAGGCATTGTTTTGTTGAATGGACAAAGCAAGAAGATCCACGAATCAACAAAGGTTTGCAGCAGGTTCTAGAAGCCACGCTTACCATGGGGGAGGGGAACGAAGGAGCTCGAATGCCTCGGCCTCAAATCTAACGTTCTCGCACAGGACTTGATCGTTTCTGCCTACCGAGGAACCCATGAGAAGTTTCTGGCGCCCTGTTCTATTACTCAACTCTCACCTAGCCATTCATATTAAATCAGAACCTGGACTCTCGATTCTTACAACGACCCTCCAGAGCACCTATTTCTCACAACAATTCCAACTCGTCATGGCAGGAAAGAAGGTGTCATTGTTCAACCAGCGTTGCCGCGAGGTCCATCGGTTTTGGCAAACCATCGAGGCAAGCCCAGACCACGACGCTGTAAAGACATGGGTCAGTGGACGAGATGGCTGGGACGCAATTTTGAGCCTCGCGCGCTCTACGGAGCCAGATGTCGATGAAAGCCAAACATTCCCCGCGGAGTGGCTCAATGCAGGCAACCGCAGCCTGATTGGAGTCTTGACTGCCTTCAAGACACGTTGGATGCCAAGTTCGCCACCTGCGGTCCCGGATGAGAAATCTGGTGAAGGCCCTCGCGACCAGGCGCAGAAAACTCAACAACCTGAGACTGAGCCACAAGCTGAAGCTCAACCTGACCTTCAGACTCAACCTGACCTCCAGACTCAACCGCAACCCCTGACTCGACTTCAATCACCTTCACAACAGCAGCAACAACAAGCACAAACAAGTACGGACGGTGTTCATGGCTTCAAATTGGATGCATTCCAGACCAGTACTCGCCCCGAGACAGGTGTTGGCGGCTTTGGTATCGATGTTGATGAATATCTCAGTATGGGCATTGGCCCGCTCAGGCTTACATCGAAATCCGCCCGCACGAGTGCCGGCACCGGCGGAAGTACGAGCTTCAGCAACGCGGCGCAGACTTTATTTGGGGCCTGGAATGGACGGCGGGAGGAGCAGCGTCTTCCTTTCCAAGGGATACAGGATGAGCTACGTACTTTGCCGCCGCTTGGAAGTGGCAAGGATCGTGCTGTCGAGGAGAACCCACCCTCCATCGAGCCTCAACCTCAACACAAGATGCCAGGTGCATTGCTGCGGTGGTGGGCCCGGGGTGCTCGAGAGCGTGGGGACTAGACATGAGAGTGTGGTGTGGTGTGATTCCCTTTGCATTTGCTGCGTATTGTTCTGGGTTGGGATATGCAACACATTGAAGTGCCAAGAACATGCTGAGGTTGCACGAGATGTCGAGCGGAGGCAGAGAATGAAGGAAATGAAAGAAGCTCATGATATTTAGGCACCCAAACAAATAGTGCCAGAATTTGACGACCATCTAGACAATCGTGAGCGCACCGAGAATGCGATGAAAGATTACAAGTGTAGCGCAACTCAGTGTCCACCTCACAATACTCATCGAGATGTTCAGTCTCGCGAGCTGCGCCCGAGCTCCGCACCAATTCCCTCCCCAATGATTGTCCTGAGTCAACCGCCCAGCTTGCATTCCGTATTGACGTGTAGCTTCGCTCCGGCGGCGGAAGAATCATCCACAGCCCGGTACTTTGGGAAGCACACGACACAGACGGAGACCGGGCAGTCGAGAATTCTGTGCGAGCTGGAACCACAGCCAATGCAATGAACGTCGCACGCCAATGTCGCGTGCAGACCCTTGCACCATCCGCAAGTTTCAACCCTCTCCTTTCCCTTGTTTTCGTGCCGGGGCTGTGGCTGCGTTGACATGTGAGGCACGGGTGTTGTGGTGAACCCTGAGTGTAACGAGAATTGTTGGGTCTGCTCCGGCTGACGGGTGGTGACCTCGTCCGCCTGGAGTGCGGTTGAGGCTGCGACAAGGTTGTTTTGAGCTGGGAAATAAGGTGAAGTGCCTTCAAATGGCTGTCCTGTGTTCTTGCTTTCAACAGGACGTTGTTGAATGGTCGTCTGAGCTGAGACGAACGAAGGCTCCGCGCGTCGGATCATGATTTTGTGGCTGCTTCAGCTCCTGGCGTCTTTCAAAATGACTTGGAAGGATTCACGATGAGATGCGGCATGGTCTCTACGATGGCCTGTTGGGCGATCTTTATTATTTTTGGATTACCATGACCGTCTAGGCCAGTGGGCGTATCAAATTAAATCGTGCGGTAAATCTCTCACTGCTCGCATCATTGACATTGATCTGTCGTTTTTCACTTTTTGTCTGCCGTTTCTCGCAGACCAGTGCGTCAGTTGCACCATCCCATCTACAATTTAGCATGCTGTCATTTCCTTCCACGTGAAGCAACCAGGTGTTGACTCTGACGATGAATGGGCTTCATAAATCAAGTGGCTTCAATGATGACGAATCTGCGCCTTGTGGAACAAGCGCGACAACTCGGGAACTCCCATAATAAGGAGGCCAATGAGGCTGGACACTCATGTTGAGGTGGCGTCGGCTTTGACAATGTCAAGACTATTCCGATGTCTTGCGCCACCGTCCTCCTTTCTTCATCCGAGCACCGGCCTTCTTCTAGAAGCGGCCGAGACGAGAATCAGCTTGTCGAAACAAATGCAGAGCCCAATTCGGCAGTCTGAATCGTTCCGAATGACAGTGAAAACGACATGACCGCAGAGGAATCAAAGATGTTGCCAATCGGCCTCATTTCTGGTCCGAGAGATGAAACGAGAAATGACGAAAATGTAATCAGGGTTGATTCACAGCTTCATAGATTGGCGGAAATGACACGGACCAACGGGGGCGCCCAGTGAACATGACTATGACAAGCTGAAGGAAGCGGACCAAGCGTTGACCATGGATAAAGCAATTGAAGTTGCCGGGGCGCTGGGAAGACATGGCGTTCGTATTTGTTGCGAAAAAATGAAGCTGATCGTGGCGCTTGGTTCGTTGAGGCTATCGTGGAACAGGGCGCCCCAGGCAACTCCCTGAATGGGGGCGAAGGAAGTCAGGAGGTGGTAGGTCTGGTGCACTGACATGAGGATATGTGGCTCTGAAATGTCTTTGTACCGGCATTTGTATCATTAAGAAAAGGTGTTGCATGTTGCAGGTGGAAAACATCGGACACTTGTGGGTTTGAGCTGCGAAATCCAGACGTGTTGTTCCGCGAGGCCGCTGCGACGACACCACAAGACTGACACCAAGGGACCGTCTCTAATAGGGCTATGCATATTTAGATGCCATCTTTGGTTCGAAAAGTTTCGAGATTACACGACTCTTCACTTTATTCACTTTCAATCTCTCCTGTGACTGTCCTTTGCGCAGTTGACAAATGTCTATTCATCAGAGGGTTACCCTTGTGTCGTGAAGTGAATCAAAACCACGCAACATGCCTTCTACACAGGACCGGTACAGCAATCGGAATCGGAACTCCAATCCCCAGCAAAAGGCCTCGGTATCCAGCAAAGACCTCCTCAGTCTTTGGGACTCGGACGACCAAGACGATGCGGCGGTCAAGTCAGTAACCAGAACACCGGCACCAATCCACCGACCTGCTTCCTCGAATGTTCAGCATGATTCGTCAGCCAGAACACCAGCACCGATCCGCCGGCCTGCATCCTCGAATTTCCAGCATGAATCGTCAGCTGGGACTGAGCTCCTCAAGAAACCGTTTAGAGAGACGCTCTTAACCTCTGTGAGCCGTGATGAACCGGACCGAGTCGAAGCCCCCGCTACTCCCCGAGAGACGGAGATGATGGCCCTGATGGCCCCGGTTGACCCTCTTGCGGCGGCTGTTCAACAGAAGCAGACAGAGAGCCCTGCGCATGGACTGATTTGGTGGCTGCTGACGCGACCGAATGTCCTCATTGACATTTTGCGCTCTGCTGGCGGTTGGCTGCTGCTCAACCCCATCAAGGCTGTGAAGCTCGTCTTCTCATGGGCCGTGCTCCTAGCCATTGTCTGGATCCTTTTCATGATACGTAACACGGTAACCCTAACCCTGGAACCCTTGTTCGAGGCACTCTCATGGTTCAAAGACATCCTGGCATGGTTCGACTCTGGCCATGTCGGTAACAAAAACGACGGCAAAAGCCAGCCATGGTATTGTTGGGGCCAGCATCAGGCTCATCAACGATCGTCGTACGCTCCGCTTCAAGAACCAGGCCTCGTTTTGCCTCGTATCGACACGAGCTTTCAAGTGACTATAGGCCACGTCACCGGTCTCCTCGTGGCAGCCATGTCACCGCAAGCAATGGTGGGATTCACGTCTCAGCTGACACCAATGACGGAGTCCTGGGCCAGGGCCATGAGGGATTGGGGCTCGCTACGTCCAGAGTGGATGCAGAGCGTCGGTGGCTTCCTCGGACAGTTGACACAACACGCTGACACGCTTGCCGTGCTGGACCAGCAGTGGGCTGAAGAGGATGAAGAACGCGTGGCCGAGGCCGTACGACGGAAGGCCTCGTCGTGGCCAGAGAAACTTTACCGGTCTTTGGCTGGATGGCTTGTAAGAGGGCATGACACACCCGTTTGGACCGAGAGACAAAAGAATGACTTGACCGTCTTGCACGCCCGAGGAGCTCGCGACGCGGTGGTGAAACATGAACGCAACTCGAGACGCTACGTCCAGTCCTTCTCGAAGCTTCAGGAACAACTCTCCAGCACCGTGGAGCCGGCGTGTGTCACGACGTGGCTCCGAAGATTCCCTAGTCAGTCCGTTGGCACCATCAAAGCGGCCGTCTCTGAATCGGAGATGGCGGAAGAGAACATCTCCGACGCCGATGTGTCGCTGAGAGCGTTGTGCACCGTCGTGAAAGAAGCAAGGGCAGAACTTGGGAAGTTGAAGGGACAGCTGGAAAAGGACCAGCTTCTCTTGCTGCGGCAGGCTGAGGTGTTGTCTGAGCAAGTCAATGCCTTGGCTCGGACGTCGTCGATGTCGGAGACTGAGACGCGGGTTCTCAGAGGCAAGATGATTGATACTGTCAAGAAGGTCGCTGAGGTTTTGACCGAGCACTTTGAGAACGAGTACTACGGCTGAGGTGGGCCAGGGGATTTGGAATGTGACGGAGTACGCATGGTTTGGTTGATGGTGGTGATCCTGGATCTCGGGTTTGTCCTTCTGGATTGGTTGCGTTAGATCTTGTTTGATGGCTTTTGGGTTTGTGTGTCTGGATTAGTTGTGTTAGATCGCGTTTCATGGCTGTATTTTCCCAAATCTCTGTCAGTTCTCATCTATGATAGAGGCCTGTTGTGGAAGATGAAAGAGAAAACATCGTTGGAGTGATTCCTTTGGTCACAGCATAGGCTTCCAACCACTTCTTCTTGTTTCTCCCTGTCTGCTCAAGAGTTATTTCAACTCGAGTTTCCCCAGGCAATTGTCATTTCCAATCATTCGTTGAACAATGAACTGTCTCCTCTACCCATCAAGCGTCATATTTCGAGTCACAAGTCTGCGCCGCTGCCAGCTTCATTCCCGTGGGATTCATTGCCTTGTCCAATCCTGTTAGCCATATCCTCCATACGATGAAGAACATCGTGTACTTCTGCGCTCTGGCTCTTGCCACCTTCGGCATCTACATGTTCTGGTTTTATGAAGATACGTCAGTCCTCCTGAAGTATGAAACCAAGTTCGACCCCAGTGCCCACGACACGATGCTCAGTAAGTTTGTCCTGGACTCTGTCACACACACGGCTCTCCATCTTCCTCATCGTCGAGGACAGTGTCCTTTACCGCCCCAAGAAGAAGCTGACATCTGATACCCGAAAACTAGAAACGATATGCAAACTCCAACGAGACGTTCATAACAGACACGGACGCCACAGGACACTCTACAATCTCCTCAACGTCGACCGCCGGGCCTCACGCGCCGAGATCATGGAGGCACTCCAGAAGGTGTATGAGGAGCTAGCCTCCGGCATGCAGCCGTGCTGGGCGGCACTCGTCGAAGCAGGCCAGACTGAAGCTGACGGTGTCACGGCGCAGGCGTACGAGCACCTGCCGAGCTCGTGTGCCGACCCGGCGTACGTAGGTCTGCAGGCGGACCTCAGCCTCGCCATCCGCGCCGCCGACATCTTGTGGACCATGCCGTCTCGGGCCAAGTACGACAGCGAGGTGTTGCATAGCTTTGCCGTGCTAGCGGGGATCGAGGATGCCGAGAGGAGAGACGGCCCTTCGTCGTCTCGTCGCGGTGGTGGCAACTTGGCTTCGCAGCTTCATAAGAAGAAAAAGGCAGAGGCCAAAGGCGACGAGGGGCTATGGGGACTTTGCGAGGAGTATGTGACAAAGCCGTCGACGGCATGATTCAAGTTGTGATGGTCAAGCATGAGGTGGATGACATGGTGTTGTGATGATTTACATGTACATAGATAGTGCAGGGTCAATGAATGAGAAAGGTTCTGGTTCCATCCTTTCAAGAGTCTTCCCGATGTTTGGAGCTGCAGCTACATGTCCACCGAAGTCATGACACCCTTCCACTTCTGTTTGGCTGCACGATACTCCCTCCGGCACCTCTCCACCTCCTTTTCCATCCCCAGCAGCAGCACGGCACTCTCCGCCGCCGCCTGCTTGGCTGCCTCCTCAGCCTGGCGCAGCTTTCCACGAGCTCGGCTCTTGGCAATCCACCGGTCTACCGAAGGGCTGACCTCGTGCCTGTCCGGGGCTCGTTGACGCTCGGGATCCCATCTGCTGTCGTTCCGCATGTACTGGTTGACGCGACCGATGTAGTTGGCCTGGTCCGCGGGGAGGTCGACACCGGTAGCTGTCGTCAAGAGGGTCGAGAAGGACGCGTGGGAAAGGAGAGACTTGGCTCGGGGAGCCGGGCTGACCTCGGCCTCGGGAGGATGATGATGACCAGCCGTCTCCGCCCCATCTTGCTTCTCCTCACACAGTCGCTGTGCGGCAGCAGCCTTGGCCAGGGCCTTTGCGTGCTTTCGCACACGGTTCTGGTGCCGAAGCCAGGCGAAGGCGGCAACCGGATCATTCTCCCACTCCGCCAAGGTCGTTGCGTCAGGCTCGGAACCGAGGAAGTCGTGGCACTTCCAGTACGCGTCGGTGATGTGCAGAAGCATGTTGAGCCAGGTGTGCATGATGCGATCGAGGCCGGGGTGGTGCATGTGGCAGAGGGACTGCAGGCGGTTGATGTGGACTTCGAGTTGCGGCGCCGGCGCGCCGGCTTTGAGGGACTGGGCGATTGTCTCCGACCGCTGACCATATGTCGCGACGCCCCAGACGATGAGGCCCTTGGTTCGGTCGCAGTAGCGGACGCGCTTTCTCGAGCGAGAGCGGGTGTATTCGGTCACGGGGACGCCGCAAAGGAGCTGGGACGCGGTTGAAACAGGTCAGCCTCAAACGGCCTAGACAGCGGAGGGAGTACGAGGGCATGGGGGAGGATCTTACCTCATCGGAGTTGTTCATGCACATAATGGCGCCAGGGAGATGGCCTAGGTCACTCAGAGAACTAACGAACCGGTCAAGATGCAGTGAGAGAGCTGTGGATGAGAGAATGAAGACGAGATTCGGGGCGACGAGCGGGAAGTGTGGCAAGGCAGGCAGAAGGGCAGAAGCCGAGAAACGCGGGATGGGTGATTGGCAGGCGACGGAGGTGGCAGGCAACAGAGGCAGTGGGGGAGACAGAGACAAAGGAAGGGTTCAGATGATTATGACATTCGACATGATCAGGGTATCATGTCTCCGAACAGCTGTCACACCTGCCAGTGGTTTCCTGGTTGCTCCGGCCGAGAAATGAGCCATCAATGTTCAAGAGCAAAACAACAAACGGAAATCCTGTCACGATGTGGCGATGGCGAACCGTGCACAACTCAGTGAGACATGACGGGTTGACACGGGACAACGAGAAACCGGGCAATGAGAATGAGAGCGACACCAACGATGAACAACATCAAGGACCAAAGAAAGACTTCGCGGATCGACATGCGCCAGCACCCTTCCATGCATTCAGTCTCTTTTCCATCCGCGCATCCATCAACCTACGACACATCGAACCAAGTCGGCCAGCTCACGCCCTGACATGCCATCCAACGCGACCGCGACTCCCACGGAGCCGCAGCACGACAGCTGCGTGACAGCTACGGTACGTTTGTGGAGGCCATTCAGATCCCTTGCATTGGATGCGGAGTAGGTCATCCACTAACGCAGCAGAAGCACATATGCGGAAATCCGATCACCATGTACACGAACCCCCAAAAGAAGGTCCGATTCTGCCATCGATTCAAGGGCGCTATCGTCCGCCAAGTCATCCAGGTCGGGAGGCAACCGGAGCCCGCCGTGTTGAACACGAATCGCGAGGCAGAGCTTCAGCAGCACCTGTGGGAAACCAGCGGGCTTGCCGGTTACCCCGAGCTCAAGCGGTTCCGGCGCACCTTCGGCAAACTCGCAGCGCACATCATCGAGGAAACAAAGGCCGGCCTTCTGACCAAGGGTGGCGAGTTATGGAACGGCGTCGATGTGTGCATCGTGGCGGCAGACGGTGGCGACTGGAACAGCCGGCCGCGGGAGGCGTGGGAATGGTGCAAGACGCAGATGAAGAGGCGAGCGGCGAGAAAACAGGAAGAAAGGACGACCGCGACAACGTGATGGCGGCCGCGGCACAGGCGCTGGTGGCGCTCTCGAACCTGCGAGGACGAGTCGTTGACGCGCATGACCTCCTTCAACGGACGATCGGCCTTGAGGCTGCGAGAGACCTGGCCGAGAGCAGCCTTGCGAGAGAAGAGATTGAGATGGCGGTAGAGACAGGATCGGGTGGGCTCGAGGAGGGAGGTACTGATGGCAGGGCGAAGAAGGATGCTTTGTCCACCGACGTCAAGAGGGCCCAGGAGAAGTATGAGCATGGGCTAAAGCGAGCAGCAGTGGCCCACAGCGAGATCATCAACCGGGAGGACGATGCTGCGTTGGACAAGCTGGTCAATGTTTTGGGTGGCAAGCTGACGATAGTTGAGTAGCGCGTGCGTCTGTGTGGATAGATGATGACACGCATAGCCGAGAGTAGAACACAGTGGCTAGCCAATCTAATACCTTGCCCAACGCCCAAAGACGAGATCAACTAACATCCCGGCCTCGTCATCACACGCCTCTTTTCCATGCCAAGGGTTTGCGACTCCAGCAGTGGACGCGAGTCCTGCCAGATCGCGGCGTAGCCAGTGGATCTGTTGCAAGGCGGCGCGAGCATTCTCGTAGTCCTTGTCTCTAGAGCGCTTTTCCGTGCCCCGAAGGACGGAGCGACACTGGGCGAGAGCATCCTTGCATGTCACGGCGGCGGCAGGGTCAAGACGAGCATGTGCTCCTCCGCTGCCCTGAGCACGGTGGAGCAGCGACGTTACCGCGAAGATGGCGGCATCGATAGCCGACAGGGTATGCACCCGTGAATGGTTCGCGGCGTTGAGCTTGATCAGCTTCTCGTCGTTGATGGCGCGGACCAGGATCGGGAAGGACGTTGCCAGTGATGCCCTCACGTCGGTGTCATGGTTCAGGATTACTGCGACTGGTTTGGGCGGCGATAGCGTCTTCGTAATCAGAGGCATCACGGCGAGGTGCGGCAGCTCGGGCAGCTCCCTTGGCGGGTCCTGTTGCTGGTTGAGCCATGCATTGACGTGTTGTCCGATGCACAAGGGCGCTGTCGAAAGAGGGGTCAAAGAGGAAGGGGTGCGCTGTTGTGTGTTGTCTAGGGTGTGTTGTGTTCTCGAGCGACGATGCTGACGTGCGGGTGAGACAGAAGCGCCTTTGGCCAGATCCTCGTGTTCAACTTCCTGTTCCCGAACGGTGGGGAGAGGGTGTTGGGCACCTTGCCGGCGCCGTCCGCATCGAGCGCCCAGGTTGCTGCTTGAATCGCTCGGGAAGATGGGGTCGTCGTCGTGATTTTGCGGCCCAGGAAGGAAGTTCTCCTCATCGCTGCGCCGGCCGCGTGAATGGCGAGGTGTTGCGGGTGGCGATGGAAGCATGTTGACCGTAGGAGGGGTTGGCGTTTGCGCTTGGCTGTGCTGCGTGGAGGATGGGGCGTAAGACGGATTGAAGCTGGTCGTTGACAAACGGCTTGATCCATCGTCTTGGCGCGACAGAATGGACTCCGTGATGGCACGTGAGGGCGCATACGACGGATCAAAGGTGGTTGTCGACATGCCGCTCGAACCAGACCGAGGTTGTCGTCTTGACGATGTGTGTGATGGGGCGTACGAGGGATTGAACGAAGTGGTTGACCATCCGCTCGATTGAGCGCCCGGGGTCGACAAGTTGGTAGGGGCATACGAGGGATCGAATGAAGTGGTTGACCATCCGCTTGATTGAGCGCCTGGGGGCGACAAATTGGTAGGGACGTAGGAGGGGTCAAAGCCGGCAGTGAGTACACCAGAAGATTGCAAATGGCCTGAGTGTTGGCCTCTTGGAGTGATGGAAGTTTCCGGAGGAGAAGGCGGCATGTATGTGGGATTCAGGCTCAAGGTGGACATGGGTAGGTGTAACAGGTCGACGCTGGATGCTGCTTGGTTGAGGATGGAAGTCTGCTCCCTGCCAACCGGGAGAAGGGGAGGTTCGGTGTCGCCATCCCAGTCAGAACGCGTCCATGATGCAGTCCATGTTGGCCAGACGCAAGTGCCGTCCAGGTCCTCGACGACGATCTGCTCCTTGACAAGCTTGACGAATTAGGCCTCCAGGGCGCGCTGCACTCGGGGATACACAACGGCGGAGTAGGCACTGTTAGGATGGACGCAGTTGAGATCGGTGAGAAGGTCTTCGAGGTGACCCTGGCCGCAGGATCGCCGGTCTGGCTTGTGCTTGGCGAGATGACGGAACATGGCGAGATGCGCGCGATGGCACCAGTCGATTCGTTTGTTCCTTCCCCTCTGAAGCTGGGGGAGGGGCACGCCCTCAACGGACTAGATGAAGCTGTCAGCCAAGCGTTGTTTGAAGAGGGATTGGAGTCTACCTCAGCGGTGTTGCCTCTGCACATCGTGGATGCTGATGTTGGAGGCGTCGATCTTGAGGCCGTGACTTGAGGCTGTGACTACGGGGTGGAGAACATGGGAACGGCAACGATGAGGACGCGGGACACACACAGAGGGCGAGACGAGAGAGACGCAGAGCTCGAGAGACACAAGAAGAGAGAGAGAGAGAGACGGGAGGGTCTAAGCTCTGAAGGTGATTAGCAAACAACACCATGGCCACGAAAAGGGCTACCCAGATGCGCTCATCGTCAAACAGGACTCTTGTTCAGCGAGGAGAGGAATCGGCCAGTCGGCGAAACTTCATCGCCGACAGCGTGTAAGCCAAGAGGCCCGGGGGTTGAGAGACAAGAGGCTGCTCCACTTTGTACTGAAGACCAGTGGGAGGAGTTCGCGTGATGCAGGTGGACGGGACCAAGCATCAGGTTCATGCAGGAATCCTCAAAAGAGGAGGCGGTCGGGGGGTTCATGCGATGCAACTGGACGCAAGAGCCCCAGGTTCTTGTGGATCACCCTCCACGGAGAGCATGACGGATGGTTCATGCGATGCAGGAGAGTGGAATCCGATGCCATCGCAAATCCAATGGCATCCGGTCGGGCTGTTTGTGGGAATTGACGCACTTGCGCTGGGCGGTAGATATGAACACTCACCAGTCCCTCCCATCCACGGCCATCTTTGCCCATCATCTTCCTCCTTTCCACTTGGTTGAGTTGGCACACCTGAACGGAGACTTAGAGTCAGCAGCAGCAACAGAAACAACTCCTAAGAAGTCTGACGGTGAATATGGAACACAATCTGAGAACATCGCAGACACCGCAGCAATGTGCAACATCATGCGTGCGCTTCGACACCGCTCCCACTCGTTTGCGGTCGAGGAGGTGCTTCGAAAAGGTACGATTGTGTGCTGACGAGTTGCTTCAGTGTCGAGTGCACATGGCTAACAGAGTGACAGACAACAAGCACATCTCCCCTCTCTTCCATCTTGAAGAGCATCCATGCTTCCTTGGTGACGGTTCGACTGGTTGAGGGCACAGCTCACCAAGATGCCATGCACCAGTCGACACCGCTCCCGTTCGTTTGCCAATCACAAGACGCCGCTGAACAGGTATGGCTGTGCGCTGATGCGTTGCTGCGATTCCGAGAGCACTCGGCTAACTGCGTGACAGACGACGAGCACATCGCGCTTCTCTTCCGGAGGTGGTCTTCTTGATGATACCCTCTCGAAGAGAACCCACGCCTCCGTGGGCCCGGGACGTCAGCATGGCGGGTGGCCTTGGTGAGCGTTGTGAGGAAGGGGCGATTGCTTGGCGGCTGCAGACGCCATCAATTCTTCTTTCCACGAGGCAAGCCTCTGGGTCACCCAACGGTGCAATCCCTTCCTCCTCATGCCCTTGTATTGCGAGCCGGTCGCATCTCGTCCGTCTCGATCGTCTAGTTCGTCTCGTGCGGGGTATTCTCATCGTATTTGCCTCGTGTCTCGTTCGTCTCGGGTTAGACATCTTCATGGTCCTCGGTTGCGGTCGTCATGAGCTTTGCCCTCCTTCTTCTCTGTCATCATGGCCTGGTTAGTGCTCAATGCCTCCCAAGACGGCCATGATGGTAGTCAACTTCCTTAGAGGCCCTGTCTCGTACCCACAATCGCCCCTCATGCCCTTGTGTTGCGACCTGGTCGCTGCTCGTGTCTTGTTTGTCTCGTTCGTCTGGTTCGTTTCGGATGTGTTCGTGTTCGCGCGCGTCATCATGGGCTGCTCCGTTCTTCCGCTCTGCTACTCATCACGGCTTGGTTAGTGCTCAATGCCTCCAAAGATAGCCACGATGGCAGACAATCACCTTCCACTTCTTTTGGAACTTCGGAAGCCCTCTCTTGTACCCTCAAAGGGATCAGCCTGTAACCTCAATGGAAACAGCATCAAGAGAAGCGTCGCAGAGGACACAGAACCAACCAACCGCACGCGGTCGCCAGTCACCTGCCACTTCCTCCGGCAGTCCTGTCATCTACCCTCGATGGGATCGACAAGGCGCCGAGGACACCTCCACACAACCACACAACCACAAGCTTCCGCATGTCGGATGCCCTCGGTGTTTGCCACCTGACTTGCGTGAGCTTGGTCGGGGTGCATGGTGACGGTCTGGCCAGCCGTCGCTGTGTGCCCAGTCCAAGCTCCGGCCCCCGGGCTCAAGTCTTTGTGCAACCCTGACAGCAGCGAGGCGACAGTGGCGTGGCGTGGCGCAGGGGGGCAAGAGGCAGGGTGCAAGAGGCATGGGAGAAAGAGCGCAGGCAGGGCATACCCTGGGGAGAGGGGATAGAAGGGGATGTGTTGTCACTGGAATTGGATTGGAAAGGTGATGGGTATCTTGTAACTTGGTAGTACACCGTTTGATCGCGTGGAGGTTGGTCTGGCCAGCCAGCTTCTACAAGGTCTACAGTGTGGCAGGGCGGATGGGTGACTCGATCGGGAGTCGTAGATAGAGACAAGGAGATGAATAAGACAAACAAAGAAACCCGATATAACTTGCCATCATTCATGCGGTGCCCTCGTTTCCTGAGGGCGGTGTTGAGCCCCACTTCCGGTTGTTCCGGTTCTCCTTGATCTTGTTCCTGTAGAGCTGCCACTCGCGCTCGTGGAGCAGGTACTCGAGCGTGGCGATGTCGACGTCGCGTTCTCGAATCAATTGCCGACTGTGAGCCGACAACGAGCCACACGGGGCCGTACCAAGCCACAAACTCGTCGACGCTGGCCTCGCGGGCCACCTCCGGGTGGGCGGGAACCCTCACGCCGACGGGCTCGGGCTGGCTCTGCTGCCGTCTTGGTGCCGTGGGGTTCCGAGAAAAGAAGGGAATCAGCTGGTAGATGTTGTAAATCCACGGGGAGTCTGGAGACCCAGAATCCCTGGCGTCCGCGCGTGCGCTGGCCTTTGCCTCTCCCTCGACGAGATGATCAAATGCCGCGTAGACGCTGCCGAGGTAGGCGGCCTGGTTTGACCTCTTCTGTTCCTCTGCGAGGTCCCGCCTCCGGATTTCTTCCACTTGAAGGTGACTGTAGCGTTTGAGCTGCGAGCCCATGCGGTCCACAGCTTGGTGTCGCGATGACGTCGGGTTCGAGCGTGGTGATGGCCGACGCGGGGAACCATTTGTGCCACTGCGAGGCGACCAGCGTGGCGGGCATGCGGGGGCGGCCGTGATGCTCAGTAGGTGGTGGCAATAACGGGGCTGATGTAGAAGCCTCGCCTTCGTCTGCATCCTCGAATTGGTAGGGCGCAGAGATGCATGCAAAGGTAATGTCGTACAACCGAAGTGCTAGCTCTTCGTGAGAGCCCGTCCACCCGTCCAGGGTTGATGAGTTCCACAACGGTGCCGTTTCTTTTTCGCCTCCGCCATCTGCAAGCTCCGGCGACTTGGGCGAGAATGCGTTCACGGCGCCTAGCGCAACACGAAGATCCTCAACTCGCTGTAGTGCCGAGGTCATGCGCAGCGACAGAACTTGCGAACTCTTTGTCATCTCGCCCAGTGATATCAAGTCGGCACGCGTCGGCTCGGAGTCGGGGAGGGAAGGCAAGATGTGAGTCTCGAAATCGAATTTGACGGGGCCAAGCAGAGGTCCGACTTTGGCCAGGAGGAGGGGCAGTTGAGTGATGTAGCGGAGGAGTTCGAGACGGCCATCGATCGGGTGGGGTTTGGCGTTGGCAGCCGAGAGCGGGAGTTCGGGGCTCAAGTAGTAGAGGAAGAGACGCGCGACGCTTGGAGTGAGCGGCGGATGATGGGAGGCAGGCTCGGCATCGAGATGGAGCGTGCCCTCGGCAAGCCATTGGCCAAGAAAGTAGACGTGAGTGGCGGTGGTAGAGACCTTTGCATTGATGTCGATGAGGAGGTTGACTGCCTCTGCGAGACGATCGAGGACGAGGGCACAGACATGCGGCGGGGGAATAGCATCGATGTCGACGTCGATGTTGATGTCAACCTTGACGGCGGCGTCGGCGGTGTGCAGAAAAGGACCGCAGACGGATTCAGTGATTTGGGTGAGGCGGCGGACGAGGGCGAGGGAATGCTGCTCTCTTTCGGGTTGCAAGTCTCGTTTGATCTCGGAAAAGAGCATCAGGTCGAGTGGATTGTAGGCCTCGAGGAGATTGTTGATGGGGCGGTGGACAGGGATGGCAAGGACGAGAGGGCGCTGGAAGAGGGGCAGCAAGACCCAAAGGGAGAGAAAGAGTGCGGCCAGGAGCGCAAGCAGAACCATGTAGCAGAGCCATGGCTGGCCGGGTTTGGCTGGGAGGAGCGGAGGCAACGCAGGGCGTTTGTAGGGAGCGAGCGTGAGGTCAACGTTGCCGTCGTCGTCCTCGTTGAGGTAGAGCGTATCGCGTGGGCGTCGCGGGGAAGAAGACTTGGGAAGATGCTCGTTAACGTTGTCGATGTCGTCAAGGGCATACAGATTGACGACGTCGGTCAGCCGCACGTTTCCGTAGGGGCGACGTGGAATGCCGGGGTATGGAGCGTCGGTGACGTAGATGGAGCCATCCCGGTCGAGATGGATGGCGAGAACAGACGATGGGGTCGCCCGGCATGGAGGCAGAGATGGAGAGTTTGGGGGTCAGCGGCGTCGGGGTCCGGTCGGAGTTCAAGGGTCAATGTCGAAAACTCGTCGGCGGGATGTAGAGGCTCTGTTCTAGCGCGTCGTTAGCTGCGTTGCGGTCGCGTGGGGAGCGCGTCATGGTGGGGGAGAAGGGAGAGAAAACAGACCCATCGGTGCAGCGGTGCAGCGGTGCGGGGGAATTGAGTTTAGCTGGTGGAGGCAGGGCGGAACTGTTTCCGAGTTTACGCAGTACGTAGAGTTACCTGCTGCTGACTCGCGCACCACGCTGCCTGCAGGAGGATGATAACGGCGATGCGGCGAGACTTGGGGTGATGCGATGGACGATGAGGACCAGACGATGTTCAGACGAACAGACAAACGGCGAGGCGACCGCTGCCAGTGTTCGGCGCCACGTGATGTTGGTGTAAACAAAGCATTCGACGCCGGGTTCACCTGGAACTCCAAGCACAATCGACACACCGAGGACACCGGTCACACCGGGATACCGAGCATCATCTGTCCCACCGAGCACACCGACGCCGGTAGTAGATCCTCAAAAAGATTCGACATCTTAAAAGTTCAACGTCGAAAGATTAAACCAAGTTCTGAAATTATCGTAGCCACTCATCCACTTGTGGCTTTATAGCTTCGTGTAGCATATGCGTATTTAATACGCCTTCGCCTCGTATCTCTGTTTCTAAGAGATTAACCCGTTTTTACCTATTTCTATAACCCCTACTACGTAATAGTTATAAGCCTAGCTCTTAACATAACGCTTTATACTTTCTAATATACTATAAAGTAGAATATAGCTTAATATAGTTTATATTTTATTTATAATATCTTTTTTAATAATATAGTAGCTAACTAGTATACTTTTTATAAAGTAATATAACTAGTTTATATAGTTTATATAACTATATTTCTATATATTTTAGAATAGTATATAGGAATATATTAACTTTTATAATAAAGAAGTACTTAATTTAATATAGTAAGTATTATACTTTCCTATACTTAATAAACTATATATAAAGTAATAAAAAGAAAGCTTAATATAAATATATCTAACTTTATATAGACTAAACTACTTATTATTATACTTACTAGCTAAACTTTTTTAATACTAAGTTACTACTACTACTTATATTTATAATTAAAAATATTTAAGAAGAGTATATAAAGTATATTATAAACTATAAGATTTAAGTTATAAAGTAAAAAAACTTATTATAAGCTACTATTTTATTTAGAACTAAGTTTATATTATAGTTAATTATAAGATATTATTTATAATATAGAGTAACTTTATTTTTATTAAGAATACTTTAATTTAAGTTTTTATTTATATACTTAAGAATTACTTTATATTAATAGTTCTCTTTATAGTTACTACTATATAAAATAACTATTTTACTTTACTATAAAAAGCTATAGTAATAATAAATCTAGAAGTATAGTACTAAGAGTAGTATTATATATATTAATATATATAAATATATAAGATCCCTAAGATCTAAGAAGTCTTTACTTTATATACTTTTTTAGAAGCTATTACTAAATACTTTATACTATTTTAAGCTAAATAAAACTTTATTAAACTTATTATAATAGAAAAAACTAGTAAACTTATATAAAGTATTATTAAGTATAGAGTAATCTTTACTACTCTTATTAACTAGTATATAAGTTAAAAAAGCTAGTATAATATCTATATTATATTTAGAAGCTATTTAAAGCTTCCTTTTTTTACTACTTTAGAAAACTCTATATAAAATAACTTTATTTTAAATAGAAATTATAGAGATAGTAATTTCTAAAAATACTTATATAGTAGAAAGTATTATTAGTTAGCTATAAAGTATAGCTATTTAGAAATAGTACTATAAAGTAAATAGGCTAAGTATAAGGCTTACTTATAGCTAGTAAAAAAGAGTAGATTTTAGAAACCTTCTTAAAACTAGAGTAAAGCTAACTCTAGAACTATTTCTAAAATAAAGAATAGATTATAGAAATATCTAAAATACTATATTTATTATAGGTATTATTATAGTTACTTTTAGATATAGTTATATAAAGTAATATTAATTTATAGAAACTACTCTTAGTAGAGATTATAATAGAGTAATATTTTAGAGAATAGAGCTTAAATAATATTAATCTATAGAAACTACTCTTAGTAAAGACTATAGTAGAGTAGTACTAGCTTAATAGAGAATAGAAATAAAAGTAAAGCTAATCTATAGAGACTACTTTTAATAAAGATTATAGTAAAGTAATATTAATATACTATTTATTAAAAAGTAAAGTAAATAAGTTTCTTTTTATTTATATATAGCTTTATTTTATAGCTTTATATCTTAGATATAAAGCTAGGGAGGTGTATTATAGCTACTCAGCTATTTATAGCTTTATAGCTTTGTGTAGTATATATATATTTAATACGCCTTCGCTTCGTATCCCTGTTTCCAAGAGATTAACCCGTTTTTACCTATTTCTACGACCCCTACTGCGCGACAGAAATTGAAATCAACAGACCTCTATAAGTTCAAGTGCAAACAGTGCATCTTCCAGAAACTCTCTCTTGACAGATTCAACTTTGAAAAAGAATAGGTTCTCGTGCCAAGGTGCACCCATCGATGTCTCGGGCGCGGGTGGTGTTCTGTGTTAGATAATCAACAGCGTGGTGGTTACTACCAGCTCCTCTCAAAAACTCCCACTGGGGTGGGAGCTTTTGAACCAACCGGAAAAGCCCGTGCTCACACTCAAAAGCTCCCACTAAAAAAAGCTCCGGTGCTCCTTCCAAAAGCTCCCACTCAAGAAACCGCCCACGTGACTCTCTCAAAAGCTCCCACAGCTGTGGGAGCTTTTGAACCACACCGAAAAGCTCCCACCCAAATGCCCCACTAAAAAAGCTCCCACTCCTTCCAAAAGCTCCCACTGCTGTGGGAGTTTTTAGGCTCCATGTCTGGGCCCGCAGGTGTCCACTCAAAAGCTCCCACTCAAAAGCTCCCATGTCAAAAAAGCTGCCACTCATAAACTCCCGCGTCAGTGGGAGCTTCAGACAGCCGACATTCTACCAGCTGGCTGGCGAAGAATCCACAGTCATCCTTCCATGACGAATGCGCCATCAAGTGAGCACCAATGTCACAAAACCTGACACCAGCCTCGCCGATGCCTCTCTAATGGGACGAGACACGTCAACGTGCATCGCGAAGCCCAAGTTGGCACGCCTGACTGAAGCGCACTCAACTGCTGGTGGGAAGTGACAACTCAGCGCGATGAGTGGATGGCCTTGTGGACTAATTAAGGGAGACTCGGCCGATTCAGGGCTCGTCAATGACAGGTATGAGATTTAGGAGGTGTGAGATTCATGTGACAATTGAGCTGCGTTCTGATCCGCCGCCCGTCACCCGCGTGCGGCTGAGTCGCTATTACAATTTCCCTCAAGCTTCTCAACAGCAGCTCAAAATTTATATTGAACGCCATTGAGCATAATCAGCTCTCACACGAATGAAGACGGATCTTTCTTCCCTTCTAACTTTTCTTCTTCGCAGTTTGCCGCCTGGAGGCGCACCTTGTTGTCGAATGAAGACGGATATTCTCGTCGACATCGACAATGACGCTCATGCATTTGATGATCCATCGCGAGTGAGTGAAAGCACAAAATCTTCTGACCAGCGCTGGTTCTGAGGCGGCTGCTGTCTCTGACGGGAAACCCCAGATAACTGTCGGCGATTGAGATTTTGTGAGTCGCCACAGGAGCCAGCTGCACGGTGATGAGGGGTCCAAATGCACAGTGTGAGAATGACGTCTGCGGCAGACCTTGATCACTTGGGCACCCATATATCAAACACCAACAACTAAATGCATCTCAGGTGAAACCCAGATGGTGTGTTCTCACTTCAAGGCGGGAAAAGGCACGTTCTTTACGAGCGAAGAAGGACAACATGATGGATGAACGGCATTATCACAACGGTGTCACAAATGTGACGGGAATGATATGAGACTAATGACTGCGACTCTAACGAACACCAGCTTCATCCAGATTGCTCAATCATTTTGGGACGGGGAATCAACGATCATACCATTGGAGGGCATACCAAGTTACTAACGCTGTTCTATTTGTGTTAAAGCTGGCTGTAAGTGCCATAATAGTACAGACATCACTGTATCTCTCCACAAAGCTACTGAAGTCATCGGCATGAACAAGGAATGAGAATTATCTTGAGTTCAAGATGAAAAACTTGTTCTGGAAGCCTCCCCATGACGTGAATTCCTCATTAAGTATGCTCATCTGCCCAAAGGCAGGAGGGCTTAGCTCGCGTGCCGATAAATCAGGGGTCCCGAGCTACGAGCGGCGAATGAGAGCGCCGCGCAGGCGTCGACATTACTACGTCAAATCAAGTCAGTCTTCCGAGAAACCTGTTGTGTTTGAGAGAAGACTTGTGCGGTGGTGGCAAGGTCTTCGTCTCAAGTCATGGAAGCTCGCGACATGGTCACCGAGGATCCGTAAGTGACACCAAGGGATTACAAATATACTTATGTGCCAAATGTGGTGAGAATCACTCGCTCGGTATCAATAGCAGCGTTCGGAACTTGAAACTTACCCCAAGGGCAAATTACGGTAGCAAGAACTGTGATCAGTGCTGCGTCGACCACTCACATGATGTGACTCAGCTAATGAGATCACATCCTTCCTCAGCGCTTTCAAGATCTAGGGGGTTGTGCCCTCATCCTCTGGGATAGTGTCGCAAAAGTGGAACCACAATTGCTAAGCAGCAATTGCGCCTTAACTTCGCGAGAGATAGCATGGGTTAAAATGACCCTGGATGAGTTTCAGAGGTCGCTTTTGCTCATATCCCGAAAAGCGTTGGCGCTGAAGTGGCATTCGCTTGGATTTTGACCGGGGACTTTTCACTAAAATAATCTTCCACATTCGCGAGATCATGACCACTGAACAAAACAAATTTAAGGCGTCTATCACGTAGAGTCTTAGTACGAACGTCGGGCGCGTTTTGCATCGCCGGCCTGAACCCCGACCTCTGACCTCGCTTTTAGTGTCATCGTAACCGTGGCAAGACATGCACGTGAAGCAGCTCACAATCAACTACGACTCTCTGGGTCCACCATCTTAGACATGACATGTAAGTGGTAATATCAGTTTCATATTCAGTAGATTTTCGGTCTTTGAACTCGTTGATCATTCTGAAAAGCCAGTAAAACTTCACTATCCTCTCCCGTTTCCATGCACCCCCCACGTTGAAAATTGTCTGCTGTTTTATGTCCATCGATATAGCGAAACACAAGGTATTCCGCATGAGACAGTTTTCCATCCAGAAGGACAAGCAGTAAGATCAACGTTTGCCCGCTCGAAATAATGTCATCCTTCTCTTGCTCAACATGAAGCAGTAGCGTGGCTCCCTAGTACTGTTGCTTGACGGCATTCAAGCCGAGAACTTCGATCACTTGGTCGTTGGCATCCCGCATGCAGGCACGGATGTCCAAGCAGATTCCTTCGACTGTGATGTCCGGGTTTTGCCACAGAACCGTGTGGATTTCTTCCGGACGGACGGCATCCGACGTTCATGATTTCAACCATACTCTTCCCAAGATTGATGTGGATGTTGAAGAGTCCGATGCTCCCTGCCCAAGACCATGAAGGTGCCACGTAAACAGAATACGTCATCCTGGGCTCACTCTGCTGCCAATCTGCATGCCACAAGAGTGCTTGCAGCAATTGGCTTTCCCACAGCCCAGTGAAAAAGCGATCCTTGGGGCAGCTTGCATGAAACGAGGCAGCAATCCCGGATATCGCTGCAAGACGACCTTTGTCATGCGAAACTCATAGTTGGGCGTTCTTGTCCATGCTGTACAAGTATTCATCGTCCACTGTCTCTCGTTGTTATGTAGTCCGACATTAAAACACCAACTGGCCCTGTCCTGCTTCGCAGCAATCAATGACCCCGCCAGACCAGGTTAATTCAATCGCGGTGGAGTGGAGTTCCTAGAGGAAGTAGGTCTTCCTGCAATGTACAGCCTTGGGCTGACAGGTAGCTCGAAGCGTAAGACCTTTCTCTCTGAGGCATAATGCGTAAACCCGCCCCGTTGGCTTAAGCACCTTCCATGACGGACTCAAACTTGTGCACCGTTTGCGAGGGCCGCAACCTCCATATTAGTTTTCATCTCTTTCAAAATGTTTGCTGAATGGTCGCAGGCACAATCTTGATCTTTCAGCCGTCATCTTGAGAATATTGCTTGATGCATATGGAGTCGGCCCAAAAGTATTTGATATCGAACCACCGGCAAACAGCAACAGCCTCTTGAACAAACAGAAGCATCTCTTTCAAGTCAAACCCCTTGCTCAGGGCTTCTTGGAATACAGTTTCCAGTCGCATCAGAGGGTTTTCGGTACCCTATTGGTAACGGAGTGCTGCATAGGTCCCTCGCAAAGCCCCGTCCATATTTTCAGCCAACCTGATTTTGCGGCTTGACTCGGCTTCATCGGCAAAAGGCGCTCGATGCGGTAGAGCGGAAGCGGCCGCAACGCATGTATGTCTATGGCCGGCTACGCAATCTGAAAGCCATGATCTTGCAAGATCTATACACTCTGCCGAGTCACCGCGAGCAGCGACGCGCCGACCTGCTCGTAGATATGGGAAAACATATGGATTCAGAGAATATGACAACAATATTGTAACTATGAACTATTGCTCTTCCTGGACTTAATAGTTCGGAATCCGATGTTTATTCGTACCTGGCTCGACATATAATGAATAGTATTTGCCTTGGAGTCTAACGTACTCGTCCGCGTCTTCAAATCGCAAATGGGGAGCAATAACAGATACGTCGAACCCGTTTCGTCGTCCGCGTCATCCGCAGAGCCCTCCCCAAGCTGACGCCCCAGATTTGTCGAGCTCTCGACTCGTTGTCATGCCCGGCCATGTCCCTTCCCATCCCATCCAGCAACCCCATGGGATCTTCTTGAACCCGCTCAAGGCCGGCAGTCCATGCACCACGGGCCGCTCAAGGCTTGATGGCCGGCTCTTGTCAAAGGCCAAACTGTTCACTGTGGCGATGCAAGACGAAGGGAAGTCGTTCATACCTTCCCAACCAGTGGTTGGGCGAGGTTGTTGGGAAGGCGCTGGCTTTGAGTCCAGCAGCGGACCGAAATGGGCGATTTCCTTTCGAATTGCCGTTTTGGTATGTCTGGAGTGTGAGGAAGGTGTCTTTGCCCACCTTCTCACCTTTTGAACCGGTCTATCCGCCTGTGCTGTTCATGTTGGCGATGCCGAAGAAGGTGCTGAGCAGGCTTTAGATGCACCTGACACCGATGGGGACATGTCACGGCAGGAGACAGCATGCGTGCCTGCACAATGATGCTGCAACTGGACATGCCCATGGAAAGAAATTGCCGGCTATGCATCCTCCTGCCAGTTATGGATTGGGCAGGCAAGCAATTTGGGATTGTCCCTGGGCAGGTCTGGTCATTCGCCTGTGCCTTTCGGATGCCCCGCCCCTCGCCAACGTCACTTCATCCCCAACAACAACAACAACAACAATAACAACACTCCACAGACCCAAAACAGCAGAATCACTCGCATTCCCACACCCTTCGTCTATTGCATTCCATCAACTCGAGCATTGCATCACCAATCCATCAACATGAGCCAAAGCAACAACCAGAATCCCCCCGACCAGAGTCTTTCGGACGTCAGCGGATCGAACGATGATCATGCCCAGACGACGGAGGGCCATCACCAGCAGACAGAGTCGGATAGCCAAAGCAGCAACCGGAGCAAACGCAGCCAGAGCTCTCAGGACGTAGCCGGATCGAACGATGATGATGTCCAGACGACGGAAGGCGGCCACAAGCGGGTGAAGGTGGATAACGAAGAAAACTACCAGCATATGGAGGTGGATGACCAAGTCAGCAGTTGCGCCACGCCCAGCCAGAACAACACACATTCGGTTCCTTCGCCCTATCCGTTCAACCGCGTGGGAACCTAGGTGGTCCACCCAAGTGGGCTTCAGCCTCTCCACCTCCCACCGATGCCGGATCACATGATGCACACCCGAGAAATTGATCATCGCCTCGTGAATATTTTCGTCAAAGACATTGGAGCAGATCAGAACCAAGCAAATATAGGTCTAGCCTACTTGAAAGAGATGACCTCCATCGACATCTGGTGGAACAAGGCGTGCGGTCCCAATGGCCGCGATCTCAAGTACTACACCGACGACGTTACTATCGGGGACTACATAGTATACAGACTCACACAGGCTATGTCGTTTGTTTTCTACAGACACGTAGTTAAGCCCAGGATTACAAAAGTGATTAAATGAGATGCTACCACCCGGTACGCTTCATCAACAAACTTTGGACACTGGAGGTGAGAGAACCACTATGGATGGGTTGCGGCCAACGGATTCATCCTACGGATGATACATCGGGTTGTATTCGAGAGGAACGGATTAGTATCACCCGGAAGCTTTTGATGTACTCTTAGACATTCAAATCAAGGAAGTCTGCGATTGCTTTGATGTATTTTAGTCCATGCTGGAGATTCTCATGCTTGTCCCGTACAGGTGCTCCCAGAAGTGGACATCTCATGCTATCGCAATAGACTGACGTAACCCCAAATATGCAAGTGGCCTGTTCTCAGATGTTCCCTCCGGCATCTTTGATGAGAACTACCCTCGGATGACCGGCTGGATGGCGCTGGACCTCGCGTCCGAGATGCAGAGGGCGCCTCTTCCGACCCGCATGGCCCCCTCCGTGCATTCTCGTGTTGTCGTTGGGAGCCTTGACGCTGTCATCTGCTCAACAGCATCCGCCGCCTTCTTGAGTGTCTCCAAAAGTTTCATCATTGAGGCAAATGAGCAATGCTCCGAAACATCCCAATTCGCTCGCGGGCAACCATCTAACCACTCCTCGTCGGGCTCCCCAAGACTCGTCTGCATTGCGAGATGCATCATACAATACCCAGAGAAGCTGATGATTTGTTAATGACACCCCGTTTTGCTTTTTATTTTCGCAATGACGGCGTTGAAGGTGCGAAATCGTATACTGGTGGCATCGGCCAACTCGAGCTGAAGTCGCTCGGAACAGCTTGACCGCTACTTTGGTCACCCGTTCCATGCTTCAAAGGGATGAATTCGCAGACAGCCAAAGGTATTTCCATAGATTCGACGGGCATTATAAGCATGGATTCCCTCTTCCATGAGCTTTAAACACTCCAGAAACCCCCAAATGGAATGCTTGACTGCAAAGCCTGGCTATTGACGATGATTACTTGTTCATCACAGAAATCTTATGACGACCATCAAATAACCAGCCGAACACTATTACGACGCAGAAGTTTGTTCTCTTGTGCCTGTGGTAGTGATTGATGGTCCCTTTATGATGGGTTGTACTGCATTCATGATGTCCACGAAATATTGTATCCGTTTGATGAGGGGTCAACCTAACGCATTAAGAATGTATATGAGCATCCAAAGTCCTCATATCCGCCTTGGATGCCATGAGATGACCGTGATGGGGGCTTGTGGTCTTGTACTCCTACTTTAAAGTGCGTCCAACAATTTGAACTTTAACATGAACTCGTGCATCGATATCTGATGTTTGGAAAGCGAAAAGGTGTCAAACGAGCTTGTCCCTCTTTTTTGGGCCTATCTCTTGTGAAACGGGGTATATGTACCTTGGTGGATGGCTTGCGCGTCTTGTCATTGAGATCTTAGCATTCGAGCGGCCCTGAGGGCTGATCATCGCGATAACCGTCGAAGCAGAATCGGGATTTTGCGCAGTCTTGATCATGAGTCACCATAGCTTAGCAATCCGAAGACGAAGCTTGGTCGTTTGACAGACAAAGCTACTCTTTGCTGATCCTTAACTAATTCTGAATCAAGAGCTGCCCAGTCATAACCTGGTATACTAAGATAGAAGACTACAACGTGGTATTTGAGGGTGAGGCTGTTTTAATTTATTCTTCCAATCATCTATGACCAACATCTTTGTTGCCTCCAGTCTTTTATCTCTACGAATGCCATGGGTAGCCGCTGTAGCTGAGCTCGCAATGGTGCATAGCCCAGGGCGTGTGCCACGTTCACTCAAGGGCCAGCCTGATCCTACAGTCTTTTGATCTTCGCCCAGGTCATTTTATTTGGAGAGCGAGTTTTTAAAAGTCGATGTCATCCCTACCGATCGGTTGAATTGGCGGTGGTACCAATCTCATTACCTCTAAACTTTGGTCATGGGGATCCGTCGACTCCCGGAGCTCCCAGGAGATTGAAGTCCATATCTTGGTCAACGTAGCTCCTTATTCGGCCATTCATACCCTAGATGTTGGGTTTCTCCTCATCATCTGGACCAAGACGAGTAGCGGCATTTCCACAAACTTCCGAGATACCCCCATAGATGTCCATAGAGGTTTCTCTGCGACCTAGGCCATCCTGGTCCTCGCATATATCCCCGTCAGAGTCATACGGCAATCAAAAAGGTGCGACTACAGGCGGCGAACTGTGAAGAAAAAGGTCAGAAGGGAAGAAGGACCCGTCACACGTGAGGTGGTCTGTGACGATCGAGGGTGACCTATGATTATTTCCTTTCGTCGATGACGGCCCTGGCATGAAGAGACGTTTGGAAACTGGGTTGTCATGCCGGCCAAACATTTCTCATTCCTGTTGATCAGTCTTACTGCCTCATGAAGAAAAGAATATTTGAAACTGTTCCAGCGCGTTGCCTTCAGCGTGCTTCGCTCTCCGGCGCCGAGGGGTGCCGTGTAATGGATGCTTCCCAGAGGCACCTTTAGCTACTATTGATTCGCCACTCTGCGCCACGAGCAGCCACATCACCATACGCGGGGTGTTCTAAGCACAGATTCACCATCGAATGGAAACCTTTCCAGCTATTTGTGGAGCGATTGAAACCATCAAGGCTTTTGTGCCAGTAATACTACACACCTATTATTTAAGCCTTGGCCATTTCAAACTCGGTTTTCTTTTTGTTGCTGTTCCTTGTCTATGATTCCCATCAGTTGAATATTTCTCATCCGATACCACAATTTAATGCCAATCGACTTAACAATGGCTAAACGGAAATCACCAACGGACGAGATCTCGCTGAATGCGGATGAAATCGACTATGCACACACGAAGCATTGGTTCCGACAGATTCTCGCTGAAATTGCTACCGAAAAGCCATCCCGAGACCGAGCCATCAGTGTTAGCACCGCGGACAGAGTGAAGTCGCTTTTGAAGACATGTGATCTCATTGACCAAGAGAAGGATGCGGAAACGAAAGAGCTGTTTCACCAGAGCTTGAGATTTGGAAAGGAGGAGATCAAGCGTCGACTCGCTCTAACAGCCGAAACTCCGACTGGTTGACAAGCTCGAAGACTTCAACGAAAGAACTTTTCTTTTGCGCTACGGCGACTACGCCGGAAATTTCCTCAACAAATTGCGGACTACTTTGATCACAAATGACAGCAAAGTTGTCATATCAAAGGATGAACCTTCGGCATCAAACTCAACGGATACATCAAATCTCAGCAACTTGCTGGACACCGTTCCAAAAAGAGTCCGTGACAATTTCCGAACAAACCGCTGGACCCAGATCAATCTTGAGCTGAGCAGTGAGGAGGCTTTCGCGGATTCAGAGGCGGGCAAAGACCTTGCATACGAAGGACCAATGACTACATTGCTCGGTATACTTTCTCGAGAACTTGGTAACGACCCCAGCTCTTCAAGGTCATTGCTCAGACTGTACGCGGAACGCAACCTGGCGTCACATTCGTCTATGAAAGAATGCCTGGAAAACAGAAATTGGACTGGGCTTGCGACACTTGTCGCCACCGATGCACATTGGCTTGAAACCGAAGCACCAAAAATGGCGTCTATTCGACATATGATTTCGCCAGCGTTATATGCAGTAAATGCATATCAAAAGAAGTTCTTCAACAATTTAAAGTACAACAAGAAGACTGGTGCCGTTGAGGGATTTGACGCCAAACTTCAATCACTTCCCAAGACGATTCGGTCAGCAAAGAAGCCTCGTCTGACCGAAGAAGAACAAGATGCAGTCCGAAAAGCGCGGTCCGAGAAAACTTCCAGCGTGTTTGAGGAAGAGGCTGATGACGACGTTGGTATATCTCTATATGTCGAGGAGTGAAGGAGACAATCAGCTGAATAGAGAGGGAGACCTGCATGAATAGGGATTGCATTGTTACATTTTTAATACACATGAGCTTCTCATTAGTCTCTGCATAAATTGCGGGGAGGTTGAGAAAGCTGACATCATCCTCAACGATGCCTCCTTGAGCAAACATTCACGGCGAAAGACTCTTACGTAGTCGAACCCTCAATCTAGGAAGTCTTGGCTCATTGTCAATCTTGCAGTTAATCAATCGAACTCTCGAACTATTCCATGTGAACGACTTTCTTCCATCAACTGACTATTATTCTGATCCAGGTCCGCCTTTTCTACACGCCCGGATAATGATACCTCGCGCACTATCGCACGCAACGATTCACCTCCGAGATCTACATCCGAGTCCATCAAGAAGAACAGACCCAAGCACACCAACGGTAAGAAAGCGGGAAATCAAACCGCGACTCAACGAACGACAAGTCTCATTGAAATAGGCTCGAGGGCAAGTACGCCGAACGATTCTCACACAGAGCTTAGTGATGACGGGGAATAGAGCTCAGGAGCAGCCAGTCCCAACACGAGATTTGGCAAGGAGAGCCACTGATTACTGATAAATTGGATGGTCATTGCACGAAAGGCTTTCCGAACACATGGAAAGGAGTAAGCGATCGGTCCCATCGCTAGGGTGAGACTTGCGAATAATTTCACCACTGAATATCTCGGTCAATTTAGATTTGGCACAAAATCGAAATCTCTAAGTAAATAGAACTCACGAAGAACAATCGATTTATGGTTGAACATCAATATTTGACCGGAGGTCTAAGAAATGGCGGCGCTGTAAAGTCAAGGGATCGAGAAGAAGTGGGTAGTATGAACAGGTTAACGTTGCCACCGGACGTGTTATCTTCCACCTCAGCACTCGCCGCGCGATTCAAGTTTCCCGCATGGAAAAGTACCCCTCTCCAGTGGAATTTCATTGCCCCTTAATGCCACAGACT
Source organism: Colletotrichum camelliae (assembly GCA_018853505.1). Classification (NCBI taxonomy): domain Eukaryota; kingdom Fungi; phylum Ascomycota; class Sordariomycetes; order Glomerellales; family Glomerellaceae; genus Colletotrichum; species Colletotrichum camelliae. The sequence goes on from JAELVL010000011.1 coordinate 472,075, forward strand.
TCTGGCATGTGCATGACCTGACTTCGGAAACCCCGGTCCGATATTGTACATACGGGGTATATCATTATTCAGATCCAGGTTTCATGAGAAGATGCTGAGATTTACTATGACCCTGAAGCCTACAGAAAAGAAAACGTGCTCTTCGGTAACACAGGTTTCGTACAATCATGCGCTGCAGAATCGGGCTGCTACACGCACAGGCCGGTCTTCAACGGGCCCGGCGCTGTGCTACCGAAGGCAGCAGTTGATGAATGTCAAAGTTCCAGTTCAAATGACCTTGGAATTTTTGTCGGTCGATTGGGCACTAGCTTTTTCAGCCCAGTAGAAAGTGGAATGTGTTCTCACGTCATGAACTCTCCTGCAGACGGTCTCGCGGAGTAGCCGCGCTTCGATTTGCTGGTTATGCTTCCAATCTTATAATCTTGAGCTGCCGTGCATCTCTTTTATATATTTCACCAACTTTGGCGAGGCACGATTTCCTGTCGAAATTGCTGGGAAGTCTGGTATCATGGTGGACGAAGTCCATGGGGAAGGGCGAAGGTCCTTGGTCGCAGGATCAACCTTACGGGACTATTGGTAAGGCTTTCTAGACTGAGGACCTTCTGCCTTTCTTTTAAATAGTAACACCGAGTTGGTCGCTGCGAGCTTCAACTTCAACTTCACGTCCTGGGCCCATGACTGGCTTGCTTCGACGCGGTGGTCAAGAGGCTGGCCGATCAAGATCTGGTTGAGCATGATGACTTGTGCAACTCAAGTCAGGTAACTCGGAGCAGGCATGGGTATCTCTGGTACTTGCAGCGTCTGAAACTGTCTTTAGCAATGTACCGTAATCGGGGCTGTACCAGATGCCGGCGTGTACCGATCAAAACTCACTATCAAACTCTTTGGGTGGATCGGGCCGTTGATATTATTCTTATAGGAAGGCTGGTATATTAGAGATGGCAGTTCAGCGGAAACTTGAACTTGCCTGATCAGAGATTTCTGGTTCAGGTTCAAGCCCACAATTGGAACCGGGGACTTCGCATCACCGGACAGCGCAACAATGTCTAAAGACTTCGAAAGATTCATGCCGTTTGCTATCGAAAGATCGTGCTCTCATATAACGGGATCACCTAAAGGCCCCAGGATAAAGGCCACACAAAATGCTTGGCAACAGCTCCAGGGGTTGGGACCTTATGCGTATTTGTTGGAGATAAATTCTGTTAAACTAAATGCATATCTGTCCGAATTAATTATTAAGCCCCGGATGTGAGTCTCAGGCCATCCAAGATGGGTAGATGAAGCTTGAGATAATTCCCCCGGCGGTCAATGCTCTTGTGCTCAGGAAGTACAAGAATTCAATCGTGATCCCCTTGGAGAGTCCGTCTTCCAAGTCCTCATAAAGAAATTCACAGGCAACAAGAACCATACATTTATTATCGCCTATGACCCATCAGCAGCAAGAGAGCGGATTCTCGCGGACTGTAGGCGTGCCGCTTACGAGTGCGGCCGACATCAGAAGGAGGTGTGAATCTCGGGGGGAATGTTGATCACTAACTAGAATGACTAGACGTGGGTTAGAAGCGCAGCAACACTCGTCGAGTTGGACAACTTTATCACAAGTCCGAAGTGGCGCTGAACACATGCTACCTACCTGTGCCCTTGAATACCCACAACGTCGTCCGAGTGTTTGCCTTCCAAGTGACGCTAGGTGGAAAAAAAGGATGGGGGATATTAGCGAGAGGTCGGTTCGGCCAGGTGGGCTGTGATTGCACGGAAAGGTACGGAATCCTCGCTGTCCATGCCCAGCACTCGGTATTTGACGATTGACTCATTGGGTTCACACTCATGCGTATTGCCCCCGACCAGACTTCAGGATGCAAGAGTCACGCCAAAAGGAGACGTGAATTTGTGCGTCAGCTCACGAAAAGCCTCTGCCATCCGCCGCCAGGATTCATACCGCTGGCTGGAATGTCAGTGGGTAGGTGTTGAGCAGGACCTCCTGCACCGGCAGATACGGCAATGTAGGCTTACCGGTCGTCGCACCGTAAGGCGCTCGTGGATGCAGCAAATCTGAAGGAGAAGGGGTCAAAACAAGGTCACACGACGCTCAACATGGTTCAATGTTGAGCGTCATGAAAAGCGGGGAGAGGAGCTGCGTCGTGGTTTTCGACAGACCGCGCACATAAACTACCTTGTCACAACTTGAATCTGTTCTTGGAGAAGCACCGGTGAAACCCTCCTGCCTCTCAGAAGAGGTGTTGGACGAAAGTCAGTGTTCCTCCGATCATCAGTTGATTCCTGGACTTGCTCCTGAATACGGCAATCTATCTCAACAAATGACATGCAGAACAAGCTGCGCATACCCCTTGAACAGCCAGGCAGGCTGGAAACCACGAAGCGACCTCCGATCCATCTCGGTAGCAAGACGATGGAGCAGACAGAAGAACGGAAATCCAGAGACAGCGCAAACGTGTAAGATTTGCATGGATCCGAAGTCTCTGCTGGCTCAATGCTGTTTCTCCACGATGCGAACCTCCACTCCCCGATATGTTCCCTCGCTAACAGCCTCGGAAACAACACAGAGATCGACTTCTTGAAAGCAATGCGCTGCGTCTTCTCAAAACAGCGATCAATCTGCAGTACCATCTCGATACAAACAACCGCGACGGGTACGAGCCCGCAGGACTGGCCAGAATTCTACTTCTTGAAGCGCCCGCCGACACTGTCGGCGATTTCAGTCATGGTTCTGAAATAGTAGTTCGCACAATCAGAATCCGAGGGAGTGTACATTGTCCATATTTGCATAGGCTAGTTGTCTTCTTCGTCCCGGCCGGTGGTTGCAACTTTGCGCGGAGGGAAAGGGGTCGGGTTCTTTAGAGCTTCTGGATTGCTTTCGCGACTTGGCGACGCATTAGCGACATTCTCGAACCCCCAAGGTTCGACTCTGGAGATGGGACCGAACGAGGTACGACAGTCTGGAACCTACTTCTTGGAACCTTTGCAATGCGCCTTTTCAAATAGCGCACTGCTTGGGCCCCATGGATGACCTCCAATCGTCGACGTTGCCGGCATTCCCATTGTTACGGTCAGCTATCCGACAGTAGGGTCTGCTAACAGAAGCTGGGGATTGATATATAGTAACAGTATACTGGGTTGTGGTCTGGGTTGTAGGTTGTAGGCTTGTATTGTAGATTAGTAGTCAGAGGCTAAGGTGATTAATCTTAGGCTTAATAAGTATTTATAGTGAAGGTAAGCTGAAAGTATCTTAAGGATATTTATAAGTTAATTACTAAAGAGCTATAGAAATCTAACTATAAGCTAAGCTTAGATTATACTATATATAAGTCCTAAATAATACCTTCTATCTTATTACTATTCCTAATCTTAATAAGGTCTATCTTTTAATTATATAGAACTTATATATACTAAAGATAGCCTCTATATTCTTAGTATATAGATCTAATCTCTTATCTTATTATTATATAACTTATACTATAGTTCTTCTATTTCTAAGTAAGTTTCTATTATTTCTATAATTCTATAGTATAAATATTCTATCCTAGCTACCTAACACCTAAGTAGGTTATTTAGCTGTTATCCTTGTTTATAGGTTATAATATTAGGTCCTCTCTCTAAAAGTCTTATCCTTAAGACCTAATATAAATAGGTTATTAGTTCTAAGTTAGAGACCTGTTAATTATACTTTCTAATTTACTTATAATATTAATATTATATCAGGTTATATTTAAAAGTTAAAACAACCTAAGTTAGTATTTTACTCTATTTATAAAGATATTTTCTATTAGTTTAGTTCTGATAATATTATACTTTATATTTACTGCTTTTATATAAAGTATATATTAGATAGTAGAAAGTATAAGAACTTATTAAGGTTATAAAAACCTGAAGCATCCTTATAATAGTCTAGTAGTTATATTAAGTTATAAGTTTATTATATTTTATAGGTGTTTATTATACTGATTAGTTATAGTAAAAAGGCTAAGTAATTAATATTAAGAATAGGAAGAGAAGGAGGAGCAAGCTAGTAATATATTACTAGAACTTTATAAAAAGCTAGTATAAATTTAAATAGAAGTAGCTAAAGTAGCTAGTTATTTATTATAGATTTATATAATTTAAAAGAAAGTAAAGGAATATTATATAGAGATGTTTTCTTAAGAGATATAAGAGTTAGAGGAGGATAATATCCTTTTTATATTAGATATTTATAAGAGTAGTATTATAAGTAATCTTTAGTTTTAAGATATTAAAAATAATTTAGATTAGGTAAGTTTTAGTATTAGCGAAGAGTTTATAGATCTTAGTCCTCTATTAGGAGACTTATAGCTAGTGTTTTCTAGGGGTTCTTAGTTATTTTCAGGCGTTCTTAGGTAAATAAATAGTTTTCTTTATTATAGTCTATCTACTTCTACTAGTAGTCTGATGTATTTATATAAATATCTAATATATTAGTAACTAGTTATATTTATTAGAGGTAGTATTACTAATACTATTAATATTACTTCTTGTTCTTAATATTATTACTAGTAGGTTATAAGTTTATTCTTTATATTAGTAATATTCTTAGCTAGTTCTTATATATTATCTTTATAACTATATCTTTTCTACTTAATAAAGTATTAGTATCTTTTTAGTTCTTTAAAGTAGTTAATAATTTATTTAACTTTATACTCTGGTTTGTTGTTTTCTATAATAATAAGGTTATTTATCTATAATCCTTATAATGCTAGTTTAAGTAGTAAGATATAGAATATTAGGAGATATTTTATTATATTAGGTAGGTTAAGTTTATAGTTAACTAGTGAGATTTTTCAGAGGATTTTAAAAGGTCTGAGTTTCTTGAAATCTAGTTTATTATTTAGTTATTTTGTTTTAATGTTTTGCTGTATAAGATAAGTGCTATCTCTCTCTTTTAAGGTTAATCTTTTAATCTTTTATTTATTATTGAAATATATTATTTATTGTTATATAAATTTGAGTTCTTTATATATATTATCTTAGATGTCTTTAATTTGTCTGATTATAGTAATAGCTTTTAGTGCTACTAAGCTAGCTTAGGGTTCTCTATAAGTAGTTAGTTTAAATCTATAGTTAAGATAGAAAGGGAATTCCTTAGTGCTTTTTCTTACTATACTGTTATAAGCGAATTAGGCTATTAGTAGTAGTACTACCTAATTATCTTAGTTATAGTTAATATAGGTGCAGAAGTAGGTTTTAAGGATCTAGTTAATTTGTTCTGTTTATCTATCAGTTTATAAGTGAAAAGCAGTAGATATTACTTATTTAATACTAAGTTACAATATAATTAACTTCTAGAATTTAGAAGTAAAGATCTTATCTCTATCTAACACTATTTCTTTAGGTGCTTTATAGTTAGTAATAATATTTTTAAGGAATATATAAGCAAATTCTTTAGTATTATTTACTTCTTTATATAGGATAAAGTAGGTGTACTTTATAAGTCTGTTAATAATAATAAGAATACTATTATAATAGACTTCTATAAGAGGTTCTTAAGACTTTAATAATTTAATAATAAAGTTAAGAGATATAGAGTACTAAGCAGTTTATAGCATAGGTAAAAGTTATAATAATCTATAAGATTAGTATTAAGCTAGTTTGCTTTTCAGGCAAACTTTATAATCTTTAATCGCTATTATAATATATTCTCTAGTAACCTTTTCTCTATATTATTATTATAGTTATTTCTAGGTCTTTATAATTTCTTAGTAACTATATACTAGTAAGCTATAGAACTCTCTAATAGTTTTATTATTTAGTTTACTAAGTAGGCTAGCTATAGATCGTCTAGTTATTATAAAAGCTTTTATAGTAGGTATAAGGTTTCTATTATTATTATATTTAAGAATTACTTAGGTTTCTTTTAGTACTAGGATATTATAGTCTAGTTACTAGCTAAAAGTATTAGCTCTACTATTTTCTAATCTTTTCTAATAGATAATTTAGAAGTTAAATTCTAAGAGGAATTCTAACTATTTAATTTATTATTTATTAAGCTTTTTTAAAATAGTGAAATATATTAGGTTTTTATAATTAGTATATATAAGTATTTAGTGAATAGTTCTTAAGAGTAAAAGTTTCTATTCTTTAAAAGCTTTAATAATAGCTATAAGTTCTTTATTATAGATCTAATAGTTAAGTTCTAGTCTATAGAGTTTATATGAAAAGAAGGCGTAAAAGTATAGGTATCTTTCTAAATCTCTCTAGGATAGTTACGCTCTAAAGGCGAAGTCTAAAGTATTTATTTTAACTTTAAACTATTCTTCTAGGTTTAGGATTATTAAGACTAGTTTACTAATAATATAGTTCTTAATAGTCTAGAAAGCTATATTTTAGGCTTTTTTCTATTTAAATAGTTAATCTTTATAGCTAAGGTTTATAAAGAGTATATTAATCTTTTTATAGAGTCTAATAAATTTTCAGTAGAAGTTAATAAATCTAAGAAATCTTTAGACCTCTTTAAAATTAGTTAGTATTAGCTATTCTTATATAGCTTAAACTTTCTTTTTTAATATACTAATATATCTAGAAGTGATTATAAATCTAAGGTATTCTACTTTCTAAGTATAGAATATACTTTTCTCTAGTTTAACTAGAAGTTTAGTATTTTAAAAAGTTTATAATATAAAGTATATATACTTCTTATACTATTCTATTATTATAGAGAAGATAAGGATATTATTAAAATAGATAACTATAAAGATATCTATAAATTTCCTAAAAACCTAGTTAATTATATTCTAGAAAGTAGCTAGAGTGTTAATAAGACTGAAAAGTATAATAAAGTACTTAAAATATTTTTTATATATTCTAAAAGTAGTCTTTTATTCTTCTCTTTTCTTTATTTAGATAAGGTTATAGGTATTTTTAAGGTCTAGTACTATAAAGTAGTTAGCTTTATAGAGTAGTTATTAGAGTTTATTAATTAGAGGTAGTAGATATTAATTTTTAATTATTATTTTATTAAGTATTTAGTAGTTAATATATAGTTATAGTTTACTGTTCTTTTTTAGTATAAATAGGATTAAGCTTCTTACTAGTAATATTAATTCTCTAATATAGCCTTTTTTAAGGTTTTTATTAAAGTATTTATTAAGGGCTTCTATTTCTATTAAGTTAAGTCTATAAATCTTATTGATTTTAAGCTCTTTCTCCTCTTTAATAAGGATTTTATAATTGAAATTTATATATTTAGGCAGTCTAGTTTCTAATTTAGCTGCAAAGAGTTTTTTATAAACTCTATACTTTTCTAGAATAGATAGAAAAGGATTATCCTTTATTTAAGATCTACTGTTTTTAATAGTTATAATATAGCTTTTTTTGCTTTAAAGTAGTAGATATATTATTTTACTGCTCTTTAGTAAGTAGATCTATTTAAGGCTTAGGTTTTATAAGGCTACTTAGAAACTAGATTATTATTATCTTAATAGAGTTAGTTTATTCTCTCATCTATTTATAGGTTATTCTTCTCAAGCTATAGTATTCCTAATATAATATTATATATACTAAGTTTAGTAATATTAAATTAGAGTTATTTGTTTTAATCTAGGTAACTTATCTTAAGAGGTATAGTCTTGTTTTTAATAGTTCCTCTTTTATACTAGACTTATTCTCTTTCTATATTATTAAGCTAGTATATATATTCCTTTCTTTGCTATAGTAGTTATAATCTATTTACTACTTAGAGTAATATAAAGTTTATTTCAGCTCTACTATTAATAAGTATAATAGTTATAGTGTTATTAATAGTAACTATAAGTTATAGGTATACTTTCTAGTCTAGAGATACTAGATAAATAGACCTTATTATTATTACCTATCTTAGTCCTTTATTAGTAAGTAAGTCTAGTTTTTTAACTACTTTTATTATCTAGGGTAAGTAATTTGCTTTCCTTTCTATTATACCTTTATAAAGCGATTCTTTTAGAATTAGAGCTTTAGAAAGCTTAATCCTTTTTACAGGAGTTTATAAGCTTTAGCTTTCTAAACTATATATATAAAGCATTTATCTTTTTAGTATTCTTCTTATTTCATTATATTATTATATTAATATTTTATAGGGTATTATAGGCTTAGGCTAAAAGTTACTATATTATTATTAAATATAGTTATAGTCTATCTAACTATAGTAGTTTAAATATAAATATTCTAGATAAAGTTCTTATTATATTTTCTAGAGTAGAATTAGTACTTATATTTATCTCTAAGATATTCTTTATATTTATTAAAGAAGTATTATAGCTAGAAGAGGTTTTAGTAGTTATAGTAGTTATACTTAAGTATAGGGTAATCTTCTATATAAAGCTTTAGAGTATAGTCCTTATTTCTCTGATTTACTAGGATATTATAGAAGTGTTACTATTAGTTATTATAGCTTATATTAACTATCTAGTGCTAGATAAGTTACTAAGTCTCTTTTTTATTATTAGATTCTTCTTTAGAACTAGTGTTATCTATTCCTAGGATTAGTCTATTATAATGTCTTATATTTTAATTAATAATATTAGTAGGAGAGTTAGAATTATAAAAGATTCTATCTAAATTAAACCTAGATTTAAGTTTACTAAAGTTCTAATTACTAGTTAGACTAAGTAGTTATTATTCTTCTAGAGGGTTATGTTAGTGTTTAGGTTCTTTATTAGATTCTTCTTTAACTTATTCCTTAAGCTTTTAGTTAATTTGCTTAATTTTAGTAGGGTTTCTATATATATATCTGTGTTATTTAAAGTAGGCTATAAAGGTACTAATTTAGTAATGCTATATAATATTATTTAGTTTCTTTTATACTTATTATAGCTGAAGTGTTTATACTATTTTAAGGTGTAGGATCTATTATTTATTATTATATATAACTTGCTATCTTGCTTTATATTAACAGATCTAGTTTATTTCTTGCTAGATTTAAGCTTCTAATTCTTAGATTATTTATTAGGTTTCTATATTATAACTTATAAAGTTAACTATATTAAGTTATTAGATGCGAAGTATTTCATTAAGTTATTTAGTAGTCTTTCTAACTAGCTTACTATTAGCTTAGGAAGCTATTATAAAGGTCTTTATTTTAACTTCTAGGATAGTTATATTATAACCTGTTCTTCTGCAGTCTAGGTTGCTAGGCTAGTACTTTATAGCCTCCTTATTACTATAGTAAGTAAAGTATTTATTATTATAGTATCTAGTTTATAATAAGGATATATAGAGTGTTTTAGCTACTATACTAACCTGCTTAGTTTATTTAGGTATAGGTTTCTAGCTAAGTTTCTTAGGTTATCTGTAGTCTTTAGCGATATATCCTATTTTTTTATAGTTATAGTATTTAGAGTTCTATAGTTTCTTGCTATTGCTTTTAATAGTAGTACTAAGATCTATAGGTCTGCTGTATTATCTATAGGAAGTGCTTTATTAAGTGTTATTCTAGTTATTATAGGGTTTATTATTATTCTACTAGTTATTAAACTTATTCTAAGGCTACTATTAGTATTTATATCCTAAGTTTAAGTTTTATTATTTGTTTCCTCGTTCTTTTTATTGCTTATAGAAGTGGTTATTAATCTTAATAGTAAGTTTAGTATATTCAAGGAAGTCTTCTAGTTAATTAATCTTAATAATCTTATCTTTAATTTTATCCTTAAGTCTTTAATAAAATATAAAGATCTTAGTTTCTTTAGTGAAGTTAAGTTAGATACTAAGTTATCTGAAGTTAGTAGAGTAGTTTTTAGTAGACTTAGTCTATTTCAGCTAAGTAAGGTTATATTTAGCTTATTATTTTTTATTAAGGTTCTAGAAGAGAGACTATAGTATATCCTTAAATCCCTAAAAATTAGTATAGATATTACAGGTTTCTATAGTATATTTATTAAGAGTTTCACACTTAAGGTATTTCTCTTAGATTAGTTTAAATTATTTAAAGGCTTTTCTTTAGAGATAGGTAGCTATATATACTACCTTCTTAGTCGTATTAGTAAAGTTTCTATAATAAAAATTCTAGTAGTTTTTAACCTAGATTAAGAATTCTTTAAGGGTTCTAGAGGTTTTATTATAAGTAATAAGTATACTAAGCTTAAGTTTCTATTATCTTCTTATAGAAGTAGTAATAATATTAGTAGTAGTATAAAAAGTATTAACTTTATTTTAAAGTTCCTATATAAAGAGGTTATTACTTTATCTTCCTAGGTATATAATTTCGTTTTTAAGGTTCTAAAATTATTAGGGTTTATTACTAAGTTCTTAGATTATACTTTTAAGGCTTTAAAGTTTATTAGCTATTTTATTATATATAGTTTATATCTTAGCTATATTATTATCTCTTTTCTTAACTTAGGTTTAGAGCTTATTATAAGTCTTCTTTTTTAAAGTAACTTTATTATCTAAGTCTATAGCTATTAAGGCTTTCTTAAGTTCTTTAGCTAGGTTTCTAACTAGCTATTTAGAGGAAGAAAAGCTTCTTAAAGTAGGTAACTTAGTAGAAGTATAAGAAGATATCTTATCTATACTATTAATAGGTCTTAATAGTTAACTTATTAAATAGAAGTAATTAAAGTATTATAGTTAGCTATCTAATAGTAAGGTCTACTAATAGAAGCTAGGAATTAATATATAGTAATAATATACTAAGTTATAGTCTAGGTTATAGATTATAAGCTTTTATTATAGATTAGTAGTTAGAGGCTAAAGTAATTAATCTTAGACTTAATAAGTATTTATAGTAAAAGTAAGCTGAAAATATCTTAAGGATATTTATAAGTTAATTACTAAAAAGCTATAGAAGTCTAACTATAAGCTAGGCTTAAGTTATACTATATATAAGTTTTAAATAGTACTCTCTATCTTATTATTATTCCTAATCTTAATAAAGTTCGTTTCTTAATTATATAGAACCTATATATACTAAGGATAGCCTCTATATTCTTAGTATATAGATCTAATCTCTTATCTTATTATTATATAACTTATATTATAGTTCTTCTGTTTCTAAGTAAGTTCCTGTTATTCCTATGATCTTGTAGTACAAATGTCCTGTCCTAGCCGCCCGACGCCTGAGTGGGTCGTTCGGTTGTTATCCTTGTTTACGGGTCGTAACACCCATTTACCGGGACTTGCTACTTGATGGCTCGCCAAGGGATGACGACCAACCGATATATTCGTTCCACATATTTCTTTCAAGAGGCGCCCAGCGTCGTCGCAAAGCTCGTTGCTATGGCTGGCGTGATGGGCTGTGAGTTACCGCAGCAGTGGCGAGAGCGTCGAACGCTTCGTTCCCCAACCGTGGATCTCCAAGGTACATGGCGATGGTGAGTAAGGACGAAGACGAACGAGGAACGACAACGGATAATGGCTACGAGAACAACAGCATCAGTTGGTCCAATGTTCTGGTTTGCGAGCATCCACCCGATGGGGTGTCGAGCAAGGTGGCTCGCCCTGTCACTAAGCTGGGAGATGGTGCGGGTGAGGACGAGGACGAGTCGGCAGTCCCTTCTCCTTGCTCCTGCCCTTGCCCCTGGCCATGGCGACGATGGATGTGGCGGCAGACCTCTTCCGGCGCCCTCGCCGGTACCTCTCCGCCGTAGTTTTGATGGGCATCGTAGTTCGGGCAATTCCGTGACAGGTCATGACGGGTCCGCGATCTATTGCTCAGCGGCGACCCGACGAATGCATCCTCCGGGAGAGTCTTCCTCTCCACAGCACGGCGTAAGTTGAACAACATCAAGAAATATTGTTCGTCATCGTAAAACCTGCGAGAGAGCTCGACCCGTCGGTGCAAGGAAGCGCGAGTCAATCTACGGAAGCGGTCAGTCATCGGGGTCACGGTGAACAGGTGGCGTCGAAGACGAAGGACTTTGGGCAACATACATGCTATGTGGTTGCTGGCATCATGGAAGCAGGTGGCTGATATTGTGTTCCTCGGCCTCGATCTCCACAAGTGCAAATAATCAGAACTAGCGCGCTCGTGCGAGATTGAGACTGGTGCGTACGGACCGGCGCTCGGGGCCTAGGACGAGATGTATTCGTCTTTTGCATTGATGGAGTTGTTGGAGCAAGATGCGAGGAGAAATGGCGGTTGGAGTGGAGGTTGAAAGTGGCAGGGTGTGAAGCAAGTGCGTGGCGGCTCGCTGAAGCAGGTGCAGGGGCTGCGCAACAAATGACATCGTTGTGAATACCAAATGAGGCAAGAGGGGACTTGCTCACTGAAGCCAGCCCAGACGCTGTTCACATGGTCTCAAAAACTCCCACAGCTGTGGGAGCTTTTGGACTTGGGCACATGGTCAAAGCTCCCACTGAAAAAGCTCCCACTGCTCAAAAGCTCCCACAGCTGTGGGAGTTTCTAGATGGCGAAAGCTCCCACTTCTATAGAAGTTTCCAGATACCTTAGAGAAAGCTCCCACTGAAAAACGCTCTTACATGGATACAGGCCCTGCACTGTGTTTAACGCTATTCAGCCGCTGGCTCTAAAAGCTGCAACTGCTGTGTCAGCTTTAACCACAGGCGCAGCGCTGTCCCAGTCTCAAAAGCTCCCACAGGTGTGGGAGCTTTTGGACAGCGCCCCATTTGAAACTCCCTCCGCAAAAGCTCCCACTCAGAAAAAGCTTCCACGTGACTTGCTCAAAAGCTCCCACAGCAGTGGGAGCTTTTGGGATCAGCCCGTGCATCAACTCAAAAGCTCCCACTCACGTGCCTGTTCTCGCTCTTTCCAAAAGCTCCCACCACACGTGACTCACCCAAAAGCTCCCACAGCAGTGGGAGTTTTTGGACTCGGGGCCCACAAGCATCGACCAAAGAGCTCCCACTTATCAAGAGCTCCCACTCACCTGTGCCACTGTGAAAGCTCCCGCGTCCCCCGGCTGTCGCCTTCTTAATGGTCCAGACGCACGACGCCAGTGCCGAGTTGAATGAGTCTCAACTGAATGCTGAGTCAGCCGTTCCGGTTCCGCTCCTTCTTGGCTGTTTTACGGCGCCAAAGTCATGATCTTGAGTCGTCTTGAGTCGTCCTGGTTGATTGATCTGTCTGCCACCGTAATCTCCAAGATGCATCACGAGCAACAGCAACAGCAGGAGCCTCAACGGTCGGCTTATGTATCTTTCGAGTCAAGGATGCATGTAGGTCAATCATCAACCGCATCATCTCCGGCAAATGAAATTGCTGGCGCTTTGTGTTCTTCAGCAGCCACTGGTGATGGTGCATCGTCCGCATCCAGCGCCGCATTGAAGACCGGGATGTGGCTGGAGATGTGGCTGAAGATGAACCGTCAGCTCTTTCCTCAGGAGGAAGGGACCTAAGATGTGCTTACGTCACATGAGGCATGGTGATGCCATGCCCGGCGCATTCAGGTGTGGCACTCGGCACTCGGGCATACGCTGTGGCGCTGTGGCTGGACCCAATCAAGTCCAGATGGTCCCCTGAGCCCCAAACCCCGCCGTCGGGTGCCGTAGCAACAATCGCTGGTGTAGACATTCGCTGTCAATCATTCAACACCGTCCAGCACCGTCCTCAATGGCAATGGCACGACTTATCCCATCGCGACTTGACTGATTCCGCGCAAGTTGACGCTCTCCAGTTCGATACCCCATGGACATCCAAATTTGGCTGCAGCGAATCCCTGCGCCCTGCACTCTCGCTGCCTGCGACAACGGCAACGCATCACCGCCGACGTCGCCGTCATCACCTCCCGCGTCAAGATCGCAGTCGCGGTCGCGGTCGCTCTCCCCGTCCAAATTGTTGCCGTCGTCTCGGCCCTCAATACTCAAGCGACATCACCGACTTCTTTCGCCCCCATCCGATGATCTCCGCCGAGACATGGACGATCCGACCACACCACGGAACAAGCGTCAACGCACTGATCACGATGGTCGTCAAGATCGAGCCACTGGGACTGCGGTGAGCGACACCGACCACGAGCAGCGCAACGAGCCCGCAGGCCTCGTTCCTGCAGACACGAACGACGATACCCCTCGACAACATCCCACCAATTCCACCCAAACGGCAGCACCGGCGCTCGACGTGTCTGCCTCACCATCCCGTCGCGGCAGCAAAAGGAACGGAAAAGATGCACCCAAATCCAAAGCGTCCGTCTCGAGCCGCTCCACCACAACAACCTCCTCTGCTGGTCTTTCCGCATCAGTCGCGTCTTCTCCGAGATATCGCATAGCCGCCATGTCGCTCGAGGCCGAGGGCCTGGAAACCCGCCAGGCAAGCCTGAACGATCCGCCGCACCGAGAGCCCTCTCGGACATGTTGGCCAAGATATACCGATGGTCTAACCACAGGAGCATCATCGGCTCCGCTCTCAAGAATCCTGAAAGCGGCATCAGCGACGACTTGAGGACAGCTTGGTTGTTGGAAGACGACGTGTTTTCGACCCCTACATCGTTTGCCGGCGACTCTGGAAGCACAGTGTCGCCCCAACACGTGCTCGACTTGCTGCAGAATGCTTGTGACTGCTACACCCGCGGTGATTCTGAGATCGGCTGGAACTTCGAGGTTCACCACAAGCTCCTCCGAATGGTTCTCCGCAGCAGCCCACAACCTCGTCTGTTGGACTTCTCGGCGTGGTACGTTCAACACCCGCACTCTTCCCCCTCTTCCCGCTTTCTTGGCTAACGTTCATTCCTCTGCCAGTCAATCTGCCAAGATCATCACAGAATATCTGCCTACCAGTGGCACCCACAAACTCGTCGACTTCTGCGCCCACATCACCCCACCTGCTGCCGAGGAAGAGGCCATCACGAAACTGCGACGACGCCAACCCATGAAGACGGTAAACCATACCGGATACCTCGCCCTGGCCGGCCGGCCAATCACGTTCTCCATTGAAACAAAACGCGAAGATATGGACATGGACGCGGCCGTACTGCAGATTGGCACTTGGTGTGCCGCACAATGGAAAATGCTGAGGCTTTTACTGGAGGACCTGCACGGAGAGGAGGGTGCACAAATCGCTCTGCGCGAACTCGCATTTCTGCCCGCCATCTTCGTGCATGGCCACGACTGGAGCTTTGCGGCAACAACACTGGAGGGGAGGAAGGCGGTAAGTCTCGATGCTCCGGATGGTCCCGAACGAGAGCTGTCACTGATCAGACTTGCGCTGCACAGATTCTATGGTCTAAGATGCCCATTGGTTCAACCACTCAGCTCCAGGGCGTCTACGCTATCGCCACGGCTCTCGAGTATCTCGGACGCTGGTCGACTGAAACCTACTGGCCCTGGTACAAGAAGAACATCTTGGACAGGGTATAATGAGATGGATTGGGCCTGCTTCATCGAGCTTGGTGGTTTGCTGTGTCGGTTCCTCAGCCTGATGCGAATAATTTCACAGCGTGCAGATGCTACCCCACAAGGAGAAGGGTGACGAACAAGAGATTGGATCCAAAAGCTTTCTTGGATGGTCTGAGGCTTGGTCTGCCTGCCTCCTATGAGCTATGAGCTATGATACCCATGATCAATGATGAAATGGAAGCGTGATGTTCATTGGTACCAAAGTCGATTTCTTGCTGTATAACCTTAGAGTTTGCGTGATACTTGACTGCAGCTGAATATCTTTACAGAATACCAAATGCTAGATCAAAATACAGCGCAGAATACAACCGAATTATGAAGCCATCTATCTTATTCCAAGCAGTAGGTGAACACTTATAATACTATTTAGCTCAGACGCAATGTGCCTCGGTGAAAGGTTGCAAACCCTGACCGCCTCCACCGTAGCTTTACCGCAGATCCAGGTCTAGAAACCACCGTCGCACTAGCCCTGCCGGCTCATCATTACAGGGGAGTTTGAAGAGCGAGTAGCAGCAAGCCCCCCCCCCCCCCCAAGACTGGTGATGACGCCTCCAATGGTCCACATCGTTTCCAACGGTTACCATCATGTAACCAAAGTCGGGCAGAGGTTGCTCGGGATGATGGAGATCTTTGGGCTCTGGGATCTTGACTCCCGTCTCTAGAGATCGAGGAGTCCGATTGACCGATACCGCATCAAGACGGCGTACCGCGGGCAGATGACCGGCCTTTGTTCACTGTATTGGCCTTTGAACCTACCGAATCTCTCTTTGAGCTGCGCTCCTGTAATGCCGATTTTCCTGCGCCGACGCCCCTGTAGTCAAACATGCCGAGAGAAATATCGATGGACACCTCGGGTTTGAAGCTGTGAGTCAGTGGGTGGAGACGTTGAAGGGCCGAGGCTGAAATCAAAAGATATTTTGGTTGCTCGTTGCTAGGCGTGACAAGGAGCATTGGGATATCAAGCCGAACCTTATTCATTTGTCCATGTAGTCGTGGGGAGTCAACTACAAGCCTCTGCGGATTCACATGACGCTTGATCGGACCAAGAGATGAGGCAAGTAACGTCCCAAGTTCCGATGCTGTCGAGGTAAATTATTTCTTGCAGTTGTAAGTTGGCCCAAACAGGACGCTCTCAACGGGACAAGTACATTGACATCGATGTCGATTGTGCCGTAACGTTAATTTTGTTAAAACAATCAACTCAGGTATCAACAGTTCGGAGGAACTGTACTCACAGTCAAGACCGACGCTTTCCGCAAGTTGCTGGTTCAACTTGGGCCATGACCGACAGCCTGCGCGACCAGTGGTGCATTCTTGTGCCTCTCACAGAGTCACAATTATTGCGAACTCTCCGCGTATGTAACCGGTGATCGTTCAGACCACCAAATCAGATTGCTGATGACCTTGTGCTGATGGGGTGTTAAAATTGATTCCGCGCTGAAAGGATTTGCAGATTGGAACAAGCATCCCTCCGATTGAGAAGCGCTTGACGAGTTAGAAGCTCATCTATCGACAATTTAGTCGGATCCCACTCGTCAGCACAGTTTGTGAAAGGTCCCAGTCACCTGGAAATGCAGGCTGGTACCGTGCGGATCAACTTCACGACTACCTTGGTCGGATTGTGTCTAGAACGAGATGTTACTGGGAGCCTTGATACGTCAAAATAGGTAGCTAGTTTGTGGGTTCATCTTAGCATGGCATCGGTATCGTTCTCCTCGTCAAGTAACCAAGCCGTCAACGAAACTTCACTTCATGTGATGATCATTAACTCGTTCTTCAAAATGCAACATGTGAAGTGTCTGGTATCGTGTTTAAGTAGTTATCGTTGGAGATGACGGATCAGCTAGGAGTTTTGAACATCGATCTCGTGTATTTCATGTCCCATCGCTACTTATCGTTCGTTTTTGTGAAACTTGATACGCAGCTTGCCAATAATGAAGGTCTTCGGCTTCCGCCGTGTATCATGAGGCCTGATTCAGTGAGCACAGAGTTCAGTGTTCGTCTCACGGATAAGTGATTGAATGCTACGACTTCAGTTTCCAGGGACTCTTCTATGCGATTGTTAAGGAGACAGACCTTGGGCGGGCGCGAGAACATCAGCAGGTGACCCGATGAAGCTCGCGCCTTGGAAGCCAGGCCCTTGCGAAGACGAATTTTGCTGTCAGATGCCGGGGCCCTGACAAGATAGGGCTCTTCGGTCCGCCTTCAGTTTGGGTCCAGGTCGGGTTTTCTCTCGTTCGAAGATTTCTTTTTCCACCTCGTTCTTGGTCCGTTCAGGTCCAGTGAAAATGAGACTTCCTTCGCGGCTCGGGACAGTTCATCTAATTTGAACTATTCCTTCGTGGTCAAAGTCATGTCATGTTATCGATGCGCCGCTTCGGGGCTATTTCAAGCGATTCGTTGGGCTGGCCCATGTAAGGGGTTCGCAGTATTTAAGACACCCGCCAAATAAAGAGAACCTCGTCTGTCACCTGAGAAGGCACCATGGGCACAATCCTCCTACTTCAAGAGCCATGACATGCCTTCTGAAGTCTCCGAGATGACCAAATGTTTGGGGCTCCTATTTTGCTTATTACGGCCGAGTCAACTCGAGCGCAAGGGGTCTGAAGGCTTGAAAGCCGGGCACATGAACTGTAAAACATTTTGCGGCATCATTCGTAAATCTCATGAGTTTGGTCTCATTCTTCAATGAAGCACAGCTGATGGATAAGTATGAGCGGCCGTGAAATTCCCAGGCGTGGCCAGACGTGTTATCGGCGCTTCTAGCTTGTTCTTACCCACACAAAAGGATTGTGGCCGAGTCCAGGTTTCCTGACGAGCTGCTCAAAGCCAATACCAATACACCTGCCCTCGATGGGTATAGTCGAGGAATCGAGGCGGCAAGTCGAACCCTCCGGGCATTTTCGTACGTATCTCCAACCTCGTTGGACAAGATGCCCTCGAACTGGCGGAAGCATTGTGGCTATGCGCTCGAAAGTCTCGATACTGAGTACGCTGCTGAGAGCGACGATGAAACTGATGAAATCAAGTGAGAACCAGCGGTCGAAGTTTGACATGGGCATTTCTCTTCCAGGTGACACTTCGTGTGCGGCTCTCTTCGCCTAAGCGTCCGTCTTGACGAGGAGGCACCTATTCGTTGGGAGCTTCGCGGCTGTGCAAAAGGAAAGCATATTAGCCCCTGGAACTGTTGCCAATGACCAGATGCCTACTTAAAATTGACAAGTGAGACCCTGATCCTTCTCATGACGAAGTGTGTGAAGATGTTTCCTCATCATTGCGGCAATCATTATTTGGTGGCGCATTCGGGAGTAAACAACGCAGACAGCTGGGATAGAAAGCACTTGGTGTGTTGGTGCATCACTTATCTCCACTGGTCCAAGAACTTCTATCAACAGTGAAGCTTTCCCTCGCTTTATGAAAGGTTCCACCGATGGAGGAGCTTTGTCCTTGATGTCACCAAAAGAGCGGCCTTTGTTTTTCACCGCTGAAAGCTCCCACTAATGAGTTGCTAATATAATGAGGGAGCTTTATAGTCCTACCCAAGAAGGTTCCACCAAGAAAGCTCCAATTAATAGGGGAGCTTTTCCTTCACAAAAAGCTTCTACCTAGACAGAAGTGAGTCTTTTCTTATATAAACCTCCCATGGATAAGAAATTGGTCACCATTCTGGTTGTACTTATTAGGAACTCCCACTGACGAGGGAGCTTTTCCCTCACAAAAGCCTTCTACCAATGAGGGGTTCCCATCCTTGCGGAAACCTCCCACTAACAGGGGAGATTTTGTTTGCCGCATAAGACTCCTACTGGTAGGATTCCAGCCAGTCAACTAAAAGACCCGGCTGGGTTTAGCGACAGTGACAAATGCAGAGCCTATCTGCTTTGTTTCATACGTGAAATCTTCCCTTTTGTCCCCCTTCTTCTTCCTTTTGGTCTAGGGAGCAGCAAACATCTGAAGGTCATCATGTCGGTCGCATCATTGGAGCTCAGTTCGCTGTGGCTTTGGTCACTCAACTCGGTGTGTGATAAATCATTCTGCTATTGTTTAGCACAGACACGTCCGGTGCACTTGAATCCAGACCCGGGGCCTGCCGGCGGGTCGATCGCCCCGGCTGTTTGGCCCTACATCGCGGCGGCGCTGGAAAAAGACGAATCACTGAAACCTCCTTCAGGGGCTATGATGTGATTTGGCGTCATCACAGCCCCCCCCCCCCGAGTCATACCTGCGGGTACCAATTCCCCGTCCTTGGGCAAGGAGAAAAGCGTCACCCGTAAACTTACCTTGTGCACAGCAGATTCATAGACATGACGTGCTGCAACTTGCGGCGTGGTGTCAGGACATCTGCGATTCTAGTTTTGGCTATGTCAGCATCCGATTATGAGCTTCTAGGGGGCAGATACTTTGGTGCGCTCATAAGAAATGTCCGGTCTCTTGAACTAGACCTCCGTGTTTTTGGAAATTTATGCAGAGCGGACACTTAAGTTCGGTGCCGGTACCCAATCCCATGCGAATTAGCTGACGGCGATTAATTCAGAAATTGCTCACCACTTTGGGTGGAAAAGGTCCAGCGATATTCACGGCGTTCAGACGATTACGTTGTGTGTAATCCTGAGCATTCGAATATTGGGGTCAGCACTGGTATTCGATGTAGATACCTCGTATACTGTACTGTCGCGGAGCGGAAAGCGGAAACGATGATCCAAGTAAAGACTAAAGACAACCATATCGCCAACGACCCCCGAATTCCCCACTCATACGCAACCATGGACTCTTTGCCTCCCAGAAGCGCCTGGGCACCCATAATTTGACGACTTCTTTACTCACGGCTCCTATCACCCAAAGATTCCATTGATTTCTTCCTCTTCATAGCCCTCCCATATTAAATCGCCTAGGGATAGTAATGCTGAGTAGTGAAAGTAGCCCCCTGAGTCCTCCGTTGAAGCGCCGACCTCTATTCAGGGATGGTGGCAGCTTGGCCAGCTGTAGCAGCATGTATTTCTGTATTGGAGTCTCCGTCCAAGGCTCTTTGCATACGGCGCATAAACTGAAGCTGTCCTCTGCCAGAAGACTTGGTAACAGCCATCATTCATCGCACTTTGAGTGGCTCCTTTCGGGGCGTTCTTGATCGTGGACTGCAGCGTCGGGAAGGCATTGGGGCGGAGAGGCTGACGGCCAGCTGGGTAGGCCCTTGGGGTTTGGAACCAGTCTCGGGCAGCCCTGAAGGGAATGGCAAGGGCCGCTCCAGTTTCTGGAAAGTGTACGACACCGGGGTACTTGACTGCCTTGAAGACGAAAGGTGGATGCCCGGGAGGGAGTCCAGTGGCTGCCTTTCAGTCTTCAAGTGTTGGACGGAAAGTACAGTCACGGATCAGAGACAAGCATCCATGGTCACTGCAACCTATGGGCAGCCACTTCCTGGGGAGGTTCTGGACGGAAAGAAGAGGTGGTAAAAGGCAGGCTCTATCCAAGGGCCATCCTTCTTCCCGTTTTGTGTCATAGACTGGGGGCCTTGGGTTGGGTGTTGGGAAGGGCTGCTTAGTCATGGGCTACCGAATTTCGGGCCACCCATTCCAGGGCCCGACCCAACCCGGGACCCGGGCCGACCCTGGGCCCACTCTACCCGAAGCCACGGCTCCACCCCACGACGGAGCTGTGGGGTGTCGTGCACCGGATCGCGGCCGCCAGTCTGAGAATACCATTGCTGTCTCAGTAGCGCTTAAACACCGCAATTCCAAGCACTTATATCTGTATAGTCAGTCTTCTACAGCGATTTAATCCCTTATTCTGAGGGAGAACTCCTGCGATGTCGATAGGAATCTCACTGACGGAGAAGGCGCACATGCACACAAATTAGGTACCCAGATCCCATAGCATGCAATGCCTATATATATGGGCATTTGTTCAACAACTGCCACATACGACCATACCCATTGGAAAACTCGGGATCCCGTCCGCTCTCCCATAGATAAGCCAATGAGGGCTGGAGTAGTAGTCGGGTCGGTGACGACCGGCGAATGCCCGGTGTTGTATGTTTTTGCACTTTTTTGCTCCCTACCTCATACTGTCATTTGTGGCGTGGCGTGGCATTGTGACTGTAACGAACTGTCGTCATCCTACAAAACATGCGATACACATAGCCCCCTTGAGTGCCTAAAGCAACATGATAGCAGAATGCAGGGGCGGTGTCTATTTGTGGATGGCGACCGGCTTTGTCTCGCTGATGACAACGGGTCAGAATGAGTAATCCGGCTTGCGGTGATGTATGAATGACGTTAGATGGGAACAGCAGTCCACTTCACCACTCTGCCGAGCTTCACCCACCAAAGCATCACGCCACCGCGTCTCGTCTGCTATCATTTCAGAAAACAGGCATTCTATTTTCGAGTAGAGTGGATGGTCAATCTAGCTCATCTATGTATGCAATTACACCCAGGACTCTGTGTTTTGTCTATCTAGAAGAATGCAGAGTTGAAGATTGCCCGTCGATATTATCACGCATGCCTCGTGAAACTGAGCAATGGGTGATTTTATCGTACAGCCGATCTATGAGCCTCTGCATCAAAGAGCCCAGGCCCTTTAGCCTGTCGCAAGCATGTTAGAATCAGTGCTATTCGTCTTATGGCTCATGGACCGGCTTACAGTTAGGGCTAGGCTTGCAGCACAACGAGAATTCCGAGCCGACGACACCGGGTTTACCAGTTATCTGCCTCGAACCAGTGACTTGGCATTCCGTTTGGCATGGAAGGTCGTCTCGATCAGAGCAAACCCATCCTTCAGTGAGCCCTCGGGAAATGGGATCAACATTCGACTTGCAGACTTCAGGAGCCCGATTGCAGCCTGCCATAACGCCAAGAGCCATGGAGGCGGCGACGAGAGCTTGTGAGAATCTCATGGTGGTAATGGGAGTCGTGTTGTAGAAGTTAGAAGCTTTAAGACGGGAAGAGAGAAAGTGGTTATCACTTGATCTGAATATGGGATAATCAGGCGGTGACATTTATAATAGGATGTGGAGTTCCAACGCTTGAACGTTCTACGGGTTGCTCCGTGGCTTGTTACTTGCGCCCCAACGGTAGTGGGTCCGTGTTTCTCCCGCCCTACAATTAAGTTCCCTACTTAATTCAGGTATTTTTATCTTACCACGTAATTAGTGATACCGTAGACTCTTGTGCTATTCAGAGTCCGTTTACCCCTGTAAACCGGGTATGGATTGGCCCAATTTACACTAACAGAAGTGTTCCCCCGAACTGGCCTACCCAAGCCCTGTCTACAGGGGTTCAGCGGTTTCTGAGCAAAACGAGAGTCTATGGTACAAGGCGAGTCATCCCAAGTTATTCATCTTAATAAGTGCCGGTTAGGTAGCTGGCTGAGCCGCAGATCATTTGGTGCGCACAACGGTGGCGCCAGGTTCGTCGTAAGCGACGCAACTGTATTTCTATGTCTGCCACCATCCCTGAGGCCACCCGCAATTCATACACAGAGGACCTTCTGGCTAGCACTTCGCAGATACACATTGAAAGAAGGCCATGAGCGCAGGTCAGAAATCTTTTCCACTTGCCAACCAGGCGTTCGGGGTGCGTCTGCGCACCGTACATCCCACGCTTCTTAACAAAAGCCAGCTTTTCTCAACGAGTTGTCGGGCTTTAACTGCTGGCCATCTTGCACTCCGGCACCACAGTTACCGTTGACTTGGACTTGGTATCTCACAGGAGGCCGAGCCGAACCATCTATCATGGACTGGGTGGAGTCCTTCGGAATGCAGGCAGAGTCGACGACCGCTTGGTTGATGTTGAGAAGTTCGATCTTGCAGGACTCGTCGCGGGAGACGGCGCTGCTTGTGAGTATCGCCGTGATGATAGTACAATATATGAGTCTCATTGTTGGGTGTTTGGGGGTTTTTATGTTTAGCTGAGTTCTTGGTGAAGAAGGCAAGTTATGTCCGGGCAGCTCTCGGGCGAGAGATAAGCATTTATAGGCAGAGGATGTGTAGTCTGGACTTGCCACTTGGCTTCATTAAAGGCTGAGCATGTTTACCTAGCTATTGCGAATTCAAGGTTTGCTTAGCCACAATACCGGATCGCCCGAGCCCTTTTTTCGGGTCCATCAGTCTGCCCTGGGATTCACCATGCGAAGCTACGTGTATCGGAAAGATCTCTGAGGATGAAGCGTACTAAATACTATCTCACTGCCGCTCTCCTTAAATGACGCAAGGTTCTTGTATTCTGAGGAGCTGAGAAGATAATGAAGTTTGCGCAGAGCAAAAGTAACATTTATTCAATGCAAAACGCTACATTCGTCGACGGTCGATCAGAACTAAGATGTTACTGGGAACTAAAGTCTATTGCTAATGTAGTGTCGCTGGCACTGTTAATCATCTCTTCAACAGTCCTTCACGGTGCTCGAAGTATGAGACACCACAGACTTCACCAGAGACATGTGATGGATGTTGAAGCCGTCGAGCTACCTGCCGTAGCCAGCGTTCACTTGGATCTACGTCTTATGGGTTGATGCAAGTCCTTTTCGGGCAATCCTAATTGGCTGTTAGCATCACGTCTGCATTTGTGAAGGACGGATTTGGCTGACAGCGTTGCTATTGGCAAAGCAGAGCTAAGATTTGTTAGTGTGACAAGTGGCGGGAACTCTTACGCATTTGTTGGTTTCCAAGTCAGTGGAATAACAAACTCGGCGCGCGGCCAGAACAGGATCGGGTCTGTCGCGAGTAACTTTGGAGGGCGCTTCCGCTCCAAGGGCCACGGCCGCTGTCAACGATAGAAGCATGGTGGTGAGCAGCTTCATTTTCGAGTACTTGCAGACGAGATCTGAGGATGTACGTTGCCTTGCTAAGAATGGCGGTATGATCATTCGCTGAGTTGGATTTTCTCAGCGCAATTGAGCATGCAATAAATATTATGTTCGAATTTGGAACAGGACCTTCCGTGTCGTATACCGGCACAGCTTTTGACCATGATATTGTCTGATACAATTAATGTGTCATAATCTCTCCAGATTGACCTGCGCGTTTATGACTCGATGTTCCTTGCGATAGAGAATTCATAGGAAGGAAATTCCTTCCGCATACTCTAAGATTGATAAATTCTGATGTCCATATCCTGCCTGACGATGGGCTTGCCCGTCAGCCCACTGTGCAACAAATGATAGATCTGACCATTTCAACCTGGCCTGTCGGTCATGAATGATCGCCATTCACACTCACAGGCCACGCGAGGATCTTTGTGGCTTCCATCAGCCCTCATGAATAGATGTCTCAGGAGCGTTATTTTCTTGGAGTGCGTCACGCTGCGGTGTTACTTCTGGTTAGGTATGGATATAACGGCGCATATGGAAAGAGGCTTACAGCGCATCAGCTGCCAAGAATACGAGCGCAAGACTGATGGTTCGAGGTGAGAGAAAGAAGACCTGGGGATAAGGGGTTAGCCGCTTAGCAACCTTAGTTAATACAAGTGTCCATAAAAATGCGAGGGAGGAGTAACCCGCTTGATAACCTTAATAACTGGAAGCGTCCGAATTACCGGTGAAAAAAACTTTCATAACTGTCTTCTGTGAACCTGAAACCTTCTTTTGCCCAGTCGTTGCTATTTCCACCAGTGGCAATGCTGAGGGTGGATTCTCAGAGAGTGGTAGCGTCTCGACCATGAGTCCGTGTGAAACCCGGCCGCGACAGCTCGCCGAGTTTTGAGATCATATCAATCTGGCATGCTTGCGAATAGGGACAGCTCCGCAGAATTGGAGTGGATGCACAGCTTTCAATTGATTTTTCCAAGCCAAGCGAACCAGGAGAAAGAATAGAAATGCCCCTGTAGGAAATACATTGATTAGGCTGTTCGACCTTCCACTGTCAGCTCATCACAATCTGATATTCTGCGTGTATCTAGGCAGAAAAAACGCATAATAAGATAACAGGTAGTGCATTCAGAGAACGCTGCGTATTTACGTACAGAATTAACATAAGCACTATTTTGTGAAGAACTGTATTATGCAGATTTATATAACTAGGGATAATATATAACAAGCCCTAATTACTCTAACTACTCTTTATATATCTAGTAATCCACCTCTATTAACTATAACTATATTATAGTAATTATATACGTATTATTAAGTTTTTTTTAATAAAGTACTATACTTTAGTAATTATAAATATATAATTTTAAAATTATTAAATAGCTTATTTATTATAAATTCTATTTTAATTTTATTAAAATCTATTTATAGTTTATATTAATAATATTTAAATTTATTTAAGTAAATAAAAAGAAAGCATTAATATTTAAAATACTTTATTAAGTTTTTATTTACGTTACAGTCAGCTATCCGACAGTAGGGTCTGCTAACAGAAGCTAGGGATTGATACGTAGTAACAGTACACTAGGGTCGTGGTCTGGGTCGTAGGCTGTGTCGTAGATCGGTAGTCAGAGGCTAAGGTGATCAGTCTTAGACTCAACAAGTATTTCGCAGTGAAGGTAAGCTGAAAGTATCCGGAGATGAATATAAAGTTGATTGCTGAAGAGCTATGGAAGTCTGACCATGAGCCAGGCTCAGGTTATACTATATATAAGTCCTGGATAGTACCTTCTGTCTTGTTACCGTTCCTGATCCTAACAGGGTCCATCCCTTGACTATATGGAACCTGTATATGCCAAGGATGGCCTCTGTATTCTTGGCGTACGGATCTAATTTCTTATCTTATTGTCACGTGACTTATACTATAGTTCTTCCGTTTCCAAGCAAGTTCCTGTTGTTCCCATGATCCTGCAGTACAAATGTCCTGTCCTAGCCGCCCGACGCCTAAGTAGGTTATCCAGCTGTTATCCTTGTTCACAGGTCGTAACATCAGGTTCCCTCTCTAAAGGTCTTGTCCTTAAGACCTAATATAAGTAGGTTGTTAGTCCTAGGTTAGGGAGCTGTTAATTGTGCTTCCTGATTTACTCATGACGCTGACACTATATCAGGTTATATTTAAAAGTCGAAGCAATCTAAGTCAGCACTTTATTCTGCTTGTGAAGATGTTTTCCACCGGTTTAGCTCTGACGACATTGTACCTTATACTTGCTGTTTTCGTGCGAAGTATATATGTCAGATAGCGGAGGGTGCAAGAACTTGTCAGGGTTATAAAAACCTGAAGCATCCTTATGATAGTCTGGTGGTTGCGTTAAGTTGTGAGTTCACTGTGTTTTGCAGGTGTTTGTTATGCTGATTAGTTATAGTAAAAAGGCTGAGTAATTAGTATTAAGAATAGGAGGAGAAGGAGGAGCAGGCTAGTGATATGCTGCTGGAACTTCATGAAAAGCTGGCGCAGGTTCAGGCAGAGGTAGCTGAAGCAGCTGGTTGTCTGTTGCAGATTTATGCGATCTAAAAGAAGGTGAAAGAGCGTCATATAGAGATGTTTTCTCAGAGGATGCAGGAGTTAGAGGAGGACGACATCCTTCCTGCGTTAGATGTTTATGAGAGTGGTGTTATGGGTGATCTTCAGTTTTAGGGTGTTGAAAATAATCTGGATTAGGTGCGTTTTAGTATTAGCGAGGAGTTTGCAGATCTTAGTCCTTTGTTAGGGGACTTGCAGCTGGTGTCTTCTGGGGGTTCTTAGTTGTTTTCAGGCGTTCTTAGGCGAATAAATAGTTTCCCTTATTATAGTCTGTCTACCTCTACTAGTGGTCTGACATACTTATGCAGGTGTCTAATATATTAGTAACTAGTTATATTTGTTAGGGGTGGTGTTACTAGTGCTGTTAGCGTTACTTCTCGTTCTTAGTGTTATTATTAGTAGGTTGTAAGTTTGTTCTTTATATTAGTGATGTTCTTGGCTGGTTCTTATATATTGTCTTTGTGACTGTACCTTTTCTATTTAATAAGGTATTAGTATCTTTCTGGTTCTTTGAGGTAGTTAATAATTCGTTCGACTTTATACTCTGGTTTATTATTTTTTATAATAATAAGGTTGTTTGTCTGTGATCTTTATAGTGCTAGTTTAAGTAGCAAAATATAAAATATTAGAAAACATTTCATTATATCAGGTAGATTAAGTTTATAGTTAACTAGTGAGATTTTTCAGAGGATTTTAAAAGGTCTGAGTTTCTTGAAATCCAGTTTATTATTTAGTTATTTTATTTTAATGTTTCGCTGTATAAGATAGGTGCTATCTCTCTCTTTTAAGGTTAGTCCCTCAATCTTTTGTTTATTACTGAAATATATTATTCGTTGTCGTATAAATTTGAGTTCTTTATATATATTATCTTAGATATCTTTGATTTGTCTGATTATAGCAACAGCTTTTAGTGCTGCTAGGCTAGCTTAGGGTTCTCTATAAGTAGTTAGTTTGAATCTGTAGTTAAGGTAGAAAGAGGATTCCTTAGTGCTTTCTCTTACTATGCTGTTATAAGCAAATTAGGCTATTAGTAGTAATACTACCTAATTATCTTAGTTATAGTTAATATAGGCGTAGAGGTAGGTTTCAAGGATCTAGTTAATTTATTCTGTTTATCTGTCGGTCTGCAGGTGAAAAGCAGTAGATATTGCTTGTTTAATACTAAGTTGCAATATAATTAACTTCTAGAATTTAGAGGTGAAGATCTTATCTCTGTCTAACATAATTTCCTTAGGTGTTCTATAGTTAGTGATAATATATTTAAGGAATATATAAGCGAATTCTTCAGCATTGCTTGCTTCTTTATATAGGATGAAGTAGGTATACTTTGTGAGTCTGTTAACAATAATGAGAATGCTGTTATAGTAGACTCCTGTAAGAGGTTCTTAAGACTTCAGTAGTTTGATAATAAAGTTGAGGGATATAGAGTGCTAGGTAGTTTGCAGCACAGGCAAAGGTTATAACAATCTATAAGGTTAGTGTTAGGCTGGTTTACTTTTCAGGCAAACCTTATAATCCTTAATTACTATTACAATATATTTTCTAGTAACCTTTTCTCTATATTATTATTATAGTTATTTCTAGGTCTTTATGATTTCTTAGTGATTATATACTAGTGTGCTGTGGAATTCTCTGATAGTTTTATTATCTAGTTCGCTAGACAGGCTAGCTATAAATTATCCAGTCATTATAAGAGCTTTTATAGCAAGTACTAAGTCTCTATTATTATTATATTTAAGAATCACTTAGGTTTCTTTTAGTACTAAGATATTATAGTCTAGTTATTAGCTGAGAGCATTAGCTCTGCTATTTTCTAATCCTTTTAATAGATAATTTAGAAATTAAATTCTGAAAGGAATTCTAACTATCTGATTTATTGTTTGTTAAGTTCTTTTGAAGTAGTAAAGTATGCTAGGTTCTTGTGATTAGTGTATATAAGTACTTAGTGAATAGTTCCTGAGAGTAAAAGTCTCTATTCCTTGAAGGCTTTGATAATTGCTATAAGTTCCTTGTTATAGATCTAGTAGTTAAGTTCTAGTCTGCAGAGCTTGCGTGAGAAGAAGGCATAAGGATGCAGATATCCTTCTGAGTCTTTCTAGGATAGTTATACTCTAAGAGCGAAGTCTGAGGCATCTATTTCAACTTCAAACTGTTCTTCTAGGTTTAGAATTATTAGAACTAGTTTGCTAGTGATATAGTTCTTAATAGTCTAGAAAGCTATATTCTAGGCTTCTTTCTATTTAAATAGTTAATCTTTGCAGCTGAGGTCTATAAGAGGTATATTGATTTTTCTATAGAGTCTAATAAATTTTTAGTAGAAGTTAATAAATCTAAGAAATCCTTAGACCTCTTTAAGGTTAGTTAGTGTTAGCTATTCTTATATAGCTTAGACTTTCTTTTTTAATATACTAATATATTTAGAGGTAATTATAAATCTAAGGTATTCTACTTCTTAGGTATAGAATATACTTTTCTCTAGTTTAACTAGAAGTTTAGCATTTTAAAAAGCTTAGAATACAAAGTATATATACTCCTTATACTGTTCTATTATTATAGAGAAGATAAGGATATTATTAAGGTAGATAACTATAAAGATATTTATAAATTTCCTAAGAACCTAGTTAATTATATTCTATAAAATAGCTAGGGTATTAGTAAGACTGAAAGGTATAATAAGGTACTTAAAATATCCTTTATATATTTTGAAAGCAGTCTTCTATTCTTCTCCTTTCATTATTCAGATAAAGTTATAAATACTTTTAAGGTCTAGTACTATAAAGTAGTTAGCTCTATAGAGGAGTTATTATAGTTCATCAATTAAAAGTAATAAGTACTAGTTTTTAATCATTATTTCGTTAAGTATTTAGTAGTTAATACATAGTTATAGTTTACTATTCTTTTTCAGTATAAATAGGATTAAGCTTCCTACTAGTAATATTAATTCTCTGATATAGCCTTTCTTAAGGTTTTTATCAAGGTATTTATTAAGTGCTTCTATCTCTGTTAGGTTAAGTCTATAGATTTTATTAAATTTAAGCTCTATCCCTTCTTTTATAAGGATTTCATAATTAAAATTCGTGTGTTCGAGCAGTCTGGTTTCCAGTTTAGCTGCAAAGAGTTTCTTATAAGCTCTGTATTCTTCTAGGATAGACAGAAATAGATCATTCTTTTATTTAAGATCCATCATCTTTAATAGTTATAAGACAGCTTCTTTTGCTTTAAGGTAGCAGATATATTATTTTACTGCTCCTTAATAGGTAGATCTATTTAAGGCCTGGGTTCTACAAAGCTACTTAGAGACTAGATTATTATTATTCTAATAGAGTTAGCTTATTCTCTAATCTATCTATAAGTTATTTTTCTTAAGCTATAGTATTCTTAACATAATATTATATATACTAAGTTTAGTAATATCAAATTAGAGTTATTTATTTTAATCTAAGTAACTTATCTTAAGAGGTATAGTCTTATTACTAATAGTTCCTCCTTTATACTAGACTTATTCTCCTTCTATATTATTAAGTTAGTATATATATTTCTTCTTCTCCTATAGTAATCATAGTCAGTTCACTACTTAAAGTAATATAAAATTCATTTCAGCTCCACTATTAATAAGTGTAATAGTTATAGTATTATTAATAGTAACTGCAAGTTATAAGTATACCTTCTAGTTTAGAAATACTAGATAAATAGACTTTGTTATTATTGCCTGTCTCAGTCCTTCGTTAGTAAGTAAGTCTAGTTTTTTAACTGCTCTAGTTGCCTAGAATAGATGATCTGTTTCCCTTCCTATTATGCCTTTATAAAGTAGTTCTCCTGGAATCAGAGCCTTAAGAAGCTTAATCCTTCTTATAGAAGTCTATAGGCTTTAGCTTTCTGAACTATATATATAAGGCATTTATTTTTTCAGCATTCTTCTTATTTTATTATATCGTTATATTAACATCTTATAAGGTATTATAGGCTTAGGTTAAAGGTTGCTATATTATTATTAAACGTAGTTATAGTCTATCTAACTATAATAGTTTAAGTATAGATATTCTAAATAGGGTTCTTATTATATCTTCTAGAGTAGAAGTAGTACTAATACTTATCTCTAAGGTATTCCTTATATTTATTAAAGAAGTATTATAGCTAGAAGAGGTTTTAGTAGTTATAGTAGTTATACTTAAGTGTAGGATAATCTTCTGTGTGAAGCTTTAAAATGTAGTCTTTGTTTCTCTGATTTACTAAGATATTATAGAAGTGTTACTGTTAGTTATTATAGCTTATATTAACTATCTAGTGCTAGATAAGTTACTAAGTCTTTTCTTTATTATTAGATTCTTTTTTAGAACTAGTGTTATTTATTCCTAGAATTAGTTTACTATAGTGTCTTACGTTTTAATTAGTAATATTAGTAAGAAAATTAGAGTTATAAAGGATCCTATTCGAATTAAACCTGGATTTAAGTTTACTGAAGTTCTAATTACTAGTAAGACTGAGTAGTTACTATTCTTCTAGAGGGTTATATTAGTGTTTAGGTTCTTTATTAGATTCTTCCTTAACCTATTCTTTAAGTTCTTAGTTAATTTGCTTAATTCTAGTAAGATTTCCTTATGCATTTCTTTGTTATTTAAAGTATGCTATCAGGATACTAATTTAGTAATACTATATAATATTATCTAGTTCCTCTTATGCCTGTTATAAGTGAAGTGTTTATACTACTTCAAGACGTAGAATCTATTGTTTATTATTACCTATAATCTACTGTCTTGTTTTATATAGACGGATTCAGTTTGTTTCTTATTAGACTTAGGCTTCTAACTCTTAGATTATTTGTTAGGTTTCTATATTATAACTTATAGAGTCAAGGTTAACTATATCGAGTTATTAGACGCAAAGCATTTCATCGAGTTATTCAGTGGTTTTTCTAACTAGCTTGCTGTTAGCTCAGAAAGCTATCGCAAAGGTCTTTGTCTTAACTTCTAGGATAGTCATATTATAACCTATTCTTATACAGTCTAGATTACTAAGCCAGTGTCCTATAGCTTCCTTATTACTGCAGTAGGTAAAGCATTCGTTGTTATAGCATCCAGTCTATAACAAGGATATATAAGGTGTCTTAGTTACTATACTAACTTATTTAATTTGTTTAGGTACAGGTTTCTAGTTGAGTTTTTTAGGCTATCTATAGTTTTTAGCAATATATCCTATTTTTTCGCAGTTATAGCATTTAGGGTTCTATAGTTTCTTGCTATCATTCTTAGTAGCAGTACTAAGATCTATAAGTCTGCTGTATTATCTATAGAAAGTGCTTTATCAAGTGTTATTCTAGTTATTATAAAGTCTGTTATCATTCTATTAGTTATTAAATTTATACTGAGGTTACTATTAGTACTTATATCCTAAGTTTAAAATTTATTACTTCTCTCTCTATTCCTTTCTTTATTTATAGAAGCAGTTATTAATTTTAATAGTATGTTCAGTATAGGCAAGGAAGCTAGAAAGTGTTTCTAGTTTAGCTATTTCATCTTTAATATTATCCTTAAGTCCTTAGTAGAAAGCAAAGACCTTGCTTTTATTAGTTATATAAAGTCTTACAGCTAGTTATTTAAACTCTATAATATAGAGTATAGCTAACTTAGTTTATTAGAGATAGAACAGGTCTTATTCAGCCTGTCTTTATTTATTAGAATTAAGGAAGAGTGATTCTAAGGCTTTAATATAGCCTATAAAACTGAAGAAGATACTCTTTACTTCTTTACTATATTTCTTAACTAATTATTAAGCTATTCTTATTAAAGAGGTTTAAACTAAGCAAAAGCTTATCCTCTAAGGAAAGTAGTAATATATACTATATATTTAGTATTATTCTAGAATATATTAATATAGAAGGCTTAATAGGTTTATACCTGAACTAGGTGCTCTTTAAGTTGTTCTAAGGTTCTATTAAAGGTAGAGAGCATGTTAAGTTTAAAGTGTTTATATCCTTTAACTAGGGCTGAAATAATATTAGCAGCAGCTTAGAAGGTGTTAACTTCCTTTTTAAATTCCTAAGTCTTACATACTTATTCCTGAAGTTCCTTAAAAGCAGTAGCGTTTTAGTTAAATATATTACATATTTTCTTAAAGTTTTTAGTGATTTTATTAAGCTATTATTTAGGTTCTTTAGTATTATCCTTACTATCTAAGTTATCTTTTATTTTCTAGTCTTTAATTTCCTAGGCTAAGCTCTGAAGAACCTTTTTTCTAGAAGTAGCTGAAAGTCTAAAGATAGAAGACTTAACAGAGGCGTAAAAAGATATTCTATACTATTTAGTAGGTATTAATAGTTAACTTACTAAATAAGAGCAATTAAAATGTTATAGTTAGCTATCTAATAATAAGGTCTGCTAATAGAAGCTAGGAATTAATATATAGTAATAATATACTAAAGTTATAGTCTAAGTATTATAGTCAGCTATCTAACAGTAGGGTCTGCTAACAGAAGCTGGAGATTAATACGTAGTAATAGTATACTAAGGTTATAGTCTAGGTTATAAGTTATAGGCTGTGTTATAGATTAGTAGTCAGAGGCTAAAGTAATCAGTCTTAGACTTAGTAAGTATTTTCAGTGAAAGTAAGCTGAAAATATCCTAAGGATAAATATAAAGTTGATTGCTAAAGAGCTATAGAAGTCTAACTATAAGCCAGGCTCAGGTTATACTATATATAAGTCTAACACTAAATATATTCCTTCATACCTTAGGTTATATAGGATTATTCTGATCTAGAATGATTGCTTGGCCCCTAAGTCGTCTCTAATTATATTAATCCCAAATAATTACTATCTTATCTTATCTTATTATTATATAACTTATACTATAATTCTTCTATCTCTAAGTAAGTCTCTATTATTCCTATAATCCTGCAGTATAAATATCTTATTATAGCTGCCTAACACCTAAGTAGGTTATTCAGCTGTTATCTTTGTCTATAAGTTGTAATATTAGGTCCCCTCTCTAAAGGTCTTATCCTTAAGACTTAATATAAGTAGGTTATTAGTTCTAGGTTAGAGAGCTATTAATTATATTTCCTGATTTTTCTTATAATACTAATATTATATCAGGTTATATTTAAAAACCTAATTCTCACGAAACTTATTACGCTTAAATTTATTATAATTATCAGGCTTTTAATGTCTTTATTAAACACTATAGTTATAATATAATGCCTTATTCCTTCTATTTCCAGCATAATCAGGTGTATAAGATAGAACTCACTAACTTGAAGCGTTATAGTGAGTGTGTTAAGTGTGGTCTGACGAACTATGATAGTAGTAACGTGGCGAACACTTATAAGTTATATGGCTTACTTTTCTGTGGTAGGTACTGACTAGTTATAGTGAATCGTTGTTTTAAGGAACAGAAAAAAGTAGAGCAAGAGGAGCAAGAGGCTGAAGAAGCATTAGAAGTTCTTCAGACTCAGCTAGCAGCAGCCTTAAGTTGCTTATCTTATCTCTAAAAGCAGAAGAAGTTTCTAAAGAAGTATAGTTCGGATTTAATTTATTATAGAATGCAGTCTATTAATGAATAGGAGGCAGAAGAGCAAGCTTTTAAGGTTTAAGAGTCTCAGGTAATAGAGAACTTATTATTATAAAGTGCTCTAAATAAGTTAGACTGGTCTTTTTTAGGTATTAGTTTTATAGACTTAAGTATTTCTCTAGATATAAGTCTTTCTAAGGTTTTTTAGTTGCTTTCTAGTGTTCCTAAACAAATAAATAGCTTCTTTTATTATAGTTTGTCTGCTTCTATTAGTAGTCTGATATATCTATATAAGTGTCTGATATATAGATAGCTAGTAGTATTTATCAGGAGTAATATTGCTAGTGTTACTAGTATTGCTTCTCGCTCTTAATATTATTACTAATAGGTTATAAATTCGTTCTTTGCATTAGTAATATTCTTAGCTGGTTTCTATATATTATCTTTATAGCTATATCTTTTCTACTTAATAAAGTATTAATATTCTTCTAGTTCTTCAAAGTGGTTAATAATTCGTTCGACTTTATACTCTGGTTTATTATCTTCTATAATAATAAGGTCGTTTATCTGTGATCTTTATAGTACTAGTTCAAATAGCAAGATATAAAATGTCGGAAAACATTTCATTATATCAGGTAGATTAAGTTCGTAGTTAACTAGTGAGGTTTTTCAGAGGATTTTGAAAGGTCTGAGTTTCTTAAAATCTAGTTTATTATTTAGTCGTTTTGTTTTAATATTTCGCCGTATAAAATAGGCGCTATCTCTCTCTTTTAAGGTTAATCCCTTAATCCTTCATTTATTACTGAAATATGTTATTCATTATTATATAAATTCAAGTTCTTTGCATGCGTTATCTTAGATATCTTTAATTTATCTGATTATAGCAACAGCTTTTAGTGCTGCTAGGCCAGCTTAAGGTTCTCTATAAGCAGTTAGTTTAAATCTATAGTTAAGATAGAAAGAGAATTCCCTAGTACTTTCTCCTACTACACTGTTATAGGCAAATTAAGCTATTAGTAGTAATACTACCTAATTATCTTAGTTATAATTAATATAAGCGCGGAGGTAGGTTTCAAGGATCTAGTTAATTCGTTCTATTTATCCGTCGGTCTGCAAGTGAAAAGCAGTGAATATTACTTGTTTAATACTAAGTTATAATATAATTAACTTCCAGAACTTAGAAGTGAAGATCTTATCTCTGTCTGACACAATTTCCTTAGGTGTTCCATAGTTAGCAATAATATACTTAAGAAATATATAAGCGAATTCTTCAGCATTACTTACTTCCTTATATAGGATAAAGTAGGCATACTTTATAAGTCTGTTGATAATAATAAGAACGCTATTATAGTAGACTTCTATAAAAAGTTCTTAAGACTTTAGTAGTTTAATAATAAAGTTGAGGGATATAGAGTGCTAGGCAGTTTGCAGTATAGATAAAGGTTATAATAATTTATAAGGTTAGTGTTAAACTGGTTTACTTCTCAGGCAAACCTTGCAATCCTTAATTGCTATTGCAATATATTCTCTAGTAACTTTTTCTCTATATTATTATTATAGTTATTTCTAGGTTTTTATAATTCCTTAGTGATTATATATTAGTATGCTGTAGAATTCTCTAATAGTTTTATTATCTAGTTTACTAGGCAGGCTAGCTATAGATTATCTAGCTATTATAAAAGCTTTTATAGCAGGTATTAAGTCTCTACTATTGTTATATTTAAGAATCACTTAGGTTTCTTTTAGTACTAAGATATTATAGTTTAGTTATTAGCTAAGAGCATCAGCTTTGCTGTTCTCTAATCCTTTCTAATAAATAATTTAGAAGTTAAATTCTAAGAGGAATTCTAACTATCTAATTTATTGTTTATTAAGTTCTTTTGAAGTGGTGAAGTATACTAGGTTCTTATAATTAGTATATATAAATACTTAGTAAATAGTTCCTAAGAATAGAGGTTGCTATTCTTTAAAGGCTTTAATAATAGCTATAAGTTCTTTATTATAAATCTAGTAGTTAAGCTCTAGTCTGCGGAGCTTACGTGAGAAGAAAGCACAGAAGTGCAGGTGTCTTTCTAAGTCTCTCTGGGATAGTTACGCTCTAAAAGCAAAGTCTGAGGCGTCTGTTTCAACTTCAAACTGTTCTTCTAGGTTTAGAATTATTAGGACTAGTTCACTAGTAATACAGTCCTTAATAGTCTGGAAAGCTGTGCTCTAGACTTCTTTCTATTCAAATAGTTAATCCTTACAGCTGAGGTCTATAAAAAGTGCATTGATTTTTCTACAAAGTCTAATAAATTTTCAGTAGAAGTTAACAAATCCGAGAAATCCTTAGACTTCCTTAAAGTTAGTTAGTGTTAGCTATTCTTATATAGCTTAGACCTTCTTTTTTAACATACTAATATATCTGGAAGTGATTATAAATCCGAGGTATTCTACTTTCTAGGTATGGAATATACTTTTCTCTAGTTTAACTAGAAGCTTAGCATCTTAGAAAGCTTATAATATAAGGTATATATACTCTTTATACTGTTCTATTATTATAGAGAAGATAAGGATGTTATCAAGGTAGATAACTATAAAGATATCTATAAATTTCCTAAAAACCTAATTAATTATATTCTGAAAAGTAGCTGGTGCATTAGTAAGACTGAAGAGCATAACAAGGTATTCAAAATATCCTTTTTATATCCTAAAAGCAGTCTTCTATTCTTCTCCTTTCTTTATTCAAATAAAGTTATAAACTCCTTTAAGGTTAAATACTATAAAGTAGTTAGCTCTATAGAGTAGTTATTAGAGTTCGTTAATTAAAGGTAGCAGATAATAATTTTTAATCGTTATTTTGTTAAGTATTCAGTAGTCAATATATAGTTATAATTTACCGTTCTTTTTTAGTATAAATAAGATTAAGCTTCTTACTAGTAATATTAATTCTCTAATATAGCCTTTCTTAAGGTTTTTATCAAGGTATTTATTAAGTGCTTCTATCTCTGTTAGGTTAAGTCTATAGATTTTATTAAATTTAAGCTCTATCCCTTCTTTTATAAGGATTTCATAATTAAAATTCGTGTGTTCGAGCAGTCTGGTTTCCAGTTTAGCTGCAAAGAGTTTCTTATAAGCTCTGTATTCTTCTAGGATAGACAGAAATAGATCATTCTTTTATTTAAGATCCATCATCTTTAATAGTTATAAGACAGCTTCTTTTGCTTTAAGGTAGCAGATATATTGTTTTGCTGCTCCTTAGTAAGTAGATCTGTTTGAGGCCTAGGTTCTGCAGGACTGCTCAGGGACTAGATTATTATTATCCTAATAGAGTTAGCCTGTTCTCTAATCTATCTGTAAGTTGTTCTTCTCAAGCTATAGCATTCCTAATATAATATCATATATACTAAGTTCAGTAATATCAAATTGGAGTTATTCGTTCTAATCCAGGTAACTTATCTTAAAGGGCGCAGTCTTGTTTTTAATAGTTCCTCCTTTATACTAGACTTATTCTCCTTCTATATTATTAAGCTAGTATATATATTCCTTTCCTTGCTATAGTAGTTATAATCTGTTTACTGCTTAAAGTGATATAAAGTTTATTTCAGCTCTACTATTAATAAGCATAATAGTTATAATATTATTAATAATAACTATAAGTTACAGATATACTTTCTAGTCTAGAGATGCTAGATACATAGACCTTGTTATTATTATCTGTCTTAGTCCTTTGTTAATAAGCAAGCTTAGTTTTTTAACTGCTCTAGTTATCTAGAGTAAGTAATTCGTTTTCCTTCCTATTATACCTTTATAAAACGATTCTCCTGGAATTAGAGCCTTAAGAGGCTCGGTCCTTCTTATAGAAGTCTGTAAGCCTTAGCCTTCTGAGTTATATATATAAGACATTCATCTCTTCAGCATTCTTCCTATTTCATTACATTATTATATTAGCATCTTATAAAGTATTGCAGGCTTAGACTGAAGGTTGCTATATTATTGCTAAATATAGTTATAGTCTATCTAACTATAGTAGTTTAAGTGTAAACGTTCCAGATAGAGTTCTTATTATATCTTCTGGAGTAGAACTAGTACTTATATTTATCTCTAAGATATTCTTTGCATTTATTAAAGAAGTATTATAGCTAGAAGAGGTTTCAGTGGTCATAGTAGTCGTGCTTAAGTATAGAGTAATCTTCTATATAAAGCTTTAGAATATAGTCTTTGTTTCTCTGGTTTGCTGGGACACTACAGAAATGTTACTGCTAGTTATTACATCTTATATTAACTGCTTAGTATTAGAGGA
The DNA here is from genome assembly GCA_018853505.1 of Colletotrichum camelliae. Taxonomy (NCBI): domain Eukaryota; kingdom Fungi; phylum Ascomycota; class Sordariomycetes; order Glomerellales; family Glomerellaceae; genus Colletotrichum; species Colletotrichum camelliae. The sequence continues at coordinate 510,533 of JAELVL010000011.1, forward strand.
GCTGTTAGGTTTCTTCTTCGTTATTAGATTCCTCTTCAGAGCTAGTGTTATCTATACTAAAGGTAAACCTATAAGCAATTTCTGCCTAAGCATATTAGCAGGCAACATTATAAGGTTTATCTAAGTTATAAGAGGAACTCTCTCCTTCTCTAAAAGTCTAATTACTAGTAAGACTAAGGATTTATTATTCAGTCAGGAGGTTATATTAGTGTTCAGGTTCTCCGTCTGATTCTTCTTTAATTTATTCTTTAAGTTCTTAGTTAATTTGCTCGATTCTAGTAGGGTTTCTACATGCATATCTTCATTATTTGAGATAGACTGTCAGGGCACTAATTTAGCAATACTATATAGTATTATTTAGTTCTTCCTAGGCATGTTATAGTTAAAGTGTTTATGCTACTTCGAGGTATAGAATCTGTTGTTCGTTGTTGCGTATAACCTGCTGTCTTATTTTGTGCTGACGGATTTAGTTTATTTCTTGCTAGACCTAGGCTTCTAACTCTTGGATTGTTCGTCAGGTTTCTATATTATAACCTGTAAGGTCAGGGCTGACTATGCTAAGTTGTTAGACGCAAAGCATTTTGTTAAGTTATTTAGTAGTCTTCCTGACTAGCTTGCTGTTAGCTTGGGAAGCTATTATAAGGGTCTTAGTTTTAATTTCTAGGATAGTTATATTATAGCCTGTTCTTCTGCAGTCTAAGTTGCTAGGCTAGTGCTCTGTAGCCTCCTTATCACTGCAGTAGGTGAAGCATTCATCGTTATAGCATCCGGTCTATAACAGGGATATATAGGGTGTTTTAGTTGCTATACTGACTTGTTTAGTTTGCTTAGGTACTGGTTTCTAGCTGAGCTTCTTAGGTTGTCTGTAATCTCTAGTAATATATCCTATCTTCTCGCAATTATAGCACTTAGAGTTCCAAGGTTTTTTATCATTATTTTTAGTAGCGGCACTGAGATCTATAGGTCCGCTGTGTTATCTATAGGAAGTGCTTTATTAAGTATTATTCCAGTTATTATAAGGTCTGTTATCATTCTATTAGTTATTAAACTTATTCTAGAGCTGCTACTAGTACTTACATCCTAAGTTTAAGTTTTATTATTTATCTCCTCGTTCTTTTCGTCGCTTATAGAGGCGGTTATCAATCTTAATAGCAAGTTTAATATATTAGAAGAAGTCTTCCAGTTAATTAATCTTAACAATCTTATCTTTAACTTTATCTTTAAGTCTTTAATAGAATATAAAGATCTTAGTTTCTTCAGTGAGGTTAAGTTAAACACTAAATTATTTAAAGTTAGCAGAGTAGTCTTTAGCAGACTTAGTTTGTCGAAGCTATAAGAGATCTCACTCAGCTTATTATTTCTTATTAGAGTCCTAGAAAAGTGATCTGAATATATCTTCAAATCCTTAGAAGTTAGCATAGATATTACAGATTTCTATAGAGTACTTATCAAGGGTCTTATATTTAAAATATTCTTTCTAGATAGGTTCAAACTATTTAAAGGCTTTTCCCCTGAGGTAGGTAGCTGTGTATACTACCTTTTTAGTCTTATTAGTAAAGTCTCTGTAATAGAAGTTCTAGTAGTTCTTAACTTAGATTAAGAATCTTTTAAAAGTTCCAGGAGTTCTATTATAAGTGACAGGTATACTGAGCTTAAGTTTCTATTATCCTCTTGTAGAAGTAGTGACGATATTAGCAGCAGCATAAAGAGTGTTGATTTCGTTCTGAAGTTCCTATATAAGGAGGTTATTACCTTGTCTTCCTAAGCATGCAATTTCGTTTTCAAGGTTCTGAAATCATTAGAGTCCATTACTAAGTTCTTAGATCATACTTTTGAGGCCTTAGAGTTTGTTAGCCGTTTCGTTATATATAGTTTATATCTTAGCTATATTGTTATCTCCTTTCTTAATTCAGGCTTAGAGCTTGTTATAGGTCTCCTTTTTGAGGGTGACCTTGTTATCCAAGTCTATGGTTATCAGGGCTCTCTCAAGTTCCTCAGCCAGGTTTCTAACTAGCTGTTTAGAGGAAAAAGAGCTTCCTAGAGTAGGTGACTTAGCAGAAGCGCGAGAGGATATCTTATTTATACTATTAGTAGGTTTTAATAGTTAACTTACTAAACAGAAGCAATCAAAGTGTTATAGTCAGCTATCTAATAGTAGGGTCTGCTAATAAAAGCTAGGGATTAATATATAGTAATAATATACTAAGGTTATAGTCTAGGTTATAGGTTGTAGGCTGTGTTATAGATCAGTAGTCAGAGGCTAAAGTGATCAGTCTTAGACTTAATAAGTATTTTGCAGTAAAGGTAAGCTGAAAGTATCTGGAGATGAATACAAAGTTAATTGCTGAAGAGCTATAGAAGTCTGACTATAAGCCAGGCTCAGGTTATACTATATATAAGTCCTAGATAGTACCTTCTATCTTATTACTATTCCTGATCCTAACAGGGTCTGTCCCTTAACTATACAGAACCTGTATATACTAAGGACAGCCTCTGTATTCTTAGCATACAGATCTAATTTCTTATCTTATCGTCACGTGACTTGTACTATAGTTCTTCTGTTTCCGAGCGAGTTCCTGTTGTTCCCGTGATCCTGCAGTACAAATGTCCTGTCCTAGCTGCTTGACGCCTGAGTGGGTCGTCTGGCTGTTATCCTTGTTCACAGGTTGTAACACTTAGAGGCTGAGTAATTATTCTAGATGAGAATAATCTAGCTTAACTTAAGGTATAAAGGGATATATTTAGAATTAAACTTATATATAGTATAACCTAAGCCTAGTTTATAGTCCGACTTCTATAGCTCTTTAGTAATTAACTTTATATTTATCCTCAGGATACTTTTAGCTTACCTTTACTATAAATACTTATTAAGTCTAAGATTAATTACTTTAGCCTCTGACTACTAATCTACAATATAAGCTTATAACCTATAACCTAGACCACACCCCCCGTGTACTGTTACTACGTGTCAATCCCCAGCTTCTGTTAGCAGACCCTACTGTTGGATAGCTGACCGTAACATGAAGGATCAGAAGTAACGATTGAAACGCCGTTCGCAATAGATCTTAACTTGGGACGTATACAAACACTATAAGGGTTGTTATGACATCTTAGGCAGCAGCAGACGATTACATCCAGCCATAGCGGTTGCATGATAACATATGTAGAAAATAAAGGAATCTTCAAATGAGAACTATACAGCGATCTCATTATGTGGTACTTCATAACGAATTGATTGATTGAATACAAATACATTTTCTAGTCGCAACTCCACAACGACTTATGGTGACGCTTGAAGACCCAGATGATATCTCGTTTACCAAGAGGGTTCACGTTAGCAGGCGACAGAACGGCAGAACGGCAGAAAGTCAGCGGAATTGATGTTTGGATTTTCGTAGAAGTACCCAGCGTTCTGGCCATGGCCATGGCAAAGCCTCAATGCTGTGCGTTGGCCGAGCAGACTTTGCCAAAAAGGGCGTTGAGGGATCGTGACCCAGAAGGCTACCAACGATATGCAACGTTCAGCGGCCTAGGCAGTGCGTAGTTGGCCACAAGCGCAGCATCATCGTATACCCCAAATTCGATGCAGTACAGAGCTTCAAACAAAGGTACGCCACATCTTTGAATATGGTCACGGACACTGGTGGTAAAGATTCACCGTCAACTCTGCAGCCAGTAGTGCTGCTCCAGCAATCAATATGGACATCCAAGCTCCGTCAGAACGCCGCGGAAAAACCAGTGCCCACAGCGATTGCCAGTCACAAGACCAGTTCATGATCATCTTGGGCCCAAGTCATACGGCTATGACCATCTCTGTCTTGTTGTTCGCTGACTTGTAAGCTTGGAGAAATCGCGTGAGATCATACGGCAGTCAACAAGGTGCGCCTCCAGGCGGCAAACTGCAAAGAAGAAAAGTTACAAGGGATATCTCCATTCCCACTGCTCCATCCGCCTAAAATCACAATCAAGCAATACGAAGGTCATTATCCACATTTACATCTCGGAGAATGCAAGGTGTTTGAGGTGATGTTTGGCCGCTACTGAACTTCGTGGCAGTTTTCTGAATCTTAGTGTGGATTGGTTCTTGGGCCGCCGAAGATCAACCGGCAGAATTTGTACCAAGGTCACATCTCAACTAGGCGGAGACGCCACGACATTATGTACCTACCCTAATGACCTGGTTGCGGCTCTTGAAATGCAGTCCATTCCACTCAAAGGCTCCTGCGTCATTCTCTCCAGTTACATCAATCTCCGCCCCTCACCAGAATAAGCACTGGCTGAGCGCTTTTACTGTAGTTTCCCTATTGTGGAAGCCTTAACCAGGTGGGCTACGAAACTTCATCAAAACACTTTCGATTCCCATGGCGATCATCATTGATGCCCTCAAACTCGGCGGAAAACCTTTGCAGTCAAGGTTTAGTCGGCCTTCTAAATCGGTATCGCATGCGCGCATCATCGATGAAGAAGCCATCGCTCGCTATCGCCCGGGCGGCTATCACCCCGTCCGCCTCGGCGATGTCTTCAAAAATGGCAAATACAGGATCATCGGCAAACTCGGCTACGGCGTCTATTCCACAGTTTGGCTTGCATCCGATATGGAGTATGTAGGAAATTTCTGCATGACTTATCAATGCGTCTCTTGAGAATCAGCTCGTAACTAATAGGACAGGTCCAAACGCCACGTCGCATTGAAAATCCTTACTGCGGACTCATTCGGGAAAGGCAAAGGCACCTTCGAGCCTGCTATCATAAGATACATGAAAGGCCATGTGGTAGAAGCTCCCGGAACATCCCATATTATCAGGCTCCTCGACAGCTTTGGCTTCACGGGGCCGAACGGAAACCATGTTTGCTTGGTTACGAAACCTATGGGACCTAATATGTCGATGTTGAGAGAGGAATTCCCAACCCCACGGTTGCCGGTACCTTTGATAAAGAGCATATCTAAGCAGCTTCTTCTTGCACTAGCGTATCTACATGATCAATGTGGTGTTATTCACACAGGTTAGTGTATCCAAGGTGCTTCTGGTTTAAGCATTTATTATAGGATGTGGCGATTAAATACTGATTCAACTTTGTTGTAGACATAAAGGCCACCAATGTTCTCATCGAGACACCAGCAATCAATAGAATGTTCAATGAATTGCCGTCGGAGGCCTTCAAGCCACACCTTCTACCGCTTGCACCCCCAAACGACTTTTACATGCAATCCGAGCAGAAGTCTTGGGCACAAGAGGATCTCAAGAATTCAAAGAATATTTCTGTGCGTCTAGCGGACTTTGGGACATGTGAGTCATGCTTGTCTACTGAAGCCAATGAACATAGTAAGACTCACGGGACGCAGCAAGCTGGTTCGACAACCACCTAACGGAGTGGATTCAACCTGATTTGCTCCGCGCACCTGAGGTCATTCTTGGAGCACCATGGGACAGTAAAGTGGATGTATGGAATTTAGGGCTTATGGTGAGTTGTCAATCGCGATGTACGCTTTACGACAGGATTGAGCTTACTAAGTTAATCAAAATCGCGTAGATATGGGAGCTTACAACAGGGTCTTTCTTGTTTGATGGCATTTGGTCGCCGCGTGAGCCGTATACTGCCGAGGCTCATCTCGCCCAGATGACAACCGTCCTCGGGGTGCTCCCAACATCTTTACTGGACAAGTCTGCGAGACGCGACCAATACGTCGACACGAAAGGCAGGTGCTACCGCCAAAGCAAACTATGTTTCCCGGCTAAAATCAAATTTAGGAAACCTCCTCAAGCCCTCCACGTTTGGCTCGCTACCTCTGCATACTATTTGCAGGCACCCGGTATCTGCGACCGACCGAGCTTCTTTCTTGGAGTTCATTGGAGCGATGACGAGACTGGACCCAAAAGAACGGCCAGATGCCATGTCACTGCTTGGATATGATTGGGTTGCGAAGTTATAGAACCAGCCGCGGATAAGTTAGGTAATTGCCATCGGCTCCAAAAAGGGTGGGTATCACGACAAAAGATCACAATGATAGCTGTCGTTTGTATTATGTGGATAGATTGCAGTGATGCTACGAAGTTCTAGACATAACTATTGATACTGTATTTCAAATGCCCTTCAAGAACTCGGGATGTGTGTTCTCTTTTCTCAGTGTGAACTGTACTCTGTATCGCCTGCTGCCATACCCTGTTGACTTATGGTTACCCTGATAGGTATGGCCCTTTCTTTAAACAAATTTCGAACAAACCTTATCCGTAAAGTGTCCCCGCTAATACAACAGTTCTCCAGCCGGTGACCTGGCCGCATCAAGATAAGTTTCCTTCTGTTGGGAGCATCGCCCGCCCCTAACGCAAAGAAACTGATCATATTCAATCAACAATTTGTTAATTATAAAGCTATCGCCAGTTAATTGAGTCAATTATATCGCTCAGACTTTATTAGTTGCCTTGGGGTGGATGCTAGTTGGAGTGCTCAGATGCATGACCAGAATAGATAGATTTGCTGTATTGGTTGAAGTAGCACATAATGGGATCGCTGTATAGTTCTCGTTTGAAGACTCTTTTATTTCCTATCTGTATTATCATGCAACCGCTATAGCTAGATGTATGAATCGTCTGCTGCTGCCTAAGATTTCATAACAACCGTTAGATATTTAATCAGGTTTTGGTTTAGACTCATCTAAAACCTTTCTTCCCTTCTAACTTTTCTTCTTCGCAGTTTGCCGCCTGGAGGCGCACCTTGTTGACTGCCGTATGACTCTCACGGGGAAATATTCGAGGGCTAGGATGGCCTGGGAGAGACACCTCTATGGCCACCTATGGGGGTATCTCATAGATTATTCATATCAAGTCAAAGTGATGTCGAAGACTGCAACCCCAAAAGCTCTAGAGCACAAAAGGTAAATCACTTCAGAAAGTATCGCAACAGTAGCAAAATGCAGACATAGCGGCCTGGAGGCCCCCAAAAAGGTTTCATTAGTGCGGCAGCAGCCGACGTTTCATCAGCATTCCATGCTGGTATAATGCTGTCAATGATCTCGTGCTCCCACGGGCTCCAAAAAAGAAGGATGAAACACCGCCCCAAAACCCGACAGAAGCCCAAACCCAAACACACAAAACACCGCGTATCCATGATGGCAGCTTAGTCCTCCAAAGCCTCCTGGTCCAGAATCTCGTCGCACCAAGCGGCCACAGCTTCGGCGGCCTGCACGAACACGTAAATCACCGAACACCACAGGATGGACCCTTGAGGGTCGGGCATCTCCCGGATCTGCCGGACGATATTGAGCCAGCGGCGAGTCTCGGCATAGGCGGCTTGACGGCCGACTGGTGGGGTCTGGACTGGGGGTGTGGCGCCAGCCGGGACATCTGCGGCTATGTCAGGGATTCGTGCGGGCGTAGCTGGGGCACTGGCAGCATTGGGCTGGGCGGGATGGGCCTCGGGTGTGACGAAGACCATGGGAGACGAGCCGAGGTCTTGCTGGGGAGGCGGGGACGGTGTTCGAGGTCGGACTGGGTTGGCGAGGCCGGGGAGTGGGGTTCGGAGAGGGGCGGGGGACAAGCTGTTGCGGGCGGAGCGGGGGCGGCTTCGGGCTTGTTCCGGGGTGGCCACTGGGGCCGCATCCTCCTCGAGGGCTTGTTGCTGGGGCCGCTGATGTTGCTGGCCTTGGGGCTGGTGCTCTGCCGGAGGGAGCACTTGTGGCTGCGGCGAGGCCGGGAAAAGAGGCTCTACATCGTCGTCGTTGAAGTCGTCGGGGAAGAGACGGCGACGGCGAGCGGGAGGGCCTTGGAGCGGGGAGCCAGGCCGTCTAATGCCGGCGAGAGGCGAGGGCGCAACTTGCGCGGCAAGGCCGGGGCCCTGATTGACGGCCGGAGCCGGGGTCGGTCTCGCAGAGCCCGCAACACTGGAGGAGGCGACGTTGATGGCTCGGGCGGCGCGGAGGGCTGGGTCAAGGATGTTAGTCTGAATGTAAATCAAGTTTCTGGACGAGTGTTTTAAGAGACGGGTGTTGTGAACAAATCTCAGGGATAAAGGTTACAGATAAAAGGGTTTCAGATTGGATATCACATGTGGGATTTGGATATTGGGATTGGGATATTAGGATTGGGATATTGGATTGCAATGATTGTCTGAGAGTACTGAGTGATACGAATTTTAAACAGTGACTTACAAGTAGCAGCAGCAGCAACATCGGCGCAAGTTGGATCGGGATGCGCGTCCACAATGTGCTCTCACAGGAGCATCTGATGCCGAATGGCGCCAAAGACCTCGTCGGGCGAAAAGCCATCTCCTCCTCGTGGATTGAGAAGAGAATTGATGGTTTTCAGTGCAGTCACAGACCGCAACACGCCAGTCCCTAGCTCAAAGGCACAATCATCCTCGCTCCGGTCACTAACATTGCCCTTGAAGGCGCTGTAGCGTCGCTTCAGCTCTGCCCCAGCCAAAACGCTCCGCATATGGGTCCTGTGGCGCCGAAAAACCACGAAAAGCGAGAATTCGAGCTCGGAGTCGCTGAGCTGGTTGCGAAGGAAAGGGACGAAGTCGCGGGGGTCGGGATGCGGGCGCTGGGCGGGCGGGACAGCAAGATGGCGACGCTGGACATGTCTCCAAAAGTCGGCGCGGAGAGACTCCCAGATGCCCGGGACTGCGTCGGGATCGAGCTGCTGCTGGGCGTGGAGGGAATGGGCTTGGCGGAGGGAAGCGAGAGACTGGGCGACACTGGGGTCGGACTCGACTCGGATGCGGCCGGCAGCACTCATTGTTGCGGTTGGGACTGGGATGATGGTGCGAGTGTGGGAGCTGGTCGTAAAGGGGAGTGGTAGACAGACAGAAACGACAGAAAAAGGGCGGCGGACACGACACAGAACGAACGGAAGGGAATGTGAGGGCTGTCGTCGTCGAGGAGAGGTCAAGGTTAGGACGGGCAATGCGAGTACTACGGAGTTTTATTGAAGATTATGCGTAGGTAGCAGTAGCCATATCACTATCCTTCCTTATATCAAGAATAATTTCCAGCGACAGGAGCATTTAACCCAGGAGGTATCCAAAGGTGATAGTGCACCGATGACTCCATAGCTTCTTGGGTCACGATGTTGGTCGCACTGACCCAGACCCAGACCCGAGGAAGCATGGAGCAGGCCTGCTACTTGGATGGGTAACTAAATGGGTAGCCCAAGAGCAGGACCCAACTCATGTCCTCCTGTCTGGGATGCAGGTTACATGATCAAAGAGGGAGGAGCTGCGTTTAATTTGAAGGGCGCAGCATCCTTGGCATTGAAGTCGGAGACGGCACAAGACAGATACATGGGCGGGAAAGTCCAGACGTAAGTGGATTTAGAATCACAGAAGGCGAGGTGGACATACGAAGGAAAGCGTTGTGCGGCTTGACATTTAATGGAAGTGTCGACATAAAATGAAGAGGAGTTAATGTTATTGGAGTTTGCCTTCCATTTTGCAAAGCTTTGCATGTCAGGCCGGGCAAGTCCCACGCGCACTTTCTCCAGTGTTATTGATGCAAGAGACACTGCGGTGTGTGAGACACTGTGACTGCAGTGTGTGGACTTCACTTTCCCCATCGGCCGGCCGGTCTCCACACCGGGGCGGGGCATCGGTACGGGCGCGGAAGGAGTGGGTCAGAGAGAACCACCCGGGCCGGAGTTTCCTCCAAACTCTGCGAAAGTCATCGAGGCAGGTGGCAGACTGTCAGTTGCTATCTTCCTTCCATACTTTCAGAGCTCCTCCCGATTCATCGGATCTGCACCTTCCTTCAGTTGCCTGTACTTGACCCCAGGCCGATCAGCTTCACATTTTTGGTTCTCCCTCGCCCACCTTCATTCATCCAACCTTCAACCAACCTGCAACCCCAACTCAGATCTGAACTTGACCACTTCACTTTCACCTCGCTCTACAAAATCGTCTCCTCCCAAGCATTTGAGCAAGCAAAACCTTTCCAACGATCGCATATCGTCGCCGTCGCATTGTTCGCACCACCACGCAATTTATCGCTGCCACAACCCAGCAGCGACACACCTCCGTGAAGTACTACGTCCACACACTGCATTCATCGCAGCATCGCACTTCCCACCTCGACGTCCTGTGTCTGCACGGCTATAACCATGGGTTCCCAAGGTAACATCAGCTTTCCTCCCCGCTTCGCACTCCAATCCTCCTCCGTCCCCAAAGAGGCTTGATCGCGCCATTGCTGACCCCCCATCCCAGCAACCTCCACCCCGTCGACCATGTCCGCCCCCACCATCTCGATTGCGGATGTTGGCGACCTGCCGACGCCCCTCAAGAACATGATAAATGCAGCCATCCATGCCGACGACAAAGACCTCTTCGACATCTGGGTGCAGCTGTGCCGGACGATCGCTTTCCTCGCCCCATCTGCCGACCGCTTCAAGCCGCGTACTGCCGAAGTCATGAGAACTATTACCGGTGCCGCTGAGGTAATCGTCAAGTTACAAGAGATGCCAGACGAAATCGTCTTTGTTGAACAGGAATAGGTGGATTGGGCAGAGATACCTCGGTCTTTGGGAGGCCGAGAAACATATGGGACGTGGTATCGTCCTCGTCGGGATCAGCATCTCTTGAAGAGTACTTCTCCTTGACGGGACGTCTTCTGATGGGGGCCATCGTATGGTACACGGTATCGCACTGGTCGGCGTCTCGGAGTTGGGACCTCTCTTGAGCTGGGTATTTTTTCGACTGAGTTAACCATCAGCGCTTGGAAGTGTCACTTGCATTTTCGAACAAAGCCACGAGATGCGGAAAGGGAGCAGTAGATTGACAACAGATATGATCAATTGAAACAACCTTAGGCATTCAGGTGAACCACATCTGACCCCGTAAACGCTTTTGTGTGCCTCGCTTGACCGTCGGGTTGCAAGTCGGAACAAAGCCAAAATGACAAAAGAATTGAGCCCTACTCTCACTGCAGGTGAGTCCGCTAAGGCCCCCTGCCGGATCCCAATCGACGGCACCTGTGCGCAGAAAGCAGCCGGCAGACTCGAGCTTGTCGAAACATGTGGGCAATAGAGGGGGGCGGAAGAAAGGTGGAAGGACGAGCACACCGGCTCTAGGCACGCGGGACACTGGAAGCACCCCCGCTCCCCAACACTTGCCATTCACAGTCCGACCCGTGCCACCTGACCCCTTCCGTCTTCTTCCATGTAACTGCTATCTTCGTGATGCTTTCCGCTAGGCCTAGGATGACGACGAGCAACTGCCAGTCCATCTGCTCTTCGGTCCTTCCCACCATAAGAGAGCGCCAAAATCGGCAACGTCTCCTGGCCATCTAGATCTCTCTGGGTCCCCTCCCGATCCGGGTTTCTGCGGTCCTCGATCTTCCCGGCACTCGTGGGGGCCCCATGTCGAATCGTTCAGGACCACGACCAAGGATGTCCAGGATAGGCCCGACTTCGTCATTGTGCATCTCATCCTCAAGACTAATCCTCTCGAGGCGAAGAGTTGGCGTCCGGGCGAGATCAGCCCGGCCCAGCGCCCGGACTCCGAAAGGGTGGATCCCGGAACCTGGTGGACCCGTGCGGGCCCCGAGACTCGCCCGGAAGCCAGGTTCTCTTCGCTCTGACGCCTTCACATTAGCGAAACAAGCGTTCCCTAAATAACATCTGTTAATGCGGGAAACATTCTAAAATTCTTCATTTGCTTCATTGATACTTGAACGAAGCGCTGCGATCTCTGAATTCGACAAGCCCTGCTGCAGATGTGCCCACTGCCCGAATTCGGGTCTGCTTTGAGTGTCACTCCTATGGAACATGGTGGAAGAGGTATATGGAAGAGGTCCATAATAGAAAAAGCACTGTATGAATAGCTCCGTGGGTATGGAGGAAACGAGTCGATATTTCCAAGCATCGGGGGTGGGTGCACCAGGTCCCTTGCCATGGCCATGGAGTACCTACGACGGAGTTTTGACCAATGAGGTTCTTAGGTTCAGAATCAGCGGACTTACACCGCGGGCTCAAAGTATTGGATCCCTGACGCTGCGTTATAAACACCGAAAAGAAAGAGAAAAAACCAACAATTGAAAGAATCATTCGTACCCAAACCCTTCCCTGACGCAGCTCCAAATTGGTTGACTTAAGCAATACTCCATAGGAAGCACTACTAGATGTTCTTGAAGAGCATGGGAAGCTTCGCATGTATGGTGTTCCATTCTGGACAAGTTGGAAGGTGGTTGGTAGTGGTGGTGGTGGTGGTGGTGGTGGATGACGGTGGAGGCAGTCCATGCCCGACAGCACATCTCATACTAATTTTCTGCGTCTGAGTTTTATTCTTAAGGCCTCTAGACAGATGTAAACATAAATTGGATGGTTCTCACCACAGTGAGCCAAGCATTGGCAGCTGAGACTTTGTCACGTAACGCCGCCCAAGTTCCAGCCATACCTTGTAACTCCCCTTCAACCTCTTCATTAATCGTCTTAATCCCACAAATACGAATCAAAGATACACCGCAAAGATGGAATTATCATTTTCGCAGTGTGCACCTCGACTCACGCATCATCCGCTCTGTGGCACCGACCGAGGTTTTGTTGCTTCGCGATGGATGCGATAAGCCGTATCTTATCTAATCGGATCCACAAACCGGGTCTTATCTTATCAGATCATCCCCACCCCCACCTGCCACCTGCCACCGACCCCCACCATAACCCGACACCGTGGACGCACCGGTGCCTTTTACGAATACCAATCTCTCGACACGCTTTTCTTTCGACGCCTTTCTTTCGACTTCTCCCCTGCCCTCAACACATCTTGTCGCGGACTCCGGTGTCTTTCCAACCCACTCGACCCGTCCTCACGCGGCCAGGGCCCAGAGACCGTTGTTTTGTTTTCCTGAAATGCCCGTCCAGACGCGACAGCAGCGAGATCAATCAGCCAACATCGAAGATCTCGACCGGCAGGTAGAAGGTCTTGCCGAGGCCATTGTTGCGGCATTCGACGAGTCGGACGAGAGAGTCCGTGATGCCTAGCAGACGCTGCTGGACCAGTACTCGTACCGTCTCAGCAAATTGAACCGTGTGCGACGCCATCGCGACAACTTCCCCGGCTGGATATTTGCGAGGCTCCAGGACCACCTCGATCGGGTGCTCGCCATCGTCTACGGAGAGCACTGGGAGAACATCGAGGCCAAAGCAGATCAAGGCCGGCACCAAAAGAAAGCTGCCACATCTCTCGGCCTCTCTCACCCCCATCAGTTGTACGTCTGGTACGGGGAACAGGCCGTCGCATCGCGAAGGTGCTGGCAAGCAGACTGGGCTGTGCTTTCGGACATGTCCGCGGAACAACTCTTCAACAGTTTGCTGCAAGTACGCATCGATACCGTGGATAGTCAGAGAAATCCGGCAATCACCGACAACTACCTCGATCACCCGTTCGCCTCGCGAGACTTTGCAAAATTGAAGAACAAGCGCAAGCAACCACGAGCAGCCACCGCAGGTACCTCCGACCTGCACGTCAGACCGAAAGCCAACCTCAATCCAGTGCCCGAAAGTAACAACAGCAACAACAACAACGAAGAAGCAGCGAGGGTGAGCACGAAGACAAAGACCCGACGCCAAGCCTCCCAGAAGCCGAGGATCGGTCAGAACAACCAGCAAGTCGTGGAAGCCCAGGGGTGCACAAGACCAAGGCGAGCCAGAATTCCACCATTCGTCACCACGCGCCTCGCATTCGTTCTCGCGCCAGGATAAGGCCCGGCCAGTGGACAAATCTTCAACCCGACAGAGCGAAGCAAGCGAAATTGATCCCGCACTACAAGGCGACATACCACGGACCATCCTCGCAGACCACCCGTCGCGAATTTGCTCGATATCCCCCGGAGTTCCAAGAGCGGGACGTTTCGATAGCTTGCTTCGAAATTCGGCAGACTTCGAAGAGAGTCTTGCTGAATTTAATTGGGTTCCCCCGTCGCGAGAAGACACCCCGGACAGCGGCGTCAACGCTCCCGTTGCAGATACCGCGTCGGAAGACTCGGAGCAATTTTTCGACTCGTTCTCAGATCCGATGCAGGCCGACGCAATGACGACTCTACGCGAAGACAAAGTCCGACAAGGCGGACGCCAAGCGACAGCCCAAAGCAGTACCAACGCGCAGGACATTCTGTCTCAGGCAACGGACATGTTGAAAGATGTCACGAATCAGGAAAGGGTGGATGGTTATTACGAGGAGCTCGTTCAGAATGACAAGGAAGAGGCTGAGGCCACCTTGACCCAACTACGCCAAGACTACATCAATCGTCTCGATCGCATACAGAGGCTCCCTTCGTTGCAACTTGTCGGAGACAAACCAGCCTAGAAATCTGGGGCTCGCACGGTTGTCGAGTCGCATGGAAGATCGGCCGAGGACATTGAGCAAAATGTGAGCGAGTATCATCGCAGGAAGCGGGTTGCAGAGCTTTGCATCAACGCCGGGGCGACTAAGAGAAGGAAGGTCGCTGAACAGTTGGAAGTCGTTCGCGAATCGATCCGAAAGTTGTCAGACATCATCGAAGAACCGCTACCTCCAAAGTTCGATGATGAAGATGGAACGCTTGGGGCAAATGGCCTTCCCCAGACATTTGGGCAGAGGGATGCCCCGGTCGAAGCATGGAACGCACAAGCTGCGGCGGACCAAAGAGAACGCGTCAGGAGCAGCAGTGCCGGGAGCAGCAACAAGCAAGATGAATTGAGCAGCAACCAATCGACCAGCGACAAGTCGAGTACCAACGGGAGTGATGGGCACGTTCGAGATCGTGAAGCCGAATTTCAACACCTCTCCACGGCGGGCCGGGAGCTCGATGACGATGATGCCAGCGCCAGCATGGATATTGATGATGATACCATCGTCAGCACGCGACGCAAGTCATTGCGTAGCAAGAGAGCCGAAGCAATCATGGCTGCAGATTCAGAGGAAGAGAGTAGGCAGGCAGAGAAAAGTCAGTCAGATGTTGATGTGCAGCCTAGCGACGAGGAGCCTGCGGCAAGCAGCGTCGCAGCTGAGGACAGGGATTGAGGCGTGGTGGAGTGGCCCGTGCTCGTGATGCTGGAATCATTACGTCGCCTACGGTCGCAGGGCAAAAAAGGTACATTAGCACCCATTTCGCTCAACACTGGTTATTAAATCTGACAAAATTCTCAGGTCATATTCAAGGTCAAGCACACCTGATGCATTTATTTTGGAGCCGATGTCATCATGCTGCGATGGGGCTGTCACCTACAGGACGGGAAAAACTGTGCCTAGATCTGGGCACAGTTTAGGCAAAAATCAGCAAATCCTCGCATCAAGACCTTCTCTCGGGCGGAAAAAGACACAGAGGGTCTCAAATGCAGTTAGATTTCCCTGAAAACATTTTTGTTTCTGTCATTTGCCTTTGCTGTGTCGTGATGTTAATGTACCTCTTCCCGCGTAAATGGCTGCCGTGTAGGCCGACCTGGTGGACCCACCCCGCCGACGACGCCGTCCTGTAGCGGAGCACGCACTAGAACAGCATCCTAGCGAGGTGCGCGATCGTCTGCTCTATGTTGAGGAATAACACTTTCATGCTGAAATCAATCGCCTTAGTATAATGCGGATTGCCATCGGCTCACTACACTGAATGCTCGCAACTGCTCAGTAGCGGGGCCGTCGGGTCTCAGCCTGGGTCCCACGGAACACAGCGGGAACCCTGTACCGGCCGCTACTAGGGACCGGGGAATCCTCAAGTGCCTCGACCTTTCGCCTGCTCAATCACTTGCCTGTTTCGAACGACTTCATCCTAATTATATAAGTAGCCACCGCCTGTGTCAGGTAATAGCCCGGGGTCCAGCCAACCGCTTTCCGTGGAAAAGAACGGCAGCCGTCGGTTATCATCCGGTTCTAATTTTCTGCTGGCCACTTGGCTAGTAGCTACCTATAATGAGTTTGCTCAATATTTGCCGGGCCTTATAAAAATCTGAGAAGCTGTTGAACTTGCCAGGCTGGAAGATCTAGTGTCGAAAGTATCTAAGCATGTATAATGCTAAATCCGCGCAGCTTTGGAGTTAGTAATTGCGCATTGATAGATCTCAGTGCAGTCTGTCTTCACTTACGCAGTTCTTAGACACTTATATCCGTCTCTATAATAACAAGTTCGACGGTCGGTCGAATCTCATATCCATCGCGAAGCATAAGGCGAACTCCTTTCTCCTTGAAGGGCATTTAATCATATCTCCAGTCTGGTATCAGAAAGTAAGGTTGATATCTAAGCCAGCAGAATGGATATGCTACCTGGTGTTTATTCCGCAGCATGGAGATATGGTTCCAACTCCGATTGCTCCAAGACCCAACGTCCGGGTGATTGGACGCCATCATCGTCCGCCTGCCCTCCCGACCTTTCAAACTCCGTCGGCCCAGTCCGAAAGAAGACCCAGTCGACCCCGGTGCGTTGCTTGTCCGTCCGCCTTTAGGGTTCCCTGCAAGCCAGCCCCAGCATGACGTCGCTAATGAGTCTGTCTACCTTAGGAGATGGCGATCCAGCCTTGCCGACAACCTTTCGTATTCTTGTTTATCCCGACACTCGACCCCGAATATGCACCCACCAAACGACCAATGCCTCGAAGCGCTCGCAGCGAGCTAAACAAGCAGCTTGGACGAGCTCGTATCCTTCGACAATACCCGACCGCATCATACTCCGAGGGGGCTTCGCTACCCAGAAGACCCAATGCTGGGGATGCAGGGAAGAAGATTGAAGAGCGAAGTACTGAGCTGAACGGCCCAGATTTTCAAGACTTCCTCGCCAGCCATGCTGCCCTCTCCAGAGGTGTGCCGCCACCTCGACCGAAGACTCCTACGATTGCCATGCCAAGTCGCCCTTTGTGGAATGGCATTCCTACGCCGAAGTTGATGCGGCATGCTGCCAAGAGGCTGGTCATGGGGTTACAAGTGGTGGTCTACTGCTTAGATCTCGAGACAGCCGAGGGACAAAGACCACAAGCATCAACGTCTTTACGAGGGCGGCCGTCCCAGGTGGACTGTATTGCGTAACATGGCACTTGACGGGCGTCTCCGTCGAAGTCGACCAAAGGTTCGCGAAACAGCTGTTCCAATACCACGGTGTTGTTGGAATCGTCGACAAGATTGGCGGCGCAGGCGGCCTCATCGCCACCATCATCAGATCCTTCGATGTCGTAAAGCACCTGTTGCAACTCAACAGCTGCCTGGCCCGATCAATGGTGCCCGCCGGCCGCGCAGCTACACCTCGCCTGGGTGCCTCAGTACTGCGGCTGGTAGTTTCGACTTCGCAAGGCTGAAACTCACGACATGAAAAATGGAACCGCCCGAAGGCGACCCTGATGACTATCTTTCCGACGAGTCTCTTGCTCACCAGGCCGAGACATCGACGAGAGCTCCCTCTTAGCTTCGGAGCTCGTACCGTGCATCGCTGACCTGCGGTTGGCAGACATGTCGACTGGGAGGACACCAATTCAGCTCGTGGTCGGGATGGGAATGGTCGAGTCGCTAGTCATCCATAGTGCCCCAATTGATGAACGCGACGATACTACGCATCCACCGCCACACACCCGGCACAGTAATACGTCCCTGGTCTTACCAAGGCGACGGAGATGCTTGGAGACGTCAGGAAAGAGGCCAATGACAGGGCTGCAGCCTCCGCTCGACTGCTGCTTACGAATGCAATCGACGCTTTCTCCACTGTGAAGGCGAAGCCGACTCGACGCGCCGGGCAACGACCTCGACGCCTGGTGCTTCATGACCTCTGCCCGCCTTAGCAACGGTGATTTGCCTGTTAGTACTGATGAGGACTTCTCGAGCAGGTGACTCTGGTGGTCATGGTTGTAGTTGGTGTCATTTCTGGTCCTCTTTTGTCACTTTCTCAAGCAAGAAACGAACAATGTCATCTTCGGCTTGCTACAAGACGTGCCGGTTTCTGCATTTGGTCATTGAGTTCATGCTCAGTTGACGTTTCCCCCCCCTGACTTCTATGTTTCCAGCCATCTCACACTCATGCATCTGCTGCAGAATCATCTAGGGCCAAGGTGATCCTGCACAAAGACTGCTGCGAGTCGCTTGCCTTTGCCGTCCGATGACCGTGCGAACTGCCGTTCGCCACGACGCTGGGCAGGCCGGTGGTTCAAACGCTTCAGACTGATCGGATTCATCACGTTTTTCCTTCTCTTTTCCGCTTGGCAGGGCTTTCACCGTGATGGTGCAGTGATATGTGATGATTTAGAAGGATGAATGGGCTGGACGCGTCGCTGCGGCGTAAATGTGTGCGACGACGTTGACTCTGGCAATTTACACCTACGAAGGCACCAAAGCTGTTGCTGCCATCTTGATCTGATCAAAGGTGACGCATTGCATTAGATGCGAACGTATCCTCGGCCGTTTCCGTGTTGGCACCTCGTGAGGCTGGCGCCATGTTGACGTTGCAAGACTTGCATGGCACGGCATTATCCCCATAGCAAGCTAAACTCTGGACCTTCGGGATATATTGCGAAGCAATTGGTATGTTGCAGAACCAGTTGTATGGTGCGAGCGATACCATGATTGGTTGTATTGAGGGAAGCATCCTCGCTGGACAGATAGGAGGTGGAAGTTTTGAGGAAGCTCTTCTGTGCAGTCGACGGCGGAAAGCTTGCGGAGACCTGCCTCGTGAAGTGATAAAGGACATGATGCGTATCAAATGCTGAGAAGAAGATTGTTTTCCGTATTTCTGCGTCTGTGGCTGTTGCCCGGACACGTGAAGCAAAGGGAGACAGATCAAAATCTTCCGTCGTCATTCTTGGACGTTACACTGCAGCGACAAATAAGCTGCAGGTTTCTTGACTCCTCAGCTCCGGCTAACACTTGAACTCAGCAACATAGTCTCCCGCTGGTAACGCAGACAGACACATCCATCCCTATAATCTAAATTTAATATCTACTGGACGATACCTTTAGTACTGCCGTCCTTATCTTGCGTTGGAGAATACACTAAGACATGTCCTCATCTCCTTTACGTGGAGAATCAACACGAGGTCAAGCATGCTGCCTACCTGGCCGTCATTCAAATGGATTGATTCTCTTGGATAAGAGAAGAAGTTCTCGCTGTCTGTAGCAACAGTCCACAGAACTGTGATTCGAGAGAGAGACTCAACATCTACAAGACCGGAGATGCAACACATTTAGACAGGTATCTAGTTACCCATTTGGGGGTTTCCCATCATTAAAGCCGAGCACTGCAGGCATACAAGTGCCAAGAGCACG
This sequence comes from Colletotrichum camelliae, assembly GCA_018853505.1. Lineage (NCBI taxonomy): Eukaryota > Fungi > Ascomycota > Sordariomycetes > Glomerellales > Glomerellaceae > Colletotrichum > Colletotrichum camelliae. Next base: position 529,727 of record JAELVL010000011.1, read on the forward strand.
ATACCTGCAGCGCCATGTTGTTCGCAAAGCTTTGAGTATGCTAGCAGGGCTCTCTGCGAGGGGAATATGCAGCTTTCGCCGCCAAGAGTTTGGTAATATGACATGCAACTCCAGCTGCAGGTTGAGGTTTAATACGTGCAAGTCATACGATTGACTGTATAGCTACACCTTTTGATATCTGTTACCGACTTGTTTGCTTCAGTGATTTTGCAGAATATCACAACTGAGATGGCAGTACTCTTAATAACCCTCGTTCCCTGGAGAACATTGCGAACTAACTGGTATACAAGTCCTCGCCCTATGTACTACAACTATCAATGAAGGAGCCTTTTTGATGACTTGTAGCGAATGTACGGAAGTCAGTCCCAAAACGCATGTTCAACCAGACTCCGCAAGGAACATCGGAATTCCAAATCAACCGACGCTTCATGGTATAAAAACACTCTAATCTCGGGAGAACACATCATCTCTGGGACCTCTCTTGCGGCTATAAGACGGTGACGCTGGAGTCCGCAATCTCCTGACGGATGACAACCAACTTGGGAGGAAGCTTGGTTGTTACTGTCGCTCCTCCCTTCTAACTTTTCTTCTTCCCAGTTTGCCGCCTAGAGGCGCACCTTGTTGACTGCCGTATGATTCTCACGGGGAAATATTCGAGGGCCAGGATGGCTCACAGAGAAACCTCTATGGCCACCTATGCACTGTCGCTCCTCTAGCCGGGGTCTTCGGTGGATGCCTCGGATCCCGTGACATCCTGGCGTCTGGCCTGCTTCATTGGCCTGTCTTTGGCTTTCTTGCCGCTAGTGAAGTTAACGGGCTTTGAGAATGTTTCAGCGGCTTTCTTGTCGCCGTTGGCCGAGAACGCCAGGGCTTCCGCCTTTCCAACAAATCCGATCTGTTTGCAGGGCGTCTCCTCCGTCCGGGTGGCTTGCTGGCAAACCTGTCATAACTTCTTCTGAAGCCGCTTAGCTGCAAATGTCCTATACAGCAGTAGGTTGAGTTCCATACTCTTTTCTGGCTCGGTACTTCACCTGTCGACGGCTTGGTCAGGGTCAGCTGTGAAAGCGCCATGGTATCTGTACATTGAGTGTAGTTGGTGGGCATGACATTCCCTGAACGCATGAGCTGCGCAACCCTTTTTTGGCAGAGTGAGTTGGCTCTGAAGGCGCCTGTCGTGGTATAATGAAAGGTGATGCACACCCATTGCGATCCGTTTCACGCCGGTACTGAAGGATCTAAGTTGCAAAATCAAACAAGCCAGCAATAAACCAGCCAGTAATGGCGGGGACATCGGTTCGCAGGTAGGTGAATGTTTAGCTGTGGAGGAGCCATAGCTTAGTGATGCTGATGCCCACGCGTCGTCGTTGATCATTCTGCCCCTCGGGTCGTCGGGGTCTTTAGTGGTGAGCGCTGGCTCCTTGGCTCGGGCCGGGCGAGGAGTCATGATTGGCACTTCTACAACTGGAAACGGGTTATATGAATGGAAATAATGACGGGTCAAATCCAAGTCACGACAAGGTTATTGGACCAGCTGAAGGTGCGGCATGGCCCGGAGCAGGTGGGTGGGCTGATAATCATCAGCGACTTGAAGGGGCACACTTTGCGCGCTTAATTCGCTCCAGACCTCGGCATCGCAAGCCCCAGCCCAGTAGGAGACAGAGAGAAGACTGCTTTAGAAGAGATCTCCAGGCAAGAAGGCTGGATCTTACAGGACTTGCCTTGCTGAAAAGTCTTCTGGCCAGCTGGAAGTAATGGTGTTGCTGGCTGCAGTTATTAACAACTTTGTTGATCGGCCCATTTGAGTGTGGTGGGGTTCAATTCGGGGTTGGCGATGGCTTCAGTTGGGGTCCGTCCGTCAAACGATGACTAGCGTCGGGTGCCCGCAAATGGAGGTGGACGTATTGTTTTAGGCTCACAGGGACAAATCGGCCCAGTCGCGTTTAATCTCGTTTGCTTACCAGCACATGGTTCCGTGTGAGTTCATCTCTGCTCTCAACTTTCTCCCCCCATGCAGCACAGCAAAGCATCTAACATAATCACAGCCATCTGATCCCGACTAAAGGCCAGGCCTTGGAAAAAGTCTTTGAGTCTATTAACTCAATATTCACTAAGAAGCTGTAATACTTCTGCTGTTACTTGAATTCCTAGCCCGACCGTACAGCCTGCAAACCTCCCCAACTCCACCAACGCCCAGAAACAAAATATCAGCCGTCACATGTCATCTTGAGGACCTCGGATTTGAACAAAGGCCAGTATGTGTCTTCCGCCCACCTCGCGAGATGGCTGAGTGCGAGGAGTGTGGTGATGATCCCAAACTCGGTCTCCGTGTTCCCGAGCTCGATCCCGCTGTAGAAAATGGACTTGTCGCCCTGCATCACGCTAGCAACAAAGGTCCAGCTGTGGCCTCTGACGATAACGCCAGGCAGGTACTGAATCGCCGGCATCGCGTCCCGGCCGTGCTTCAGACCCTCCACTGCGACGTGTGCCACGAACCCATCTGCATCATCGCCTTGTCCTCGTCGGCCCCGGGCCGCTTCGTCTCGAACGACACGACGATCGGGCTCTTGCACAGGATCCCGTGGTCCGTATGGTTGATGGTCACATCTGGCCGGGCTCCGCGGACATGGTCGATCCGGTTAGCTTCGGGACTTCCTTCGGGGGGCCGGATAACCATGCAGAAGTCAACAATGTTGGACGTTGACGTTTTGGCCTTGAAGGCCGTGGTGACCTTCGCACCGGGACAATACGTGTAGTCGACGAGGCCGTGCTGGCGGTTCGGTCGCAAAGCCCATTCCATCATTGGGAGTTGCAGCTCCGTGTTCCAGCTCGCTTCGCCGTGGAGGTTCAGTTCGCAATCTTCGCCCTGGTCTAGCAGCCATTCGACGAGATCTCGGGGCGGGAACCGGGCGCCAGGTGGCGCAGGATGGCCCTCGGGAAGGAACGCGGGGTCTGGTATTCTGAAGTTTTTATACTAGCATCGAGGAGCAAAGAGTCAGTCTGTGACATGTAGAAAGCAAGCATCTCTAGCGGGAGGGACCAGACAGGGAGCAAAGCAGGAAGTGCATACCTCGGCGCGCATCTCATGCGGTAGCAAGTGAACACATTGTTTAATAGCCTCCAGCTCGTCGACAAGTGTGCTGAGCGACGGGGGCAACTCGGCACGGCGCTTGGTGGCAAACTTGCGATGGATGAAGCCGTCGGCCTGAAGAGCAAGTTTCCTCAGCTGCTTTGTAGAGGAAGACGTTCGCGACGTTTCGCTACCCGCCGACGAGAAGCTTTTCCTCCGCATGTTGAGCTGCGACGCTCGCGATGTCGCGTGGATGTCGCGGGTATCCGAGGCATCGTCCGTGCTTTGCTCGTCGTCGCTGTCCTCGTCGTCCTGTCGTTGGATTTCATCGTGTTTTCGTTTCGTTCCCGCCTGCGTAGAGTCCATGGGATGACGATTCGCGGAACGCGGCGAGTGCGACAAGGGTGGCGACATTGGCAGCGTCTCCTCGATGTGGGGGTCGATACGGCGGCGTTTTCGCGGAGGGCTGGTCGGCGCTTGGTCGTCGTAGTCGTCGTCGTGTTCGTCGGCGGTTTGGACGGAGGCCAGCCAGGCGTGGATTGCAGGGTAAAGTTCGAGTGTGTCTGACATTAAAGTCGCAGTTCAGCGCCGGTGATAGAAACAATAACTGGTGGCTATGGGTGCGATGGGTAATTGATGAGGATGGATGGTTAGGTTGGGTGCGGGCACTGCCATGCAATTTATACCGCATGCAATTCCACCTTGTTGGCTGCGCCTAGGCAGGCGTAACTGGCAGGGCAGGCGTAACTGGCAGGGTAGGCGTAACTGGCTAGGTAGGTGCAACTGTAGATGTATGTAACTGGGCAGGTGCGACTAAAAGTTAGTAGGCAGGAGGGCGGTTGTCACTAACTGGCAGCGCGCCTGCCTTAGCCACAGAGGGATGTGGCAGTGGGCGGGGCGGGGGTGTGCAATAAGACTTCCCTTACCAGCCAGCCAAAGCTGCGGCCCCACTGTGGTGGCGGGGCCGATGCGCCGCACCGAGACTCGGCCATTTCGGTTTGGAGCAGTAGCTTACACAAAAGTGACATGACCTCTTCGGATTCAACTGCACAGTAACATAAGCGACAGACACATCAGACAGCAATGGCACATCAAAGTCGGATTGAACAATCATAGTCACAGGAACGAGAAACAAATGTTTTTGGTGCCGAGACGCACCACGCTGCCGAAGCAGCAGGTCATCATCATTAAACGACTTGTAGCTGCTTCAAAGAAAAAGCAGAGACCGACAAAACTCCCACCCCAAACCCAACAGACAAACACCACAACCGCGCCCGAGAAACCACAAACACCAAACAACAAAAACACAAACGACCACAGACTGCTCAACACAGAAACCCAGCGCCAAGACCCCGTCGCCTCATGCCCGCAGGTCCCGAATCGTTATCCTGCACCCAGAGTTGATGCAGGCCTCGACAGCCGCATGGGCTGAAGCTGTGGCTGCAAAGGACGATGCATAGGTCCCGGGGACGGCCAGCCTGTCTGGAATTTCCGACTTTGATAGCTCAAGAAGAAGTGCAATGAAGCGGGCAGACTGTTCGTCTAGACCCTCGTACTCAAACGACATGGTGCCATCGGTAGATATTGTGACGGCGATAGTAGGCGGGGCATCCGTCATGTCGATGTCGTCGAGGCTGTCGAGGGCAGGTGTTCTCCAACATACACAATGTGAGGGGTTGCAAGCTGCAGAGGCGATGCGTCTGGGATGGGCTCTGGTGGCGGGGATGGCTCTAGTGGCAGAGGGGGCTCCAAAGGTTCAGGCGAATGGTCGTAGTTGTCGAGGATGGGAGCGTCGGACGACATATCGCGGGCACTCTCTGGCTCCTCGGTTCGCTCTGCAGCTGCTTTTGTCTCCTTGAGGGCTATTCACAGTTAGGCTTGTTTGACATGAGAGTGCAAACCCCAGAGAGGTTACTGGTTGGGGGTCGCAACAACATACCTTTGGCGGCCTTGGTGACATCAATAGTGCTTGGCTCGGGCGGGAGAAGAGTGTCATTATGCCTCGCGTTAGTGGCCTGCCGAATGGCATCGAGGATAGTCGACTTGTCGAAGCCTGTTGAGCGACCGTTGACAAGAGAAGAGATGGCCTTGGTGCTGGCAGCTTTGACGGGTACGTCGCGACCGAGCCACAAGAACATGGATGCCGGGCTAAGGCCCAAGGCCGTGGCAGCATTGTGAAACCGCGAGACGACATCGGGCTTGTGTGTGGCCGCAGTGGGGACATGGCTGCCAAAGACGAGATTGAGGGCGAGATCAAGCTCTGTGACGTTGTTGGACACGAACTCGGGCCAGTCAAAAGCCTCAGCATCGTTCAATCTGGCATTCCACCAGGCTAGGTGGAGGCGATGCATGGCTGCCGGTATTGAGGCTTTGTCTGGGTGGTTGGGGGCAAGAGACAGAAGCTCATTCAGGCGGAGGAGGGCGGAGGCGGTGTCGTAATCTGACATTTCGTTGAAGGGGGACATGACAGGTTTTGACGTAGAGAACGTGAAAAAAGAAGAAAACCAGGGCTGGATCGATGAAGAGAAGAGAATGAAGTCGATGGCCGCCGAAGAACCAAAAGGAGAAGATCACAGAGTACGGGGGGAGGCGGGGGATATTTATGCCCAGGTCTCAACTGGGCATATTAAAGGTCTGGAAGGACGCCGCCATTATATGCCTGCGTTTTCTGAATGGCTCACAGGTTATCGGCAGGGGCAAGGTCACGATTTGGCAGGCGATGCTATGATGGACAACTGTTCTGGAAGGCATGTGGCTGAAGTCTTGGTGATGCCGGGGCATGATGGTGCCAGATAAGAAGTCGGACTTGGGAAGGAGCCACAAGGGATGAAGGCCCCGGGGTTGGGTTTGGTGGGGTTTGATATGACAGAGGGAAAGGAACCGGCATGAGACTGCCCGGATTTAATGGGGAGGTGGAGAGTAGTAGTCAAAACGGTAGGAGAGGTTCATGCCGGGCTGTCTGCAAGGAAGGCCGAGGTTGTTCATGCCCAGGTGGTTCGTGGCCGGTTCTTTCATGCCCGGAGAGAGATTGCCGGGGTTGCTTCGTCCCCACGTCTGGTCTTGGGTCCTTCCTGCCCGTCATGTTTGTTCCGGCTTCTTGCCCGTCACATCTGGTCTACTTCCTGCCCCTCGTGTGCACCTGACCTGACCTAAGTCTGACCGTCTTATCAATGCCCGTCATCGTCATGCCCCTCTTTGCACTTGCCTCACTGGAGCTTGCTGGGGTGATGTATCCCCGGTGGGAAGATAAGGGACAGTCATTTCCGTGCCTGACGTCCAACTCCTCTTTCCATTTTCCACGGCAGCTTCTTCCTCGGCACTCTCATGCCACGGCAGGACTTCACCCAGGCACCTGCCTGCCTTAGGCATGCACCCTGGGCACATACCACCCACAAAACCCTGGGCAGGAACCGCAAAGGCAGGTCCAGATCCAGGTCCACCCGCAACTGCCGTCGTGGTGTCACTGACGTAGGTTCCTACCCCAGGCATCAACAACGCTTATCTCACCCCGATCCCCAGCTGGCAGCCCACTCCAACGTCTCCTTCTTCTTCCAAGGTAAGCAACCTCTCTTCGTCACAGCCTTCTTCTTCCCGACTGACAGCCACCACAAAAGGCCTGACCTTGACCGAACTCGTTCACCCCATCAAGCCCCAGATCAAAACCAAACGAGTCGCCATCTTCTCCGCCCGTCTCCGAAACGACCCAACTAGCAAACCATCCCGTCCTTTGACGCTGCCCGTCTACCTCAACACCATCGCTCCGAAGAACAATTCCGACATCCCGAACGCCATGCCTCCCCAGAACGATACCTCCTCCGGTGGCTCCGCCGTGCTACCGCCCTCCGCACCGCCAGCACAAACAGCAACCTTGTCGCCCGCCCAAGAGGAAGAGATCCTCCAGCTCGCCGCACGCATCGCCGTGCTCGGGCAGGACCACATGTCTTTTCTACGCGGAAACACCGCAGCGAGAACGTCTGCCCCGATGCGAGAGGCGCAGTTGAACTCCCTGATCTGCGCCGCCACCGCGACCACGACCTGTCTCGCAGCGAGAGACGATAACACCCGTGCCCTGCTCCGGCCGCGAGACAAGACTCCGAGCACATGTCAACAGGGCAAGAAGGGCTCGTCGTAGCTCGCAAGAAAGACTTCGAAACGGACGACAAGAGGTTGGAGGTTGGAATATCGGGGAGCATCCAGCATGTTGAGGAGGTTTCGAGCCCACCCACCCAGTAGGGGGTATCACAGAGAGAGAGTATTCAGCAGAACAGGGCAGCGATTGCATCTCCACTGAGTCCATGGCAGCGGGGTGGAAGTCATGGTTCTGCATTCACACTGGAATTCTTTGCAAATTGGAACCGACAACCCATAGGATAGGCCACTAGCAAAGTACTGGATTTTCCCAGGTCTCCTCCTTGGTCTTCCCATCCCCAACTGTGACATCGGCAACCAAGCGCGCATCGTGTTCAGAGACGACCGGCTGCAAACTGCACCCCCATACCCCGTGGGCAACTTCAAGTTTTACCCTCCTGCCTGAATCCCTCTCGCTGCGTCCACAACACCTGCCTCCATCCCGCGAGCCATTCAGCATCCGTACATCTCATTGCTCTGGTGTTCCCTAGACCCCTGGTCCCGCTTTCGTTGATCCCGATGCCGACGCAGAACTTGCTTAAGCTCCCACGGTGCTCGTGTGTCCGCCGCCCGCATGACTGCATCCATTCGGAAAATAGCAGATGCCATGCCGCCATACGGTCGGATTGGACCACGGTGACAAGGATACGTTCAGCAAGAGACAACATCAATCGTCTCTTTTGGGGTCTCCAGATGGGCTGTGGGCATGAGAAGAACACACCGAGAAGTCGGCGTCCATGGGTCTCGTTCTGGAGAAGTTTGGGCTGGTGCTGTCTGTCCGGTCCCTCTCGCAGAGCACGTCGACTTGGCAGGTGCACCACAGCACATTTTCCACCTTGGACCCACAGAGTTCGACGGCCATGTTGGAGCTGGACTGGAAGGAAACGTGGAGGTTCTCCTAAACGTGAGAGCAGCTCTGAGAACATCTATTAGCACAAATCTAGTAGATCCAGCGATACGTATGCGGCGTTGATGAAGGGCAGCCGACGACGAAAGGGTCGCAGAGGGAGACGAACCTTGGAGGCAGCGGCCAGCGATCAAGAGGCCTGGCGCTCACGATAATCGACAAACGGGCCGGAGGTGGGCGTTCATGGTTGACGACAAGTCGAGGCCGGCAGAAGCGAAAAGAGGGGTGATGAGTTTCTATTTATCGATATGCGCCAAAAGCCCATCGTTTTCGAGGCCGTGCTTGGCTGAAAAGAGGAAGAAGGCAATGATTGTTGTTGCCGCAGCGAAGGGGACGATCATCTTAACGTCCTTCGAGGAGAGGCACTTGAAGCGGAATGAGCACTTGAAGCGGAATGAATGATTGTGGGTCGCGACGACGTCGTCTCTGGAGCAGACTGCCTGCTGGTCTGTCGTCATGTCGTCGCGCAAGTGGTAAACTGAGTGCGACGTCATCTATTAATTAATCAGCGAGGTAGGTAACCTGTAGAAGGTCCAGAGGTTGGCTGGACTTACTCGCAGTTCGTGTCGTTCGATGCACCAGCCACCGGCCATGATTATCAGCGGAATTTGTCCACTGCTACCCGCTGAACCGCACCGCTAGACTCTTTTAGCGACCAACAGGGTTTTGCAAAGTGCTATGGGGCCTGTGCAGACAACATGTATCTGGTTCGTGCGCCGCGGATACTTGGGTCGATTGGCGACGAATCCACCCAAGGTTTGGGTCGATTGGCGAGGGCCCCTTCCATTCCGACAAGTGCTCTTGTTAATGTCCCCTGGGTCTTTCCCCCGCGAAATGGCAGAACTGTCACATCCGTCAACGATCGCAGGGGTGCGGACAAGGTTTGTCACTAGGTCATAGGCCTGTCGCTCGAGGAAGGTTTCATATTCTGGGTTTCTTCGCTGCTGGAAAACACTTTGAGAATCGTTGTGCGGGCATCTATCAGGTTCAGTCTCTTCCGCCTGCGCCCGACGAGCCAATCAGCAGCGCACAATGACATTTCCCCTGTCTGCATGTGCCAGCCAACCACCAAGTGCCAGTGACATGCTCCGAGATAGTGTCTGATGCAGCAAGCTGACAACATAAGCCAGCGGGAAGAAGTTTTTCTTAGGGGTGCAAAAGAGATGTATATTGCTCCTTCAGTAGGGCCTTTACGACAGATTTTATCCCAATTCAGTTCCTGACAGTGCTGCACCGCTGCCACGGTGAAAAGCCGCTTTCCCGGCCCCATATTCTCGGCCCCATATCATGGTGATGCCAGCCCCTGGACCCGGAATCCCGGTGCGCGAATATTGCGAGTCCCGTCAAGTCGACAAGGCCGCACTGACAGGCACATTCAGCAAGGCGAGGGAATCTGACAGCTTGGTAAATCTCGGCTGTGTCAATTATAATGTGTTGGGCATCTTGAGGGAGGCGCTGGTTTGTCCAGGTCGTCAAGTCGATCCTCATGCTGCAGTTAGGAAAAGATCCCGCTTTCTCTACTTCGAAAAGCGCGGATTCCCATGGACGAATGGAGCCTATTCTTTCTTGATAAGCTCATTCCGTGGCCAGTTGTTGCGCTTCGTCGAATGAGTATCAACGAGCTCGGTTACAGAGGTACAAATGCTCACTGCACCCTTGATGACGCATGCCTCTACGTCAAGGTTATTGGGATTGCCCATATTCAGAAAGTCAAAGTCATCAGCAGATCATTCCCAACCCTTCCAGCGACTCTACAGTTGAATTTTCATCGCCTAAGATTGGAGGATGATGGCTCCTCTGAATACGGGCCCTCAGCTTGTAGGTTGGAGCGCGCAGGAACAGGCCGGTATCGGCCACCCTTCGACCCCGTATGCTGCCAAGCTCGCATTTAAACTAGAATCTGAGAAGGGCGACCAGACACTAGAGACTTTCAAGAAGCTGGTGCACACCCTTGGTGCTCGACAAAGCCAATTGCCATGGAAGAGCTTCACCATCGCCCTTTCTTGCAAAGCTGTCCTCGAGCACCTCCTGTAGACCCATTACGTCATGCATAGGAAGAACATTCGTCTGGCCTTCATTTTCACAGCCCAAGGTGCTTATTGGCCTGCTACAGGCTGTGAGCTTCTTCCCACTCCCATCTTCCGGGAGAGCGTCGGTGCTATCGACACTTACATATGAGAGATACGCGTTTCATGGTCACTAACACGTAGGTAGACCTCCCCCACCTAGAAATGGAAAGCTACTAACTATCCTCTGCCTACAGCTGAGTTGTGTCAGGACAAAGAGACCACCGAAATCGGACTTGCGCACATCGCCAGCCTGCTTATACTGCCCTGCAGGTAGCTCTGGTCGACCTCATTTACCACTAGATCATGATTCCTAGTGCCATCCTCAGCCATTCGGGTTGAGATATTGATGCGGCATATAACGAGGATGTTCTCACTCGACAGGATGCCTGGGCTATTGCATACCACCATGGGAGACTGACAGGCAACGTCAAGTCAAACGGCGCGACGTTAGCTGTAATTCCCAGACCCAAAAACGCCCAATCATACATTGTAATTATGCCAGCATCATGCTGCATCCAAGGCACGTTTAATTTAGAGAGTCTTCTGGCGATAGAACAGCTTTTTTTCAGCCCTGTATTGTTTTGCTTATGCGCGATCAACTGAGCTATCCTAGGTAACTAAAAACTACTCTCAGCCTTTATGAATGCTTGAATCCCCCCTCTTCTACTGTTGCTTTCCTTTGCCCTTGTTTGCTTTCTGAATGAGGTGACTTTCTGAGCCCCCTTCCCCGTCGTCAGAAAAGTCGTCGTCAGGAAAGTCGTCGTCAGGAAAGTCGTCGTCAGGAAAGTCGTCGTCAGAAACGTTGTCGTCGGGAATGAGAGCAACTTCACATTGCATTGCCATCGTAGTCGACAAATCTTCCGCAAAGGTAGACAGAGGCTCAAGATTGTATTTCAAATCCCAAAATCTCTTAGCCTCCTCTTCGGTGAGAAACCCAATTTGGCGCGAAAGCTTGAACAATGTAGACCGTTTTAGGTACTGTCCGGGACTGGCCCAGAGGGCTTGGCTGCATCGTGTATTCTGGACCGGTCTGCGGAAGAACCAGGAACATTGCCGCGCTGACGTCGAAGAATGGACATCAGAAACTTGTAGTAGAGATACCTTTTCGATGGTCCATTCCCTTTGAGGAACTTCAACTGGGTTCCGTCTAGCGCTTCACCCCAAATAACCCTGTCTCGAGGAGCTTCTTTTCGTAAATTATCGTCGAGGACAATGATCTCCAGGTCCGCCTCGTTAATCTTCGATGGGACAATGGCGATTCTGGCGCTATCGAATGCCGCCTCGTATTCGGAAAGCATTAGAATTCCATTGCTAGCGTTCCATATATGACCACCTGGACGGCGGTCAAAGATCGACTCTGCCGCCACTTCTCCCACATTGGCCTTAACAATGTGGGAAGCTGTGAGAGCTGCCGGGTGCCAAAATCGTTTTGAGACGGGGCACCACAACTCGTATCCATCAGCAGCTGTAGATCCCTGGGCGGCGATCACCGCTTTTCGAAATCTCGTTCTTTGGTCTTGTGTCACCTCAGACTTAATGGTAGCGGTAGCCCCATAAGGAGCATGGTACTTCCATAGCAAGGCATCGATATAGGCCCAGTCGAGCTTGCGTTCTCTCTCTACTTGCTCAGGAAACAGGGTTTCATCAGTTATTTGACCGATGAATTGATTGCGCGAAGATCGTAGGGTGGCAACTCTCGAAAGGTTGTGATTGATCTGCTGCTGGCAAGTGTCCAATGCGGTCTGAAACTCTTCGCGGCTAGAAACTTCGCCATCCTCCCACATCTTTTCGAGAATTCCACGTTTCTCTTTAGCTGCTTCCAGCTCAGTTTCTTTTGCTTTCAAAAAAGCCTCAAACAGTTCCTCGGCTGATTCTTCCCGAATGCGCTTGTCATCGTGCTCGGTCGTCACACTGGCGGCTGACAATTCCGAGAAATTTCTTTTCTTGACGATTGTATCGAAGTCATTTCTGGTTTTCTTGACTTTCAATTCTGCTGATTCTAATTTGTCCTTGTATGCAGGGCTCACAAACTTCTTGATAGCATGTGGAAGAAAGGTAGGACTGTTCTCGGGCATGTTTGAGCTTCCGATGGGTGATGGCGAAATCGGGAGACCGCGCTCATTCTTCTGTGGGGTTTTCGTATTATTTGATGAAGACTCGGGAGCCTCGCCCTTTTCCTTGCGACCCATGTTGAGACTTGAGATGTTTGTGATTGTGGAGTTATTGTTCAAGGAGGATAAGAGATCTTCGGAGCCTGTGACGGAAATCGAGAAAACACGAAAGTCAGAAGAGATAATGCACAGGAAAGCTCCTATAATCGAGATTCCATGCGAGTTTACTTATAAGAAATGAAAGCCAACAAGTGACCAACCTGGTTGGCACGGGCACCCTGAGAGGCAAGTAAACTCATGACTGACATTACTCCGACTCAGACATGTCGCACCTAATATTTCTGAGAGTCTGGAAACCATGATGGCTTTATCTATTAAAGTAAAGTTTCATAAAATACGGTCAACTCATAGAGGTATTAGTACTGCCTCCACATTACAGGTCCATCTTGGCTGAAATGGCGGATTTGGCTAGACCGTCCGTCTATTGAAAGCTCAACCCTGTGAATGACACCGCAAATCATTCAATAAGTAACCATAAATCTCATTCAAGACTTCAACTTCCCGGATCCTCTTGTACCGAACAAGTTGTCAAGGGGGCCTAAGAGGATTTGATGGTGCTGGGAGATGGGCGGTGGAGCAAATCCATTGTCATCTTTGAAGACATCACCAGCGGCTCCTAGCCTTGACCACTACGGACAGCGCCTCCGACATGCTGACGCTCCTCGGGGATACTTCGGCCTTCAAATTGCAATAAGACCCCTCCATGCTCGAGCCATCCAGCTATATGAAGACAGGGTCGGCGATCTGGGCCAAGCCGACCGCCAGTTTCTCGAAGAACTGGAGATGAAACACCTGTTTTACATTAAGTTGGTGGTTAAGGAGTACCAGTCTACGGATACCATGACGTTCGCATGGAACTTCAAGCTGCACGTGCTAGGAGTGCATGAAGCGGAGCTGAAAGATAGGCCAGCGCAGAGAGCTCTGTTTCGAGAACTCCAGCTTCGAGGCAAACTGGATGGATACGAGCGAGGATTCAGAAGTCATGCTGCTAACCTGCGTCTTGCAAGCCTCGTTCGACAGCATATCCTTAGTGGAATATGTTAAGTGCTTGTCACACATTCTGCGAGGTGACATCTTACCCCTTCAGATTCTCATGCCCAACAGCTTCCCCCATAATTTCTACAATTATAAACCCAGCATAATTATGCCCCGGTGACCTACTATATCGGGTTCACAGTGCTGAAGAACTTGAACCTCAAGATCTTGGAAGTCGGCGGAGGTGCGGGTGACGGCTCGCTTCCTATGCGTCATCTTCATGCCACGAGGTTCATCAACAAGACGCTTAAGATCACGCAAAAGTTGTTGCAGCTTAACGGCAAGCTAGTCTGAGCGAAATCACGAGCATCTTTCAGAAGATACGCTTCCACATGATTGGCAGATCTCTTGGGGTTTGGTGGTACGAATCGCTGTCGAACCGCCGGGTTGATCGATGAGACGTTGATATTAAAACAGAGTTTTGTTAGCCGAGCAGTGTCCCCTACATAAAGCGTACATAATACTTCTTTAAAGGTAATAGTAGTAGAGAAATAATAGGGATGGCGATAATAATAATGATAGACGCCGACGACGATAACGACGATAATAATAAAAGCGAGTATACAGGAAATATCGTCGCTTTAAGAGGATATACGTGTATGTGGACACTGCCCGGCAAGCAAAACTCTTAAAATATGCGATGAGGACGACCGTCACTACAGCTTCATACTTATGTTAAATAAAGGGAGCTAGGGTATGCAGAGCGCCAGCTTTGCCTGTGTTGACGTCGACTTCCCAACCGATGGGGACGAACGCGATCTCCGTCTGTCCTCCAACCAGTCTTTGAACGCACCCATTCCTTGCAAAGCTCTCACAGTCGTCCCCATGAGGGCGCTGGCTCTTCATTGCGTGTGCTTCCCATGGTCTCTTCTGAGAGGGGCATGGTAGCTGTTACCGCGGCGGCTACCTCAATCTCAGGAGCATCACCCCCAGGAGGTGCTAGGAAGAAACTCCGGGGGGTGGTTCAGGGGCTTACCACCTTGTCATTCAGTTATTTCTTCTGGTAGCCGTTGAACGCGCACATCTGCAGGCCACTTCACAGATTTCTCAACACAATGCTCAAGAAGGCTTGTTTGGTTTTCAATGACGTTCTCATTCGGCCGAAGCAGTTCGCGAGCGCATCAAATGCCGTCCATCGTGGCCCTCTAGCACAAAGTCGGTAGAAATTGTCCACACCAGCCTTTCTCATACTTGCATGTTGATGCATATGGCAGCATCGCAGGGATGCTTGCTGGACAGGATATCTAAAACGTGGGTTGGGATCGCAGACTGGAGACACATACGAAATGACCGCGGTGTTGTGATTTCTCCTTGACAAGGAGGAGAACCATTCCAGGCCATGAAACGTCAACCTCGGCAATCGGCGTGCCCAGGTTCAACGTTCCGCGTTGAGTCAGTTATGAACCGCCATGATTGCGCCTTGCATCTTTGACTCGATACTGAGGGTGCATGCAATGGAGCGGGCTCATATACCCTGAAGGTTCATGTGGCTGATAGTCTCGAACAGTTGTGTGACGGTGACGGAACGCAGCCCCCGGCAACGGGTTCGTCGTGGTTAGAATCAATTTGGGGGCGTTCACCGCGCTCACAAATTGAGACATCGATGACGTCCAATATGTTGCATGCTTAGAACCGGCATTTGGGCGCGCCTGGGAATGGCTTTGTAGACCATCTTGGCTGAAATGGCGGATTTGGCCAGACCGTCTATTGAAAGCTTAACTCTGTAGATGGCAATGCAAGTTATCCACTAAGTAACCATAAATCTCATTCGACTTGAGTCGCATGTCAGGTTTACGGCCTTGTCGGATATTGATCGGGGCCACTCGGCAACTTCGTCCACGGCGGCGGGCGCCATTGAGCCGTGGGACCGAGGCTCCACGGTAGCCACCGGTGATACCGAAGTCGCATCCAGACAGAGATAGAATGATTTCATGGGCACAGGAATGCAAGATATGGTTTGGAGGTGGCAGTACAAATAGACGCGTGGAACTTAAATGACAGGCATACAGGGTATTTTATGATAATCTCTGCTCTACTGGCTGTAAAGAGGGAATCAATAGCCTTAGACGTGGATGCAGGATAAGATTGATGAGCTGAAACATTGATATGCCAATGGAAAATGGGTATTATTGGCGACTCAATTGACAATTCTCTGCAGCATTAACACGTATGTTGACCTTTGAGGCCAACAACGCCAAATTTACCTTGATGTTCATTATATTCATATTCAAAATGGAAGAATCTCCTCGCCTGTTCCTGGCTTTGAATTCTTGAACCAGCAGGCGTCTTGTTCAATGCTCATAGCACTTTCCAGCCAAGCTTGTCACGAAATCAAACGAGCCACGCACGACGCGTATGATACCATCCAGACTCAGACTCTCCGGCAGCTCCCTGCCCCAATGACTGAAATGGAGGGTGTGAACGAAAGCGACATGCATAATAACAGTCCTTCCGAAGACCCGATTTATAATTCGGTCAGACGCTTTTCAGACTCCGAAGCCGACGAGGACGACGTACAAGAGGGAGACTGTCCGATCTGTGTCATCCTTGTCAGCCAGCGCAGTCCTTTCTGCTCTTTCTCTGCCAAATGGACCGACTCAATCATTCGATTCGTTTTGAAAAACGTACGCGAGCCGGGAATAACACTTGGTCACGATGAGAAGAAGTCACAAGCCAAAGTTTGCAACATGGTGACGGCATACTGCAGGTCAAATGGACTGGTCAACGGGTACATCAAGTCCCTGGTCCTATGCAGCAAATGCGATGAGTTGGTGCAGTTCCTTGGTACAGGGCATTATTCGAGCGCTATCAACAACTAATGGCGGATTTAATGTTGGAGCCGAAGCATTTGGTACTAGATGAGCGATCTCCCACGGCCAACGCTCATAGCCTTGCTGGGCAGGCTGGGCAACAAAGGCGATGCTATCAGCCTGTAGAGAAGCTTTCCTCTCAAATATATTGGCGAAATAACATAAACCATGAAGGCAGCTCTTGTTCGAGAATTCGCATTGCAACAGACTGCGGAATAACATGTACACTTTACCTTCCTTCCGACCCCTGCGGGGTGCTAAAGCGGCTCATCACCTCTCAGCGTGTTAATATTCTTTGAGGCGCAACGGATTCAACTGCATTATAGAGAAATCGCGACTCGGCTAAGGTGCCTGGGTACCGATGGTCTAAAACCAGGCCCAGCTGTAAGCCCGACTTATCTTGCGCCGAAAATGGGTGGGGTCCGGAGTGCCGGAGTCCCACACTGGAGTCCAGGAGCTAGCCCGAGCCGGAGTCGACCCACCAGATCGTAGTGCACTGCAGGAACATGCCTGGGTTGATTCACGCTCGTGGGGTACGTACTGCGCACGTGCCCAGCACTTGGGCAGATCGAGGCTAAATCGCCCAAGATCTGGGTTGATCGATGCAACATTGCGCTTATCCTTACCTTATCTGCCAGCTGCCAGTCTCCGCTCTAGGACGTCTCCCAGCGAGTATAAGCAACAAGCGCAGCTGCATTTTCTTCCTTCCGAATTCTCTCGCTGCCTTTTCATCACAGCCCTTCCTCTGCGATGCCTCCATTCTCGACTGCATCGGCATCTGCGGACAGCCAGCGATCTTGCCCCATCTTCTCCTGATAGCTTGATGCAATAGCAGCCCCAGGACGACGCAGCAAAAAGGCCAATCGCGGCGCTGCGAATATACGCGGTTAGGAAATGCGTAGACGCGACGCCCGGTTGAAAGCAGCAGTCGCACAGCCGGACTTTGGCTCCAGGCAGACCGTCGCTGCTCGCAAGGTCTGCTCCATGTCACCGCGCTTCTCGTTCCATGTCCTCGATCTGACCGTTGATAGCCGACGACTCCCAACATCAAGCCGGCCGCTTTCAATCGCCCCAATGGCACTTCGATCCCTCCTGCTACTGACCGTCTCCGACCGCCCGCGAACCTCGATCCCCTCCGATGCGACCGCGACCGCTTCTGCTACTGCCGCTGTTCCGACCGCTTCGGCGCCAGGCCCAACCAGCTCATACCCCACGATCGAGACGCCTGCCGCCTTTGATACTGCGCTGGTACTTCCTTGAGTCGTCCACCGGAGCCCGGGGACGATTCCGGAATTGAACAAGTACTCTGAAAAGCTCGCGGCCATCACTGGCTTCCATATTTCCGCGTACAACAAGCGCGTGATGCTCGACTTCCATCTGGTTGGCTCGCTGGACCAGTTGTTCGTCAAGCTGGGTGGCCCACCAGAAGGTACTCGACTTCTGCGCATCCCCGCCGTCGCCGCGAGTAATGTGGAGAGGTCTTTCGCCATGGCCGTCATCAGTCATCAGGACGACTCCTCCCTCAGGCTGGAAATCCACATAGTTTCGCAGGGTCGGTCGTTAGGTGTCGCAACATGAGAAGTGTCCGACTGGCCTCGTGGCAGCGTTTCCGAGGCTATGACGGAAGTATATTAGCGCGCCGCAGGCATCGTACCGCCTGCGAACTTGGCCGAATTTCCAACGCGCGAGCCTCAGGGGTGAACCTTGAAGACGTGTACATTCCGGAGGCAACGTTCTTGGACTTGGGTTCCTCCTGGACTTCAGGCTACTTCGCATTCGAGGCTTTGGAGGAGGAGCGCTGGGTGGGCAGCAGCTTGTTCTGCATCTGCTGCCTGCATCGGAGGCTACTGCGTGTACTGAGGATGACACGATGGAGGTTTCGTTTGATGTAGATACGCGGAGCAGGGGGGATTAGAACCAGAGGTGTGGCTATGTAATGCAAACATCAGGGCATATAGGGGCTCAAGAAGCCATTCAACATCCATCCTTTGACTTCAAGGTCTTTTGTGCAATCGTGGCTATGTCTTTGCATCCCAGGGCTCTGAGTGCTTCAAGCCGGCGACACCAGTAGGACAGTCTCAGCATTTCAAGGGCTAGACTAACCTCACCAAGCCACCCGCTTAGCCAGCCAGGTAATCTGAGTGGCATTCCTTCATCATTTTCGCCAGGACCAAGGGAACCCGGCTATTAGCTGACGGCTCTGGATGTTGCGATGTTGGGCGTTGGGCGCAGGCAGCATTCGTCGGAAATTTGTCCCTGTGGCAGAGCTTGTCGGACCAATGACAGAGCTTGTCGGAGCCAATGGCAGAGGTTGTCTGGCAGACAACCTCGAAAAGTGGGGCACGGCAGAACCAGAAGCTTGGGCGATATTCAAACCAGAGGTCGTCCATCTTGTGGGTGGGCATCGGCTGTTGATCTTGACCTGAAGCGTTATGGATCTTATGGGCCTCCGACCGCAGTATCGCACCCTGCATCGCATGTATGACTGCATGCACTCTGCCAACATGCACGGCGGCATTTCCATGTAATTTTGGAGGAGCTGCTAGACCGAAAAATTCCATGCACCTTCATGCGACATACCTATCCAAGGGAAGAAAAAACACATAAAGTTCAAGTTTACCGTCGGGCAATGCTGGCGTTGATGCAACACCAGGCTGGGTCTGCGCGGGTGCAGAAGGTGGGTTCGCGATGGCTTCACTTTTAGATGCGATTAAGCGCGCCACCCCATGGGCCATGAGAAATTCGCAGACCAACACCACCCACACCATTCGGCCACCCCACCAAAAAATCACAGATGAACACCGGAGCCATGTTTCAACACCACCCCACTAAAAGCAGCATAATTCCTAAAAGCCTCGCAGACCAACAAACCGTCAGAAAGCAGGCAGGCCAACACACCATTGCAGATCAACAAACCGTCAACAACTTCACAGATCAGCACCCATGATGTTTCAACGCTACACGGGCACTAAAAACTGTACAGATCAACACCTGTGACCGGTGCCATGTTTCAACACCACCCCAAAAAGAGGGCAGACCAACACAGTCAAAATTTCGCAGACCAACAACGTCAAACGGCCAGACCAACAAACCGTCAAAAGCAGCACAGACCAGCACACTATTACGGTGCACCAGAGTGGAGTCTCCGTTTATCAGTAAACGGTGCAGAGACTGGAAGTACACCGTAGGTACCTCCAAAAAATCCGACCCAAGGTACGTACCCTGGAGATGCTCCCAAACTCACCCGCCGCTTCGCTCGCAACGATGCAAGCCGGCCAGACATTGATTTTCCAAAACCAACACCACCCATCCACCTTTCCAAAAATCCACAGATTAGCACCACACGTCGCTCATAGCCAAGCTTTTTGACGCCATGAGGCACCTCGGTGCACTTCCCGACCAGGCTGCGCTTGTGTTGAAGCAGACCAACACAACCGACACACTCCCTGGGTGACTCCCCCACTGTGTCCAGAGAGCATCCGCAATCCGCCATCTCCCTCCACGCTTCTTGCCGACAACATACTCCTAAGAGTGGGAGCGCTTCCGGAATGTTCTCGCAATACTCCCCAGTCTGTCCTCGTCCACCGTGACTTGCAGACCTTCCCCTTCGACCCTGCTTCCAGACCCCGGCATGCATTGCGTTCCTTCGCATTGAGAGTCGACAAGTCGCACTTTTGCTCAAGGGAAAGCGTGCTCTCAAAGCCATCCTGCAACATCAGACTCCAACCATGGCAATCCATTGAGCACGCCCACTTGGAGTCGTCTGCCAGTCCAACGCGCGAACACAAGACCCCAGACCGCGAGTCTCAGCGTATGCCACCACGTCTTCTATTACCGTCAGCGAAACTCCAACTGACAGACAGGCCGCAGGCATACCGCACCCGGGCGCTGAAAGCCCCATCGCCAAGAGCATCCGACATGCGTATTCGTCCTCATCGACTTCCCCGAACGTCTGCGCAGCAGCGAATGCCTTGCAAGCCCATCTGCCCCCAATGCGCCCTCGACGATCGACGGGGGCATGCCATCCTTGGCAACCATTGCATCGCGCTTGTCTCCTCCACCACGCATGCTGCTGGAAGTCACGACAATGCCACACGCCCCCAGTCGGTACCGGGACTCCAATGCCGCAGAGACAGCCACGAAACCACCCATCATCAGGAAGCCGACTCCACAACCTACATCCTACAATCCAAGCATCGCCCGAGACGCCAGTACACTTGCTCGACCTTCGTCGCCGGCTATTGCGCCACCCCTTCGCAAAGGACAACCCTTCTCCAGCTGCAGCCGCGGCACCACGCCAGAGCGCTGTGGTCTGGGACCATGCTCCCCATCTCCAGCTCCAGCTCCGTTCCAGCTTCGGCAGACCAATGGGGGAGTCCCCGTCTCTACCGCTTGGTTCCCGCCCGACTTACGCACCCTGGTGGTCCTGTCAGCCCGGACGGAGACGTAGCGACAGCTGGGATGTGCTGGAACAATCAACAGGAACTTCCAGGTGTGTCATAACCCTCTCCCTTCGACACTCGTTAACAGCCATCTGACGATCACATTCGCAAAGATCCAAGTTCTCGTTCTTAACATCGAGCAACCCGCATTCGGCCCTGGAGTCTACGATACGAATGTCCCTGGAGTCTTTCTCGATGAACTGCCCTATCACTGGCTGCATCCCCGCCCAAGCACCGATTGGTTCCGTACGCGTTTGGTGTTTCTTTCCGACGACGCCTGCTCCATGCCGTCTTTCCGCGCAGCCCCAGTCAGCTACATGCGAGAAATGCGAGAGCATTGTTTGATCGCAGTGACGGTAGCTAAGCGGGAGGCAGACATTGAGCATATCTGCAATTGGCCACAGGCAAAGCATGCAGATCAACCACGCCGAGACTGGATTGCAGCAGCCTGAGCTACTCTCGCTTAGTTGGAAAAAAGGAGGAGCGGGTTGTGGTTCAATCCGTCGCATGGTTAATGGCTACTGGGTTTGGATAGACGTCCTTCGTTTACTTGGGTATGCCGAGCCTCAGTACTGTGTGTACCCAAGGGAGCGCGGTTCTCCCCTATTCCCTGTGTGCCTGGGAGTAGCAGCCGCCTATGCTATCCCGCAACACCAGACAGATGCTGTGCAATCGGAGTGAAAGTCTTAAGGGGAAGGCACGAGTCCATGCTATGGCCAGCCCTGTATCTCCAGGAGTGGCTGGGAGCCAAGCGTAGCCTCATTTATTTGCGCCCCCGGCAATCCTCCCGCTGGCGACTGCCTTATTCTAAACCCCGCGTACGAAACAACTTCGGCTTCCCACGGCTTTAGCACGACGTGTGTTCCATCGCAGAGGCAGGAGGGCTAGGAAGGCATCTGAGGTTCTCCGCACCAAACGAAGCGTGATACTCACCGGCCCTTCTCTCTGTTCAATGCCCCAGGCGCGCCCTTTCCCGCCACCTCGAACATCGCGAAGAAGGCGTGCCTGCTCAGGCTGGCCAGCCCAACATGATCGATTGCCAGACCTTTGTCAGATCTGTTTTCTTATGACCCAACCAAAACTGCATAAGCCAGTTGTGGACTCGGTGAAGGCATTTTTGGCACTCCCGTGGCAGGGCCCCCAACCAGGTCTGCGACATGTCCCGAGAAAGGCTCCGGGGCTGTCCTGAAAGCACAGCACCGAGCCTGCCTGTTCCCAATGCTAATCCCGATCCCAAGCTGGAAGCTGATCTCGTTTCTACGGACATCAGCGTCGAACCGTTGTCTTGCGATGACACATCAACCAGCCGACCAGGCGGACATTGTTGTTATGGTTGTCATTCTTGATCCTACCACTTGTATTCCAGCCTCTTGGACGAAAGGCTAGCTGTGCAAATGGGGCGATGGATTATATGAACCATGGCATCGGAGGACGTTTGGGCTTGGGTCCCTGTTTTCTTCGCAGTCTTCAACCTACCTTATGGAATATTGGCGACCCATCATTACCGAACCGTTGACGCTGCAGTTTGTCGACGTCCATCCACCGAGCCATTCTCTTCGCGCCCGCGGCATACGTATCTAGTCATATATCCGGTCCCATGTATCTAGTCACGTCTGGTCCCCCGTTCTGGTCCACGTCTCTGGTCTCACGTATCTGCTAATGCGCTTGGACATCTCAAAGCCCCCACCGTCTATGGCCTGCATGTGCCTTCAACCCGCCAGATGTGCAAATCCCTTTCATGATCGTCGTCTATAGAGTACCTAACACTTATGAATTTTGGTGGAATAAAGTTGTGACGCTTGATGCATGGCCAGCCTGGAAAAGACGGTGCGGAATGGATGATGGCGGGGGTGGCTGAGTCACCCCGCCATGTGTGGCTGTTTCTCGTGAGGCTGTCTGCGCTGATTGGCTGCTGCATGGAGATGTGGGGTTCTGGCTTGGATTTCCAGCACCACTGCCCCTCGAAGCTGTGACCTTCACCACGCCCAAGAAGCAACGGCCACTTCTTCCAGGTCCACAACCACAAGGCATGCGTCATCTTCCCAAGGCAACGGCCGCCAGTGTGAGCACCAAGTCGGCCTCGTTCTCGTCCATCTCCTTCTGTCAATTCATCCATCCTCCACGACCTGCATCGCTTCCGTCGCAGGTTCTATTGATGTCCGAATGGCTCTGCAATACCCACGTCCTCGAACGGGAACCTCCATAGGGATCACTCAGCTCCATCGCGCCTCTCCGACGTTCAGTGTTGCCCCTCCATTTGCCCCTCCAAGTGACGATTCATGCAGCCCAGCCAAAGGGGATACCTACGCCGCGGGTTGCCGACTTACTAACCATCATCGTCAAGCTCTCTCTTTGCTTCCTTTTGTGTTCTCTGCCACTATGGGGTGTCCGTGCTTGAGACTGACTTGCACAGCAGCTGGCGACGGATGGACAAAGTGTGAATGACAGCTGGCAGGCAAAAGTTGAACTTGCGCGAGACTGAAGTGCAAGCGAGGAAAGAGAGGGAGAAAAAAAAGGAGGAGAAGAAGAAAAGGATGCGCGACAGCTGGGTAAGGTGAGAAGGTGCCTCATCTAGCGCGGCTGCCCCTGTGGAGAAGTTCTGCCGAAGCGGGGTGAGGTTGGTGAGATTCCAACATCACGCTTTGGAGGGTCAAAGTATGGGAAACACTCACACGCTCTAAAGTAATAGATGATCTGCCCTAGAGATCGCAGAGTGCCGCAGAAAGTGCACGTAGAGTTTTCTTCGATCTTGGGGATATGTAGATAAGACACAGCCAAGTGAATTTGTCAGTTGGAATGCTTGCACGCCAATGCAAGCTTGGGCTGGGGACTGAGTTCGGGGGCTGTGTGGCTTGAGGATGTGGCTATCGGAACCAATGGCAGAGGTTGTCTGGCAGACAACCTTGAAGACGCAGTGTGGCTTCAGACGTACCTTCCACTGTCGTGTGGCTGTCGGACGGCACTGACAGAAACCACCACGTGACGTCGCAATCAGAACCCCGCTTTTCCTTCGTGCGACTTCTATGACTGGCTGACGGCCCACGCGCTTGGGTTCCCAGCGCTGTGGCCTGCCCCTCCAGTGTCTCTTTGGAAGTCATCGAATTCCCAAACCTGCCATCATCCACCAAGCTTCGCAATCGTCAAATCAACAATGCTAGGTTTTCGCGGCGATTCGACACGAGGCCGGAGATTCCACGTCACCGCGGCAGGTATGGCAGCTGGAGGCTTGCACACAGCTGCCATACCTGCAGCGGGCTGACCCCCCTTCTGCGACCGCCGGGAGATGCACGCAGATCAGCCAGGCCTGCTGCGGTGAACTTGCGTCCCTCAAGCCCGCCTCGCCTCCAGCCTTCGACAAGGCCCTCGACAAGACCTGATCGAAGCACGTCTGCGATCCTCGATGTGCGTTCCCGAAAGCTGCCCTTCCGATGCCGATCGACGTCTCGACTTTTGCCCCGACCAGCTAAGCAGGGTGCCTTTCATTCAGGGAGCTTGAGCTCGACAGCCATTCCAATTACATCACCGTCGCCCGACACGCGGAACGAGTTGCAGCGACAAGTCTGACAACAACCTCTGTCACAACACATTACGCCCGGTCGACGGAGAAGGCATTGCTGCGACGGCATTGTAGACCAAGCGTGGGATACGATGCGCAAGTTGCGCCGGTCAACACACCGTGGCTTGCCGCAGCGACGACATCTTCGACAGCAGCGTCATCCGCGGCGAATGCGTTTTCGACCCCCGCATGCCCGCCGACGACATTTCCCCCAGCGGAAGCTTGCTCGCGACTGGCATCCCGCCGACGACGCGAAAGCCTCTTCGATGTCGCCATCCGCGACGACACGAACTCGGCGACCCAATACTCGACCCATGGGTCCCTCCCGAAATACCCCTCGACCTTCCTCCACGCTCCAAGCCCATCAGACTCGGGCAAAGACAAGCGTTCAAGGCATTCCCCGACTGTGATGATATCGTCCGAGAGGCCTGTCGCCATCACGACTCGAAAGCAACCGGGTGTAGCTCCGAGCTGTGCGTGCCGAATTGAACCGAGCGAACACAACACCAAGCGGACTACAAAATCTTGAGGATGGAGATCAACATGTGGAGCTGTAGGACCTGTCATGCGTGTTACTTGGACCTGGACCAGCTGAGAGTCGTCTTCTTCCATGCATGGGGGGCGGTAGCGTCGTCAGACGTCACAGGCATGGGTTGGCACACAAGGGAGGACAGCCTGAACGCAGGTTGCGCAACATGCATAGACGGCTCTCGGAATGATTCGACGTCAAGACCGCTGGCAGCATGATGCTCGATGCTCGATGCAACGAAACTTCAAGGGACGGGTTATCCGTCCTTCTACCGGTACATAGGGGCTTCAGCAGGAGCATGATGCGCTGATCGAGCTGCGAGGTAGTACTCCGCCCGTGTCCTTGCTGTGGTGCAGCACTGAGACGCGAAAATAGCAAGTAGTCTCTACTGAAAAGCAAATTTGTTGAGGTTGTCTGCCAGATAACCTCCGCCAGACAACCTCTCCGTCAGACAACCTCTCCGTCGGGTGTCGCACACAGTCGTCAGCCCTCTCTCTCCCTTTTCCTGCTCTCCAGCGCCTTAATCGTCCCCTCCAGATCCGACACCATCCGGTCCATGGCTGGGAATTTCCACAGCAAGGCGAGCCCCCATGGCCGTGTGACCCACTCCGCGCCGGCCACGACCGAGAGTCTTGCGTCTAGCAAAGCCCGTTCCGCCCCGGCCGACACCATCGCCTCCCGCCACAGGACGATCCTCCCCATCAGCCCGTCAAACTCCGCACCCACCGCGTTCCTCATGGCAGAGACCGCCGCCGACACGCTTTGGGGCACGACCTTCTTCTTCGCCCCCGCCCTCGCCGTCGTCGCTCCACTCGAAGCAGAACGGAGGGCCTCCTGACGCAGGAGCTCCTCAAACGGGTCGACGATCCAGTCCTGCCGCGCTCCCATCTCGCGAAGCTGGCCCTCTATCTTGCCCGCCTCTTCCGCTGCCGGGGACAGCAACCTGACGTCGTCCGTATCCCACCGTCGCAGCAGCTCGGCGACGCACGAAAACACAGCGCCCGTCGCATATTCATCCGCGTCGTCGTCGTCGTCGTCGGTGTACTCCCGGTCAATCTCGTTCCAGCAGGACAGCAGCCCCTCCACCCGGGAGCCGTTGATGGCGCCGGCCACGTTCAACGACGACGCCTGGATATTCACCGCGGCGACGGTCCCAAAGGCCTCCGTCAGAACGGCGTCGTACTCGTCGCACACGACCTCGATGCTGTGCGTGAGCATGTCGCCCTGACGGCACAGAGGCAGCATGGTTTCCCTCAGACTGGAGAGCAGCGACGCGGCGGCCTTGTTCAGGTCGACGAGGGACGACGCCGCAGCGCCATACAGAAGCGCAACGCGGCCCAGCTCCGCCGAGAGGGGGATCTCCCTCCACCTATGCTCCATCGACCGCAGCGCCGACCGGTCCAGGTATATGTGTGTCTCGACGGAGATCATGACAAGCGTCTTGGCGGCGAAGTAGAGACCCACGCCGACAAAGAGCCATGTGACCAATGATCGGAAGGTCGAGGAGGAGGAGGAGGAGGAGGGGGTCGGGAACGTGATTCGGTTGCACTCGAGGGTCAGCACGCGCGCGTTCCTCGTGCTGTGGCGGCTGCTGGCCTGCGAAAGACGCATGGATGCCCTCGGAGGAGAAGTGCAGCTCGAGGGTGCCTCGCGTGGGGAACCAGTCGCCGTGGAAGCAGAGGTTCAGGCCTTGGTCGTCGTGTCTTTGTCGTCGCTCGGATGTCTCGTCCGCAGTGCGGGGCAATGAGATGGTGAACCGGACGGCGTGGTGGTCGGGCGGGGATTCCTCGCCTCCACACGAGGCCGGGGATGATCGTGGGCTGGCGCTTCTGCCGGGCGGGGATTCCTCGCGCCTGATTGATGCCGAGGACGACCGCCAGCCGGAGCCTCTGTCGAACATGGCGGGCGCAAGGAATATCGCAGGCGGCGATTCCCCGCGCCCGCTGAAGGCCGAGGATGACCCTGAATCAGAGCCTCTGCCGAATATCACGGGTGGGGGTTCCTCGCGCCCGCTCAACGCCGAGGGCCACCCTGATTTGGAGCCTCTGCCGAACGTCACAGGCGGGGATTCCTCACGCCCGCTCATTGCCGACGGCGACTCTGATCTAGTGCCTCTATCGCGCATCACGGGCGGGGTCTCCTCACGCCCACTCGAGGCTGAGGACGACTGTAATCTGGAGCTTCTGCTGAACATGGTGGCGTTGGTCAACTGGGTTGCGTTGTTCCCTGTGATGATAGATCTCGACAGAATTTCGGGGGGTTCAAAAGACCCTGTAATTCGGCAAGCAAATTCAATTGATGAGTAAGTCTATCTCAATTAACGTCCACGCGGGCCAAACATCCGAGATTTGACCAAACAAACAGAACTTGGACGAACAAAAGCAAACACGACCCCATATCACAACAATTCTTCCGCATTCAGCAAATCGGCAAAAACCAACAACGAATCCAGAGGTCCGTCCATCGCGTTTGTCATGTCACCAGAAACCCCCGGTTTAGCCCGATGATTCCGCGTTCTGGCTCAGCATGATCCCCCGCAGCTCATGATCGATCTCGAGGACAGCAAAGAGATGCTGGCGTTGCGTGTCCAGCAGCCTCGTGACCCTCGGATGAAGCGCCCGCTGCTCCTGGGTTGTTGGTTGGGTGGTACGCTGCTGTCGCCAGTGGGGTTCGGTGTGCCGCATCGCCCTCTCCAACCTGTCGCGCTGCGCGGGCTCCATGGCTGACATGCGGGTGTCGGGGTCGAAGTTGGTGAAGCCGGAGACGGTGAGCCGGGACGCGGCCTCGCTGCGGCTTGAGGAGTGGGCGGCGGCGGCGGTGGTGACAGCGGCGGTGGCCTTGTCTTTGGCGGTGGCCTTGTACGTGTGGTAGGCGGCCGCTATCATGTGGTCGGAGGGTGTCGGGTTGGCCGTTGCTTGGATATCTCGGACGACTGAGCTGGTTGGTTTCACCAGGGAGGGATCGGTGCCGGGAGCCATGACGACGACGATGATGACGGTGGTGATGATGATGATGATGATGATGATGGTAGTGATGGTGATTCAATAAGTTCGCAAGATCAGCGATGAACTAAGATGATGGGGGGAGCGACGAGGTAATAGTGGAAGCGACGAGATAATGGCCCAAGCCGATTCACTACCTGTGGCCGAGACAGCATGGGGGGCAAGTTGGCCAGCCATATTCATAGTGAGATATGACTCCTCAGCCCGGATGTCCTCTTCATTACGTTCCTTGTCCTCTGCTGCATCATGGCATTATTTTGTCTCCGGCCTCAGAGTTAAAAACCACGTCCAAACGGGTCTAGAACGGGTTCGCCCGAGACAGCCCATCTGGCATGGCTGACGATCAAAGCCAAAGACGACAAGATGACTGTCATGGCGAAGAGATATAAGACATCGCCGGGAGGCCCTCCCCCCGCCTCATGGTTGATGCCTTCAGCAAGTCACTCATCCACCCGCCCTCGCCTCACCCGCCAACAGCGCTCTGCTCCCACACAGCACCTCTCGCAGGGAACGGGAGATCATCAGCAAGAAGACGACGCACGGCACAATGTGGTGGGGATTCTTCATCAAGGCGGGCGCATTCGGCGTCGCAGCCGCTGTGTACTGGTACACCCAGCTGCGCAGCCCACCCTTGCCGGTGCCCATCATCAGCACTCCCGATCACCAGAGTGAGTCCAAATCTCCCCTGCCCTAATGCTGGAGACGCACAGACATGTTGCCGCGGAAGATCTGACAGTCTCTTTCCGCCCGCCCCGTCTCACAGCCTGTATCAAGAACATCTGCGACGTCTACTGGGACTTCCTGTCCTACAGCACGGCAACGCAGGTCCCAACGCTGTACGAGGCCTTGGGCCTGGACAAGGCTCAGAATCCGGGCGTCGTGGACGTCTGGTCGGCGCTGCAGCACCCGCTGGAGGGGCTTTACCATGCAAACGGCGCCCCTGCTGGCGATGACGGCCCCTCTGTCGGCTCGCTGCATGGAGCCGAGGGCAAGGGCAACGGCCATGGCGACGGCGAGGCCTCTATGGGACCACCGTCGCTGCCCATGTCCCCTCAGGCCAGCGAGGTTTGGACGCAGATTGGCAACATCTTGATGGACAGCAAGCTGCGCTCCACATACGACCGGACCTTCCTGCCCGTGCTGACGGGACTGGGGGTCGATCGGAAGGCGGCTCTGAGCAACATATGTCTGTGGGGTCAAGCAAAAGATGCAGGGAGATAGATGCTTTGTTCAGAGACAGCAGCTTGGGCCTTGGACCTGTTCTTTTTGTTGATGTGTTGGAAACGGGGAGATGTGTTAGCATAGAGACCACAAAGAAAATGCTGTTGGCTGCAACATTCTTGGTGACTGGGTGAAGGGTCTGGTCTGCAGAGGAGACGGGCCGTCGGCATCTCGTATGCCTTCATTATCTGCGTGTGGATCGCGTTGCCGGTCCTTGGAAGGCCTTGCCTTCCCATCAAACCTGATAAACAACCATGGCCAACCATGCTGTCGCCCGTGGTAAATTGACTGTGGAACGCGTCATCTTTCCAGGACGTGAGTACCATTCTACCCATCCTTTTCTCGCTCCATCCACAAGCGCGACCACTGACCTGCCGCATCTCTTCTCAACCCAGCGAGCCAGGGCAAGAAGATGGGCGAAAAGCTCGAGGGTAACGCCCACTGGCAGCTGCGCGCCCGCCAGTTACAGAGATTCTACCACGACACGCCCAGGCAGAAGAACAGAGATCTCATCACTGCTGAACATCTCGCCCGTGCCAAGTTGCTGCAGCCGGATTACAAGCTTCCAGCTGCCGACGACGACGACGACGATGGCGAGGGAGAGGAAGCGTGGCCCGTGACCTGGAACAACCCCAACTCTCTCCGGGGCACGTTGAACCATCGCACATGGAAGGCTTATCCCACCAAGGACACGGTTCGTTTGCTCCCTCATGATTCATATGACGTTGTTCGCTGACCCGAGCGGGAGGATTCGCAGATTGGAAGCACAAAGGTCCGCAAAGCTGCTCCGGAACCTCCAGCTGCTCCGGAACCTGCTCCGGAACCTGCCCAGAATCCACCCTCAGGATCCGCATCCGTACCGCACGAGCTCGAGATCATCTCGGAGGTCCCTCTGGATCACCTCCAACACCAACCCGCGACAGGAACACGTCCCACGCCGACACCCACGACCGTTCCACCCGACAACCACCATGCTCCCGATCCCCCGCAGCAAGCCACCGCTCAGCCTGCCCCGAACGGCTCTCTCTCGCTGGACCCAGCGTACCCTTCTCTGCCGGGCAACCTTGTGCCGGCCGCCTCTCAGCCGGGCATCCCTCCCGCCGAGCTAGATGGTCGCTTTCAGGACGTCAAGAGACTCCTGAGCAGGCTTGTCGTCAACGCCAAGAAGCCCCGCCATGATGCGGAGCCCATTGGCAATGAGGGCGTCTCTGAGTCGGGGGCCGTCTCGCAGGAGACACGGAGGTTCCGCGATGATGCGGGACCCGTCGGCCGTGAGGGTTCTTCTGGCTGGGGGGACTTCTTGCAGGCCCAGAGGTTCGACGATGATACGCAGCCTGTCGGGCACGAGGGTTATACTAATTGGAGTCCTAACTTACATCGTCCCTGTTTGCAGGAGACCCAGAGGTTCCAGGATGGTGCCGAGCCCATTGGCAACGAGGGCTTTGAGTCGGGGGCCTTCCCGCAGGTCACGCAGATGTCCCACGATGGTGCAGAACCCGTCAGCAACGAGGGTTCCTCTGAAGGGGCCTTCTCGCAGGACGACGTCAGGATGTTCCTGGCTTGGCGCAGGGAAAGACGTGCCCGGGGCTAAAAACAACACGTAGCCGTGAGAACCCCTGACTTCTCCGTGGCTTTGGTCCGAGCGGTGGATGGGCGACTTGCAAAGAATGGAGGACCTACGTATAATGTCAATTATCAAATGGAAAGCTCTTTCAATGGGATGCGTGAAACTAGACTTGCGGAGTGACAACATGAGGAAACCCGTCGATTCAACCATAGTCGATTCTTGGTTGCCAGAGCTGCATGCCAAGTAACCAAGTTAAAACGAGGCGTCAAATATGGCCAATTGAATCGTCTTTCACGATTATCTTGATTGTTTTGACTGTGTTGGTAGATTTTCACTCATGTCTGTGGATCATGCCCTTGGTGGTATGGGCATTAGTCGACGTACCCCTTTTTGAGGTCCTAACGTTCGAATATGGGTTGTGCCTTTTTTCTTCTTACCTTGTGAGATCTCGGCGCGGGCTGAGTTCTCTTAAGAAAAACCAGTTCTGATGGACGGACTTGCCTATGGAAATCCGGCTGATGAATAGCCTTTTGTAGATCGTCTGATTGTCTGAATTGATTGATTCATTTTGAATGAGGTGTAGCATTGGCTTTTGCCCGGTTCCTATTCATTATCGTTTCTCGTCATACATCGTCAATCGTCCATCACTAAGAATAAACATCAAATCCTCCCATTCCTCCCACGCCCACATGATACCCATCAAGTCCAACCCTTGAACCCACGCAAACATACCGACGCCAACAGGAAGACGATCCGAAGAAGACATCAAAGATACGGCCTCTGCGCCTCCAAAACCCTCGCCTCTATCGCGGGAGACGGACGATCACCGCCAAGAAAATACTTGTACAGCATTCCCTGCGCGGGGTACGGCCTCGGCCTGACGCCAACTGGCCGCCGCCGGTCGTCGATGACGTCTTCGAGGACAAAGATCTCCTCCAGAAGCTTCTCGCGGGCCTCCCTGATAGCGGAGATGCGCGCCTGGTCGAGCCGTCTGCCGGGCCCCAGGGGGAAGAGCGCGTCGAACATGCGGACGCGGAGATCGAACAGCTGAGCCCATCCCTGGCGAAGCCAACCCTCAAGCTCGGCAAGAGACTTGGCAGCGAAGAACTGTGCGACGTCGGGGACGACAGGGGCACCATCATTAGCAGTGGGGGCGTCGTCGTCGCTAGGTACCACCACTCTCGAGATGGAATCGCCAGGCACGACCTCGTCTTCGTCTTCCCCAGGGTCACGCCGAGCGGGCTGCCGGTCCTTGGGTCCATCATCGCCGTCCTCAACCCGAGGCGGAACGACGGGGGTAACGCCCAGGCCTAGCAATTGCGCGCGCAGCGCCTCCGTCTCACCCTGGGCGCGGCGGTCGTTCCGGCGCTCGGCGTCCTCCGCGTTCGAGACCTTCTGCAACAAGCTGCGCGCGTAGTCCTCGGTGAAGGTGCTGCCGTCCCACTCGTCGCTCAGGAAGCCCTTGGTCCAGTCCTCCCAGACGCGCTCGCCATCCTCCTCGCGCACGAGGCCCCTCTTCACGGCGTCCGAGGCGTAGCGGTTCATGGCGGCCTGGATCTTGGGGCGGACCATGAGGTCCCAGTTGCTGGACCAGGGCGAGCCGTCTGGGCGGACGGCGTAGAGTTTGGGGGCGATGTCGTCCCACCGCTTGAACTTGGAGCGGTGGGGACAGAGCTGGCTGCGGATGACGTGCTGCCACATGGTGCGCACGCAGCCGGGGCCGAAGGTGATTCTGGTGCCGGGGACGAGGAGGTGCTCGACGCTGGACTTGCATACCGTCTGTTGTGGTGGGACGTCGAGTCAGTATTCAGGTGACGGTTGAGCGTTTGGGGTCTGACCTTTTCGTTGTTGGTGTGGCACATGACTGGCGGTCGGGACGAACGGTGGGGCGGGAAGGGGGGCTTTTGCGGGTGAGATGAGATGAGATGCCGGGAGCGAGACTTCCACGCTAAAGCGGCGGGATGAGTTCAACTGGCGCGATTTGGATTTAACGATGAAGGTGTTTCCAGTGGAATGAATCGCATCTCGGTTTGCAGAGTGGCCGTTTGCTTCGAGTCCTGTCCCGCCGCGAGGCGGAGAAAGTGATTCTCCCGTCCCGCGAGGAGGCTTTCTCCTAGTGACAGAGAGATCACAGATATGAGTTGGCAGGAGGATGCCAGTTTGAAATTGAAGATCAGGTAGAGGAGTAGTTGCGTGAGGTGCACACTGGCCGGGATCTCACCGGGCTCTCACCGGGCTCTCACCGGGCTCTCACCGAATCTACAGCGGAACCTACCCACCGGTGCTATTCTTCGCTATCGCAATGTTGAAGAGAGGAATGTGCACCGCAACCAGCTGCGGCGCGAGAGCCATGAGATGTTTGTCGTTGTCCCAGAGGAGAGAGGAAGCCGTTACCCTGACAAAGTCGGTTTCCCGCGGCCCTTGTCGCTGCTGCTACAACTTCGCGATAGCGGCAAAGCGCACGGCGGACCGGGGCTTATGTGTACTTCTACAGGTGGAACAGCAGAATGAGAAGGGACAGGCAAACGAAAAACCGAGAAATGGAAATCTATTATCTTGCTTAATAATTCCAGGATGCTGCTCGCCAGCAATGAGAAATCGCTTTGCTTCAATCGCTATTCTTCATCTCGACCCTAACTAGCCTTGGAGTCAATCATCCAGCATGTACCCTACGAACGACTTATGGGTAAGACGGACGAGCATTTAATGCCTCTCAGCATCACTAACCATGTTGTGAGACTGTATGTGGGCAACTGCTTCTCGGCTTCCAAAGCAAGAAACCCGCTTGGATTCGGTTTGCTGCTGGTTGCGCCCTCGCCATGTACGGCCACATCGTGAAGCACTCCCTAGCGGAACAGCCTCCATTGTGATCATTGGAACGACGGCAAGATGAAGGAGATGGAGAAGCTTGGTGCTGCGCAGCTGGTCAGCTTCGGCTTTCGCTCATGCAGACTAAACATGGGTCTGGCTTCGTCCGGGCTAGGACCGCAGCCTGGCGACCGGGACCAAGGAGCCATCCGTCAAGCTCCCCCCGAAACGCCCGAAGTCGACGATGCAAACGCTCAGAACGATCAAACAACACCGCCTGCGGATGAGCTGACAATACCACCAGCAAACGATGGTCCACTGATGACTACCCGCAGACCCCGCGGTCGGCCCGCCCCGATGTCCACTTTGATGTCCACTTGGATGCCCACGGTCTACGGAAACCAAAACACTGGGACGGTCGCAATTCACATTTCCGCTGAGATCCCATAGACGGGAGGGCCGATGCCGATACCACCCCGCCACAGTGAGCAGCAATGACCTCTCGGCAACCTTCTTGTGATGTTATGTTGTGATGTTCTTTTCCTCAAGCTCGTTGCGCGCCTCGACGACTACTCGCCTGCGATGGAGTTCACGATCTGGGGGCGGAGGAATGAGTTTGACGACTTGGTCCTGCACCCCTGTGAAATTGAGCATGAGCTTGATGAGGCGTACCGCAGAAGCGCGACGAGGCCTTCTACGTTTGAATGTCCCTGGAAGTATCAAATATGGGGGTATTCTGCGCATGCTGTGTCATTGCCAGTCAAGTGACTCGTGGTGCCAGCTTGAGGTAGGACAGCAGTCGCGGACACAGACGAGAACAACGCTGACCAGGTGCACTCATGTAGCTTAATGATCACGGACTTCCAAAAACATCCGCAACTATGGCTCGACTGCGTGGCCTGCGGATCATACCTTCGATCGAAGATGGACTCACGATACGCCCGCCCGAGATGCATGTCTCCTTCCAACGGCGGAGTCCTTCGTTCCTCAATCACGGCGCCTTGTCGTCTCTCGTGCAATATGTAGGTCGCTCTGTTCCTTCTCGGCCCCCATTCCAAGCCGAGCTGCTCGAAGTTGTTCTGACTTGACCTTGCGACCTCCACAGGTCTTTACCCCCGTATCGACACCGCAGCCATGTCTGGCTGGTCGCAAACGTCCACGACGCCTCTAGCCCGCCTCTATCTCAACCTGCGTCCCAGGCCTACATCTACCTCTATCCAGCCGATCGAACCATGCTTGCACGATGTGTGGAGGCCTTCTGCATGCAGGGTCAAGACAGACTTCGTTGAAGCACTGTGCTGACTTGATTTGGACTACGATGACCAGCCTCGAGATGACTCGACCGAAACCGGTGCCGACAAGGCCAACACCGAATGACGACCACCATCTCCCAATATGGCATCCTCCGCATAGTGACAAGTGTACTGCACTGAAGGAGCATGACCCTACTCTGTCCATGTCCGACTTCACCCGCCTCCGCAACCCGATTGACCTGCGACGGCAACCCAAGAGACGAACCCTGCGATCCCGACGTCCTGACACCCATGGAGCCGCTTGAAAGACGTCAACGCGAGGGAGTCGTTTCTCATTGCGTCGCAAAACAGGCCTTCCGTGAAATGCCATCAAGTTTCGTCACGCTTGCGGCATAACGAAGCGGCGGGGAAACGTGCCAATACACGCGTTTCCCCCACACAATGTCTCACAGTCCTGCGAGCAAGCACTCGCTAAACTCCGCAACGCTATCCAGGTGCTGGACGGTTAGACAGCGGACCTGTTTACGGATCACCATCCATATTTTCGTTCCAGGCTGTTCTAAACGCTCCGCAGAATTACTTAGGTAGAACACCACCACCAAATGGTCTGCGCGCTGAAACGGCCGATCGTTCGCGGAGTCTTGGACCGGAGACCTCAATTCCTGGGCTGACACATAACCGCCGGTTGCCCGTCCAGAAGTGTTTGGACCATCCCCTTCATCCTCCCGCGTTGAGCTTGAGACGTTGCCAAGGGGCCGGAGAAAATCGTGAGACCAACTATTCCCCATCTGCGTGGAGAAGCTAACCAATGAGCATTTTCATACCACCAGCGAATTGCCAAGCAAAGACGCGATATTATCCCGAATCTACCTACTCAACAACGCAACCGAACCCTTTGCTCTGGCCCGAGCCGCGCTTAAAGCAGCACAAGTCAACATCAGACGTCTGAATGCACCCCCGCGACCTTTTATTCACGGGGATAGGTAGTTTCATTGCACGCAAAGGCGAGAGATACCTTCGATTGTCTGCGGGGGAGGCCGAGGTGTTGCGGTTGTATGACGAGACTGGGTCGACGCGAGCTGAGCTGAGCTGGCGCGGATCAAGGAGAATGTTACAGAAGTTGTTGAAGATGCGAAGGGTCAGCCGCGGCAATTCGTGTACGTGGATCAGCACGAGAGTCTAGTACTGAGAAACCTTACGTCGGGCTCAAGATCCAATGGCGAGGCATGAGACCTGCGGGAGATCCCTTCGGTAGATCTAGTGTAGGTTCAGGCAACGAGTCAAAAAAGGAATGCGTTTGCCATTGATAGTCGCACTTCTGGGTTGGGTCTGATGTAGCATGGGACGCATCTAGTATCACGGTTTAGTCATCCTAGCAGACTCAGCCGAAGAAAGAAAAGAAACATGGTCGTGTAGACGTGGGCTCTATATTCTGGACATTCCCTGCCCAAGACCTCCCAACGTCCAGCGGTGCGATTCCGTCCAAAGTCTTTGCGGGAGCTCCAAGACTCCAAGCCTAAGCTACCAAGTCCGAGAGCCCAAGTCCCCTTCTCAACAAGCTCACATCTCACACATCAGTAAACATCAGCTATGTGGGCAAGGCCATGAGGCACTTCTGCTATTACGAGGCCACGCTGGGATGAAGCAAACGTAACCTGGGATAATCGTTGTCAGCAACAACTTGATTAATAATTAGAGAACATCTTCTTAAGTTCGTCATGTGTCCTAGCGAACTCCTGTATCTTATTGCCAATGACGGCGTCCTTTGATTTGTCCGTAATCACATAGACGACCGCCGCCGCCCATGAGCCAAATCCTAGCAAAGGGCCGACAACAGGAACAACGCTTGAGACACCCATCATGACACCTAGACCAGCATGTCGAGTTATCCGCACACTCTCAACAGCTTCACGGCGCCGATAGAATATTTGGGACATTAAGCTAGCAGATCTATCCGTGTCGATAGTAATCTGGGTTAAGAAGACTGCAAAATGCTGACAATTCCAAAGGATGGGCAGGTACTTTCCCCACGCCGTACACATCTCAAAACCTCATTCTATAGTCAGTCTTCAGCTCATCATGAAAGGGCAGCAGATCGTTTACCTCGCTGCGCAATCCAATCATTCTCTCTGTGTGTCAAGCCGACATCGTAGATGGCGGTAATGCTCTTCACTGAAGCTGCTGGCCATCTTGCATTGTGGTGCATCATCATAGCTATGGCTAGTTGAAAGGGAAAAGCAGGCTTGTGAAAACAACTCGACGCCCAGGTCGAAATAATCTGCGTCGAGAAACATTTGCCAACTTTCTGGACTCATATAGTCGTGCTCGCCGTCTGGGATGATGCACAGAGCCCAATGTTGGCAGATTGGCATCACGCTGAAGAGACAAGGAATCGCCTGTTCCGTTCCGATCACAGACCATTTGGTATTTTTGTCGTTCTGGGATCCGAGCGGGCACGAGACTAGGAGGCAGCGGCGGGCTGGGGATGGATCACACAGATCCTCGCTCCGGCCTTTATTCATGGTGATAGCCTCGGAAACGTATTATCTCTGGTGTCAATTGCATTGAAAGGAAAGATCCAGGGATCCTTTGAGGTGAAGAATTCATCATGTTTTCAGCTGTTTCAATTTGGCAAAAGTGTTCATAATCAATACCGAAAGCTAGCCTTGCCACTGCCTTGGGTTGCAACTCGTTAGACAGCAACAATGCATACATGCCCGGTGTTAGGCAAGCTTGCAGATCCTTTTGTGCTGTCGCCAGTTCTGTCTCGCTGTAGGCTGGCATCGAAGTATTATACCATCTTGCATGGATACATGAGGCACATGACTGCCCGGCTGACGCCGTGAACCGGGCTACAGCAGCAACCTCATCGCCGGGTAAGAAGACAGCCTCACAACTGCCTGGGATGCTGCATCAAACCTACGTGCTCTTGTGCCCAACGAGAAAAAAACCTGTTGCTTGACACATGCAGGTAACAGTTGCGATAGTACACGTGGCGATGAGGCGAGCAGATTGCTTCGCTAGATGATGCAGTTGGTTGAGAGGTTCGTCAGAGCTCAGTAGGATATCACAGTCACATTCAGTAGGTCTCCCGCATAATGCATAATGCGGCGATGTATGGGTCACAGGTCGAATGGGCCAACCAAAATGTGCATTTTGTGTGAGGGGGGTGGTAAGGCATCTGTCCGCAGAGGTGTCAAGGAGGAAAGTTCGGCGTCCTCCACCTGAGAATCCTCCTGGTGGTCTGCTGCTTCATGTCGCGGTTCGTATCCGTGAACGAATCATGGATCGTCACGGAGAATATTGCGTCTGGTATACGCAAGCGATTTGGTGGGCTTCTGAGTTGGGGCATGTGTAATGTATGCATGTCATGTCTGCTCTCCACTTTCACTCCCATCATCATCCCCGCAAAGAGCATATCGGCCCAGCCCCGGGGGAATTCTGCCACAAGCTGAAGGGCAAGAGTTCCAACGCCCTCCAAGCATTGATCTGGACGTTCGGTAAGCAGTCGCTGAGATTCGTCAAGTCGTGACCCTCACCGAGGATAGGAAGGACTATCGTGATCGTCATCTTCTGTTCCAATCCCAGTCTCATTGAATCGCCCTAACTAGAAGGCTGAGTCGCTGCTCACCAAATGCCTATCGATCGGCTGTAACAGTTTCGTCCATCAATTAATGCAGTTTGGCCATGGAAAAGACCGAATTGGTTGTGTTCGGGAGGATCTGAGGTTACCAGGTACGTGCCTTCAGGTGAGGTAAGTACCTAGAGGCGGGTGCCTTTACGCGCTGCTTGCTGCTTACACAGGCCCATGAGTATCACCCACTGACAGCGATCACAGCACTGTCACTCTACCTCTTCCAGTGAATCGCAGCGACACCACGACCACTGACTGCCCTGGGTGGACTGGCAACTGGCAGCCACTCCTAGCCACCCGACAGCACGTCCAGAGCCACTCCACAGACGGTACGTACCCAGACAGCTGTCACCGACTGTGCTTCTTCACTAAGCCAGCTGGCTGCCGCCCAGTCTCATTCAGTTAGTGTGCCGTGAGAACCGTGATGTATTCAATTTCCAAGAAAGAGAGAAAGGTGGTTTCACAGCATACAAATCCAAGTGCGGTGTAAATAAGCATCAGTAGATGTCAAAGATGGGACGGTCCAAAGCCACAAACAGCCCGAGCGAATCAAACACAACACGCCGTCCTGATTGGGAAGCGATACTTCTTAGACCAGGGACATGACTCGGTAATTCATCTATAAACAATCAATCACAAGAAATCTAACACTTGGGATAGTGCTGCTGGAAACTCTTCAAGTACACGAGGCACAGGTCCCTCGCCGTCTTGCTCCAGTGCTGCAACATCCCACTGCTCTCCTTGCCCTCCTGCTCTATCACCTCGCCCAGGAGGTCCTCAGCCCCCTGCACCATCTCCGCGAGATGCGTCTCCTCGTCATGGATGGCCTTGAGGAGTATCGCCGTCTTGCTCGCCCCCTCCGTCAGCACCTTGCACAGCACGTTCGCCTTGGACTTGCGCCGCCTCCACTTGGTGATCTCGCCGCGGATGACCTCGGCCTGGTCCTCCCACATCAACACCTCGTCCGCAGTGACTTCCGCCACCGTGTTGGTCCACGGGATGCAACGAACAAAAAAGATGACGATCCGCTCCATCCAAGACGTCGCCGTGACTCTATGCCGTGCCTCTCCCTCGACAAGCCTGTGCGCCTTGTCCGAGATCCGCTCCTCGAGAACCGTGTTCCAGCTGCACACGTTGGACGCAATCTCCCCAATCTCCTGGCTCAGCGCCGTCGCGTCTTTGCCAAACTGCCCCCGGCTCGTCACCTCCCCCTGGAGCACACGCAGAATCTCCCGCAAAAGTCTCTGCAGCGTCACCGACGGCGGCGGGACTGAAGAGGACCGCTGCGTCTTGGCGAACAGACTCAAAACCCACCACCACCACGCGGCTGACTGCTCAGGCGGCGCAGCAGGAGGAGGAGGAGGGGGAGGGTCATGCTTGGACCACATGGCCGCCGGGTCGTGCAGCAGACTCATCATCTTCTCCTGCGCGCGCTCCACGGTGCGCGCCTGCTTGCGCCCGACGGCCTGCAGCATCCCCACGGCAGCCCCGGCCCTGCGCACGGGGGCAAACGACTCCCGCTGTCTCTCCGTCATGTACTTTTGTTGTTCGTCGGCCATGGCGCCGAGCATGTCGCCAAAGGCAAAGACGCAGAAGTGGCGGTCGGGCTTCTGGAGGGCGAACGACTCGGTGAGGATCAGGGGGTTGCCGGCGGGGGAGGACGGGAGTTTTGATGATGATGAAGTCGCT
This sequence comes from Colletotrichum camelliae, assembly GCA_018853505.1. Taxonomy (NCBI): domain Eukaryota; kingdom Fungi; phylum Ascomycota; class Sordariomycetes; order Glomerellales; family Glomerellaceae; genus Colletotrichum; species Colletotrichum camelliae. The sequence continues at coordinate 569,615 of JAELVL010000011.1, forward strand.
GTGATAGGGGAGGAGGCCGTGGTGATGCTGTCGCACCAGTCGGCGAAGAAGAACCTGTTGGGCAGGATGTCGTTGCAGGCGCGTACTTGCACAGCGTGGAGGCCTTCGACGGCCCAGCCGGCGAGGAAGGCCAAGAGGAGGAAGCTGAGGACGATGGGGATCACGATGGAGGCGGGCCACCACAGCGCTTTCAGCACGCACTCTGCGATGGTCCAGAGGATGGAGACCATCGCCCCGGCGGTTTGGAAGCCCCAGCGCCAGCAGCCCGCCCCTCTATCGTCGGGACCCCGCGCATGATGGGGGACACCTCACGGACGAACCATGAGTCTGCATTTGACGATGATGGGCCATTGCCCTGTTGACTTGGTCTGCTCGGGCGCGGAACGGCGGGCCCATGTCGCGTGTGGTGGTTTTCGGGAGGCGTTTGTCTGGTGGCAGCCGGGGGTTGAGATGGTCTCGGCGAATGCGGATCTTGCCTTGCTCCGTGGGCAGGTTGGCGCTGGACAGGTACGTACGGGACAGGTCGATCATGGGCAGGTTGATGCTGGGCCAGCAGGCGTTGGACAGGTTCTGGCGGTTGCTGCTGAACAGGGTGTTGCTGGGATGGCATGTTGTTTGCCGATTTGTTTGCCGGTTCCTCATTACCCGCGGCCTTTCCGGCTTCGCGCTCAGCCAAGCGCCGATAGTAAGCGTCATTGATGCGCTTCTTGGACATGAGCGGTTCCATGGCGCACCGGGAACGGGAACCTTCCAGCCGTCTGCGCGGGGAGGTCTCGGTCGGGGCAGCAAGTGTGTGTCTCGATACGAAGTTTCTCTGGATGGAGCGGTGTTCTACAAGTCTGCGTGGCATGCACTCTCTCCGGATAGCTGGTATATATCCCCTTCAGCTATCATACTAGGCCAACAGGCCTCGTGCTGGGTGCAAAGGGCCAAGGTGCTTCTGCTAACTGTGAAACCTCCAACCGGTGGGCTCGAAACTTTTTCAACATTAGGCACAAAGGAGAGAGACCGTGTCAATATGCAGGTACCCGTCCGTCCCGCTTTCAGCCCTCAGATCAGATTACACCATCGCAGGGGGGCCGTACCACGCTGTGTGTGATACTGAGAACATCCTGCCCAGGACCAGAGGTCGACCCATCGCCAGGGAATGTTCTCCGCGCGAGAGCCCTTCCTCCCGGGTCTGGCGGAGTCGTCTGAAGATGGACGACACCGTGGGCATAGGCGGCGTCACGGTGGCAGTCCAGACGAGAGCCGACACCCCAAGACCAGGCCGTCCTGATAACAGAGCGCCGTGGTCTCGAAACGTGACAACTGACCCAATAATGGGAGCTGCCTGACCTCCGCCTTTCGATCGAGGCGCTGATAACAGCGATCCGATCGGTAGGCGCGTCGACACGTGGTTCCCAATAATGGAATCCCACGGGTGGTGTGATGATCCTCCAATAATGGAGGCGAGGCGCACAATCTGATAACAGAGAGGGCCGGCCAACCCGGACAGATGGAAATGACTACCCAAAAATGGGAGGTCTCAGCGGCTACGGATCTCCAATAATGGAGGTGAGCCGCGCACTCGGGTAACAGAGAGCCAGCCGCGGGTTTCAACCCGGACGGATGGAAATGAGCCACAGATGCGGGTGCTGATCATCGTCCAATAATGGAGATGAGGGGCGCACTCTGGTAACAGAGCGGCACGTTTCAAAGCGGGACATTTGGAAATGACCAGCCACGGATGATGAGAGATCTGAGTTCTTGTACATCAAATCTGGGATACGAGGACAGAGCACGAGGTTTTAATCCTCCTGGCCGATTCTTTGTCTGGCAGTCTGAGGTTGAGGGGATGGAGACCGTTCAGTCACTCCAACACCAATGTCTGTCGTTGCCATGAAACACATCTTGACCGCCTCTGTGATCAATGAAGACGTGTCTTGGAACGCTGGAGTGACGTGTCTGGCATGAGACCTGAAGCCTGCTCCTGTCGTTGAGATTCATGCCCACGATGCAGTGAAAGCCAGCCGCCATGATAGCTGAGACCAGTGGAGTTGCACCTTCAAGCATTGGTGTTGGCGGTCTCAGTCTGGTCGTTGAATAAGTGGACGCAGATGTTCGTCATGGAAGTGTCTGTCATGTGGAGGCTCCAAGATGCCGGTGTCAAACGAACCCATCAGTTCGCAGCCCCATGCACTGGGCCGTGAGACACCAACCCACCCACCTGGGATCAGCGCAGCAGCAGCTTGATGAACTGAAGGCTGGGCGAACATGCTGCCAGGAGCAGGTTCGCAGTCACCGTCCGCTTGGGCCTCGCGTTCATGTCTCGATCACTCGGCCGCGTAAATGCATGCGTGGGAACGGTGTGCATCAAGCTGGCTGTGTGGCTACTGCAGACTCCCAAAGTCACAGCAGCGGTGAACATTTTCGAGAGACGGCTGCTGCCCATCTCCAGGCGTTTGCTAGTTCTGCCCTACATCCTCCTCTCCACAGGTTCGTGCCCTTGGGAGAGAAACTTGTCTCTGCCATGTGTACCCAAATGGTCCCCCGCGCATGTATGATTACCCATCATCCCCCATCATCGACATTCTACAGCATTTTTCTCTCGATTTGCCCCTGAGGGCATTTCGAATCTCTGCCAGTCCACGACAGCAGCAATGTGCCTCGGCAACTCGGAACAGGTCACCCACCCCCACCCCCAACCTGCGAATACCCTCACTCATGTTCATCTCCCAGTTCGTATGCGGCGTCCAGGTCAAGTGGTACACCAACCAGCCCAAAGGCCGCGGCGTGTCCTGGTGCGTCCGCTCCCGCGCCGCCATCCTCCGCGCCATCGTCGCGAACCAGTGCCTGCCGAACCACGTCGCCCACCCCGACTTCGAAGCGCGCTTCCTGCCCGACGTGCGCGCCGCCTGCAACATGGCCCACGGCGGCGACTTCGCCAGGGTCATCCGCCCGGAGTTTGATCGCCTGGTGCGGCACTATGCCAAGACGCATGTCACCAACGATGAGTATGGCCCCGTTGTGCTCACGAACAAGATCGTCGTGAATGGGGACGTTGAGAAGGAGTACCGGTTTAACCGGGAGCTGGTCGAGAGATGCTTCAGCGATGTTGACGCCGTTGAGCGCTGGCTGCGGGTTGAGATGGGCAAGCAGGACTGGTGGGACAAGGGTGAGTTCGTGAGCTTGTTGCTTCACCCCGCATCTGCATGAACGATTCATTGCTAACGTTGAGTCTTGCCAGCTTCAGACCCTGATCCCGCCCCGTCCACGCGGGTCGCTACCGCGAAGCGTCCCACGCCAACGACGCCGACAACTCCAGTCGCGCAGAGCCGGCGCCGCGCGGGCACCGCCTCGTCCACGTCCACAGGTCGATCGCGAAGGCCGCCGCAGACGCCGACGCACCACAAGAGAGGGCCCAGTTCGGCAGACATGAACAGCCTGGCATCCAGCGTCGAAGCCCTCAGCTTCCCGGGCGCGAGCGCGATCCACACCCCCTCGACCCCGACACGGTACGTGAAATTCAAAGTTGAAGGCGGTGGTGCACCAATGTTGATCTCATTCTTCTTGCGCCCGCAGCTCACGTTCATCCCAGATGCCCCCCGCCCTCAGGCCTGTTCAGCGACCCCGCAAGCGGCTTGGCCGGGGGCAATCAGATGCCGGACGCGGCACCCCCCGTCCCGGCGAAAGACGGCACTCCCGCTCTGGGTCCGGCGCTGTGGGGACCGGGACCCACCACGCCGCCGGCCGCGGCCCCGAACCCCGCCATGTTCCCCCCCACTCCCGCGCGTAGCCTCGCTTCGGCCAGGGCTCCTTCGACCGCCCCGCCGTCCTCTGCACGATGGGTCTTTCCGTCGTCGTCTCCGGGACCGTGTCATCCTCCGCCCCCGACTACGATCCTCACAGATGGAACCAGCGTCGCTCCGTCCACATTCTTCTCCGTAGCCCCGCGGTCATATGCCCCGTCATCGTTGCCCTCGTCTCCAGCACCGCGTCACCCTCCACCGCCGACTACAATCCTCACAGATGGAACCAGCATTGCTCCGTCCACATCGATCTCCTCCGTAGCCCCGCTGCCCTCGATCCACTCATCGCTGCCGGGACGGTTCCGGGAGAGTTTCAGACCGCCGCCGCCACCGACTACGATCCTCACAGCGGGAGCGACGGATGTTGAGGCGTCGCCGCACGGTCACTACTTCGGCGACGACGATGGCGACGGCAGTGGTAGGCATGGCGTTGGCGTTGGTGCCGAGACCTGGGAGACGTGGGAGGGTCGCGTCAGAGAGTCGTTCGAAGCGACGCGTCTTGCGTGGCGGTATGTGGTTGAGGTTGAGACTGCGGCGAAGGCTATCATGTTTGGCATTGACGGGCCGGTCTGAGATGCGCTGTTTGTGGTGTAGTTTTGATTGAACCCCCCTGTGATGCTGGCTGCGATGGTAATTGTTTATTCGTTTGATGTGAGTGTGTCTGGTGCTTGTACTATGTAGGTAGCGGTTTTAGGTGGGAAATCGTCATCTTAGTGTGGTCCTAGTATTATGTTGATGTGGTAACATGCTGAGAACGATGAAGCTCAGTTAAAGAGCTTTGTGTGCAACACTTTGAACAGGAGTTAGCGAAAGTTTATGTCATCTTGAGAACCAGCCAGCTTGCGTCGTAGCTTGAGCTCATCTTGACTGCCTAGATGAAGCCCTGAGAAGGGTCACAGGTTCAGCTACATTAGGCGTAGGGACCTGACACTGGCTTCCAGTGTCTCGAGGCCGAAAAGGGGGTTAGGATGAGGCTACAAACATCTCATTACGTGCGGTACGCACCCGAATAGAAAAGTTACTACTTAAATTAGCGCAATCAGGGTGATTAAACGGTACTCTTTTTATGCGGGCGCATCGCGACTTCGTTTTCGCTATTTGTGGTGAGGGAATCAAATCGGACCTGGTTCCGTGGCGTTTAGCCAAGCAACAACATTAGAAACCAAAAATCGATATACACAAAGAACACAGACGTGAATCTATAGCCCTGATCTCACTGATTTCAGCCGTACTTTTTTTTCGTTCTGGTGTATGCAGTATGCAAAGAGATGTTTGTGGAAGAAAAGAGCGGACAAGTGGTTGATCTACGAGTGAGATAACTTGAAAATCGCGGGTTTGCAGGGGCTTCAGGGGCGAATGCAACCGATTGATAATTCAGTTCACTATGATTAAGCCTCCTGATATCCTCAGTCTCATGTTTGCAAATGTGCAAATGAGATTTGTTACTATAGCTTCTGCTTAGGTAAGAGTAGCCTCACAGCTTCAAGTTCTTCACTATTGCCTGCACGCCTCAGGTTCTCTGAATGCCCACTTAATGAGCCTGCTGTCAATAAATATCACGGTAGCTGACGGCATATGGCGGCGATGGTGTCACAAAGCCAAAGCGGTACTCACTACTGCGGTCATGACTAGCATGGCCATGGTTCCCGTGTACCGCAGCGCTGGTGCTGGTTGACAGACCTAACACATCCCACAGACACAGCTGCTGCCACGCAACTTTGCATTCTCTGTGAAGTCTTGTTGTGCACAGCTATGTTAAAACTGGGTCCCAGCATCACACATATCTCGGTCGTGTAGAAAGCTATCGCCGGAGCAGACCTGAGCGTGAGTTGGAGATGACAGAAAGCCCTGCTATCTAAGGATCAAAGCAAGCAGGACGGTACATGGTACCCTGTCAGCCTCATCAGCGTCAGGTGTCTGTTAGCGACGGCCCTTGGCCTCCAGTTGCGTGCAAAGTAGCTTATCAACTGTCTCGACTCTGCCTCGTCTCCTTCCCCTAGGCCCCGGCGGAGACGGACACATATGCAGAAATTGACGGACATGCATGGACGAACACTGGCCGTCATGACATGGCACAGCCAGGATCCGACTGGCATGACTCCCCTACCGTCTTGACAGATCACTGCCGTTGTGGACCTCGCTGTGCCTCGCAGGCAGCATATTCAGTCCTACGCATCAGATTTCAAGCGACTTGACGGTCTCCAGTGTACGTTTAAACCGGCTCAGGGGTGAATACCAGCGCGTTTACAGGCCGAGGGACTTGGGGACGGTGTTATGCATCTTGGTTCACAACAGCGCTCCCCGCAAGGCAAGTAAACTTGTCAAGTTCAATCAATCAATCAATCAAGTATGAAGCCATCGCCAGTCAATCAAGTCAAGTTTGAGCCTCAAACTTGATTGATTGCCTTGACTCTTTTGACAGGGATCACGATACGGATTAAATGAATATTCCACTGCCGAATATCCCTGCCCTTCCCTGCCCTTCCTCATCTGCCCTCCACTTCTGATGGGACCCCCCCTGGCAGGGTATAAATTGCCCCCTTTTGCCTATCTGGCTTCTTCTTTTTTTCCCCCAAGCCAATGTTGTTATGACGAACTTGGTGTGATATTCTCTAACCTCTTGCCTTAGCTTAGGTACCAGGTAATCCCCTTAGAGAGCTTGAAATCTGCCCTTCAAGATCTTCCGGAGATCTACATCAAATCTATTATTTCACTGCTGTTATCCTCTATCCCTGTCGTCCGTTAGTATCCCTTGAATATACTGTGAAGGTGAGAGCATCACCAGTGCCACCCTCTCTTCTGCCTTGCTCATCCTGTGCCAGATATCTACCACACCAGCAGTCCTCCATTCAACCCCTACCCCTCCTCCAAATACCTTCAACCAACTCTCAAGGCTTAGATCTATTATATCACAGCTTAAGCAAGGCAAAAACCACCCCCTACCTAACTATCCTTCGTTTGAAAACCTCTTCAGGGTTATAATAAATAATAAGGCATATATATAAGAGTTAGAACTTTAGAGAAAAGGTGCAAGAGAGAGGATAAGCTGGATAGGAAGCTATAGCTGGTATTTTGTTCTCTGCTAGCTAGATAGTTAACCAGGGGCTAGTTGCTAGGCCTGCTGTTACTGTGATCTTAAGAGCAAGCAGATTATTCTTAATATTAAAGCAACTTTATCTGCTTTAGAGCACCTTAAAAAGAACTATACTAGAGAGATTAAAGTATTACTTATTAGCTTAGAAAGCTCTGAAAGACCTGATAATATTCTATATAAGAGATAGTATTTAGATTTTACTAGTTTAATAAAAGATTATATAAAAAGTGTCTAGAAGGCTGCTATCTGCCTTATTATAGATGCTAACCTTCCTTTCACTATCTATAAGAACCCTGCTTTTCAGAGTATAATCTCTAGTATTAGTATGAAGCTGGAAATGTTGCTATAGTCTGCTATGTTAATAGTTTCTAAACTTGATAGTATTTGGAAGTATTAGAAAGAGGTTATATAGCAAGAACTTCTGTATGCTGACTCTGAAATCTATCTAGCCTTTAATCTATAGACTTCTCTAGGCTAGTAAGCTATTATAGGTATCACTGTACACTTTATTACTAGAGAGAAAGGTTCTTAAGTATATTTAATTGCTATGAAGAAGCAACTTAGGGCTTATAATAGTGTTAACTTTGCAAATACTCTTAAGGAGGTTATTTAAGACTAGGGCATTATAAACTAAGTGAGAACTTTAATCTCTAATAACGCAAGCTTAAATAACACTTATATAGCAAGTCTGATCCTTTAACTTAACCTTTCTGTAAAGAAGAGGCAAGATACCTAGGCTAGAAGGATTTATTGCTTTAAGTATATCTTCAACCTTATATTAAAGGCTTTCTTATTTAGTAAGAACTCTGAGAGCTTTGAGAGACAGTTAGATATATATATTCTTCTACAGCAAGATAAGGCTGACCTTAAGCATTAGCAAAAGACTGGCCTTATTAGCAAGCTTTATAATATTATAAAGTTTATAAAAGCTTCGCTGTAATATATACAGAGGTTTAAAAATCTATCCTATAAGATATCAGAAAGATCTAAGTAATTTAGTGATATTCTTCTCTCTCAGCAGATATTTAGAGAAGTTAAACTAATCTAAGATAATACTATAAGATAGATGTTACGGTCAGCTATCCGACAGTAGGGTCTGCTAACAGAAGCTGGGGATTGACACGTAGTAACAGTACACTGGGGTCGTAGTCGTAGGCTTTGTCGTAGATCGGTCTTCAGAGGCTAAGGTGATCGGTCTTAGACTCAACAAGTTATTCGCAGTGAAGGTAAGCTGAAAGTATCCTGAGGATGAATACAAAGTTGATTGCTGAAGAGCTATGGAAGTCTGACCATGAGCCAGGCTCAGGTCATACTATATACAAGTCTAATCCTTAAACATGTTCCCTTGTACCTTGGGTCGAGCTGGATCAATCTGATCCGGAATGATCGCTTGGCCCCCAAGTCGTGTTAGATCATATTGATCCCGATTTTTTTTTGTTGTTATATTTAACGCCGTGGCGGCAAGGGCGCGGCCGCCCTTACGGCCGACCTCCCGAGGGGTATATGGCGTGGAGGGCCGCCGGCTCAAGCTATATACTCTACAGTACACGCCTCTTCCTAACGTCCTCCAAATCTTGCCCGTGGGCTACTATGTGTTCTATTCGTCCCTAGTTCCCGCTGGTTCCCTAGTTCCGTTGTGGTCTTCCGGTCCTCTACGAGGAGGGGGTTGTTACTAAGGTCTAGGTTAAGACCTAGTCCCTAGTACCGCAGGCAGATCTTCTGGAAGAAGTCTGTCATGGAGAGAAAGGCCTGGAAGCCTTTATAATCAGTAATTAGCCCCTTATAGTACTGCTTAAGAGATCCTATAGGCTTTATAGGCTCCTGTGAACTAGAAGGGTGGAGGGTAGGCTACTGAAGCCGCTTCACTAAGGTCTTTCGGCAGTAGACTAGGTGGTCTACTGCCTTTGCCTCCCTGCAGGAGCAGGTAAGTAGTGCTTCTGTATAGTTGAAGCGTTGGTGATATTGCTTGAAGTCTCTATGCTCTGAACAGGCTGCTAGGAGATAGTAAAAGATTGCTTGTGGCAGGGTTAGTTTAGGAGGGCAGGCAAGGAAAGCCTTAAGCTTTAGTTAGATATAAAAGAGCGTTGCCTCTTATTTCTACTATCTTCTATGCTGGCGGTATATTCGCTCTCTAGCAAGCTATTTAATCTTTAATAGGGTAGCTAGTTAGCTTCTAGGGGCTGGCAGGGTTATGCTCTCTTTAGCTAGGATGTCTGCTTCCTTGTTTCCTTTAATACCCTGGTGCCCTAGGGACTAGTAGGTTTATATATTATATATCTTAGCTGCTTCTTAGATCTTAAGGAAGGCAGCTTATGAGGAGTCTGGAGCTATACCTCAGATCCTCTGGATAATGCTGGTATTATTAATACAGATATATATAGGCTGGCCCTAGGAGGTAAAGAGGGCCTGTCGCAGCCCTGCCCTCACTCCTTCAGCCTTGCTATCAAATACTTCTGCTATGCTGAGGCGTCTGCAGCCCTAGGCTATGCGTTTATTCTTATAGTAGATAACAAAGCTAAATCCTATAGTGCTATCAGGGGCTTTAGAGCTATCTGAGTAGATGATAGTATGCTCTTTTAGCACTGTCTTGAGCCAGGCCTGGAAGATCCTAGCTGCTACTTCCTTCGTCTGTGTGACTATAAGGTTATTAGACCCTGGGAGGTATTGCAGCTGTAGGAGTGCTAGCCTTAGACATTTAGGTAAGAGGCCAGCTGTCCTTTAGAGCCTGGTCTGCTGCTGCCCTAGCTATAGAAGCCTTAGGACTAAGAGATATTGTTGGTTAACCTTCTGTAGGCGTATAGCGAAGCGTAGTCGCGCTGCCTCGAGGGCTACCTCTGCTATAGGTAGGCCAGCATCTCAGATGAGGGCACTAGTTAGTATAGTCCTCCAGACAGGTAGAATAGCTCTTGCTGCTGCTGTAATAACTCTTCTAACTCTATAAGCTAGACCCTTCTGCCCTGTGCCGACTGTAGCTATCTGCGAAGCAGTACTGCTTCTAGTACCGTTGTTGCTGCTTAGAGCTGGCTTAGTTAGGCCTGCATACCAGGTTTCCGCTCCATATAAGGCTATCAGGAGGGCGCAAGCAATAGCTGCTTTTCGAACTGCAGCTGCTGAGAGCCCCCCTTTTGTGTTTGTAAGGTGCTGTAGGAAATAGGCTACCTTCTTTGCTGCTGCTACCTTTATTCCTACATAGTGTTAGAAGGTGAGTCTCCTGTTAAACCAGACCTCTAACTATTTTATAGGCTTTGTTGAGGCTTTAATAGTTAGGCCTCTCGCTTAAATATCAGGTAGGTTTATTGTCTGTTTATGTTTTCTGCTGAAGTGGATTACCTCACACTTAGCTGGGTTAAAAGCGACCTTATTTTCTGTTCCCCAGCTGAGGATACTAGTGATCTCCTGGCCTAGGGCTGTAGCGTTCGCTTCTAGCAAGGGGCTAGTCGCTACTAAGCCTATATCATCTGCATAGCTAAACTGTAGCTTCTGATCATCAGCTAGGATATCAGCTATATAGAGCAGGAAGAGGATAGGTAACAGCGGAGAGCCTTGTGGTAGTCTACAGGATAGAAGGAAGTCCTCTGTAGTAGTATCCTCTAGCCTGACCTGGGCTGTTCAGCTAGAAGTGAAGGTGTAGATCAGCTTGATCAGACTGCTTAGCCAGCCTTGCTGCTGTAGCCTGATAATAAGTCGGTTTCATAGGACGGAGTCAAACGCCCCCTTAACGTCCATTGTTGCTAGCGTGGCTGTAAGCTCTGCATCTAGAGCCCTCTCTATCTTATAGGTTAGGCAGGTTGTCAGGTTGACTGCAGCCCTCCTTGGTAAGGCTCTAACCTGCTGTAGGCTGGCGACCCTTTCTAGGATAGTAAGGTAGGCTATCCTTTTTGCTATTAACTGCTCTAAGCCTTTGCCTAAGCAGGATAATAGAGATATCAGGCGCTAGGACCTAGTCTTAGAGAAGTCTGTTTTCCCTGGTTTCTAGATTATAACAACCTCTGCTTTGCAGAAGGGTCTAAAGAAGTAGCCTACCTATACGCAGGCCTGGAAGAGCTGCTGTATAGGCCTAGCTACTAAACCCTAAGTATATTATAGTAACTTTGTAGTAATCCTATCAGTTCTAGGGGTTATAGTCTCTGTTAGAGTAGTCTGGCGTACTTCCTCTATACTAACTATATCTTGCTAGAGTATAAGACGCTTTATAACTATTAGGATAGCAAAAGGGTTCCTAGGTAGGTTATCTCTAGCGCTAAACCGTTCGAGTAAGGCTTTTTATAAGGCTTAGGCTTTGTTGTAGGTGTTGCTGATTATCTCTCCTTCTACTATTAGAGGTGGAGCTTTAACTGCTAGGCTTAACTTCTGCCAGCCTATGATCTTATATAGATCTTAGTCTGTCTTAGCCTCTTCAACTTTAGTAGTCTAGTAGGCATGTTTTGCCCTTCTAATAGTTATTAAAAAGACCTTTTATTCCTCTAGGATAGAGGGAGATATAACCAGCCTAAGTTCTTAGGCCTATTAGCACCTAGCTTTAATAGCAGCTTAGTAAGCTACTAAGCATTCTTCTGTCCACCAGGAGGCTCCCCTACCCTGATTAGTCTATCTCTTACCTACAGCTTAAATAGCTGTATAGAAGAGGCTGACCAGTTAGGCAGCTAGGGTGTCCAGCTCTGCTAGGCTGGGCAGTTCCCCTAGAGTAGGTAAGGCTGTAGCCCCAGCCTTTACTAGGTCGATCAGCTATAGTAAGGCTGACTCTGGGACTGAGAGCTGGTTAGCCTGGCGTCCCTGTTCCTAGGCCCTGCTCATAGGAATAATTGTTGTGATGGCTTCGTGGTCAGCCTCTAAGTGTAGGTGTAGGCTGATATAAGCCTTAGTAAAGGAGATATTTGAGAGGGTTAGGTTGAGGGTATGCTTGTAGGTATAGGTAGGGGCTCTAACCTCCCTAATAAACAGAAGATCGTAGCCTTCTGCTTATTCTGCAATATTATCTCCTCGATTCCAGCTAGGGGACCTAGGTTCCTATAAGGAGTGGTGGGTGTTAAGGTTCCTAGCAATAAAGGCTCTCTCTAGCAGTTAGTAATCTAGAAGGAGGCTGGTTACTTAGTTTATAGGCTTATCTGGCAGCCTATATATATTTATAATAATAAGGTCGCTAACTTTTACTTACAAGATATCTCTTAATTAGATAGGCTTTTGTTGCTGTATTTACAGCCTTAGACCTTTATATATATAGGTTATAACCCTAGGCTTTATATTTCTGCTGTTCCAGAAGTTAACTAGTATATAGGAGTTAAAGCCTAGGTATATATTAATCTGCATCTTATCTCTATAACCTATCTAGAGTTCCTAGATCAGGACTATATCGATCTGATCTGCTCAGCAGAGCTCTAGAAGAGCTGTATAAGCTAGGCTTCTCTTCTCCACGTTATACTAGGCAACCTATAATACTTGTGGGGTAGCTATTCTAAGCCTACTGCTCTGAGTCGAGGTCGAGGTGTATATAGGCATTAGTTATATTATAATCAGGCTTCTAAGCTACTTTCTAGGCCCTGCTGCTTAGCTTAGGAGGGGTATGCTAGGTAGGTAGTAGTAGTAGGTCAGGGTTGTTATTGATATATATATCTGCCTCAGCCTTATTCTCATCCTTATCTATACTACTAAAGCTTGCTGTATCGCTAGCATCTGCTATAGTAATTAAATCCTAGGCAGGAGTAGAGGCGCGTGGTCGCTTTAAGCTGGGCTGGTGGCGTGTTAGGTCTCTGCTAGACTGCTGGTAGTTGTTAGTAACTTGAGTGCTAGCCTGGCTGTTCTGATAGAGGGCCTTATAAGCCTTCTGCCCAGCCTTACAAATCCGAGAGAGTTCCTTCCGACCTAGGAAGGTAGGGGAGCTGTTAACTACTAGAGGCCTTGCTGGGCAGCCCTTGTGGTTAGCTTAGAAAGGGCCAGCGCAGTTTGCACACTTCGGTCTAGCTATGCAGGGCTAAGTTTTATAGGAGCCTGAGGGTCTGCTGCAGTTGCTATAAAGTGGCTGCTGGTTATAATATCAGTCTGAGTGATATCCCTGGTAACTAGGGTTATGTCAGGTAATAGTCTTTTTCTTCTAGATAAGCTGAGACTTGCTGCTTTAGTTAAAAAGTCTGAAAGGTAATACTTCTGCAGAGAAGAAGATAATCTAAGAGACTTCGTTTGTAATAAGATTCATGCTAAGTTAGGATTAGCAGGCCTAGATAAGCTTGCATCTTATCTATGCAAAGACCTCCTTTTTAACTAGAGTAGCTAGGTTAAAAGCATCCCTATTAATAGTCTATAGCTTAGCAAGGCAGTATAGGATAATATAGGTAAACTACTTAGTAAGAGTCTTAACTTTATAAGCTCTAAGACTGTCTGCTAGTTTCTATTTATCTATAAAGAAGGCTTACTAAACCTGCTTATTCAGAGGTCTTAGTAAGTAGCTAGTTATAATATAGTAGATATATAGGATATCTGCTAGCTGCAGGCTAAGAGCCTGGCAGACCTTCTAGCAGAAGGCAAAAGAGGTATGCTTCCTAGCAGCTGTTAGGCCCTCTTCAGGGATGCAGGCAAAGACCTAGAGGTCCTCCTTTAGCTAGGCTAGAGTCTGAGTCTAAGCCTGGGGATGGATTAGGTTTTAGGTGCAGGCCGGGGCTGGGGCTGGGGCTTAGGCTGGGGCTGGGGCTGCAGATTCAGCCGAAGCTACCACCTTAGCCTAATTCCAGCTCAGGGTCGGGGCTGCCGTTCCATTCCCCATGATCCTCTTCAAGGCTTAAACTACATAGGTTATAGCCTCCTTTGCAATCTGCTTCCTAGGCCCCTCAAAGCAAGAGACCACGTTATCTACAGACTAGGCAATAGCTATAAAGACATCCTTTCAGGCTTTATAAAGCTTAGCCTCTTCACTAAGAGCTGTAAGGACAGCTCCAGCAGCTGTCCCATTCACAGTTAAGGGTCCCTTAGCCGTTAAGGGGGTTGTCGTAGAGGCGTCAGGCTGGCTTCCCACGAGGCTAGGCCAGGCTGGCTAGGCCTCAGTATCGCAGCAGCGTTTAGCCCTTGAGGTTGGGGACGGCTCCGGAGGGGCTCCAGAGCCTTGATCAGGGCCGGCCGAGGAGGTCAGCATCGGTCCAGAGCCCGCCGGAGGCTGCGAGGCCATCGCGGGAGGGCGCTGGAGGCGAGAATTGAAGGGTTTTCCGCTGTTAAGAATTTTGGTGGTATCCCACGTATTACACTAACAGTGGATGCCAAGAAAAATTAGGCGAGAGGGAAGTTTGATATTGATCCCGAATGATCGTTATCTTATCGTCACGTGACTTGTTCCATAGTTCTTCCGTTTCCGAGCGAGTTCCTGTTGTTCCTGTGATCCTGCAGTACAAATGTCTTGTCCTAGCCGCCCGACGCCCAAGTGGGTCGTTCAGCTGTTATCCTTGTTTACGGATCGTAACAATAGAACTCTATATACCTTATAATTAAGCATGCAATTCGCCTTAAGGATAAAGTAGATAGCTTCTGTTCTTCTCAGAGTGTTAAAGATCTTATACCAGCTTAAGATATCTTAACTTCTGATAACTAGCTGCAGTTAACAGAGATTATAACAATCTTAAGGCCTATCTAGAAGATTATACTTTGAATGCAGGGTTTTAGACAAGATAGCTTATATAGTAGACTTTAAAAAGTAATCACTGTTATAGAGTATCTTCTAAGTCACTTTAAGAAGTAGAAGACTTTCTATAATAATACTAGTAATAGGAATTCTTAAGATCTTAAATCAGAAGAATTATAAGCCTTCTCACAGGAAACATCTCAAAGATTCACTTAATCAGCATATCAGCAAGTCCTATTATATACTTAAGCATTATAACTATCTCAGAAACAGCTTAATAAGAGCCTTTTACCTGCTTATACTCGCTAAGAATATATTAACAGCATCTCTAACCTAGAAGAGATAGATAGTAATAGCTAGCAATACTTAAGGACTTCTATTAATAATAGATAGAAGAAGCTAGATAAATACTATACCCTGACAGAAAAGTCACCTCTATATACTGCTGCATTACTCCTCCACCCTGGTTTTAATATAAAATACATAGAAAAGAACTAGCAATTCCCTTGCTAGCAGGAATAGGTATCTAATGCCAAGTTAGCTCTAAAGAGATATTTCAACTAATAATATCCTTCTGAAGAAGGAGAAAGTATAAGAAATACAAGCCAACACCTAGAACCTCATAATCCAGATAACTTTGAGCAGTAGGTTCAAGCAGAAGCCACTATACTTAAGGAAGATGAGGATAACAAGGAGCTGGATAAGTTAGAGAAGTACTTAGGTCTACAGAGGCAGGCTAACTGCAATCCTGTTGATTAGTGGTTTGCCTATGAAGAAGAATATCCTCGCCTGAGTAAGCTGGCATTGAGCATACTGGCGATACCCTCACAGTCATCTGACTGTGAGAGGGCATTCAGTGCTGCATCTCTTGCCCAGACCTCACAGAGGCTGGCGATGAAGGTAGAAAGGCTAGAAATGCTGCAATGTATGAGGCAATGGCATAAGAGGGGTGCAATCTCACTGCTTGGTGGGTCTGAATAGCTTCACTTGGCAATTACTTGCAATTAATTGGCAATCAATCAAGTATGGCATCGCGATGTGGCAATCAAGTCAAGTTTGAGCCTCAAACTTGATTGATTGCCTTGGGGTGGGCGCTGGTTCACAACATAAGGTCTTACGGCCGCTGAAGCTTCTGTGGGTATGATGCCCTCAGGTGTCCTTGGCTACTTCCGTGTTACAGCGACAAACCAAAGAATGCCTGACGACGGACCCGGCCGCCAAAGGACCAGGCATATGTATCGAAGCAATGTCATTGGGCAGGACGCCGTCTCGGCTACGAATATGGGCAATGTGGATTCACTCGCTCTTCGGGAGGGGTGGATCCTGCGCCTCTGCGGGGGAGGAAGACGGACGGCCGTTGGGTTCCTTCAAGCAACATCGAGGGTTATTACGAATCGGCGGGAGGGGAGCACAGCAGTGGACCGGTGGGAGTTGAATGCGGGGTGTCTCGGGAAACGACCAGAAGCGCATAAACATCCATCAAGGGACATGTAATGTGCACTGCAGGTGCGAAGGCAGCAGCACTAGAGCCTGATGCGATTTCCAGGCGGGACAAGCACTCACAACATCCTACAGCAAGCAGCCAGCGGCTTAATGCCTGAGCGAGTCTCTCGTGGCGACAAATGCGGAGCAATCTGGCACTGGGGTCAAGATGTTGACTGATGTGGCCTGGTGCTCCGGCGGGGTTCGGCGTGGATGTGTACGTGGGGGACAAGATAATGCCACTTCCGGGACGACTGGCGACTGCATCAGTGGACAGCTGGTGTGTGCGAAACGAAGTCTGCAGGCCCAACGGAGGGCTGGCTTGGCGGGTGGGATGGAACAGAGTCAAAGGGGCCTTGTTTGTGTTCTCCGCGCGGTTGACAGCGGGTACGATTCGTGCTTGGCTGCGGGTTCGCGTGATTATTCGGTGTGATGGAGGTAGGCCACGATAGCTGCGATTCTTCGGTCGACATTCGCTGGCGCAAGGTTTCATGGTGGGAAGGACGGCTGATGAAAATCCACTGGCTGGTCGTTGCGGTCGGGGAGCAGGAGGTGTCGACATGGATGGATGATGTCGGTTGGAAAGAGGCAAACGGGGGAGTTGGATTTCGGGGTCGGGTTGGCGTTGGGTCACCACGTCGTGGAAGCGGCGCAAGACGTGTCGGAATTGATGCTCAGCAGGCTGGAGATGGTTCTCGGGCTCGGGTTGTTCATTGATGTCGGCGGAGACGTCAAATGAGGGAGCCAGACTGGAGGCGTATTTGACAGTCTACGGCTGACTGAACAGCTTGAATGATGTGACTACGGGCTGGTATTGAGGGCAGGTCCTCGACTTGTAGACTTCTGTTGCATGATGCCGAAGTTATTGCACCTTGTCCGCGTGGGGCGTGGGGACGTGACGATAATTGACCAGGCAGTCGAGAGCTGAAGTCGCCCATGCAGAAACGAAAAGCGCCAGTGATGATGCCGGGGAGAAAGGTATACATGGAGGGCGTCGAGGACGGCTTGATCGCTGATACTTTTGTTTATATCGCTGGCTGTCGTTGCTGTGCTCGTGTTTCTTGTCCCGCTGGTCTCGGCCCCGGGGTGTTTCCTGCCTCCTCCACTGGCCTCTGTGTGTGTGGCTTCAGGAGTCGTCTTGAATCGCTTGTCGTCGCTTGAGGGTAGCGGACAGGCCGGCCTGGAGCCAGGGCAGAAGGTCCCTTCGAAGAGGAGAGGGTTGGTTGGGTTTGGCGTCAATGGCAAGACCGCTGGCGGTGCAATCTCGAGAAGACCAGTCTGCTTGACGAAACGCTCACGGCGACCTTGACGTGAGAACTCGGCCTGTCGACCTTCGCGGGCGGCGTCGCACGTGGCTGGCAGGAGGGGCTCTAGCAGTCGGGTCGTTGCAGGCGAATTGTGCATCTCGGTTTGCGACGCCTGGGGCTTTGTTCCTCGAACGAGGTAGCCGCAAATGAGGATCGCATCTTGGTTCTCTTGGTTGTCCCCGATGACGATGCGGAATGGGACAGGGTGGCATGCTGGGTACGCGTGGCAGCGCGGAGGTGCAGGATGGTCGTATGGTAATTAGAGGAGGTTGATGATTTGGATGTGGTGAGAGTTGGGAATTGGAATTGGTGGAGACGGATCGTCACGGCGCTGGTGGTGGTGTCCCTTTTCGAGTCCACGATGACATAATTTCTAGGGCGTGATAAGCTCTATGATTGATTAGCAATTTTAGGGTAAGTAGAGGTGAAAAATAATAGAAAATTGAATTTCTAAGGGGGACTATACCTCTTTTAGTAGGACTTTTATACTATATAAGAAGTACTTACTCTAGCTAGAATTATATATAGTTATACTCCTTAGAAATAAAGTATTTCTTTTAATAAAAAGGTAAAATAAAGTTTTTTTACTAAAATTAGCTAATTTTTTTAATTATTAAGAGAGCTAGTATACTATAGTTTAAAAAAAATTAAGTAATAATTAGCTAATATAAGTAATAGATTACTAAGCTTAAAACCTAGTAATAATAGCTATTTTATTAATTAATAAAGCTTTCTAAGTAGATAATAAGAGGATTAATAAGTATATAAAGCTAATAAAATATATACTAGCTTTATATTATAATAATCTATAAGAAGTAGCTAGAATTATAAGAAAAACTCTTAATAAAATTAATATTAAGTTTTAAGATCTTTTATATTTAATAAAAATAGAGTTTTTTTTATTTATAAACTAACTATAATATTAAGACTTTCTTTTTAATATAAGATACTAAATAGTTAAACTAAAGTTAATAATTTTTCTATATATTATAGAGTAGTTAGTAACTTAGTATAATATAGCTAATTAGTTTAGTATATTATAAGTTATAGTTAGCTATACTTTTAATATTATACTTAATATAATAGGTATTATATATAAGAACTTTATTAAGTTATTTAACTAATTATATATTTTAGTAGAAGTTAAGCTTAATAATAAGATAGTATAGTTTAATAGCTATATTAAAGTAATTAATAGGATATATATCTCTATATTTATTAAAGTAGAAGATTAAAAAAGGTTTTATAATTAGAAAGACTAGTTAGTATAAAATATATTTATAGTAATTAACTTTAATTACTAGTTTATATATATACTAGCTAGTACTAAGAAGTTAATAAATAACTCTATTCTATTTAACTAGGTATTAGTATAATTTTTATAGTACTATAAAAGAAGTATTACTTTATAGATTTAAAGTTTACTTAAGATCTCTAAGAGATTATTATACTATTTAATAGTAAGAGATATTATTTAAAAGATTTTAAGCTAAAGCTATAGCTAGAAACTTTAAAAGAATTATATAATTTATAGTATATATATTTAAGAACTAAAGTTAAGAAAGTATTTAGTATATTAAAGAAAGTTTTTACTATTTTAAAAGGTAGCTTACTAGAATATAGCTTTAAAATATAGATTAAGATTATATATAAAGTAATAAGTTTATATAACTTTATTAAAATTATAGAAAAAAAGTAGTAAGAAGTAGAAAAGAGAGAAAATAAACTTAGTAAAGCTAATAAAGCTGAAATCTTAGTAGTAGTAGTAGTAAAAGTAAATAAAGTAATTAGAAATAAAAAAAGGCTAGAGATTTATTACTAATTATTAATTTAGTATTAATAGTAGTAGTTAGAGATAGAAGAGTAGTAGTAGTAGTAGTTAGTAAGTTAATATAGTTAATATAAGTAAAAAAAGCTAATCTTTAATATAATATTTAATATAATATTCAGCCTACTTTTTTAACTTTTCTACTTTTTAAAAACCTTAATAAGAAACTTTTATTACTTTTATTAGTATTATTAGTAGTTTTTTTAATACTAAAAAGAGATTTTATAGGTCTAGATATTAAATCTAAGCCTTTTTATTAGCTATATAAGAAATAAAGTTTTATTAGTATTAAAGTCTATTATAACTATTCTCTTTATTACTTTCTATTAATATATTAATATTACTACTTTCTATAGCTACTTCTTTATTATTAACTTTATTAACTCTCTTATTACTATCTAAAATATCAAATTTTTCTAAAAATAATAACTTTGCTGCCTCTAGTAGTATATTAAATACAGAAATACTTAAGGAGTTCTCTTTAAAATATAAGCTAGCTCTTAAAATACTTTTAGTACTAAGCTAATACTTAAAATTAGTATTATAAGTCTTAATTTTATAAGTAATTATTACTTTACTTATTAGTATTACTAAGTTATTAAAGCTACTTTAAATTACTTAAGTAGCTTTATTTTTAGCCTCTTTTTTTGCTTTTACTATTATAGCTTTTTTATTAATAGTTAGGCTACTTTAATATATTATTAATATATTATTAGTAAAGATTAAATTTAAAGTATTAGTAGTAGGGTTCTAGTTAGTAGCTTACTACTACTACTATAGCTAGGTTAGTATAATATCTATAAAGTTATTATTATTATTATTATTATAGTATTTCTACTTACTAACCTTAGTAATATTATTACTTATTAGCTTAGTACTAATCTATAATATATTATAGAGGCTATATATATATAAGAAGCTTTACTATCTAATATTAGAGTATTTTAAATTTTTTATAATTTAGTTATTTTATATAGGCTTAGTAATACTAATTATATTATACTTATTATACTTAATACTAGACTTATTAACTAGCTATAGTATTTAGCAATATATTTAGTATATATTATTATATTTATTATTTAGGTTTACTATAGTAAACTAACTAACTATATTAGAGAAAGCTACTCTTATTAGAAGGAGAGTTTTTAGTAATATAAAGCATAGAGCTATCTTTTTATTACTTATAGTAAAAAGTCTACTTTTTTTATATAAGTTAAGGTATAACTTAAAGAACTTCTTAATATATTTTAGCTTCTATATAAATCAATACTAAGTATTCTAGATAGCTTAGACATTAGAGACTTTATTAGCCTATATATTATTAACTTAGTTATTAACTTATATATTATTAATATTATTATTAAACTAGGTTTTATTAACTTATATATTATTAATAGGTATATTAATTAGCTAAATACTAAGGCTAGAATCTAATTTCTAGGCTTCTATATTACTTTTAGTATTAGATTTAAGTATATACTAATTAAGTATATTATTATTAAGTAAACTATTAATAGCTATTTATTAACTATTAAGTACCTCTATAATACTACTAATATATATAATAAGTAAAAGATATATAAGAGGAATATAAAATTAGTAATAGGAATATCTTATAAGTAGTATAAAGTTTATAGTAAGTTCTACTATCTTTAATAAAAGTAATCCTCTTTATCTTACTTATATAAGGTATATTAATACTGACTTATACTACAGATCCACTGCTTAGAGTTACTTAAGTACTGCTAAAGTGTAATTTTTGCTAATTAATCACGGAGCTTATTACGCCTCTAGGGAAGCTCCTAATCAGAGATAATCGATCGGGTGGATCCGCACCCGATAAAACGCTGCGCACCATTCTGCTGCATATTAATGCATCTAACAAGGTCTGACAGTGTTATGCTTCTACCAAGGTTCTCTGTGTCTCTAGCGCTACCTCAGTAGAAGCATTCAGAGCTTGTCTGACTAATAACAGAGCTTGTCGGACCAATAGCAGAGGTTGTCTGGCAGACAACCTCGAAGAGTGGGGCACCTACCGGCCCGTGCGGCGGCATGGCCATGATGCCCCACAAGCCTGGTCAAGCGCTGTGTCTTCGTCCTTGATGAGGGCATCGCGGGCCTCGGTCATTCGTTGTAAATTAAGAGGCTGCGCGGAGCAAGATGCAACAACGAGATCCTGCTCCAACGCAATCCATGGTGAACTATTCTTCCTCAATCCCTTCTCTAAATTAATAGCCTGCCGGGCTTTTTCAGGTCTTGTTTGTTGGCATGTTGGAAGGGAGCAAACAAAATCTGCCACCTATCCCAACATCCAGCTCACCATGCGTCGTCTCCTCTTCATACACATTCGGACAGGCCCGTATCCTGGCCTCACGGCAAACCCTCGATATTAACCTGGGATGTTCATGAAATCATCCTGCAGGTCCCGTACATGATCATTCCGAGGACTTCGTCCAAGACTTGACAGACCTGAGATAGTTCCAATCATCCCTTTCTCCAGCATCTCCTTTTTCTATGAGGTGTTGCAAGAGCTGAGCCATCCTCTGGCCGGCGGGCTCTGGTGTGTTCATGTTCTCATCGCCGTGGGCCATGTCCGTCCGTTTTTGATCTCGGCCGGGGACTGACGAGGCAAAAGTATCGTGAAGAAAGTGCTGTTTGCGGACAGACCAAAGACCACCGCTAGGCACACAAAAACTGACACATCTGCTTCACAAGTCGTCAAGCATCCGCCAACAGGCGCAGGTCATAGTTTTCGCTCCAACCAAAACGGTAACAGGCTTATATTCCTTTCCCGTTAAGAAGTACAGCCACTCGGCACTCGGTTGTTAGGTTGAAGGAAACGATGAGCCAGAAGCAAACTGCTCTTCGGTAATATAGGTTCATGGCTTTACCCCTATCTCCTTCCCTTTCCTGAGCAGGTAAAGGCCTTGGCCATGCGCAAGGGTTATTGACCTTCAATGATTACGCAGGCTACTCTCCCGACAGACACGGCGCGGTCAAAGCCATGCCCATGAACATCTTCCACCCTGGAGCATGAGGACGACTTCGAATACGACGACGGCAACCCTTGCCCCGGGCCATCCAAGAACGCATCATCGAGGTGCAGCGATGACTTTTCCAACTCGCAGCCGCTGTGAGCTTTACCACCTCCGCTGCCGGGTCGGCTGTCCCCCCGGACATTCGTTATATATCTCACTAGCCGTCCGAAATAGGCCAGCTGCCGCAGGAGACTCTCAGCATTGGACGGGACCGGCGTTGGGGGCGGGGCAGCAACCAGGACCAGCCGCCTTAGTGGAAACGCGAGGCGACGATCCATTCGCGCGTCCTGATACTCGGGGTCCTGGCATTGATTCCGCCTTCAAGCCAGCCAGGGGTCCGTCTGGGGGTCCGTCTTGGAGGTCTGAACCAGGACGAGCTAGGTGGGTGGTGCCCGCCGAGGTACTAACAGCAATCGCCTGGAATCTGCGTTATCGGGCAGTAGGATTGCCGATGGTGCTGTAAGTCCACCCGCCGTCATGCTTCAGGTCGCCGTCATCCTTCTTCTGGTTCTGCTTCTCCACGTCAGCTCCCATTCAAGGGGCCATCTGGGAGCGTCCCGGGCTAACCTTGTGTCGTCCTACGAAAGGAAACCAAAGTCGAGCGGCGGGACACAGGCTGAACTCAGCAAGCATGCCGCGTGTTCCAGTCGATGCAGCACGGCATTCAGCAGACACCATTAGCGATGTCCAAAACGGTGACCAAGATGACGACATAGCAGCTCCTACAGCGCTCAGCCTATGAACCGCAGTCCGACTTCGAAGCCAAGTCTGTAAGCTCAGCGCGGAGGCATGAGTAGCCATGCAACCAACGGTGACGGATAGGCTATCACGACACTGTAGATATCGGGATGGTTGAGGAGGCAGAGGCGCGAGAGTGGAGCTAGAGCTCGAGGCCGATTGCGAACCAGGCATTCAGGACACGCACAAAAGGTAGAAAGGGCAACAAGGCGCATAATAACGCTTAAAAGCTGGCGATGGTGATGGCGATGGAGGCGAATATCAGGCCGCGCCTCAGCTGGCCAGAAGGCTGGTGCTTGAGTGCTCTGATGCGCATGAAGACCGAGGAACGTGGGCCTCAAACGCAGTGGATCGCAGCCGAGGACACATCAATCACGAGACGTCTGATGGAAACTTGAAATCCTCTTGCTTGGGTCCGTCAGGCTGAATGTCTCCTAACAGAACTGTCTTCTTCCCCGTTCTCTCCCACAAACCCTTCCGACACCGGCGCCGTCAACCGTATGTGTGCTGTGGCTCTCTCCCAGACAGACATCCCTCCCGCTCCAACACCGTTAGTCTCTCGGGCAATGCCTCAACCCAGTGTGGCAGGACGCCCTCCTTTCGCCAAACCTCTGCAGCCAATCGGTCGGCCTTGATCAAAAACCTGTTTCCTCCAAACGACCTTGCCCGCATGCTCCGATTACGCTTTAGTCCCTCTCTTAACGCCGTCGTAATTCATAACACATCATGCCATACCACATTGCCTCATTCCAGAATGACTCGTCGGAACCAAGGCCAATACTCCTCTCGCATCCATCGACTCAACAGCTGGAGACCAGCCACGGCCTGGTAGACACCTCGCACGCTCCACGTTGAAGCAAACAGCAGCTTGCACCACAGTCTAGCAACACCGTCCCTGTCACGCGTAAGCGCCACAAAGGACCATTCGTGTCCCTGTATGATGAGCGCCGGCAGGAACACGAGGCCGGCAGCGGCAGCGGGAGAGGCATGTTCAACGCCCTTGCCCCTGCTCCAAACCAGGTCATCAAGGCGGTTCCATTGCGCAGCAAGCCAGATGCCAACCTGGATCTTTGCTGTTTCCCAGTCGGCCCCCGTCAGCTTGGTCTCGATGGCAATGCCGATGGGTTTGTGCAGCAAGGCGGGAAATTCGGTGTGGTTGATGGACTGCGAGGGACTGCGGAGGACGGTGCGAATCACATGGTCCGGGGTGTCGGGTTCGATGTGGACGCAGAAATCGACTCGTCGGTCGCGAGGGAGGCTGGCGGTGGTTTTCGGGGCGTACTCCTTGGTCAGGGTCGCGGAAGTACTGATTATGATGTCAGCGGAGGAACAACTTGGGATGTCCAAAGTCTGCCAAGAAGAGGCGTACCAGCTGCAGTACCCGACAGCTCTGTCCTGACCGAGCGCAAGCTCTAGGATAGGGTATTGGACGGCACAGTTCCACTGGTCTTCTCCGTATCCCTTGCCGGCTCGCTGTGCAGCGTTCCACAGGCGTAGCGCGTCGTGAAGTCGCGGGGTCGGCCCTAATGTTCGCCTCTCTGTCGCGTCGTCGACGGGGGTCGATAGTTCGGGATTCGGAGTTTGGTGGACACCCGTGTCTGCGTGAGCTGGTGTATCTCGGGATGGCGAGGGAAGCGTACTGGGACGAGAGCGTGCGAAAACGGTGTTCTTGGTCCACTGGAACATGTTTGGATGCAACTGTTTCGCCTCGAGAATCGCCGGCTGCAGTGAGCAGATTAGCAAGTGTACCCAACTGACTGCTGCATTTGAGACCAAAATACCTCTTCCGACTCGTGTATAATTCCCTCCCCGTCGGCAACTCTGTTGATGTGTTGTATTAATCGGTCCAGCGCCTCTGGAGGCGCCTCAAACCCTTCTATGGTAGCATCGACAACAGTCTTTTCGAATTCAAGTATCATCATCTGCTTGCGAGGACTTCCGGATTGCCGGCGACGCTTCGCAGAAGACGCTTTGGATGATGATGCTTTGGAGTTTCTGATTGTGCTTCCGAGTGTTCAGATTGTGACTCGGATGCTGACTGCGTCGGCGACGTTTGGGGAGATGCGAAGCTCATTTGGAACGGCGGCAGATATGGTGCCTGCTGGAATATGGGCTGTCTCGGTGTTGCGTCGACGTCGACCTCGCCATGATCATGGTCACCACTGGCATGCCGTCGCTTTTCGGGTCGATCGGTCGCTGGGGGGTGGAAAGCTGTCGAGCCTGCGAGGCCTCGGAATCGTCCATAGCAGTCGCGGGGGGGCGGGCAGGTCTCGAGGTATCGGAACAGGGAGGGGAGAGGGGTCGACTGCAGCCGTGGTCGAGCTCTGCGGCCTTGCGCTTGCGCGTGGGGGGTGTGAGCTGCTGCGCTGAAGTCGGGTCTGGAGGTTGGTCGGGAATCGCGGCTAGCCACGATAGAATTTGGGACGGCTCACGCATCGTCATGCATTGGAAAGGTGTTGGCAGGCGATGGTGCGAGATGGAGTGGTGGAAGTTGGGAAGACAGGTGTTGTACGAGAGAACTGGATGTTGGAGTTGGCTGGGCAACCGCCGGGAATGGTCTGCACAAGCCACCTCGAGCGGGGTGGTCGGACCGGAATATCTTTAGAGCGGCCCGAGATCAGCGTCCGGGGGCGGAGTGGGGTTATGCGCACTCCACCCGGGTCACATACCCGGTCCCGTGGTGGGGCCCGCATACCGGCCCCACTCACATCTTACGGGATCGGCCACACGATCAATCAAGCACTTCACGCAAACTGCAACCCAGGCTGTCAGATGAGAGGAAATCAGCGACACATGTGATTATCCTTTTTGAGAAGGAGCTACGATTGTAGAGGAGAATATCCGGTATGGCCTAAGATTCACCAAGAACAAACTGGCGAAGTTTATCGCCGAGACGAGCGCTAGAATAATTCCGACGTGTGCCTTTTTCCTTTCAGATATCAGCATCGCAGGTGTGGAAGGGACGTTGCATTCCGAACCCGTTCGCTTCATATCCTTTGCCTACCGGCCACGCCCACCCTCATGTCCTTGCCGACTGGACGAAGAGCCCCCTCGTGGGCCCGATGACCTGGGAAGACTCCCTAGCAGGTGATACCCTAATTCAGCATGTATAGTTGACCAACAATAATGGCCTCGGCACCGTCGAGCAACACCATGCAGCCTTCGAGAAAACACTTGGGGCGGTCCGTTTCAAGCTGTTGTTTCTTCGTTCGTTCGCATGATGATCTAGAAGTAGACCTGGGCAAATGTCATCAAAGGTTGTCCTGGAGAGTCACAGATTAGATAGGGACTTGTGCCGTACCGTCCATACCCTCTCCCGCGCCAAGGAAAGTGACGCAGATTGAGTAGCAGCAGTCTTTGCAATTCTTGACGGCTCCAGGATGCGGTATTCATGTGGGATCAAATGGGGCGTGAGCCAGAAGGCCACAGACGTCGACATAGGTTTGCTTTTTGAGGCGGGAAAGACATGCTGCAAGGCTGGAATTCACAGTTGAATGACTCTCGAGGAAGTCACGGGCAGACCTCGCGAGACCAAGCCAAGTGAGTGTACATTTTCAGCGCCTTCGTCGTCTTGGAAGCGCTCTTCACTCACAAAGCATCGCCGCTGGCCCTCGCTGGCCCTGAAGGACTTCTAAACTTCAACCGGCAGCCCTGGCGATGTTACGGTAGGCTAATTTCTTGCATGCTATCGTCGGGAGAGATACCAGAAGCACTTAACTCGGGCATGGCGTTATCCAGGAAGATTCTGCTTCATCCAACACCATTCACCAGCGGCATCGTGGTCAGCTAGAAGTGTGTTCAAATGCTCTCAGCGATGGCTAGATTTCATCTGCCACGTCTTGCACCCTCTTCTGTGCAATAGCTTATATCGCGTCCTTCTATTCCCTCCCAACATGGCATTTAGCGATCCTGCCAGCTGGCCTCCGTGTTCTTCGTCATCTGCCCAAGTCCCCTTCCGTGTGTTTAGCCTTCAGTCTTCTACAAAGTTGCGTTCAAGTGGGCAGACTTTGCGATTGTCGAATATATTGAAGCATGCTGTCGACAGGATCCCTCCGGGGCCACCTCCGCCCGCAAGCGGCGCCTCTGAAGGTCCATCAACGCCTCACTCCGCGCGAGTCACACAACGGCGCTACAAGTCATGCAGGAATGCGCCACCAATGGCATAGTACGGAGCACGACCTGCGCATGCGGGCAAGAAGCGGCACAACACTTGGCGGTTTGAGTGCTGTCGCCACACCCACGTACTCACCCTGATATTGCCGCTTTGAAGCTTAGATGTCAGGCGACTGTTCTCAATATCGGGAAATGATGGTTTTCCACGTTTAAAACGAACTTAACCTCCTTCTTGCTGTATTGAACTGATATGCGTCGCTGTTACATAATGTGTGAATTCATGTCTGAACCTGTTATGCTAAACACATGTCTAATTGGCACACAACATTCTCGTAGAATGCCTGATGAAGCGCCTTATCAACCAACTTGTCTAGCGAGCCATCTAGGCAGGTCAAAACAGCACCCGCATAAACCTCCCCCATCGTGAGACGCAGATCTGGAATGGCCTTTTGGACGAAGACGTTACAAACATCTACCAATGTTGCATGTTTCGACAAGCCGTACTCCTCTGTTATCGACTTGGCTGAAATAAAGCGTCCGATTTCCAAGAGGACCACGCCCAGGGAATAGATGTCATACGCCTTGGAGTACCTCCCGGGGCCGCCTAGTGGCTGACGGTGGTCGGAGACAGGGACGGCCATGGCTTTGGGGTGGCGGTAGAACCTATGATCAGGTTTGTCCTCAGCATTCTCCGTCTGCTCACCAACCATGTCGAGCCGGCAGTATTTCAAACCCACAAGGTAGGGCAAATGTGTCTGGATGTGATCGTCGCCATCGACAAAGAAGACCACATTCTCACTTCGGATGGCCTTATGCAGCCAGTCAGCCAGGTGAAGATACATGACTGCGCGAGCGAGTGTTTGGGCCAAGATGAACTGTTTCCCCGGTGGGAAACGACCCTTTCGTGGGTTTTGGTTTTCAGTTGTTTTTTTCTTTTGGCTTAAAAGATTTCGGAGTGAGGTGAAGCGTGGGAATCGGCGCTGTATACAATATTATACGTCCACGTAGTCTTGTTCTCAGCACTGGGCTTATCTCGAATAATGATGCTTTCTCGGCATGGGAGTGTTCTCAGGCCTGCTGGCTTTTTTGGAGTTTGGAGACAGGTGACAATTTTGTCGATGCGCGCTTTGAGAATGTTCAGCTGTGCGACTTCACCCCACCCAGCTGTGCAATTCTTTTTCTCCACTAGAACCAGTTCGCCCTGGTAGCGAGCCATAAACTTGGTTCGACTTTCCTTGCAATCGATTGGTGACAACAGAGACGTTTGGAGTTGGTGGTTCTCAAGGTGAGCTCCGTCTGAACCAAGACCAACTGATTTCATCCAAGCTAAGGTACCATAAATATGATCATTGATCCCCACACGACCAATCCTGATAAGCTTATTGGGATCTAGAGTTGTGATTGAGTCGCTCAAAACCATGGTTCGGGCAGGATCATGTCGGGGCGGGGGGAGGAAGCTGTAGAGATTGCTAATCAGTTTCGTGAGGAGATCCAGGCAACTTTTCAGTCTGTCCTCCTGGAGAGCCCATTTTATGCCTTGCATCGAGGATAGGGTTGACGTTCCCTGATTACCCCCATCGCGCGGTCCGGGTAAAGCGCCAAGATGACCAGAATCATGGAGCGCATTCGTGGAAATGGATGTGTTTGGCTGTGCCAACAATGAATCCGGCGTACTAAGGTTGGCAAAGTCATTGAAGGTGGAATGTATGACACTGAGGTGATCCATGACGAGCTGTTCGTGATTGCGAAATCGATGGTCTTGACGGTAGTTGTTGTTGGAATCGATGCTCCATACCCTCTTCCAGGTGTTCAGCCTTGCGTGCTCCCAGTCCAGAAGCATCTTGAAATTCCTGGCGGATTCTGAGGAATTGTTGATGCGTTGCCAGAAATTGAGGCCTTCCATCGAGCGCCGTAGAACGACGTCCAATGCCCCGAAGGCGCCCAGTGCCGTATCCATAGTCTAGACTAGCACTGTGCTTTTTTCGTTGAGAACTGAACTACGCCACCCAGTCTAACAATACACAAGATTGAACTCTGTGTACCTCCACCAGACGTTGGCCTCCCCTCCTTTTATTCCACTCATTCACTTAACCCTTCTCTACTAGTTAGATTCCGATTCCACACGAGGGCTGTTGGTTATCCGGGAGCTACGCCGTAATCACATCTTAACACAGCGCAGTGATGCAAATTCCTGAGTGATGCAGAGAAGCATTTTGCCTAAAATTGCCTAGATCGCTTGAAGTGGAGTGATATGCAAGGCCTTTTTGCTCGCTCTCAGCCCCCTGGGTCATGTGACGAAACATTCCACGCAAAAATACCTTGCTGCAAGACGGAAGTGCTCCATGAGGGAGGGATCTATTGGGATAGGCTGGCCCAAGCCAGCCCGAGATCCCCGGATCCTCTCGCATTTGTATACTGGGGTAGTAGCAGGCCAAAGGAAATCAACTCGGCCAGGTGTCTGACTCAAGCGGGCCAGTCGCGGGCGAATGCAGGCGAAAGCCTGGCCAAGCAGCGGTTATTCCAGGGCTTCCTGTGGGCCGTCAGTTCCCACGATAACAGCCCGGGAGATTCGACTTACCCAATAACATGGTTCATCATGCAGTGCCTTACAAGGCTTTCTTGCTGTTCTCGCCTTCCCCGACCCTACCACTTTACTCACATTGGGGACGAAGTACTTTACGACACATGATACGAGCTTGTCTGGCTACTTTCCAGCCCCAACCACCAACCAACCACTGAACCCAAGCAAAGGCGCACTATCACCAAACAAATGGACTACTCAGAAAATTTTAGTTACAGCGCCAGCACAGAAGACAAAGATAGAGCCTCCGCCACAGAATCGAATGGTTTTGATTTATTATCTTTCGTCCACGCAGCATTCCAACCTAACGCCAAGCATAGAAAGACCTGGAACACCTTCGTGTTCTTTTCAATTCACCTTGGGCCGTGGAACACGTTTCGACCTCAAAAGGTCTTCATGGGCGCTTCCTTCTCTGTCACGCTCGTCTCGCCCAAGTTTCTAGTCCGCCAAGCTGTCCTCAATCTAGATGAGAACGCTTAGGGTTAGGGTTAGGGTTAGGGTTAGGGTTAGGGTTAGGGTTAGGGTTAGGGTTAGGGTTAGGGTTAGGGTTAGGGTTAGGGTTAGGGTTAGGTTAGTAGGGTTAGGGTTAGGGTTAGGGTTAGG